>CM053801.1:39644835-40394835 GCA_028671895.1 Oenanthe sinensis
GGTATGGCTTCGACCCACTTAGACACGTAATCAACCGCTAAGAGAATGTAGAGATTACCAAATGAATTAAGAAAGGGCCCTATAAAATCTATTCCCCAAACATCAAAAATCTCAATGACAAGGATTGGACTCATTGGCATCATGTTTCTTCTAGTGATCTTTCCTAAATGTTGACACCTACTACAAGCGGAACAGAATTCGGCGGCATCCTTAAACAAACTAGGCCAATAAAAACCACACTGAAGTATCTTCGCGGCTGTTTTCTTAGCACTAAAATGACCTCCACAAGCTTGGTCATGACAAAAGGACAGTACGCTCCTAACCTCATGGTTTGGAATACATCTCCTAATGATTTGGTCTGGGCAATGTTTAAAAAGATAAGGGTCATCCCAAAAGAAGTGTTTGACTTGAGAGAAAAATTTTGATTTATCTTGCTTAGACCAATTGGAAGGAATTTCACCGGTGGCAAGGTAATTGACAATATCGGCGAACCAAGGAGGACTAGAGATTGAAAGAAGGTGTTCATCGGGAAAAGATTCATTTAAGGGTAAGTCAATAGTGGAATCCACTACTAATCGAGAGAGATGATCGGCAACAACATTTTCTGAACCCTTCTTATCCCTAATTTCTAGGTCAAATTCCTGAAGCAACAAGACCCATCTAATCAATCGGGCCTTTGAGTCTTTTTTGGAGAAAAGGTATCTAAGGGCTGCGTGATCGGTGTAAACAATGATTTTGGAACCGATAAGATACGACCGAAACTTCTCAAGGGCAAAGACTACTGCTAAGAGCTCTTTTTCAATTGTGGAGTAATTAAGTTGAGCATCATTTAAGGTCTTGCTAGCATAGTAGGTATCTTATCTATTCATTGACCTAACACCGCCCCTACCGCATAATCCGAAGCGTCACACATTAACTCAAAAGGTTGATTCCAATCGGGGGACTTGATGATCGGGGCTGAAGTCAATTCTTTCTTAAGTTGGTCAAAAGATTGAACACACTCACTAGTAAACTCGAATTTGACCTCCTTAGAAAGAAGGTTGGTCAAGGGTCTAGCCTTCTTACTAAAATCTTTAATGAAACGTCGATGAAAACCGGCATGTCCTAAAAAGGAGCGAATTTCTTTGACAGATTTTGGTGGCGGGAGATTAGCAATAAGGTCGACTTAGGCCTTATCAACTTCGATTCCCTTTTCAGAAATTTTGTGACCAAGAACAATTCCTTCCTTAACCATGAAATGACATTTTTCCCAATTAAGAACGAGGTCGGTTTCCTTACACCTTTTTAAGACTAAGTCGAGATGGTGTAGACACTGATGAAAAGAAGAACCAAAGATGGAAAACTTGATGTGCTAAAAATATACATTTTAAATTGCAAGTGCACAATTCACATCGTTTTAATAATTTAAAGATTCGTTCCGCAAAGACTAAAATTATTTTTACAAAAACTTTAATTTTCAATTTAGGCGAATTAGACCAATTAATTTTGAGATGAGTTATTAACCAAGGACAAAAAAAGGAATGATAATAAGCTAATTAAAAATTCAAGTAACGAAACTAACTAAACTTTAAACATTAATTAAAATACTTGACAAATAAAAGAAAATGGACAAAGGAAGACTAGTGCTTTTAAATCTAGATCTACAAACTAAAGACCATAATTAATACTACTAAAATTAGATCTAAAATTCAATACAACTCAAAAGCAAAACTACATCTAAAATATCAAACCATTAAAGCTATTTTAACAAATCTAACAACTAAAAAGTAGATCTAAATTCTAACACCCAACAAGAAATAAATTTAGCTCTAAAATGTCAAACCCACTAATAAAATGGAGATTTAAAAGGGGTTCAACTACAACATAAAAAGAAAAGTAGATCTAAGAACATTAAACTAAATAGGCTCCTTTCAATTCTCAAGTACTTTACTTTTTTACTTGATGAAATTGAAATGGGTCATAGCCATAAAGGTGAATGAGACAAGTAAAATATAAAAGTAGATCTAAAATTTAAAGAGCTAAGTTTTAACACTACCAACAACTAGATCTATATCTAAAATATTTAAACAACTACAAGTAAATATCAAACCCCAACAACCAAAACTAGTTCTACAATCTAGAATAAAAAAAACAACTAATAATAATAAATTTAGAGATCTAAATCATTGAACCCACATTTAAAATAGAGATTTAAAGGGGTTCGTGACAAGATAATAAACAATAAAACTAAAGAGTAAAGTAGAGAGATAAGTAAACTAGATCTAGAATATTAATCTAAAAGGCTCCTTTCATTTCCCAAATATACAACTTGTGGTACTTAGAAAGATATCATAGCCATAAACTTAAAGAAGATAAGATGAAGACTAACATAAAAATAAATTAAGACTTAAAGAAGATAAGATGAAGACTAGTATAAAAATAAATTAAGACTTAAAGAAGATAAGATGAAGACTAGCATAAAAGAAAATAAAGACTTGCATTAATATGAAAAGTGTTTACAATATTTGAGAGAGCTAAAAACTAGATCTAGAAAATTAAAAGAGAGGCTACTACTAAAACTAGGGTAAAAACTAGAGATCATTACAATGAGAGAATGAGATGTATTTATAGGCTAGGACTAGGGTTTTGGGTGGTGTTGGGTCAATCCCCACCATTCAAATGAGGTGTTTATTGGTAAAATCTACACCATTGATTTTTGATTTCATCCACCAACTTGCTCTTTTGTCTTTTTCTCCTCTTTACTTTGTTGGCTTCCTTTTCTTCCCTTTTTTTGCCCTTTCTAACCCATTTCTTGTACTTTAATTATTTAATTTACTTATCTGCAAAATAAGGAAAATGCAATAAATTAACTAATAAAAATACGAAAGTGAGCAATAAAATAGGTATTAAAATATGTAAAATTATGCACTAATCAATTAGTTGATTACACCACAATCCCTAACAGTGAATAAAAAATCTCTTGGCACTATTATTATCTTACGTGTCCTAATCCTTAATAAATGATTGTCACAATTAGGGCTGCATATGGGTTATCCCAACCCGGAAAATCAACCCAACCTGACCCGAAATTGGGGTTATTAAACAGACCCAATTTAAACCGTGGTTTAGTTGGATTGTTTTTTGATTGGGCCGATTATATTGGGTTGGGTTAAAGTTTAAGTATTTAAAACCTTAACCCAAGCCAACCCGGTTTAGGCCCAACCCATTAGCCGAGTACTAGAGCATAAGTGTAATCTGTAATAATATGTATGTCATGATGGGGTCAGTGTACTAGTCCCCCTTGGTCCCTGAAATGTCACATAATTTTGTCAACTGTATTGATATGTTGATCAACTAAATTTATAAGTTAACGGACAAGGCTGATGTTAAAATATGAGTCTTATATTTGTTTTTAATTTTAACAAGTTCAGTAAATGCCATTTGTCTCCGTACTTGAATTATGGCTTATGATTTCGTCGTTATCTTTTGTTAAACTTTTACTCTAGAGAGTAGTTTGCATCCATTATATTTGCACAGATAAGCCTGACATACAAATAATCAAAGCACTTAAGGGTTATATATGATTCGGGGAATAATTTATTTTCTTATTAACCCAATCAACCCAACCCAACCCATTATATTATTAATAGGGTTGGGCTGAATAAATTTTTTGGATTTAAACTTTAATGGGTTAATATTTTACAGGCCGAACTAAATGGGTTGGGTCATGAAAATGGGTGTAACCCAGCCGACCCAGCCCATGTGTAGCCCTAGTCACAATTATTTGTCTTTATAATTTTTTAAAAATAGGTTTAACACAAAAAAATTTTGTGAATGCCGAGAGTCATGTTATCTCTTCGCACTTCCTACAACAGTTTTAGAATTTTTTTTATCCACGTAAATTATAGTGAATACATTATTATTAACAATCGTTTGTCAGAGATCTGTGTTACTCAGACAAGCCTATTCCGGCGGCCGTATCCGTGTCGACATGACACGACACGGAATACGTGTCGGATTCGTCCATCAAAATCCCGACACTTCTTCACCGGAGAAATTGAAATCGGAGATCGCCGAAGATACTTCGTTCTTTGTAGAGACATTATAGAAGAATACATGAGACAAAAGATGGAAAAAAGGGAGTTTAAGAGATGAAAAATAGAAGAAAATATGAAGAAGAGATGCAGAAAGAAGAACGACGTATACATTGTGGTGTATAAAGTGTACAGTGTCTTACAATGTATCTGGACTTTCTTTTGTCCACATTCATTTTTAATTTAATATGCACAAACCAGTTGTCTACAACCCATATAAACCTTTTAGATTACTGTACTATTATATTTTTATTATTATATATATCGTGAATATTTGAAACATTTCATTTAAAAAATTATTTGGTTAATTAATTTTAAAAAACAATTAAATTTATAATTGTTTTCCCAAAATAATAATATATGACTAAAAATATATTTTTTATTTTTTGAAACCAATATATTTTTTATTTATTCTTATCTTATAAAATTATAAAATTTATTTTAAAATTTGCCGTGTCCCCGTACCCGTGTCCAAAATTTGAACGGTGTCCCCGTGTCCTGATTTTTTTAGAGTGCCGAATCTGACACTCGGATATGGGTCGTGTCGGACACTCCGAATCTGAGTCCGAGTAATATATGTTAGAAATGCAAACACTGATGTTGTCAGAGAATATCACAAACATAGTTTATGTTGACGTCATCAGAGTTTAGAAGTTGTCGACAGAGTTTACTCTATCAGAGAATACTCAATCAGAGTTTACTCTAACAGAGAATACTCTAAACAGAGATTATCAACCGACATAGTTTATGATCAGAGTTTGTCAAAGAAGGAAACAAACAAATCAGAATTTGATTTGGATAGTAAAGAAGGAATTTAAATACAAGTCTATTACCTTATGGAAGCTATTTTTGTCATTATCTATTTTGTAATTAGATTTGTAACTGTGTCTATATAAACACAGAAATAGGTTTATATTATGTATCGGTTCAAGTTATTATCTTTCTCATAACCTAGCAGCTCTTAAGAACATTGTTTTTCTTAAGAGTGTTTTTTATTCAATTCATTCAAGTTAATACAAGACTGTTCATCTTTTATATACTTGTGTTCTTAATTGATTATTTGGTACTATTATATTCAATCCCCCTTCTATATGAGTTAATTATCTGGGCAACAATTGGTATCAGAGCAGGCAGTTGATTACAACTGAAAGATCATATAAACAAGTCTGGAAACAAGTATGAAAGTATCAGAATCCCAATCTTGAAAAAGGCTGAATACCCTACATGGAGGGTAAAGATGATGATGTTCTTGGAATCCACTGATCTTGATTATTTAGACAGAATCAATGAGGGTCAGTATCTACTAACCAAGCTAGTGCCATCAACAATTGTGGAAGGCAGACAAGTCCCTGAATATTATACTCTGAAGGACAAAAATGAGTGGACCAATGAAGAAAAATAGGAAGTCTTGAAAGATGCAAAGGTAAGGAATATTTTACATAATAGTCTTGACTATGTGATGTCTAACAGGGTAATTGCATGCAAAACTACCAAAGAAATCTGGGATGCACTAGAGATTTAATGCCAAGGAACCAAGGAAATCAAGAAGAATAGAAGATCAGTTCTTATTCACGAGTATGAATACTTTGAGGTAAAATAGAATGAGTCTCTTACTGATATATATATATATATATATATATATATATATATATATATATATATATATATATGATAGATTTCTTACTCTGTTGAATAATTTGGCTTTGGCGGATAAGGTGTATGATAATGAGGATTCCAACACCAAGTTTCTAAGGGCTCTTCCTGAAGAATGGGATCTACAAATATCCTTAATAAGTGATATGGCTGATTTGGATGAGATGTCTCTAGATGAAGTCTATGGAAGGCTGAAGACTCATGATTTGGAATTACAACAAAGAAAGAATAGAAAGAGTAGCAAGACAAAGTCTGTTGCCTTGAATGCTGAGACAGAGTTTGAAGAACCAAAAGAAAAAGTTTTAAAAGTCTCAAAAAGAAAAGAAAAAGCTGTAATAATTAAGGAAAGTAGTGAATCAGAGTTTGAGGCAAACACTGATGACTCCACAGACTCTGACATGATGAAGATGGTTGCTTTGATTGTCCAAGGCTTCAAAAAGATGAAATATAGAAAGTATAGAAAGCAATGAAGCTATCAGAAGAAGCATGGAGAATCAGAGAATAAAGATAAATTCAGAAAAAGAGAAGATAAAGATGAAAAATCAAAAACTCTTGACAAATCAAAGGTCAAGTGTTACAAGTGTAACAAGATGGGGCACTTTGCTACTGTTAGGAATTATGTGTTTTGATGATAACAAATTACTTAGAATTACAATAGGGATTTAAAATTCATATAACTGGTCAATGGATATGTGACTTATAAATATCCATTGACTAGGAAACCAGTTATCAGTTAAAGCTTGTTTATCAACTGATAAATTGGATTGCAACATTTTGATTAATGTTTCATTATCAATTGATTGTATTACCTCGATGGATGCTATGAAGTAGTCAACTGATGTTATTGACCCCAATTAATAGCTTCTCAACGGATGTGAAGAATGGCTGATCAATTATAAATATTCTAAGTCAGAATTCCCACAAGTGAAGTAATCAACTGATATTGGAGTCAATGGATGAAGACACTACTCAACGGATAAAAGACATCAACGGATAAAAGCCATCAACGGATAAAGGCAGTCAACAGATAAAAGATCATCAATGGATAGGGAGTTGATGGATAACTCAAATATCCATCGATACATCAACTGATCAATGGATATCCTATCCATCGAAGGATAAGCAAAGAAGAATCAACTGATAAGCTTAATAGCATTTATCAGTTGATTAAGGTTTCCCAATTAGTTAAAGACAAAAAGAATGAGAACTGTGCAGAAACTGAATCAATGGAAGACAGTCATGTCAGGATTGTGAAGACTTTCAAGGCAACACAGTCTTCAAGGAATGCATCAAGACAAAGATACTTTTAGGACTAGACAGGTCCAATGAAGATTGTGAAAGTAGCTAATTTCTATTTTCATATAAACATTGTAAAATGTAATTTATAATGTTATCTGTCGATAGAAAATAGTATGGGAAGAAAACTAGTATATAGTGGTTAGTAGTCTATTGTAGCAATGTGAGAGTAAAAAATATCAAGAACTCAAGAAGAGCACAGTAGAAGGATAGACAGTATTTGTAGTGATTTTCTAAGTTCAAAAATCACTTTGTAAGCAGCTTGGTATTTTTACCAAGATTAATTGAAAGCAAAAACATACTAGTGGAAAACCAATCCACTAGTAATTTTTAACATTGTTTGTTTTGTTTTCAATACTTTAACTATTAAATTCTTAGTTCCATCAGTTTCATATATACACTCAAACACTTTCTTTGAACAAACTTAAATCCGCAAGAATTTGACTTAATTCTTAAGTTTGTATTCAACCCCCCCATTCTCCAAACTTATTGTACTTAAGGGTAAATAACAATTGGTATCAAAGACTAGCTTTCAACAATACAGAAAATTAATATCTAAGGTACATTAAGTATGGGTCAAAGAGACATAGGAGTGAAGATTCCAGTTCTAGAGAAAGATGAGTACTTTCCCTAGAAAGTAAAAATGCACTTGCATCTGCTATCTATTGATCCTTCTTATGTCCACTGCATAGAGAAAAGTCCAATGTGCCTATGAAGATAGTAACAAGTGTGAATGCAGATGGTACTCAGGCACCAGACAAACTCATTCCAAAACCTGTGAGTGAATACACAGATGAAGATGAGAAGGAAATACACAAGGATAAAAAGGCTATGAACATTTTGTTTAATGGTCTTGACAAGGACATGTTTGACAATATTATCAAGTGTACAACCTCCAAAGAAGTCTGGAATACTCTTCAAACTCTCTGTGAAAGCACTGAGCAAGTAAGAAAGAACAAGATGCAACTCTTGATTAAAAAATATTAGGCCTTTCACTTCAAGAGTGGTGAAGCAATCAATGATACATATAGTAGGTTTCAAAAGCTGTTGAATGAGCTTAAACTATATGGAAGAGTATATGCTGTTGAAGACACCAACCTCAAATTCTTGAGGTCCTTACCCAAGGAATGGAAACCAATGACTATTTCTATAAGACAATCTCCTGACTTTAAAGAATATACTCTTGGCAAGCAGTATGGAATCTTGAAAACTTATGAGTTGGAAATACAGCAAGATGAGGAAATTGAGAAAAGTCAGAAGAGAGAAAAGTCCATTGCTTTGGTGGTAAAGGATAAGCAAGTTGTAGAATCTGGTGATGATGTTGCTGTCAAAGAAGGGAAGAAAGAAAGTCATGGCAATAGTGCAAGTGGTGTTAGATATGATGAATCTACAACTGGGAAAGGAAAAGAAACAGTTGACAATGATAAGTCATACACCACGGATGAAATGGATGAAATAGATGAGCATTTGGCTTTTCTGTCAAGAAAATTTTCAAAACTTAAATTCAAGAGGAATCCCATGCAAAGGCCTGGATCCCAGTATAAGAGAGACAATCAATAAAGCAAAAATTTTGTTGACAGGACACAATTTAAATGTTTCAACTGTGGATTGGCTGGTCACTTGTCTAATGAATGCAGAAAGCCAAGAATGGAAAAGAAGTCAAAGTTTAGTGATGGTATTGACTATAAGAAGAAGTACTTTGACTTGCTCAAATAAAGAGAGAAGGCTTTTGTAACAGAAGAAAAGGACTAGGCTGTTGAGGATGATTCTGAAGAAGAAGAATACATCAACCTTGCACTAATGGCCAATCATGATGATCAGGAAGCTAGTTCTTCTAGCAATCAGGTAATTTCTACAAACCTATCTGAGTTGTCAAAAGATGAATGCAACATTACAATTACTGAAATGTCAAATGAATTGTATAATTTGCATGTCACTCTTAAGTCCTTAAACAAAGAAAACACTAGGCTCAAAATCACCTTAGAAACTCTCACTGAAAGAAACAATTATCTAGAGAGTGAACTAGTGCAAATGGACAGACTCAAGTTAGAAAACAAAGATGCTAGAAAAGAACTAGTTGAGTGTAAAAAGGAAATAGAAAATTTGAAAGAAAAATTGGAAGAAGAACTAAGAACAATTGATAGATGGAACATGTCAAGTAAAGCTAGTAAAAAGATGAATGACATTCATAGAACAAATTCTTTCACCATGTTGTCTGAGACTCTTGAGAAATTATCTATTGATGAAAATAAGTAATCGATTGCTAATCCTGAATCAACTGATAAGGATTATCCATCGATTGGTAATACTATCCCAACGGATAATTATCCATCGATTGATAATGTTATCCCAACGGATAATTATCCATCGATTGAGGAATCATCAACTGCTAAACAATCTGTTTTAAAAACCAAGCTCAACAGACCTGTTAAATTTGTGAAAGAAGGTAGCTCCTCTAAATCTCAAGTCAAAGTTGAAAAGGCTAATATAGGGTTCTTATCTAAAGATCAATTGAAGGAAAAATTGGAAAAGATAGAGCCTAATATTAAGCCAAATGAGAAAAAGAAGAAGAACATAAATGGTAAAGTAGGTATAAACAAACACAATAACTACACACCTGACAAGTATGCTCCTAGAAAAATATGTGCTAAGTGTGGTAGTAAAAATCATTTATCATTGCAATGCAAGATCAATATGCCTGCAACAACCAATGTGTCTGCTATACCTAACATGCATTCTAATTCTGTTTTTCCTCATTTAGTTGATTCTCATGCTATTCATGCTCAATATACATCAATGCCTTATATGTTTAATCCATATTTTTCATTTGCCAACATGAATATGCCAGCTATGCCATGAAATATGCATAACAATTTTCATGCTCCAAATCTCTCTAATTTTGCAAGCATAAATATTCCAAACATTGACACTAAGAATCCTGAGGTAAGGAAACCAACACCTAAGGTTGAAGTGGAAGTAAAACCACCTAAACCAATGGTATAAAAATTGGAGACCAAGCCAAAGGTAACAACTAATAAGAAAGGACCCAAGGCAACTTGGGTACTAAAATCAACTTGATTGTTTTTGGTTGTGTGCAGGGAAAGAAAATGAATATTTGGTACTTGGATAGTGGGTGTTCAAGACACATGACTGGAGATAAATCCCTGCTCATAAAGTTGAAGGAGAAAGATGGCCCTGGAGTAACTTTTGGAGATGACAGTAAAGGATACACCATGGGATATGGCTTGATTTCAAGAGAAAATGTCATCATTGAACCTATTGCATTAGTTGGTGGCTTAAGACATAATTTGTTAAGCATAAGTCAACTATGTGACAATGGAAATAAAGTTTGTTTTACAACTGAAGCATGCATAATTTCCAATAAGAAATATGGAAGCCTAGTTATGACTGGGAATAGAAAAGGAAATGTGTACATAGCTGACTTCAACTCAACAAGTGCAGATTCAATGGCTTGTCTTCTTTCTAAGGTAAGTACAAATGAAAGTTGCCTGTGGCATAATGAATTAGCTCACTTAAATTTCAAAGCCATGAATCAGTTGGTCAAGAAAAATCAAGTGAGAGGCTTACCACAAATGAAATTTGTCAAGGATGGACTATGTGATGCCTGTCAAAAAGGAAAACAAAGAAAGGCATCATTCAAGTCAAAATTGGAATCATCAATTGAGAAGCCACTTGAGTTATTACATATGGATTTGTTTGGTCCTGTGAATATCATGTCCATTGCAAAGAAGAAATATTCTCTAGTCATCGTAAATGACTTTTTAAAGTTTCTATAGACTTATTTTCTGCATTCAAAGGATGAAACTAGTAATCTTATCATCAAGCACATAAGAGAAGTTGAGAAAAATCTTGAATTAGATGTAAAGAAAATAAGGAGTGACAATGGAACAAAATTCAAGAATTCAATATTGAAGGAGTTCTGTGAATCTAAAGGAATCATACACACCTTCTCTGCACCTAGGACACCTCAACAAAATGGGGTAGTTGAAAGGAAAAATAGGACATTGATTGAAGCAGCTAGAACTATGTTGGAAGATGCTAAGTTACCAACATATTTCTGGGATGAGGTCATTAATACAGCATGTTATACTCGAAACATATCCATAGTGAATCAAGCTCAAGGAAAGACACCTTATCAATTGATCAAGAAAGCCAAAAAGCCAAAAGTGGGGTTTCTTCATGTCTGTGGCTGCAAAAGCTATGTGCTAAGAAATCATGGTGAAAACCTAGGAAAATTTGAAGCCAAGGCTAATGAAGCTATATTTGTTGGGTATGCACTATCAAGCATAGCCTATAAAGTCTATAATCTGAGACTGCACATTGTTATGGAATCTGTACATGTAGTATTTGATGATAAAAAGATTCAAGGCTTGTTTGATGAAGGAAATCATGACATACTGCATTTTGAGAATGAATCAAATGTTGTAGATGATGATGAAGAAGCAGAAATTATAAAACCTCAAGTACTCAGAAACCCAATATCAGTTGATGTTACAACATCAATGAAAAATTTATCAGTTGACAGAAATCCATCAACTGATAATGCATCAATTGATAATTCTTCAATGGATAATTAACACTCTACATCTAGGGTATCCAATTCAGGGGGAGGGTTTCAGAATCAATCTACAAATTCAAATCAATTTGAGTTCAATACTAATGATCATGAAGCTTCATCATCAAGGCAAAATTTTCATTCTCAAAGAAAATGGACAAAGAGCCATCCATTTGAGCTAATCATTGGAAATGCAGAAGATGGTGTCAAGACAAGAAGTGCTACTTAAAATAAGTGTCTATATAACAGCTTTCTATCTCAAGAAGAACCAAAAGAATTGAAGATGCTCTTATGGATCCTGATTGGGTTGTAGCTATGCAAGAAGAACTCAATCAATTTGAAAGAAATAAAGTGTGGAAGCTGGTGCCCAAACTAAAAGATAGATCAGTAATTGGTACAAAATGGGTATTCAGAAACAAAATGGATGAAATTGGTACTGTGACTAGAAACAAAGCAAGGCTTGTGGCAAAGGGGTACTCACAAGAAGAAGGAATTGATTTTGATGAAACTTTTGCACCAGTTGCAAGGCTGGAAGCAATCAGAGTCTTTCTAGCTTATGCTGCACATGCTAATTTCAAAGTGTACCAGATGGATGTAAAAAGTGCATTTTTTAATGGAGTACTAGAAGAGGAAGTCTGTGTGGAACAACTTCCTGACTTTGAAGATCCAAATTTCCTTGACTTTGTCTACTATCTACTTAAAGCACTCTATGGCTTGAAACAAGCACCAAGGGTCTGGTATGACACTTTATCTCAATTCCTCATTGAGAATCACTTCACAAGAGGTACTGTTGATAAAACTCTATTCAGTAGAAATGTTAATGGCTCTAGCATTCTTGTTCAAATATATGTGGATGACATTATTTTTGGCTCAACTAATGAGGGACTTTGCAAAAAGTTTACCAACTTAATGCAAAGCAAATATGAAATGAGCATGATGGGAGAACTTACCTACTTTCTTGGTTTGCAAGTCAAACAAGTTAAGGATGGTATTTTTATAAATCAAACAAAGTACATTCATGACTTGTTAAAGAAATTTGACTTAAGTGAATGTTCTTCTGCAAAAACTCCCATGGCCACTGCCACCAAACTTGAATTAAATACCAAGGAAGATAAAGTTGATATTTCAAGTTATAGAGGCGTGGTAGGCTCACTTTTATATTTAACTAATAATAGGCCAAATATAATGTTCTCTACATGCTTGTGTGCTAGATTTCAGGCTGATCCTAGAGAATCTCACTTAGTGGCTATTAAGAGAATTTTTAGATATCTCAAAGGTACATCAAATTTAGGTATTTGGTATCCTAGAGATTCTTGTTTTAATCTAATAGGCTACTCAGATGCAAATTATGCAGGTTGCAAAATAGATAGGAAAAGTACTACAGGCACCTGTATATTTCTAGGAAATAAACTTGTGTCATGGTTTAGCAAAAAGCAACACTCAGTATCAACTTCAACTGCAGAAGCTGAGTACATTACTGTTGGAAGTTGTTGTGCACAAATATTATGGATGAGGAATCAATTATTTGACTATGGGTTCAATTTGAACAAGATTCTTATTTTCTGTGATAATACAAGTGCCATTATAATAACAGAAAATCCTGTGCAACATTCCAGAACCAAACACATTTTATAAGGTATCATTTCATTAGGGAACATGTAATGAATGGTACAGTTGAATTACATTTTGTCCCTAGTGAACAACAACTTGTAGACATTTTTACCAAACCTCTAGATTAATCTACTTTTAATAGATTAGTCTGTGAATTAGGTATGCTTAATTTTATTTAATCTTAAAATGTGTGCTAAGTTTTTATTATAGCCATTGTTCACAGTTATCTGTTGAAACAAAGTGATCAATTGATAATTGTGTTAATTGTCAATGGATATTTTGCAGTTATCGATGGATATATTTCATCAACAGATAAAATATATTCCTATCGATGAATATTTATCAATCGACAGATAATTGCCTAAGTAATTATTTATCGATTGATAAATTTTCTCTTATTTATTTGGATCAACAGATAAATTCTACTCTTATCGATGGATATTTATCTATCGACGGAAAATTACCGTAGTAGGTATTCATCGATCGATAAATCATTAATTTCTTTATTTTATCCATCGGTGGTAATAGAATTTCTACAGTTTTATTCATCCGTTGATCAAAATATAGCCGTTGATTAATTACTTTATTTGTCAACAGATGAACATACCCATCGATTGTCATTTATAGTAATTAACTTTAACTCTTTTTATCTAACAACGGTTATATTCTTAATTAAACTGACTACTCAAGTCTTTTTAATCATAGAGAATATAAATAGCAATATTAATTCTTACTTTATTCCCAATTGCTAATTTATTTTCTATCTTAAAGTGTTGCATCTCTGTTTCTCTCTCAAGCTAATTCTTGTCGAATTCTCTTACTCGCTTTCAAGTTCTTTCTAATCTCTCAAGAATCAGAAATGGCACCACAAAAGAAGATTGTTTCCTCCACTGGGTTCACATATGAACAAAATAACTTCACAGCATGCCTAACAATGAATGATGCTCCCGTGGACTTCCATCCGTTGATGCGATTTCTGGGAGACTGCAAAGTGTCCAAAGCACTCAGTGAAGCACCCACAATAGTGTGTTTTTTTGTTGAGGAACTATGGAACTCTGCAGAAGTATCACAAGATGGGAAGGCAATTTCTTATACTTGCAGAGGTAACTCTTATACCATTACAAGTACTATTTTGTCTGAATGTTTAGAATTACCTGAAAATAATTGTGATAGGTCACCAACTGAAAATGAGATTAGGGACATGCTAGAATCTGTTAACTATGCAAATGCTGAAACAAGTTTAGGTGAGGTTGTTAGGAAAAATCTAAGGAAAGAATGGAGTTACTTCTATGATGTTATTATTAAAGTATTTTCTGGAAAAATAAGTAATTTTGATGCAATTACTACAAGTATGCAAGAAAATGTTTATTCTGTCCTGTTTGATAAGTACTTCAATTTTAGCACATTACTCCTAAATGAATTAACTGCTAATTTAGGAACCAAGGCTTCTAGAAAAAATAATATTTATTTTGCTAGATTCTTTATGCTGTTAATTAATGCCTCTATTGGAGAATATGAGATTAGTGCAGATATGGAGACACTAGAGCCATGGATGCAAAACATAAGGGTCTTCAAGGACCTGGTGAGAATCAACTTACATCCTAAGTTGTGCCTCATTTATCCTTCTTTTGTGCAGGTATATCTAAAGAAACTCAATTTCTCTTTTTCTCCCTTTGGTATTCAAATTTCTTTGCCTTCTGCAACAATGGAGGGAGATGGAAATGCCCCCATCCCTCCTACCCAAGTTGCACAACCTTCCAAACACAAATCTAAACAAACCACCTCAGTAGTTTCTCAAAAGACTACTGTTGTAAAAACTAAGAAAAGAAAAACAACTGAGGGGAGTGTAAAGGTGGTTGATAAGGGTGAGGGAACTGACCAACATCAAGAAAGCCAGAAGAATAAGGAAGGAGAGGTTGAGAGTGTCCAACCAGCCACCAGCCCATTCTCTCAACAGATTGAGGTTGTGATAAAGGAATTAAACACATCCCTAGTTGCACCTTCTCAACAAGGTGTAACTATTGAAAAGAGGTCTCAACCAGGACCATTAGATGGGAGTAAGGGACACAATGTTCTGCAGCCATACAAAAGGAGAAAGAAGGATAAAAATATTTCACAGGGAACACACACACCTGTAAATCCAATTGCAAATTTGGTGGAGCCTTCAGTTTCTTCTTCTGATATGTCTCAGAATTTTCATGAGGCACAGCCCCACTCTCTATCTATCTCATATCCTCAATCCCCTTCAAAATCTATTTCTTCAGAAACAGTGTTGATTAATAACTTCAATGTTTCAAATTTACCCTCTTTACAACTCAGGGTGGAGCCAACACTCTCAACTATATCACCAGATAAGGTTAACACCTTGGTTGATCAGGAAAATACTGAAAATTCTCCCAAGTCAATGGATATTATTCAATCAACTGATAAATTCCAACATCCATTGACTAATTCACTTCCATCGATGGATATCCTTACATCCATCGATGGATATCCTTACATCCATCGACGATCTCCAATCAACAGATATTCATCCATCGATGGATATCCTTACATCCATCGACGATCTCCAATCAACGGATATTCATCCATCGATGGATATTTCTTATCCATCAATTGACACCTCAATTCCAATTCATGAATCATCCAATGAAACAATTCAAGTTGCCAATACTCTGTTGGTGTAGGTGCCCTAGAGGCAATACAATGTTTCTTTTGATAAACATTTATGTCATTTGATTATTCAATAAACGTATTTATTATGACTTTAATTACTGCGATATATTTGTTAGCATAATAAATGTCCTTAGAATCATGATACACATTGTATAGTTTAGTAAATGACTTGAACTTGAGATTATATAATATATCATATTCTTAAATGTCCCTAGTCGAGTATTATTATTATAGGACAATAATAATACATAAATAGACTAGTATGTTGTTTGACAGATAACCACATCTCATTGGTTATAAGTATGGGGATACTAAAGTCAACACATAGGTACATGCAGGAGTACATGGTACTGGACAGACCCACAGTGAGATTCTCCATGTTTAATAAAGTCATAAGAAAGACTCACAGTGATAATGGTGTAATGATCCTCTGACTTGAGATCATTATATTTCTATACGAGGATTAATATACTTTGACTACATTAAAAGTTACATTTGACCGGGTAATGATAAAAGTGGACATCGGGTATATCATGAGTTGTATGAGAAATATGAATGATAGATAAAGGATTTAACCCTCCTATAATTATGAGAGATATTATTGGCATCTTGATTGAGTGAGACTATAAAATGCATGGCCGTGCTCAAATAATGATTTGTTTTCATAGTCTACTCATGGATCAAGTAAACCCGGATTAAATGTTGAAGAGGATGACTAAATACATGCCTCGAGTTTAATCTATAATATATATGGTTAAAGGGATTATATTACACGGAAACATTAATCACGAAAGGTTTTATCGAATCACGATTTAATTATTATTTAATTGGGTAGCAATGATGTATTACTAGATACCGCTCATTGTTTATAATTTTATTGGAGAATAAAATTATTGCTAATTAAATAATAGCCTATAGGGTCACACACATAGAGTACTTTAAGGAATAATTAATTTAAATTATAGATTTAAATTAATTGATGATTATTTGAATTTTATTATATTAATTAAGTGAGACTTAATTAATTGAAATAATATAAATTCGAATTTGAATTCTGCCATTAATAATTAAGTGTGACTTAGTTATTAATTAAATAATAAAATTCGGTTTTATTATTTAATCCTAAACCTACATGGGTTAGGCTTTGTTGTTATGGGTTGCTATTATGGGCCTATTAACCAACCATTATAAATAGATAATGTAGGGTTAATAAGGGTTAACGTTTTGATAAGAAAAACCCTATAGAGGCAGCAGCAGCAGCAAGCACATCAAAGGCAGTTTCGAAATCATCTAGAGGAGGCTAGTACATCCGTTCCATAATCAAGATCGTGAGACGTTCTTGAAGGTGCTCGTGTGGATACCATAGAGGTGTTTTCAAGAGGAAGACACAAGTCGTGAAAGCTAGGATCTCCGTTGAGTTCGTAGTAGTCAAGACCAAACAAAGGTATGATTCCGTTTCACAATAATCAGTCCATGATTATACATGATCCTGCGTTAGGGTTCCGAAAATTTTGTTATATTTACGTTTAATCCGCTGCATTTTATGCCTCGGAACCCTACATAGTCTACTAGGGCAAGGTTTGCATACCTTGGCAAAAGAAGAGTGTGTGAATGATGGGCTCTCAAATTCTTCTGAGGTGGCAAAAGGAGAGGGTGTGAGCAAAGAGAGTTCCACCTTAGCAGGTGATGCAAAAGGAGAGGATAGTAGGGGAGATGTGAAAATCCAGGATGAGATCCTGATGCAAAAATAAAGAGAAAAGAGTGAGAGAGAAACAAATTTCACCATCTCTTAAAGCATCAACTTCTAAAACTGAGCAGGTTGCAGCAGAACTCACCCAGGAGTTGGGGTTGGAGTTAGGCGGAGATGGAGGAAATGGATTTCCTACAGGAATTGTAGATGCCCACATGGCAGTTGATGATGAAGTTGAATTTAATCTTGATGCTGAAACATTTACACATGAAGATCCACACTATCAAGAATTGGCAGCAGCTACAAATCAAGAAGCTAAACAAATGTTGGGATTGGTGCAGTCAGAGGAACAATTCAGGAGTGGAAAGGAAAATCTAGCTAGACAACCTGATGATGTACCTCACATGAATCCTGAAGACTTTGAGGATAGTTCTGGTGATGAACTTGTAGACCATGATATGGCCAATGATGAAACAAGTTTGGCTGACACTGAGAAGGCCATAATTTCTCATTACAGGAGATTCATGGCTGATGTGAATGTAGAGGATCCTTTGCACAGAATAATTCTCAACTTTTATAGAGACAACTTGAAGATTCAGAAAATGCATGTCACAGGGTCTAAGTATGAACTCAACAAAATCAGGGAAGAGATTGATAGCTCAAGGATGCACTTTGAATCCACAATTGATTCAAGACTCAGTCTTACAATGTTAACCAAAATCAAACAAAGGTTAGATACTGAGTCTACATCCAAAGACAAGGTAATGGCATTTGTTAGGTCCTGGAGATCGTAGAGGGGGGGTGAATACGATTCCCAAATAAAAATCTGACTTTTATTTATTTTTGGGACAACATAAAAATCACTTTGGTTCAAACCCAGGTACTGTTCATCATCTTCTTCAACCTCAAGAACACCATTAAAATAACCAAGATAATGAACGGTAAATCATCCAAAACACACAACACAACAAGATCCAAGAATATAACTTTATATTCATTGAAGTGGGGTAGATGCTACAACAAGTTCAAGAACAAAAGCTCAAGAACACAACAAAGAAATGATTTTTGTCTCCTCTAAAAATATTACAAATTCTAGATCTAGGAGACAAAAATCAAACCTATCTTCTAAACAAGATTTAGCAATGTTTACAATAGAAGAATAGATGAGTGGTATGATAAAGAAAATCATGGCTCTAAAATATGCAAGATCTAGTTCGGCCATGGGGGAGAGAAAAATAATTCTTTTTCTCTCTCCCCTTTTCTCTTCTCATCCGGATGCACTACATACTGATTAAGACTTGGGTTTCTTCTTTATATATTGAAAAAGGTGTTGTTTTTTATTTTTCCACCTTTTTCTCTTGTTCTCCCAAATCATATCTTCCAAGTCATGTGCCAAGCATGCCTTTGGAAATATTTAATATAAAAGTAATATTTAATAAATATATAAAATATAAATAAAGAATATCTTTATTTATAAAATATATAAATAATTAAATAATTACTTTATTTAATTAAATTAAATATTTCCATTCCACTCTTCAATTTGTGTAGACTTCCTTATCCAAATACTTGGCCCCGTATACGTGACTCCACCACGTCCAAGTATTTGGCCTTCTAATCTGTGAAGCTTTAGTAAGATCCAATCAGGTTGTGCCGTCTGTCTCTTATCCATTAGGCTGACATTTCTCCAACACTGATTTACCACCTTTGTTGATCCTCCACATGACTCAAGAAAACCAACAACTTTAGAATGATTAAAATCATATTAACCGACGAGAGCTTGCCTCCAATGTCCTGACACTTGATGCAACGGTCTGGTTCATAAGTGACTAGTCTTGATAGGGGCTCTTGATTCCGAACATGATTCCACATTCTTCTTTGCAAACCTTACTTGTTGCTTCGATTGTAATGCACTAAAATCGTCATAGACTAAGACAATCTTTTGTAGCTTCCACATCCTTGAATAGATGTCAACATCTTTTATTCTCCACTGAGGCATGAACATGTTAATGAACTTCTTCCAGTGAGCTTCAAGTCTGTAGATGATCCTTTGATACTTTGTCTTAACTGAACTCTGTGATCCAAGATTTCTGTGCACCTGCATATTATTTCATGTCCTGTTCTATTGTTGAGTTATCATCAACCATTACATAGAGATTACATTTAGCATTCCTAGTACACATGAAAGTGCAGTGAGTTACTTCCCTTCACTCCTATCTCCCCTTTCAATCTCCCCCTATTTGGTTGATATGGAATAGCAATCAAATACTATTTCCATTTACAATTTCCCCCAAAAGCAATTAAATAAAATTAGCTACTAGAGGATAACTCAACTAATATACAAGAAACAATTAAAGTACTGGACATGAAAATAATATACAAAAGGTTCTGGAAAGATATAATCAGTTAAATCCAGATTTCCTGAGTTGCTGAAAATGAATGATGAATTTCTGAATTTCATTTTCCTTTAGCTTCCTCCACTTCAATGTTCTTCAAAGTTGGGGTTCTTTCAATAAAGAAACAAATCATTAGTAAAGACTTCTGAACAATCATTCTCGTTCATCTTGCAATTCGAACTAGAACATACAGCTCTCTATGTTCCCCATAAGAGGTCAACTCATTCTCCCCTTAAGGTTGTTCTCTCTTGGAATGAAAGTCACTTCCTCTTTTTCTTCAGGATGTTCTATTTCCAGGAAACATATTTTTCTTTCTTCCCTGCACTATTCCACTGACTTCATCTATCACTGAAACAAGAAATAGAACACACTTGGACACTTCTCAGATGCCCCTTGAAAATCTCCTTCACAATCTGCTTTACCCAGAAAACTTCTACTTAGCAAAAACTCCCCCTGAGTTGATACTCTTCAAAGAAATCTTCATTTTCATTCATTGATCGTGCTAGAAAGAATTCTTCTGCCGAACCTCTCCTAAGAATGTTCCAAGGACAAATCTTCAAACAAATAGAGCAAAATCCCTTAGATATCTTTTCAGAATAAGATATAGCATTGCAAACCAAGATGTTAAGATTCTCCATAACTTCTTCCCTTAGTACGACAAGTAACTTCTTCCCAATTGACAAAAAGTAACTTCTCCACTTCAGACGAAAAAACAGTTAAATCTACAACACCTTTAGGGATTAGGCTCCAACTAATTACTAAGAAACTCCCCCTTAGTAATTTCTCCATTGCATCACTAAGGTTTCAATTTTATCTAATTCTCCCCCTTAGTTTATGCAAGCTCCAATCCACCCTTGTGTCTTTAGATATCCTCTAAGTAACCTCCACAAGATAGGATTGACAGATCTCATTTCTTGTATCACCAAGAGATCTCGTTTCTTGTATCACCAAATTCTCCCCCTTAGTTGAGAATATCCTTTAAAACAATAAAAGTATCATCTACATCCAATCGAAAAAGAAAGTCTCCTCCAAGTGAATATAAAATCCTCCTTAGGCCTAAAAATTAATGTCTCCCCCTTTGAGATTGAGAACAACAGAAATTAATAGACCCAAAGGTAATAGTTTGGACATTCCCACTAAGCTTCAGCTAGACTCTTATTCAGCTTGTCTTCCAGAAAAGAATCTCTTCAACATTTCAGAGCTGGAAAATTCAGTAACAGGATTCAAGCATAGTAGCAAGGTTAGTGTTTGGTCTATGGTTTCCTCACTTCTACTACGTTCTGTTGGTGTTTACACTTTCAAGCGTAAGTGTTCCACTCATTTCTCTCCCTATTTCTCTCACTCAAGTGTATCACTCCCTCACTTCACTCAAGTGTTTCTCTCCCTTACTTGCACTCATTCCATTTATAGCAATTTGTACCTGCAAGTAAATCCATGCTAGTCTCACCAAGATATTGTGGATCGTTGACTATAGCATGTTGTCGATCACTAAAGATCTAGGTTCTGAGATGGAATCTCAGACAGGGTTTCAGTTAGGCCGTCACCCAACTCACCATGAGCAAATCCATGCACACGTGGCTCGTCGTCGGGGAATAACCCTTCTGAAATTGGAATCTCCTCCATTCCAGGAGTGACTGAAATCCCAACACCCTGATCCTCAAAAGACTCATCAAATTGGTAAACCAACTGAATCATAGTCTACGAGTTGTTGCTCAGCTACTTTCCGCATCAACAATCTCCCCATATGCAAATCCATGCACTGGATCGTTGAATGTGGTATGCGTACTAACAGCTATCTAAGCATCAACCGACTCCCCATATGCAAATCCATGCACTGGATCGTTGACGGTGATATGCCTTTAAGTTTTGAGCGATCCATGTATTCCAGAACTTGAATTCCTGGGAGAGTAGACGTGTACAAACATCTCTCTCAATCACCTGTGAAGATGAATTAACTCACTATTTTCAGTCATGGAAAACTGTTAGTGATTGCCTCTCAACATCAACAGATTGCTCTGCGGATGTGAAATCCCAATAGGGAACTAGGACTATTTCTCCTAGGAGGATTGACAAGGATTCTAATATATGGCAAGAAACCCAAGTTTCCCTCAAATACCTGTAAAGGTGGCTCAACAACTTCATTCACCGTGAATGGTAAACAAAGAAGTTTAGGGGTTTTACCTACATCTCACAATGTGCACTTCTTGCAATGTGTCCTCACAATTGTAAGTCCCAAGAGAGGCTAGAGAACTGTTAGGTCCTATAACATCCCTTAGAAACAAAAACTTTAGGATTACCATCAGCGTGAATGCTTTTGGTGTGCTTGACTCATTACAAGGTGCTCTGGCTGACGAGCAAATTTTCAATGAAATCACCCTGTTGAGAGAGTTCATTCAGAAACGGTTGAATTGCCTTTTCAGCTCTGCATCCTTTTGAGAGAATACAGATGAGCTACAGATACCTCAATTTGTATACTTCTTTACTTCTCGAGAGGTAGAGCTGTGGGTGCACTTCCGACACATCCTTATTTGCTGCAACTAATGCAGTTTCTCCCTTAACAACCACTAACTTACAAAAGTTCCTTATATCACCAAGGGTTGAAAGTTTGAATTAGAATGACGGTGTTTGGTACTAAGGTCTTGGTTAGAAATTGATGGGTTAATCAACTTCACGACCTTCCCCTATAGCCACTGAGGCTAAGCCATTTCGGCTAAACAGAAAGAGTTAATCAGAGCTATATAATAGCTAAATAAAATTTTGACAAAGAGTTTAACAGATTTCCAAAAGTGTTCTTCTGAATTTCTCTTAGACAAAAATATCCAATTGAAATTCAACTCTTTTAACAAAAACATTTTGATTAATAACTCAAATCTATTTCATCTTGCTCACTGTATGTTTTTCAGAAATCGTTTTGCAATTCATTCTTATCAGATATTATCTCCGACTTAAAACATAAATCATTTTTAAAAAATCGAATGAATGCTTTAGTCATACAGTCCAAGGCACTAATCCCAAAGCAAACAACCATTGTTTTAATACTATAGGTCAATGTGAAACAGACATTAACAACAGTTTTGAAAAACGTTTTACCAATGGTTGATACTTTAAGATCAAAACAATTTACTCAAATAAAATAACCTGATACCATGCAACTTAAGTTACAAGTTATCAAGTAACTTTATTTAAACAAATCGTGGAGAGAAGACAGTTTTCATTACAAAACATTTAGAGAGAGAGAGGATATATGATTTTGAAATAGAAAGATAATCCTCAAGAAATGTTCTCTTTCAAAGAAAAAAAAACTTTTAGCGGCTTTTCATTCTCTGGCAAATGAATGCATATTTAGATAAAACATTTTTCACAAGAAATAGACAAGAAATTTCTTTATGCATTCAAGTTCTAAAGAATGAAAAACATATATTAATACTAATGAATTATCAAGGGTATGAATTCCAACTACATGGTCTTAACCAAGCAATGACTACCAAAACGGATGGAATTCATATCTAAGAGTGACAAAACATTCATAAGTACTAACATCATTCAATCATTTTGTAATAAAACGCATCTTACTACAAAACAATTAAGCACATAAGACACTTACATTTTGCTTGACAATTACCACTTGTCGCTTGAGACAAACACATAATGCAATACCATAGATCATGGTAATTCTAAAGCATAAAATATAAGCATCCGCCAAACACTGAATATACATTTACCGAATAACAGTGTTTAACTTCTTACACTACATCTCAACAATTATCACATAAGCATATTGAAAATGCTCATGACAATCATAATGTATGTAAGCTCGAGGTACTAGTTGCATCAGAGATCAAAGTCCTTTAAATATTCATACTAAAACTTATGATCTTTGACAACCCCTCGCGATGTAGTATATCACTTTCAATATTAGTGTTTTTGAAATAATCTTTTTGTCACTTAGTGCAGAAATTCTAAGTGATATCACTAATATCAAAAGAATGACAACTAAAATTAATGGATTTTGTAAAAGACATTAATTGCTTCACTTAAACTACATATTAAGTGATTCCATTAATATTAGCATTAAACAATCAGAAGTAAATAAAATTACGACTAACTACCATTAACTGGTATAAGTCAATAACCTTACATACAACTAATGAAAACATATAAATACTTATGCTGAAACACTTAACATATAGCATGAATAACATACAACAGCATGAAGTATAAAGTTCTGGATATACATTGACTATACAAGGAGATGCTACATTGTTAGGTTTCTAATGGTCATGTAAGGTCCTGGGAGCTCCTAATTTATCACATAGATATAATATCGGGTCCCGGGTAAACACAATCCAAACATTAACCAGAGCCTAAAGAAAATAGACATCTAAATAGCATGAACACTCTATTAACATTGCATTTAGATAAGTCAATACTAGACTAGAGTGACATACCTTAGTCAATGAAGCTTTACTGGTGTATGATCGTTGAATAACCAATTACTCCCTTTTTGAGTCCAAGAGATCGAACGTTTACTCCTTTTGAGATCGAACATTTACTCTATTTGGACAGGAATAACCCTCCAGTTACCAGTTGACATTGTTCCTCGAAGCAATGCCACGCTCATCCAGAAGGAAACTGCATTACCTTCAACACCCAAATATTTCCTTGTAGATATTGGTCTTGGCAGCAGCTTCACTAAACTCAGCACTCTAGAAACCAGTAGTCTTGACACTAGCAGAGTAGAACCTTCAGAATTTTCGAACTACCCTTCAACTTCTGTATCACTACCAAGTCTTCATGTGGATTGATTCCTTGTGCTAAGTGTATCTGCCTCTGGTTCAATTGAGTTAGTTCCTTGATTCAAACCCTACTCAATCTTGATTAGTTAGTGCATCTTCAATCTTCATTGAATTCACTCAGAAAAACCAATGAAATACTCTTATACATGCACGGCACTACCAATCACTACTCTACTACCCAGATTCATCAAGAACTGACTCTAGGAAATGTTGTTACACAAAACCCTTTGTCATGACAGATGTGTCCTTAATGTTTCCTTAGATTTTCAGTGGGTAGAGTAGTTTTCTTCAAATATGATTGAGATCATCTTGCATTATCTTTAAATTATTAATTTCCTTTCTAATATGCAATCACTCAATCTGGATCACTCAGTGCTCCTAAGAATCTCAACTCTTACTCAATGAGCACTGCTAGCCTTTGAACATCAAACACGACTAGTTGATCCAACTTACTGATGCTCCCCCTGTGATGCTGCTTGCAGCTTTTCTTCATCTGGTGTCATCTGATCTTGAGCCCTAAACAGGATGGCAACCTTTAGAAATTCAGAGCTAAAATCAAACGAATGCTAGGGAGCTTAATGATGTTGTTCACTGCATCTAGATCATCTTAAATCAATCACAGACTCTGTGTAAGCTCTTAACTCCAAATAAGATAGCCTTCCATCACACCATGTGACTTCAGGCATGATTAATCTTACTTGATGTCTTCTCTTTACATTTGCTGATTAGACTTGCTGTGTCAACTGATTCAGCCGTAGTGAATAGGAAACCTTAAGTCTATCCATTATCCTTGTAATTTCACTCAAGGTCTGGATTTCCCTATTAACTCCTCCATTTGGTCATGAAGTCCGGAAACTGAACATTACTCTAGAATGCTCCTTTCAGTGCAGACATAACATAGAACTTCGTTCGTCAACAAATTTCATTACCTGCCCTCAAAGTGTTCTTACAGTAATCTGCCTAATCCTTTGAATGTGATTAATCACTGAGATGCTTCATCTATCGAATGCATGAACAAACACCAAAACTAAACAGGGTAGCCTTTGACTTGACTTCCCTTCAACTGACATACTTCACTAATGTCCTTCTTAAAAGAATTTCATTAGAAGTAGTCCTTTCTCACCAACTTCATCTTTACCGTCGAATCCGTTATCTTGATAAACCAAGTATTAGTTGATAAACCAAGTGTGAGAGCATCACTTGTTGTTGTAGCTAACTCCATTCTGATAAACTTCAACGAATAGTTGACTTCATCATAAGCATTACATTTCGTGTCAGCAACAACTTCACTTCCAGTAGAGTGAGCTTCTATTTCTCTTGACCCCGATCTATATTGTTCATCCTCGAACTGATACTAGGAAACCC
Source organism: Oenanthe sinensis (assembly GCA_028671895.1). NCBI lineage: Eukaryota > Viridiplantae > Streptophyta > Magnoliopsida > Apiales > Apiaceae > Oenanthe > Oenanthe sinensis. The sequence goes on from CM053801.1 coordinate 39,670,968, forward strand.
TTCGCAAATAATTCCCTAGGTCTTCATTAATGTTGTGCTTCAGATCATTCAAGAAAAATTGGTATCCTTGCTTAACCATTTGAATACCAGAGCAAAAGTAGTTACATGCCTCGAACATGAAAATGTCAGAGATATATAACTTGTACATGTTGAAAGATACTCTGCATTCACAAATGATTAAGACATGTGGTCCTCAATTTGATTGAGTCCAAGGGTTAGAGATATTTCTAAACATAGTTAACAACAAAGCATTCAAGTTCAACATGCTCATTCTTATCTGACTGATCACTCCTCATCTATATCAGCCTTAACAAGTAGTCTTGGCTATGAGCTCAGTGATCCCAACCTAACTTAAGGTGGACTAGCAGTCTATAAGAATCATGTCGTACATATATGTAGTCATAGAAGAATCAATCACTCATATTCCTAATTCTTCTAAATCACCTTTGTTGTTCACTTTAACATTATATTATCTCTAATTACCTGAGTCAGTTTAAATTTAAAAAAAATTAATTCATGGTTTATTATACTGACCCCTAGGCAATTCCCAAAATAAAAATAAACTCATCTTAACAAGCACATGATCAGATATAGCATTTAACACAACTATGCGAGTATAAGCAGATTATAGACAATGTAAACATCAAGGCACTTAACATGCAACACATACTCTTTCTGGTAAATGCACCCTTACAATTACCTAAGACTCTATATGTTAACATGATCAATTATCGTGAAGCAAGCATTAAATCACATAAGATCTAATCATGAAGTCAAATACTGATAAACAAGCAACACTAACAAACTAGCATATGTTATCTAATTTATATAGAAATCAAGGTGAGACATGCATTACATCAATCTTATAATATAATGCAGTTCAACACTTAATATTTCTATAATTGAATCAAACAAGTATAACTAGTTAGAGTGTTTACCTGAACGATGATTAGCATTCCATCTCCAGTGATAATCAATTGATCCCAATCAATTTCCATTCCACTGACACTCATGGAAGTATCCTTGCATTTGACCTCAATAACCAATGATGTTCCTGCTTCAACCCAAATTGATACCTGATTGTTCTGCTTAAAGACCCCGACATAGAATGTCTCATGTTCTGCTTGAAAAGATCACTCTTCTTTGTATGTGTAGCAATAACCCCTTGATTATCATATGTCAGTGATAATCAAACCTTGTGTATTTCTGCCACTGATGTCCTTTAACCAAATCTTCAATTGTTGTTTTGGTTCTTGACAGATAAACTGAATTTCTTTTCAAATCCCAGACCTTCAGATATTGATTCAAAAACCACTGATCGAAGACTCTTCCCTAAACGAACTAATTCCCTTTCAATAACCAGAAAGTCCACTAAGTAGACCGATGTAGAAATACATCTCCAATGGTAAGATCAGGTCTCAACTCCATTAGAATGTTCTTCAGTCAGTTCGTTTGTCCTCAACGAACGAAGAATCAACTCCTGTTGTTTCGTTTAATAAAACATTTTGTTCAAACAGAAGTATTTAATTTCTTAGGAATTTAAACAACCAAAATAAGTTGAAAATATATTTTTGATAAATAATAATAAACTTTTCAATTTCAAATTATAAATAAGATAAAATAATTCGAAAATGAAATTTGATATAGAAATAATAAATTTTCCAAGCTATATAAAGTAGACCTGAAAAAGAAATTATTTCAACCAAGGTTAATTTCCAAATAATTTTATATAATTTATAATCTAGAACAGTTCAAATTATAATTAAAATAAAACAATTCGAAAACATAATTTTGATATGGAAATAATAAATTTTTCAAGTCATCTAAGATATTCCTGAAAAATAAATTATTGCAACCAAAATAATTTTTCAAAGAGTTTTATAAGATTTATAATTAAAACTATATAAAAAATAAATTATTAAAACTCAAAAATAATTCTCAAAATATTTTCAAGAAATTTGAACTCAAAAGAAATTAAATTGGGTTTTAAAAAGATCAAATTAATAAAATCCTTAAATAAGAATATTAAGAATATAAAATATTTGACTCTAAAATTTAAAAGAAAATAAAATATTTTCAAGATATAAAATAACCTTGAGAAATAAATTATTTAAATTTAAAAATTATTTTCAAAATATTTCATATAATTAAATTCAAAATTTAATTATTAAATTAATTATTAAATCAGCCACCCAGATGATGCCATGTGTCAACTTCCAGAATTTTCTACTTGGCTCCAAGTCGAATATTTGTACTTAGAAAAATTTTCAGCTTCCAAAATATTCTACTTGGGCTCAAGTCGAAACTCAAGTCGAAATTTTGTACTTAGAAAAATTTTCAGCTTCCAAAATATTCTACTTGAGCTCAAGTCGAAACTCAAGTCGAAATTTTGTACTTAGAAAAATTTTCAGCTTCCAAAATATTCTACTTGGGCTCAAGTCGAAACTCAAGTCGAAATTTTGTACTTAGAAAAATTTTCAGCTTCCAAAATATTCTACTTGACTCCAAGTCGAAACTCAAGTCGAAATTTTGTACTTAGAAAAATTTCCAGCTTCCAAAATATTCAACTTAGGCTCTATCTAGAACATTAAGTAGAACTTCTGACTTAGAAAATATTTCTAACTCCAGAATTTCTACTTAGGTTCTATCTAGAACATCAAGTAGAATTTCTACATAGAAATGTTCTACTTAGGCTCTATGTAGAACATTAAGTAGAACTTCTGACTTAGAAAATATTTCTAACTCCAGAATTTCTACTTAGGTTCTATCTAGAACATCAAGTAGAATTTCTACATAGAAATGTTCTACTTAGGCTCTATGTAGAACATTAAGTAGAACTTCTGACTTAGAAAATATTTCTAACTCCAGAATTTCTACTTAGGTTCTATCTAGAACATCAAGTAGAATTTCTACATAGAAATATTCTACTTAGGCTCTATGTAGAACATTAAGTAGAACTTCTGACTTAGAAAATATTTCTAACTCCAGAATTTCTACTTAGGTTCTATCTAGAACATCAAGTAGAATTTCTACATAGAAATGTTCTACTTAGGCTCTATGTAGAACATTAAGTAGAACTTCTGACTTAGAAAATATTTCTAACTCCAGAATTTCTACTTAGGTTCTATCTAGAACATCAAGTAGAATTTCTACATAGAAATGTTCTACTTAGGCTCTATGTAGAACATTAAGTAGAACTTCTGACTTAGAAAATATTTCTAACTCCAGAATTTCTACTTAGGTTCTATCTAGAACATCAAGTAGAATTTCTACATAGAAATGTTCTACTTAGGCTCTATGTAGAACATTAAGTAGAACTTCTGACTTAGAAAATATTTCTAACTCCAGAATTTCTACTTAGGTTCTATCTAGAACATCAAGTAGAATTTCTATATAGAAATGTTCTACTTAGGCTCTATGTAGAACATTAAGTAGAACTTCTGACTTAGAAAATATTTCTAACTCCAGAATTTCTACTTAGGTTCTATCTAGAACATCAAGTAGAATTTCTACATAGAAATGTTCTACTTAGGCTCTATGTAGAACATTAAGTAGAACTTCTGACTTAGAAAATATTTCTAACTCCAGAATTTCTACTTAGGTTCTATCTAGAACATCAAGTAGAATTTCTACATAGAAATGTTCTACTTAGGCTCTATGTAGAACATTAAGTAGAACTTCTGACTTAGAAAATTTTTCCACTTCCAGAATTTCTACTTGGCTCTAAGTAGAAACTTATCTAGAATTTCTAGATAGGAATTTCTACTTAGGCTCTATCTAGAACTTTAAGTAGAACTTCTGACTTAGAAAATTTTTCCACTTCCAGAATTTCTACTTGGCTCTAAGTAGAAACTTATCTAGAATTTCTACATAGGAATGTTCTACTTAGCCATCTAGAACGTTTTGTACTTAGAAAAATTCCGGGCTTCAGAAAAAATTCTGGATGCCCAGTGAACCAATTGTACCCTCTTTAATCTCAAAAAATAAAAATAGATCCAATCGATTTGTATGTCAATCGAGTAGCTTTGATACCAATTGTTAGGTCCTGGAGATCGTAGAGGGGGGGTGAATACGATTCCCAAATAAAAATCTGACTTTTATTTATTTTTGGGACAACATAAAAATCACTTTGGTTCAAACCCAGGTACTGTTCATCATCTTCTTCAACCTCAAGAACACCATTAAAATAACCAAGATAATGAACGGTAAATCATCCAAAACACACAACACAACAAGATCCAAGAATATAACTTTATATTCATTGAAGTGGGGTAGATGCTACAACAAGTTCAAGAACAAAAGCTCAAGAACACAACAAAGAAATGATTTTTGTCTCCTCTAAAAATATTACAAATTCTAGATCTAGGAGACAAAAATCAAACCTATCTTCTAAACAAGATTTAGCAATGTTTACAATAGAAGAATAGATGAGTGGTATGATAAAGAAAATCATGGCTCTAAAATATGCAAGATCTAGTTCGGCCATGGGGGAGAGAAAAATAATTCTTTTTCTCTCTCCCCTTTTCTCTTCTCATCCGGATGCACTACATACTGATTAAGACTTGGGTTTCTTCTTTATATATTGAAAAAGGTGTTGTTTTTTATTTTTCCACCTTTTTCTCTTGTTCTCCCAAATCATATCTTCCAAGTCATGTGCCAAGCATGCCTTTGGAAATATTTAATATAAAAGTAATATTTAATAAATATATAAAATATAAATAAAGAATATCTTTATTTATAAAATATATAAATAATTAAATAATTACTTTATTTAATTAAATTAAATATTTCCATTCCACTCTTCAATTTGTGTAGACTTCCTTATCCAAATACTTGGCCCCGTATACGTGACTCCACCACGTCCAAGTATTTGGCCTTCTAATCTGTGAAGCTTTAGTAAGATCCAATCAGGTTGTGCCGTCTGTCTCTTATCCATTAGGCTGACATTTCTCCAACACTGATTTACCACCTTTGTTGATCCTCCACATGACTCAAGAAAACCAACAACTTTAGAATGATTAAAATCATATTAACCGACGAGAGCTTGCCTCCAATGTCCTGACACTTGATGCAACGGTCTGGTTCATAAGTGACTAGTCTTGATAGGGGCTCTTGATTCCGAACATGATTCCACATTCTTCTTTGCAAACCTTACTTGTTGCTTCGATTGTAATGCACTAAAATCGTCATAGACTAAGACAATCTTTTGTAGCTTCCACATCCTTGAATAGATGTCAACATCTTTTATTCTCCACTGAGGCATGAACATGTTAATGAACTTCTTCCAGTGAGCTTCAAGTCTGTAGATGATCCTTTGATACTTTGTCTTAACTGAACTCTGTGATCCAAGATTTCTGTGCACCTGCATATTATTTCATGTCCTGTTCTATTGTTGAGTTATCATCAACCATTACATAGAGATTACATTTAGCATTCCTAGTACACATGAAAGTGCAGTGAGTTACTTCCCTTCACTCCTATCTCCCCTTTCAGCATTGGAGAAAAGAGTGACTGCTATAGAGCAGAACATGGACTTAATTTTGAAGAATCAAGTCAACCAAATCAATCTTCTGAACCAACTTTTGGAAAATCCTCTTATTTCTGCCTCAATGGCATAACCAGTTGCTGATAACAAAAAGAGGGAGAAGTCTGAAGATAGGAGAAAGGTTAAAGCTGTAATCAAGAATATAGAGTCTGTCATCCAAAGGAAAGATGCAAAGCAGACATTGACTCAACAAATTGTGCAGCAATTTGATTCTATTGTTAGCAAAAACAAGGAAATTGATGCACATGAGCCAATTGCCATAATGCCAGAAACTCTTGGGAAAGGATAAATAAAGGTAGATAAAGGTAGCTCACAAACTGGTGACAGAAAAGGTAAATGGATTGCTAAAGAAGAAGACAAGAAGAAGAAAATTTCTGCCATGAGTGAAGGAGAGAAGCTATTGGGCAAAGCAATAGTTGTTGGCATAAAAGAAAGGGAACAACAAGTAATGGCACAAAAAGATCTAGCCATTCAACTGCAAAAACAATTTGATGAGGAGGACAGGCTAATTAGGGAAGCTAGAAGAAGAGAAGGTAAATAGAGTCCTAGAATGAAACAAAGGGCAAACAAGCCTATGGATGAACCAAAATCTTCTGGAGTCAAAAGAAAGCTTGTTGTTTCTGAAGAAGAGAAGCCAAAAGAGGTGAAACTTGAAAGTCAAGCATCTGGGAGTGGTCAAGCCAAAGAAATATAAGTGTTCAAACCCAAATCTGAGAATTTTGTGCCAATCAAGGTTGAAGGAATGATTGTAGTAAAAGGACAAAGGAAGATGGATGTTGATCTGCTTCACTTTGAGTATGAAGATGGATCACATTTAACTTTCACATTTAATCAAGTCTTGGACCAAGGATATGGCATCTAAAGGAAAATCTACAATATGCTCAACAAAAAGTATTATCTAACTGAAGAGCTAGGAAAGGCCATTCTTGAGAAGATGAAGAAGATAAGGGAAACACCTATTCAAGAAGAAAAGGATGACATAATCAAAATTTGGAAAGGAAGGAAGGTACTTCATGAACCATTCTACATGATGATATACAAGGACAGGGAAGGCAGAGAAAAATGCAATGATATTTGTCAGGAAATAGACAAACTGCCCAATCTGGAATTGAACCATCTTGCAAGCCAATTGGACTACAGGGTTGAGGATGAGAAGATTCTGAAGGGATCCCTATTCAGGAAGATGAAAGAAAATGAAGGCAAGATGAATGAGTCAAGGGGAAGAAGAAGAAGATAGAAGATTCAATATCAAACATCAAAATTATCAGAATTCATCTTTTACTGGTATTTGATTACTCTATCTCAAATTACTTTTGTCAATATTATAATTCCTGCTAGAATGAAAATGTTTAAGAGTTTTGTTATCATCAACAGAGAATTTATGCATATTTTACATATTCATAAATAGGGGGAGATTGTTAGGAATTATGTGTTTTGATGATAACAAATTACTTAGAATTACAATAGGGATTTAAAATTCATGTAACTGGTCAATGGATATGTGACTTACAAATATCCATTAACTAGGAAACCAGTTATCAGTTGAAGCTTGTTTATCAACTGATAAATTGGATTGCAACATTTTGATTCATGTTTCATTATCAATTGATTGTATTACCTCGATGGATTCTATGAAGTAGTCAACTGATGTTATTGACCCAATTAATAGCTTCTCAACGGATGTGAAGAATGGATGATCAATTATAAATATTCTAAGTCATAATTCCCACAAGTGAAGTGATCAACTGATATTGGAGTCGATGGATGAAGACACTACTCAACGGATAAAAGACATCAACGGATAAAAGCCATCAACAGATAAAGGCAGTCAACGAATAAAGGATCATCAATGGATAGGGAGTCGACGAATAACTCAAATATCCATCGATACATCAACTGATCAATGGATATCCTATCCATCGAAGGATAAGCAAAGAAGAATCAACTGATAAGCTTAATATCATTTATCAGTTGATTAAGGTTTCCCAATTTAGTTAAAGACAAAAGGAATGAGAACTGTGCAGAAACTGAATCAATGGAAGACAGTCCTGTCAGGATTGTGAAGACTTTCAAGGTAACACAGTCTTCAAGGAATGTATCAAGACAAAGATACTTTCAGGACTAGACAGGTCCAATGAAGATTGTGAAAGTAACTAATTTCTATTTTCATATAAACATTGTAAAGTGTAATTTATAATGTTTTCTGTCGATAGAAAATAGTATGGGAAGAAAACTACTATATAGTGGTTAGTAGTCCATTGTAGCAATATGAGAGTGAAAAATATCAAGAACTCAAGAAGAGAACAGTAGAAGGATAGGCATTATTTTTAGTGCTTTTCTAAGTTCAAAAATCACTTTATAAGCAACTTGGTATTTTTATCAAGATTAATTGAAAGCAAAAACATACTAGTGGAAAACCAATCCACTAGTAATTTTTAACATTGTTTGTTTTGTTTTCAATAATTTAACTATTAAATTCTTAGTTCCATCAGTTTCATATATACACTCAAACACTTTCTTTGAACAAACTTAAATCCGCAAGAATTTGACTTAATTCTTAAGTTTGTATTCAACCCCCCCCCCCCCTCATTCTCCAAACTTATTGTACTTAAGGGTAAATAACAGCTATTGAGTGCAGAAGCAAGGAATCTGGAAAAGTACTCATCACATCAAAGAAAGATTGAATGGATTCCTCAGACTCTGAAGAGGAAACAAACTATGCTCTCATGGTAAACTCTGATGCTCCCATCCTAAACTCTGGCAAGATTGAAAGGCATATGACTAGGCCTTTTTGTAATAAGTAGATGACAACTCAACTCAAGTAAGAAAATGAAGTAAGTAATAAATATAGGGTGTGCATAATTAATCAACACCAAGTAAAAGAAATTGTCAACGTTACATTTGATGACATTAAACTCCCAAGCATCCAAACTGAAGATCCTTCTGAGTCATTAAAATTTGATAATCATCTAGACTCAGATTCAGATAGTGAAGCAGAGCCTGAGGTTGCAGCAGGAAATGATGATGACAATATTGATGATAATTATTCAGGCAATAGTGGTGGGAACAATGAAAACACTAGAGATATTACTAATACCAGTGGTGGATCAACAAGTCAACCTGGCAGCAACTCAGGGGGAGATGATGGATCTACTGGTAAAACACAACATCACAATGAATATAGAGGCGAATCATCAAGATCAAACCTACCAAGGGAAAGGATATGGAGCAAATATCAACTTGTTGATTTGATCATAGGTGATTCAGATGTTGGGGTTAGAACCAGAAGTGCAACTTCAAATGATTGTCTATTTTTGGTTTTTCTATCTCAAGAAAAACCAAAGAAAATTGAAGATGCTCTAACTGATCCAGATTGGGTTCTTGCCATGCAAGAAGAACTCAATCAGTTCGAAAGACAAGAAGTGTGGACACTGGTACCCAGGCCAAAAGACAGATCCATAATTAACACCAAATGGGTATACAGGAACAAGTTAGACGGTGATGGCATTGTTACAAAGAACAAGGCCAGACTGGTTGCAAAGGGTTATTCCTAGGAAGAGGGAATTGATTATGATGAGACATACGCACTAGTTGCAAAACTTGAAGCCATCAGGATATTTCTAACATTCGCAGCACATTCCAATTTCAAAGTTTATCAAATGGATGTTAAGAGTGCATTTCTGAATGGAGAGTTAGAAGAGGAAGTATATGTGGAGCAGCCCCCTGGCTTTGATAATCCAGAGTTTGTTGATTTTGTATATTTTTTATTCAAAGCCCTCTACGGACTCAAGCAAGCACCGAGGACATAGTATGACACTCTCTCTGAGTTTTTACTTGAAAATAATTTCATTAGAGGTGTCATAGATAAAACTCTCTTTTACAAATTACATAATTAAGATATGATATTTGTCCAAGTTTATGTTGACGATATTATATTTGGTTCTACTGACGAAAACTTGTGCGAGAGATTTGCTAAGTTGATGCAGAGTAGGTATGAGATGAGCATGATGGGTGAGATGTCATTCTTTCTTGGATTGTAAGTGAAGCAAAATGAAGATGAGATTTTTATTTGCCAATCAAAGTACGTAAGGGATCTTCTAAGGAAATACAATCTAGAAGATTCTTCACCGGTAAAAATCCTTATGCCAACAACCACAAAGCTTGACGAAGATGAAACTGGTAAGAAGGTTGACATCACAAGCTATAGAGGTATGATAGGCTCATTATTATATCTAACTGCTAGTAGACCCGATATAATGTTTGCAACATGCTTATGTGCAAGGTTTCAATATGATCCTAGGGAATCTCATCTTATAGCTGTTAAAAGAATTTTTAAATATCTAAAGGGTACACCGAATCTTGGAATTTGGTACCCTAAAGATACAGGTTTTGAACTAATAGGCTATACAGATTCAGATTATGCAGGATGCATGATGGACAGGAAACGTACTTCTGGAAGTTGTCAATTTCTAAGACAACGGTTGATTTCCTGGTACAGTAAGAAACACTCAGTATCTACCTCGACAACCGAAGCAGAATATATTGCGGTAGGTAGTTATTGTGCATAGATCTTGTGGATAAGGAATCAGCTGAATGATTATGGACTTGCGCTATCTAAAATTCCAATACTTTGCGATAACACAAGTGCCATAGCAATTTCCAATAATCCTGTACAACATTCAAGGACCAATCACATAGACATAAGGTATCATTTCATCCGAGAGAATGTCATGAATGGAACTGTGGTGTTACATTTTGTACCCACAGAAGATCAAATTGCTGGCATCTTCACGAAACCAGTTGATGAATCCACTTTCTCTAAGTTGGTTAGTGAGTTAGGGATGTTAAACATGAACTGATTATTGCATATTTAATTTTAAGCATGCACTGTAAATATACTGTATGTATTCCTTAAAAGATATCAAAAACAAGCAAATAAAATGAAAAAGAAAACTCAAAAAGATTTTTCTTATTTTTGTACAGTTTTATTTAATTAGCATCCGTACTGTAAAAATATTTTGTACTGTTTTTTGTTTTCCAACAATTAGTATATATTATTTATTGTTGTCAACTTTTGTTATCATTAGTTATATATATATATATGTATGTATAGTTTTATTTGTTTTACAAATTGGCATTTTCATATTTATTTATTTTAAATTTTATTTTTAGTTATATATATATAAATATGTGCTGATTATTTCACGTCTCTTTTGAGAAGTAGGAAAGATCTATGAGTTTGATCATCCAATAGTTTCTAATAGTTAGATTCTAATCATTGGCATCAATCTCTATCCAAGATCTTAGAACCAAACACACAAACACTATCACATCCATCTCTCTAACCATTAAACAGAATACCTAATTATTAAGAATGAGGGAGTAAATGCCTAGAGTGCATTTGATAAGGTTGGTGATGTGAGTGAACCAACAACTCTGTTTCCAGAAAGGTGATTCAAATATATAAACTGAGACAACTGTTAGCTCAACTGTGTTCTCTTAAAAGGATACAGACTTGGAAAAGGCAAAACTGTTACTAGGTCCATTCTCTCAACATAGTGAGTCTATTGAATTCAGCCTGTCAGCCAAGGCCACTTGTAAAGAGTCAATTTCATCTGACATTTTTTCCTAAATAAATTGTCTTATTTTTAAGGACCAACAATTGGTATCCAAAAAGGAACCAACAATTGGGACTAAGAGGGAGCAACTAGAGTGTCACTGTAAGGACGAATTGACGGAAGCAATTATTCTAAACTTGTTAGGAATCTACATGAGATTTGATGATAACATTAATCTTAGAATCATAGAAATTTTATTTGTTGTAACTGATCAATTGATATGAAAGTTATAAATATCAATTGATCAGGAAACCATTTATCAGTTGAAATGTTTATTTGAATCAACTGATAATTTGGATTGTAGCATAGGTGTACTTAGTCTATTTCAATCGATAAGGTGTAAATCAATTGATATTTTGTTCATCAATTGATGTTAGAGTCGATTGATATGGATCATCAATTGATGTGTAAATTAAACTGTTAAATTGTAATTATGTGAAGACAGGAAATTGCACAAGTGAAGGATGATCAATTGATATTGAAGCATCGATGGATGAAGGATCAATCGAAGAAGCCAAGTCAAGCATTGAAGACCATCAACTGATGTGAAGACCCATCGACTGATATATCGATTGATAACATCTATCAATCGATAAGACATCTTTTATCAGTCGATGGATATAAAGATCAATTGAAGTAGTACATCAGTTGATGGATTAAAGAATGGATCAATTGATATGCTTAACAGCAAATTATCAATTGAGTGTGACAACACAGAAAGAATATCTGTTGAAGATCCAGAGAACAAAAAGCACACCTATGGAAGACAGTCTAGAGTGACTGTGAAGACTCAATCAGAAGCTGTCTTTCAAACCCTTTTGTAAAATAGAAAAAGGTAAAAGGAAGGCAGGTAGAAACAATCCTAGTATAGGAATTGTAAAAGAACACTTGTGGTATATAAACAAGTGTAGTAGCATTATTAGAAAATATACAAGTTAGACATATTTCTTAATCAACTGTTCAAGCTTAAGAGCACTTGTGTAAGAACAGTTGATTTGTTTTCTAATCTTGTAAAAACGAAGCTAGGTTTCTTCTAACCTAGGAGCATTGAGCAAAAATATATATTGATGGAAAAACCAATCCATCAATAATTTTAAATCTCTTTGTTCAGTTTTATTTTTCAGCATTAATTTGTTCGAACTTATTCTCTTATTCTTTCAATCATCAAGAACGAATATTAGAACACACAAAAAGTTTTAATATTTGTATTCAACCCCCCCTTCTACAAATATTGACATTGTTCTAAGGAATAACAATTGGTATCAAAGCAGGCTTTCAACATACAGAAAGTTTAAAGATCAAGAACAGTCAATATGGGTCAAAAAGATTCAGGTGTGAAAATTCCAGTTTTAGAGAAAGATGAATATTTTCCATGGAAGGTCAAAATGCATCTGCATCTTCTTTCTCTCGACCCTTCTTATGTTAACTGCATAGAAAAAGGTCATCATGTTCCTATGAAGCTAGTCACAGGTGTAAACCCTGATGGAACTCCTGCACTTGACAGACATGTTCCAAAACTTATTTCTGAGTTCACAGAAGAGGATGAAAAAGAAGTACTCAAAGACAAGAAGGCCATGAACATTCTGTTTAATGGTCTAGATAAAGATATGTTTGACAATGTAATAAACTGTACTTCATCAAAAGAAGTATGGGATACACTTCAAACTCTGTGTGAAGGAACTGAACAAGTAAGGAAAAACAAGATGCAACTCTTGATTCAAAAATATGAATCATTCCATTTCAAGAGTGGAGAATCTATCAATGACACCTATAGCAGATTTCAGAAGTTGTTAAATGGATTGAAGCTATATGGTAGGGTTTATGCAACTGAGAATACAAATCTAAAATTTCTTAGATCTCTTCCAAAAGAATGGAAACCAATGACTGTTTCCATTAGACAATCTCAGGACTTCAAGGATTTTACACTGGAGAAACTTTATGGTATTCTCAAGACATATGAGTTGGAAATCCAACAAGATGAAGAGATTGAGAAGAATCAAAGAAAAGAGAAAACTGTGGCTTTGGTAGTCAAGGGAAATGAAGAGAAGAAGGAAAATGGCTATGAAGAAGAGTCAGTCATGATGGCTGGTGATGCTGTTGAAGAATCATTCAAGAGAAAAGGAAAGAGCAAGTGTGAAGAAGATGAAACATGCTCTCAGGATGATTTGGATGAGATTGATGAGCACCTTGCATTTCTGACAAGGAAATTTTCAAAGCTAAAATTCAAGAAGAATCCATATGCTCAAAGGCCTGGATCCCAGTTTAGAAACAACAATCAAAATAAAAATCTGGTTGACAGATCTAAATTCAAATGCTTTAACTGTGGATTGGCTGGTCATTTCTCAAGTGAGTGCAGGAAGCCAAAACAAGAAAAGGCAAAGTCATATAAGGGTATTGATTATAAAAAGAAATACTTTGACCTTTTAAAACAAAAAGAAAAGGCTTTTGTAACTAAGGAGAAGGACTGGGCTGCTGAGGATAGTGATTCTGAAGAATATGTCAATCTTGCATTAATGGCCAATCATGAAGATGAAGAAGCTAGTTCAGCATCTAATCAGGTACTAGCTACCAAATTTTTCGAGCTTACATCTGAGGAATGCAATAGTACTATTAATGAAATGTCTAATGAACTGTACAATTTGCATGTCACTCTAAAATCTCTAAACAAAGAAAATCTCAAGTTAAAGAACACCATTGATGCCTTAACTGAGAGAAATATTTTTCTTGAAAATGAACTTGTTTGTTTAGAAAGATTTAAGCAGGAAAGAAAGGATGCTAGGAATGAACTAGTAAACAGTTTGAAAAGAGAAGAATTGTTGAAAGAACAATTAGCTGAAGAAATTGAAACCATTAGCAAATGGAATAGGTCTGCTAAAACTGCCAAACAAATTATTGATGTTCAGGGTGTAGATACTCTAGGAGATCTCCCCAAATCAATAGGCAAGTCATTGGCTGATACTTCAATGGATAAAGATCAATCGACTGCTAATCCTTTATCAACTAATAAGGATTATCAATCGATTGATGCTGAATCAATCGATAAGCATCCATCGACAAGTAAATCATCAATGGCTAATAAAAAGAACAAATTTAGCACTCCTATTAAGTTTGTTAAGGAAACCAAGAATCAAGTTGAGACTGAGACTGAGAAGATCAACAGAGGTAGCTTATCCAAGAAACAATTAAAAGAAAAATTAGAAAAGATAGCACCTGTGGAAATTACTCTATCTAAGTCTGAGAAAAAGAAAAAGAATAGGAATGGTAAAGTAGGCATAAATAAGCACAATAATTACACTCCTGATATGTATGCACCTAGAAAGGTATGTGCTAAATGTGGTAGTGTAAATCATTTGTCCATGCAATGCAAAAGTGAAAATAATTCTATATCTGCAAATGATTTAAATATACATGCCATGACTGCAAATGCCATGTTTACCAATCCTATGCTCATGAATGCCATGTCTTCTAATTTGGTTGCACCTAATGTTCATATGCCTTATGCACAAGTTCCATACATGTATAATCCCTTCTTTGCATATCCTAATATGAACATGCCTGGTATCCCATGGAACATGCCTAATGTAAATGATGAAATCCATGGAAATTATGCCATGAGTTCTAAGGTGTCAAAGCCCCAAAAGTCAACTCCCAAAGATAAAGTGGATTTAAACCCACCAAAACAAAAGGAACCTAAGTTGACAACAGGGGCTCAAGCTGCAACTAATAAAAGAGGACCCAAGGCAACTTGGGTACCAAAAGCAACTTGATTGTTTTATGTGTGTGCAGGGAAACAGGAAGAAAAATCTCTGGTATTTGGATAGTGGATGTTCAAGGCACATGACTGGAGATTTGTCCCTGCTCACAAAGTTTGTGGAAAAGGCTGGCCCAGGAGTTACTTTTGGAGATAACAGCAAAGGTTTTACTCTGGGATATGGCTCAATTGCAAAAGAAAATGTTATCATTGAAACTGTAGCACTAGTTGATGGATTGAAGCATAATTTGCTCAGTATTAGTCAACTGTGTGATAATGGAAATGGTGTGTGGTTTACAACTGAATCATGCATCATAGCCAACAAAGAATCTGGTGAAATTCTCTTAACTGGAGAAAGAAAAGGAAATGTCTATGTGGCTGATTTTCTCTCTGTAAAAGCAAATTCAATGACATGTCTACTTAGTAAAGTCAATACAGCTGAAAGTTGGATTTGGCACAAGAAACTAGCCCACTTGAATTTCAAAGCCATGAATTTATTGGTTAGAAAGAATCTGGTTAGAGGCATTCCACATATGGAATTCACCAAGGATGGACTATGTGATGCATGTCAAAAAGGAAAACAAAGAAAAGCATCATTCAAGTCAAAGTCTGATTCATCAATTGATAAGCCTCTGGAATTATTGCACATGGACTTATTTGGTCCAGTCAACATCATGTCAATTGCCAAAAAGAAATATGCCTTAGTAATTGTGGATGACTTCACAAGATTTTCATGGGTATATTTCTTACATTCTAAGGATGAAGCAAGCAAATTAATTATCAATCATGTGAAGAATGTTGACAATGGCACTGAATGGAAGGTCAAGAAATTTAGAAGTGACAATGGTACTGAATTCAAGAATTCAACCATGAGAGAATTCTGTGAAGAAAAAGGTATCACTCATCATTTCTCTGCTCCAAGAACACCACAGCAAAATGGAGTAGTTGAAAGGAAAAATAGGACCTTGATTGAAGCTGCTAGAACTATGTTAGAAGAAGCAAAACTTCCTACATACTTCTGGGCAGAAGCAATTAATACTGCTTGTTACATTCAAAATATTTCCATGATCAATAAACTTCAAGGCAAAACTCCATATAAATTGATAAAGAAAGACAAGAAGCCAACAGTTAACTTTCTTCATGTCTTTGGCTGCAAATGCTTTGTACTGAGAAATCAAGGTGAAAATCTAGGAAAATTTGAAGCCAAAGCTGATGAAGCTATATTTGTTGGATATGGAATAACAACCAAAGCATACAGAGTCTACAATCTTAGATTACACATTGTTATGGAATCTATGCATGTAGTTTTTGATGACAAGAAAATTCAAGGGTTGTTTGATGAAGGATTTCATAATCTATTGCAGTTTGAAAATGAATCCACAAGTAATATTGAAGATAGTGATGATGATGTGGAAATCACAAGAGTTCAAGTATCTAGAATCCTCCCATCAATTGATGTCAATGCATCAACAGATAACTTATCAGTTGACAATCATCAATCAACTGATAATACATCAATTGATAATCATTCGATGGATATCAACTCTGCTCAACAATCTTCAAGTAGAGTGTCCATCTCAGGGGGAGGGTTCTCAAATAGTCAATCACATCACAATGATCATAACACTTCCAATGATCATGAAGCATCATCTTCAAGGACAAATTTACCATCACAAAGGAAATGGACAAAAAGCCATCCCTTTGAATTAATAATTGGAGATGCAAATGATGGTGTCGAAACTAGAAGTGCAACTCAAAATGAATGCTTGTATAGTAGCTTCCTGTCTCAAGAAGAACCAAAAAGGATTGAAGAAGCCTTTAATGATCCTGAGTGGATAATTGCTATGCAAGAAGAGTTGAATCAATTTGAAAGAAACAAGGTATGGAAGCTGGTGCCCAAACCAAAGAACAAGTCTATCATTGGTACAAAATGGGTGTTCAGAAACAAAATGGATGAATCTGGTACAGTGACAAGAAATAAAGCAAGATTAGTGGCAAAGGGCTATTCACAAGAAGAAGGCATAGATTTTGATGAAACTTTTGCACCAGTTGCAAGATTGGAAGCAATCAGAATCTTTCTAGCATATGCTGCTCATGCTAATTTCAAGGTGTATCAGATGGATGTGAAAAGTGCTTTTCTCAATGGAGAGCTAGAAGAAGAAGTATATGTAGAACAACCTCCTGGCTTTATTGATCCTGTTCATCCTGGATTTGTATACTATCTTCTCAAGGCACTTTATGGATTGAAGCAAGCACTTAGAGCCTGGTATGACACATTGTCTAAATTCTTGATTGAAAATCACTTCACAAGAGGTACTGTTGATAAAACTCTCTTTCATAGAAATGTAAATGGCTCTATGATTCTTGTTCAAATCTATGTAGATGACATTATTTTTGGCTCAACTAATGAAAAACTTTGTAAAAAGTTTGCTAAGTTGATGCAAAGTAAATATGAAATGAGCATGATGGGAGAACTAACCTATTTTCTTGGTTTGCAAATCAAGCAAGTTAAAGATGGTATTTTCATAAATCAAACCAAATATATTTCTGATTTATTAAAGAGATTTGATTTAAGTGAATGTTCTTCTGCTAAAACTCCCATGGCCACTGCAACTAGACTTGAATTAAACACTAAGGAAGCAAAAGTGGACATTTCAAGTTATAGAGGTATGGTTGGCTCATTACTTTATTTAACTGCAAGTAGGCCAGACATAATGTTTGCTACATGTCTTTGTGCTAGGTTTTAAGCTGATCCTAGAGAATCTCATTTGATTGCAATAAAAAGAATATTCAGATATCTCAAAGGAACTCCAAATCTTGGAATTTGGTATCCTAGAGATTCTGGATTTGATCTAATTGGTTATTCAGATGCAGATTATGCAGGTTGCAGAATTGACAGAAAAAGCACAACAGGCTCCTGTCAATTTCTAGGAAATAAGCTTGTTTCATGGTTTAGCAAGAAGCAGAATTCAGTGTCTACATCTACTGCAGAGGCTGAATACATTGCAGCTGGAAGTTGCTGTGCACAAATATTATGGATGAGGAATCAACTACTTGACTATGGGTTCAACTTGAACAAGATTCCTATTTTCTGTGATAATACAAGTGCCATTGCTATAACAGAAAATCCTGTACAACATTCCAGAACCAAGCACATTGACATAAGGTATCACTTCATTAGGGAACATGTAATGAATGGTACAGTTGAATTACATTTTGTCCCTAGTGAAAGACAACTTGCAGACATTTTTACCAAACCATTAGATGAATCTACCTTCAATAGATTGGTCTGTGATTTAGGTATGCTTAATTATATCTAATCCTTTAAATGTCTGACAAGTTATGTAGTTATATTACATGTAGCCATTGACTATGTTAAATTATTGATTCTTCAATAATCAACTGATAAATATTTTACATATCAATGGATATTATTGGAGCTGTCGACAGATAAATATATCAATTGATGATATATTTGTTTATCGATGGATAGGGGTAACTATCGACAGATAGATATATCAATCAATGATATATTTGTCTATCGATGGATAATTGTACCTGTCGATGGATAAGCAATTTATCAATCGATGACCTAGAATTTAAAGGGGTCCATGTCATCAATCGACCTGTACAAAAATCTAGCCGTTGATTACTTATTTTATCAATTGATTAAAACGTACATTCATGTATGTATAACAATCGATTGCCAAAATTGGTAACTTTTAATTATCAATACTCTTCCAACGGTCGATTTAGTTCTATTTTGAGCAAGAAATTAGTTGGGAAATCAGTAAATATAAATAGTGAGATTAAAACTTCTTTTAATTCTTACTTGCATTTTTACTATCGATTTTTCTATCTCTTTCTCTTTCTCAATCTTCGAACTTACTCTGTATCTATCTCTTGCTAAGAACCCTAATCTACTACTGTCTATTTATTATTTCTGTTATAATTACTAACAAGTTTGCCAGTTAATTCAATTATAAATCTTCAAACTCGATAATGGCATCTTCAAAGAAAGTCTCACAATCTGGATTCTACTATGAGCTCAACAACTTCGTTGCTTGCACTATGGTGGAGGAAGCCCCAACAGAATTTCATCCCCTAATGGAATTTCTAAGGAGTACGAAAATTGCAAAGGCCCTCTCAGAAGCACCAAAAATTGTGTGCAATCTAGTTGAAGAATTCTGGACAACAGCAGAAGTAGCAGATGATTTTTCTACAATCTCCTTTGAATGCAAAGGACAAAGGTATATTCTAACCACTGTGGTCTTGGGTGAGTGTTTAAATATTCCTGCAAATAATACCGAAAATGCACCCACTGACACAGATATTAGAAACATGCTTAGGGAAATCAACTATACTGCTCCTGATGCTAGTCTAGGTAGTATTGTTAGAAAGAATCTAAGAAAAGAATGGTCATATTTCTTTGATGCTTTAATAAAGTGTTTTTCTGGTAAGGTTAGTAATTTTGATGCAATAACAACAAGTATGCAACAAGTAGGGTATAGCATTTTATATGATAGATATCATAATTTAGGAAGCCTGTTACTCAATGAAATATCTGCCAAATTGGGAAATAAAATAAATAGATCTAATCATATTTATTATGCAAGATTTATTATGATTATTATTAACCACTTTGTCAAGGATATTGAGATTGACAGGAATACAGAAATTTTGGATTGCTGGACTCAAAACAAAAGGGTTTTTAAAGACTTGGTTAGGATCAATCTTCACAGCAATGTGGAATTGATCTATCCCCCTTTTGTTCAGGTATTTATCTCTACTTTAAACTCTTCTAAACCTAATTCTTCTTTGCCTTCTGTGACTATGAAGGGTGGTAGTAATGACCCCAACCCTCCTACCCAGGCCACACAACCAATCTCTAAATCCAAATCTAAGAAACCAACCTCAACAGGTTCTCAAAAACCTGCTGTTGTAAAAACCAAGAAAAGAAAAGCATCTAGTGTGGTAGATAGATTAGAGGAGGATGTAGGTGGTGAGGGAACTGGGGAACATCAAAGAACCCAGAAGGATAAGGAGAGTGAGGGTGTGCAACCTCAACCTAGCCACTCCATAGTCTCCCAAAAGACTGTGGATGTTAACATGGAAAATACCACATCCCTATTGTCATTCTCTCAAAAGGATGACAATATTGAAAATAGCCCACAACCAGGGGCACATAATCAAATTGGGGACACAAAAGCCAAAACACTAACACCATACAAAAGAAGAGAAAAGAAAGTCACCTTTGCACTTGGGGAATCACACACTGCAAAACCACAGGAAACTGTGGAGGAGCCTTCACAAAGTCTGCTTGATGCATCTCATATAAATGATGAGATGCAGCCCCATTCTCTTTCAATTCCTATCTCTTCTATTCTTCTATCCCCATCTCAAACTTCTTCAGAAAATGTTTTGATAGATTATCGAACATTTTCAGATTCTCCTTCTTTGTTTTTCAAGGAGAAGCCAACACTCTCTCCTGAATCTTCTTCTCAGAATTTTCAGGATTCTATTTCCAATATCATCTCAAACATAACTTCACAAATTATCTCAACTGTTTCTTCTCCATCAATTGATGTTCTTTCATCAATTGATATTCAGCCATCGACTGATAAGCCATCGATCGATACTCAAGATCAATCGATGGGTATGCATCAATCGATGGATATCCCAAACACCACTTCAACTGATAATGTCAATACATCAATTGATGCTCAATCAATTGATGTTGCACAAACACTCTTAGGATTGAGTGAGTTGAGTGAGAGGCAGGATTGTAACCTGGCAAAAGGAGAGGAAGTGAGTAAAAACATTCCTATTTCTTCCAGGAATGAGAGTGAAACACTTGAGGGCCCCACCTTAGTAGGTGCAAAAGAAATGAGTGATGGAGAGGTGAGATTCCAGGATGAGATCCTGATGCAAAATAGAGAGATGAGTGAAAGTGATAAAAACATTCTACTTTTTGCATAGGAATTGGAAATTGAAATGATGGCAGAAGAAGGAGTAAAGGAGATAGGGGGAGCAAATAAGGCTGAAGCTAGTGGGAGTGGAATTGCTAAAGACTTTGAAGAGGAAATAGATGCTGGTGAATTGGATCCAAAGAATTTCATTCATCCTGATCCACAATATCAAGGGTTGGCTACTTCAAGTAACAAGAATGCAGAACAACTCTTGGGCATTGATCATACAGATCAAAGGACCAGGAATCTGAAGGAAAGCATTGCCAATACAACAGACACTTGATATATGGCACCTGAAGAGTTGGAGAGTGATTCTGATGAAGAGCCATGGATGAGCACTATTGATGGTTCCTTAGAAGCTGCTGAGACTGAAATTCTCTCTCAATATAGAAGAACAATGGTGGAAGGAGAAATTGAAGATCCTACTCAAAGGAGAATTGCTCACTATATGAGAGAATCAATGAAAATTCAAAAGATGACAGTAACAGGAGTAAGGAGGGAACTGGAGAGGATTAAGGACTCTATCTCATCTAACAAGGATGCAATGGACAGGAGATTGGATGAGAAGCTACCATTCAACACCATGAATAGCATCAAAGACAAGCTTTTCAAAGAATCCAAAAATTTTACATCTTTGGAGACACGGGTAGGTTCTCTAGAAAAGAAGATGGATGATATTATCAGAGGTCAAAATCTTCATGCTTCCATTCTTCAAAAGTTTCTTGACAGACTTCCACCACCCCCTCCAATTGATGATAACAAAAAGGGGGAGAATACAAAGAAGAAGGATGATGATGGTGGTGATGGCAAAGGCAGTGGAAGTGGTGGAATAGGTGGTTCTGGTATGGATAAGTCAAGTGGCATTGGTGGTTCTGCACCCAGAAGAGATAAAAGCAGAAGTAACATGGACAATCAATCTTCAAAGAAATCTAAGTCATCTAATTCTCCAAAAGATAATTTAGAACAGAAAAAGAAAGATTACAAGAAGTTTGATGATGATCTTGAAGCTAGGAGAATTTCTAGGGAGAAAGAAACTCAATCAATGATTGAGAGAGAAAAGAAAAGAATTGAAGATCTAAGGAGAAGCACTGAGTTAATAACAGAGGCAGTAGAAAAAGGAGACTTGGATGAGTTCATTGCTCAAACAAGAAAAATAAATGAAGATGCACAAAAGGCTGTCAAGGAAAGAAACTCAAATACAGAAGCTTTTCTTCAATTGGATATTGAAGCTCTTAAAGAAAAGAAGAAAGGGAAAGCAATAGTGATTGAAGAAGAGAAGAAGAAAGAGACTGAACCAGTAAGTCAAAAGCTACTTCAAGGAGCCATTACTACAGGAATCTCAGATGCCTCAAGGAGAGAAAGGGAGAATGAAGAGATTGCTAGACAGATGGAAATGCAATGGCATTTGGAAGAAGAGCTACAGGCAGAGCAACCTTTGAGAAAAAGGAGAAAAGTTTCTATGGCCAAGAAAAGGTCAAGTTCTACTCAAGAAATAATGGTTCAGGAAAACCTCCAGGGTCAACAAGAAGAAATCAAGGAGGAGGTCACAATTGAAGGTTATGATTTGAAGGGAATACCAGTAATCAATGAAAAAGGATTAATTGGAGTAAGGACTCACCCTGCAACCTCTAACCATGAAGAATCAATGAGGTTGGAGTATGAAAATGGAGTGAAAACAATCTATTCATTGAAGGTGATAATGAAGCAAAGCTACAATGTTTTAAAGACTATTCTTCCTCTACTCAACAGAAAGTACAAACTCAACACAACAATTGCTCATGAGATACAACAACAAATTTCAAGGTTAAGAAGATCCAAGGCAGAAGCTGAACCTGATTCACCTCTAAAGCTATGGAAGTCACAGGTCAAAAAGGTGGTGTTGGAGCCAAAGTATGCTATGATTTTTATAGATATAGAGGGCAACACAAAGTTCTTTGATATCTGCAAATATCTGGACAAAATCACAGATGAAGAAATACACTACCTTATGAGGCAACTTGGAGAAACTGACAGGGATGAAGCAATATTGAGAAGTTCTTTCATGAGGCAACTAAAGGAAAATGCTGAGAAAAGGAGGAAGATGAACTAAATTAAATTATGAAGACATTGAAGCTGCTTGCAGGAGTTATCTATCAATCTGGTACTTCCAAAATTAATGTGCCAATTAAGTTTCTTGATTCTATCTAAATGTAAATTTTTAAGGGTTTTTGTTATCATCAAGTAGATTTATGCCTGTTAATAACACAGACACAAATAGGGGGAGATTGTTAGGAATCTACATGAGATTTGATGATAACATTAATCTTAGAATCATAGAAATTTTATTTGTTGTAACTGATCAATTGATATGAAAGTTATAAATATCAATTGATCAGGAAACCATTTATCAGTTGAAATGTTTATTTGAATCAACTGATAATTTGGATTGTAGCATAGGTGTACTTAGTCTATTTCAATCGATAAGGTGTAAATCAATTGATATTTTATTCATCAATTGATGTTAGAGTCGATTGATATGGATCATCAATTGATGTGTAAATTAAACTGTTAAATTGTAATTATGTGAAGACAGGAAATTGCACAAGTGAAGGATGATCAATTGATATTGAAGCATCGATGGATGAAGGATCAATCGAAGAAGCCAAGTCAAGCATTGAAGACCATCAACTGATGTGAAGACCCATCGACTGATATATCGATTGATAACATCTATCAATCGATAAGACATCTTTTATCAGTCGATGGATATAAAGATCAATTGAAGTAGTACATCAGTTGATGGATTAAAGAATGGATCAATTGATATGCTTAACAGCAAATTATCAATTGAGTGTGACAACACAGAAATAATATCTGTTGAAGATCCAGAGAACAAAAAGCACACCTATGGAAGACAGTCTAGAGTGACTGTGAAGACTCAATCAGAAGCTGTCTTTCAAACCTTTTTGTAAAATAGAAAAAGGTAAAAGGAAGGCAGGTAGAAACAATCCTAGTATAGGAATTGTAAAAGAACACTTGTGGTATATAAACAAGTGTAGTAGCATTATTAGAAAATATACAAGTTAGACATATTTCTTAATCAACTGTTCAAGCTTAAGAGCACTTGTGTAAGAACAGTTGATTTGTTTTCTAATCTTGTAAAAACGAAGCTAGGTTTCTTCTAACCTAGGAGCATTGAGCAAAAATATATATTGATGGAAAAACCAATCCATCAATAATTTTAAATCTCTTTGTTCAGTTTTATTTTTCAGCATTAATTTGTTCGAACTTATTCTCTTATTCTTTCAATCATCAAGAACGAATATTAGAACACACAAAAAGTTTTAATATTTGTATTCAACCCCCCCCTCCCTTCTACAAATATTGACATTGTTCTAAGGAATAACAAAACTTCTATATGTTTTCCCAGTTGCACAAGTAGAAGGGGGGGTTGAATACTTGTGTGTCTTTTCTGCCTGATTTAAAATCAACTCAATAGCAATAAACATATATGAATTACGAACAAAGATCAAACACAAAGATATGAATAAGTACTGTTTGTATTATTGATTTGTAAATACAAAATTCTCCTAGGGTGTACACAAACCCTAGCAGCTTCTCTGTGTTTATCACAGCAACTCTCTCTATTTCTATGCACTCACAAACTTTTACTCAGACAAATTTTGCTTCGACTTTTCCACACTTTTACAATTAGGCTACATAGAGTTTATATAGAGAGCTACCTATCAGCTAATAACAGAAATATAAATTACAATAGGAATAGAATTCCTAATTATTAGTTGACAGTTTCCTTTTGTAATTCTTCTTCCTGGTTTTTATAGCATATCTGCAATATCTTTGGCTTTATCTTCGAAGACTTCCTTTATCTGTGATCATCTTCCAAATTTAGCTTTAACTTTATAGACTCTGAATTCTTCAGACTCTGCCAGACTATAGACTCTGATCATTTGTAGACTCTGAAAGATCTTAGACTCCGATAGTCTATAGATTCTGATCATCTTCCAGACTCTGATCTTCATGCAGACTCTGAATTTACTTTCTGCAGAAATTCTTCTAAGTACAAGTATCTTGAGTATTGACTATCTAGACTCTGATTATACATTTCAGACACTAAAAAGATATATTGCAAATAAACTAAGCTAACTCCTGTTCTAGTATTTTATACATCATCAAATGAATATATTCCTAAAACTATATCAAAGAAGGAAGAATGATTGATGATTCTGACTGAATCAACATGCCTTCACAAGCGTCAGGAGGAAACTTGGATCATGTGCTACATTATAGATCCTTGTCTCCCTCCCCATATGGAACATATCTGGATTCCTAATGGAATAGATCATCTTAGATGATCAACAACTCACTGAATCTATTCCTGAAGCAATTCAGTTTTTAAAAAGTCAAATAATTTTATAGATTCAATTGAGGACGTGGATTTACGAAACCCTATTGCACCACCAGTGACCTCTCTTGAAGGGGCTATGGTGATCTTTATTGCAGGTACAAAAGACTGTGACATCCGTACTGAGAGAGATATAGTGTTGTGAGGAAAGAGTGAAACACAAGTAAGGAAGAGTGAAAATATATATTCTATGAGTGAAACACCTAGAGAGTATATGAGCGAAACACTTGTGAGAAACACAAAGTAAAATCACACACTAGCACAATTACCAAATCCTATTCCCAATTCCCTGTTACAGATTTCTAATGTTACTCAACTAAGGGGGAGAAAATTTCGAAGAAGAGGATTACTCAACTAAGGGAGAGAAGTGTTATATTCAAAGTGTTTAACTAAGTAGGAGAAGTGTTTAACAAGATCCAAAGGGGAGAATTGTTGAACAAAAACTTCTACCAGAAGAGGATTACTCAATTACTGAACAAGAAAAGTTGGATTATTCACGAAAGGAGAAACTGAATCTACATTAGGTCAGAAGTGAAAACAGAAGTTGGAGAATCATAGGAGGAGTGGTAAGAAGAGAAATGAAGATAATACTACTTGTATAATATGTTTAGTGCTAGAAGAACAAACATCTTTCATTTCAGTTACTCAAGAAATCTGGAAATGTATTATATGATCTAGAGAACAATTTATTATTTACAGTTCTTAAATGTCATATTATTTTCTTAGTTTTTAGTTGAGTTATCCTCTAGGAATTTGTGTGTTAAATGTTTAACAAACAAATAGGGAGAGATTGAAAGGTATATGACTAGGCCTATTTATAATAAGTAGATGACAATTCAACTCAAGTAAGAAAATAAAGTAAGTAATATATAATGAGGAAGGAATCAAGACGAAGAATGTCAACTAGACACAAAGAATCCTAAAATCAGAAGTATTCTTGTGAAGTTACTACTCTACACAGGAAGAAGTTCAATAATATGTTCAAGCGTCGGAGAAAAATAGAGAAGCAGTTTTTCAAAAGATACAGAATATTCCAAGTGCCTACTATAAAGAGATTCTAAGAGAAGAAATATTGAAGACAAAGCAAGAAACAAGAACAAGACAGAAGATCACAACTATTAAAGTTAATAGGTGAAGAATATTTATTTAGTATGACACAAATGAACCAGACAGTACATTTGGGTGTCAACTAAATTAATAAATATTTTCCACCTAGCTCAAGTGATTTTCACAAAAGACAGATGACTGGAAGACTCGAGTCAAATCAATAGCGGTTGTACAGTGAAAAAACTAAATTAATTCTACCATCAAAAGTTAGTTAATTATTTAATTTATCTACTTAAATTAATTTACCTTGAATTGATTTAATTTATAAATTATTTAATTAAAATTCATGGAATTAATTAAGTTAAAAAGAATATTTTATGTAATATTTAAAGAAAGTCTTGCTGCATAATTTAGAAAGTCTTACCGAATTAAATTGGTAAGACATTTGAAAAGTCTTACCGAATTAAGTCGGTAAGACCTTTTCAAAATGTCTTACCGAAGTAAATTGGTAAGACATTTGAAAAGTCTTAGCGAATTAATTCAGTAAGACATTTCTAAAAGTCTTATCGAGTTATCTCGGCAAAGACCTTTTTAAAAGGTCCTTCTCATCTGTCTCGGTAAGACTTTTCAAAAATCTTACCGAGCAGAAAAGGTCTTACTGAGCTTTTGAAAAGTCTTACCGAGCTTTTCAAAAGTCTTACCGACCAAAAAATGTCTTGCCCAGCAGTTTTAAAAAGTCTTACAGGCTTATTTAAAAAGTGTTACTGATTTTTTAAATAAGTTTTATTCAAATGTCTTGTCAGCCTTTTCCTCTATAAATATGGGGAGTTTGGATTCATTATTTCAATAATCAGAAAATAGTTCAAATTCAAAATTTTGTCTGCATTGTAATTTTCACAGATTTCTGTGCAAGTTTTGAATATAATTGTTAAACACGAAAAATTCATGTCAAATTCATTCTAGAACAATTTATCAATTATATACATTTTTCATCATATTAATTTTGTAATACGTTTCAAGTTAAAAAATTATATCTTCTACTTGAACAGTATTTCATCATAATTAATATTTCGCGAGAAATTAAAATAATATTTTTAAATGTAATATTCCGCGATTAATTTAGATATTATATTCAACCCCTCCTTCTACAATATCAGGGACCAACAAAGGTACCAAACTCTATTTTCAATTTTAATACTGAAAATATCTATGAATTAAAGTCTTTTCTCAAAACCTTGCATGTTAGTTTTAAATCACAGTCTCTTGAAAACGAAAGATTAAAATCTGAAATTTAAACTCTATCTGCTAAGAATAATTTTCTTGAATCTGAACTTGTAAACATGCTTAGCACTAAGAAAGACTGTGAGAATGCTATTCACATGCAAACTCAGCTAGAAATACAGGTCATCTATTTAAAAGTCGAGATAGCTAAAGAACATGAGACTTTCAGAGTTTGGACAAACTCTGGCAAGAAAGTCCCAGAAATTCTTTCTGACAAGAATTGGACATCTGGTCTAGGTTATGAAAATGATAATAAGACAAATACTAAGAATAATAAGACACACACAGGAATAAAAGAAAAGTTAAGTAAACCTGTGAATTTTGTTAGAGCCACTAATGAAAATGACATCTCTGGTAAATGCTCTAATAATAACAAAGGTAAAGATAGTGTGTCAGAGAATAAACCAGTAAATATTGGGTTACTCTCACAGAAGCAACTTAAAGAAAAGTTGAAAGCAGTCACATACAAAAACAAGCCTAAAAAGGTGAGGAGAAATAGAAATGGCAAAGTACGAATTACTATGGAGAATAACTATAAGAATATTCCTGATGCTCCTAGAAAAACCTGTTTCACATGTGGTAATTCTAATCACCTAGCTATTGACTGCAAACAAAACAAAAAGAAGGAACTTGAGAGACCTAGTTCAGAGGTTAGAAAACAAACTAGATATAGACCACAAAATCCCTGTTTTCACTGTGGTAGTTCATGACATTCAATTTACACATGTAAAGAATATCATAGTTTGTATTTTAACTATTATGAACTATTGCCTCATTTAAATAAATCTCCTATCTTTTCTAATTATACAGTCAAACAAAAATATGTGATAAAATCTGACAGAAGAAAAATAAACTCTGATAATGTAAACTCTGTTAACATAAACTCTGATAAAAATACTTCTACTGCAAAAGTTAACAAGTTTCAAAAGAAAGAATCCAAACTTGTTTGGGTTCCCAAATCTACTAACTAATTTGCATTAAATGATTGCAGGGAAATAGGAAAAATATCCTAGTGATTGATAGTGGATGTTCTGCACATATGACTAGAAACAAATCCCTGTTTTCAGAGTTTGAGGAGAAGGCTGGCCCAGCAGTATCTTATGGATATGGCAATATTGTTCTTGGAAATGTTATCATTGAAAATGTAGCTCTGGTTGAAGGACTCAAGAATAATCTGTTAAGTGTGAGTCAAATGACAAATAGAGGCTATTCTGTGGAATTTCATGAAACACATTGTGAAGTCAAAAGCAAAAAGGTTGGCCAAGTGGTTCTCATTGGTCACAGACATAACAATTTATTTGAAGCTAGCTTGGAGGTAACTCTGATGTTCCCTTAACTTGTTTACTTGGAAAGGCATCATCTTTGGAAAGATGGAATTGGCACAAAAAACTGTGTCACTTAAACTTTGGAAACATAAATGAATTGGTGAAAAAAGATCTAGTTAGAGGACTTCCAAAAGTCCAATTTCATCCTGATGGACTCTGTGATTCATGTCAAAAGGCCAAGCAAAATAAGACATCTTTCAAGAGCAAAACTGAAAATTCTATTGATCAACCTTTTCATCTATTGCATCTTAATTTATTTGGTCCTGTCAACATAATCTCTATTGGAAAGAAAAAATATACTCTGGTGATTGTAGATGAATACACAAGATTTACCTGGGTGTACTTTTTGCATAAAAAGGATGAAACAGCTAAGATAATTTTTGATCATATTGCTATGATTGAAAATGGATCACCATACAAGGTAAAGAATTTAAGGAGTGATAATGGAACAGAGTTTAAGAATTCTGCAATGGAGGAGTTTGCTCAACAAAAGGAATCATTTAACAACTCTCAGCACCAGGTATACCTCAACAAAATGGTGTAGTTAAGAGAAAGAACAGAACACTCATTGAAGCTGTCATAACAATGTTATAAGGAGCAAAGCTACCTACTTACTTTTGGGCAGAAGCTGTGAAAACTGCATGCATTACTCAGAATTGCACTTTGATAAATAAATATGGAATGACTCCATGTGAAATGTTAAAGGGAAGGAAGCCAAATGTGAAATACTTTCACATATTTAGAAGCAAATGTTTTATTCTCAAAACACATCCTGAGTAGTTGAAGAAATTTGAACTTAAAGAAGATGATGGTATTTTTGTTGGATATGCAACAACTTCTAAAACTTCTTCAAGGGCATTCAACAGTGTTTAATCTAAGGACCAAGGCATTCATGGAATCTATTAATGTATCTTTTAATGAAGGAAAAATAACAGGGTTCGATGATAAAGACGCTCAGGAATCTTTGAGTTTTGAAAATGAATTGCAGAACACAAACTCTGATGAGGTAAATTCTGATGAGTTAAACACTGATTCCTTAAACTCTGATTTAGAAATAATTGGAACAATAATTGAAGATTCTACACATGTTGAGGGGGAGCAACATCAATCATTTACTGAAATTGGAGAACCAACCTCAATTATTTAAATTTCAGAGTCTGACCAAACTCTGACAAATATAAACTCTGAAACCCTAAACCCTGATCCATCAAACTCTAAAACCACAAACACTGATCACTCTAACTATGAGCAGTTAAACTCTGAGTCATCAAACACTGATGGAAGCACAACTTTAGGGGGAGGATCAGCATTTACTGAGGAATTATACTATGAAGGCACAAATCATGAGGGAACATCTAGTTCAAGAAATCTTCCACATCCAAGAAAATGGACCAAAGATCACACACCTGATTTGATTATTGGTGATCTAGAGAGTGGAGTGCAGACAAGGAAAGCTACTCAAAATGAATGTTTATTTCATAGTTTTCTTTCTCAAATAGAACCAAAGAAAGTTGAAGATGCTTTGAAGGATGCAGATTGGGTTACTGCAATGCAGAAATAATTAAATGAGTTTGAAAGAAATGAGGTTTGGACCCTTATTCCAAGGCCAAAGAATAAATCAATTATTGGCATAGTAGGTATTCAGGAACAAGTAAGATTCTGATGGAATCATAACAAGGAATAAAACAAGACTAGTTGCCAAAGGTTACTCTCAACATGAAGGTATTGATTATGATGAAACCTTTGCACCTGTAGCTAGACTTGAAGCAATTAGAATCTTTCTTGCTTATGCTGCACACAAGAAATTCAAGGTCTACCAGATGGATGTTAAAAGTGCATTTTTAAATGGAGAACTTGAAGAAGAGGTATATGTTGAACAACCACCTGGCTTTGTAAATCCAAAATATCCAAATCTTGTCTCAGATTGGATAAAGCTTTATATGGACTCAAGCAAGCACCAAGAGCCTAGTATAAAACTCTGACTCAATTTCTACTTGAAAGTGGTTTCACAAGAGGTACAATTGATAAAACCTTTTTTTCAGATCTCAAGGTAAAGATTTATTATTGGTTCAAATATATGTTGATGATATTATATAATTCCACTAATGAGAAACTCTGTGAAAGATTTTCAAAGCTAATGCAATCCAGGTATCAAATGAGCATGATGGGAGAAATGAGTTATTTTCTAGGGTTGCAAGTAAAACAGAATGATGAAGGTATTTTCATAAATCAATCCAAATACACAAAGAATCTATTCACAAAATTTCAAATGCAAGACTCTGCATCTGCTACAACTCCAATGGCTACTGCAACCAAGTTTGATCAAGACACTAGAGAGCCTATAGATATTACAGCATACAGAGGTATGATTGGATCACTTCTCTATTTGACTGCTAGTAGACCAGATATCATGTTTGCAACCTGTCTATGTGCTAGATTTCAGGCAAATCCAAGGGAACTTCATTTGATTGCTTTTAAGAGAATTTTTAGATATCTCAAGGGGACCATTAATCTTGGCTTATGGTATCCTAGAGAGTCTGACTTTAAACTAATAGGCTATTCAGATAGTGATTTTGCAGGATGTAAAGTTGACAGGAAATGCACAAGTGGGAGTTCTCAATTCTTAGGTGGAAGAATTGTTTCATGGTTCAGTAAGAAACAGAAATCTATTTCAACATCAATAGTAGAGGCTGGATATATAACTGCAGGAAGCTGCCTTGCACATATTCTATGGATGAGAAATCAATTGTTAGACTATGGTTTGAACTTTTAAAAAATTCCTATTTATTATGATAATCAAAGTGCTATTGCAATGACAGAAAATCCAATCTAACATTCTCTGACAAAGCACATCAGTATTAGATATCACTTCATAAGAGAACTTGTCATGGAAGGAACAATTGAAATGCATTTTTTTCCCACAGATCAACAGTTAGCAGATATATTCACCAAGCCTCTGTGTGAAGCAACATTTACAAGATTGGTTTCTGAATTAGGAATGGTGACAAGTGGCTCAACTCCAGATAGCAAGTAGCAGACAATCAGATTTTAGGATAAACTCTGTCAGAGTATGTGGTAAACTCTGATAGAAAATGCAGTAAACTCTGATCATTGGAATATCTAATTTCTAATCACAAGTTATTAGTGTTTATGGTAAATTCTGTCAGAGTATGTGGTAAACTCTGACAGTGAATGCAAACTCTAATTACTATAAACTCTGGTCTAAGTCTACATGCATAACTCTGAGATATTATTTATGACATCATATTTTTTATTCTCTAATAGGAGTAATTATTAAGGCGCGTGTCTGTCACGTAAAACATTTCATATTTAGACACAGTTACACACACATATGCTGTATTTTGAGAATTGCGCTACTCATTACTCTGCAACTCAAAAATTATCATGTGTCCCACTACATAGTATATGCAAATGAGAGGGAATAGTTTAATTCATATTTTCACTTTGAATTAACAACTACATCTTATTCTTACTATCTCTCTCTCTCTCTCTCTCGTTGTTTCAAAACCCTAATATCTACAAACTACAAATCTCTGTGTTTCAATGGCTTCTAAGGGACTCTTTTTTCAAAACTATACATTTGTTGCTACTAATTACACCACTCTTCTGAATAAGACTGAATGACCACAAAATTTTCATGTTATTTAAGACTTAGCAAAGCTATATTGGGTATGCTCTTCAGGAACCCAATAATATTTCTGCTCAATCTCTGATCAAAGTATGTTTAACTGCAAAGTTCAGCAATGCTAGTGAAAATGAAGAGTCTGTTATAACATTCCAATGCAATGGCAAACACACAATCACTCCTGAAGTAGTTCGTCAAGCCCTTCACCTTCCTGAAGTGGCTTCATATGATGATAATGTTGATAATGAACATATCAAGGAGTTTTTTCAATCAATAGGCTATGGAGGTAGTCTATCAAAGTTGGGAAGCCTCACAAGACCCAATCTAAGAAGAGGATGGAGCTTCTTCTTTGACTGCATCACAAGGGCTTTCACTACAAAATGCATAAATTTTGATGCAATTCCGTAACTGTCACAACAAATTGGGTATTCTCTTACCCATAACTTGAATTTTAAATTTTCTTGTTTAATAATTAGGCAGATAGCTAGCAAAATAAATAATGATATACATATAGTATATTTTGCTAGATTTTTATAGTTAATTTTTAGCTATTTTATGCCTATTATTAATTTTGAGAATGATCAGAATTTAGTTAGTTTCTGTATGAATAAGAGAATATTTGTTGATCTTGTTAGAAAATATGCCAAGAAGGATAATGTAGGTAACATGCCTAATCTTTTTTATCCCACATGGGTCAGGCTTCTCTTAAATCAGAGAATGCCTACTATGTATGGGAGGGATTTTTTGTCTGTGACTGTGAGTCAGAGTTTAGCACCCTCTAATTCTAAGTCAAGCCACCAACTAAACACTGTTTCTCAAACACTTATCCCAACCTCTATAGTCTCCCAAAAGACTATAGTTGTAACAATAACCTCTCAACAAGGGCCAGGTAAGAAAAGAAAAACCAGTCAAGGTGCCCTCTCCAAAGAAAAGGAAGTTGATTGATGAAAACACTGACTCTGCTGACAGTAATGAAGGGTTAGTATTTCTTGTGAAGAAAGCTGTTAAGAAAGCCTCTGAGATTCCTCCTGCTCCTTTCATGAAACCATTCAATATCAATCCAATGGCTGAACCCATAAAGAAAAGAATAAGATTGGTCAAGGATGAAAACTCTGAAGGACTTAACTCTGATCCCCATCTAGTCATAAACTCTGATGCAGCCATAAACTCTGACAATATGTTAAACTCTGATGTTTTGATAAAGTCTGATGGTGATGCTGCAACTAAAGAAGCAAAAGATGAATTGGTTGCAGATCCAGCTATTCCAGTTATTGTATCTGATTCTCCTGTCCACTCTCCAAAGAAAATAATCAAGGAAATTTCTTATGACAGAGTAAGGGAGCTAGCTGAGGAAGTTAGAAAGGAAATGGCTGCAAAGAAGTCTCAAACATCTCCAGCCACTGGTAGTTCCAAGTTGTTTACCAGGAAGAAGAAGAAGCAAGTTTCTTTTGGCCAGGAGACAGAAGAACCTACCTCTCAAAGTGAGGTAGCAGTCAGTGATAGGCCAGGCACACAAGAACCTGTTGTTCAAAGTGCAACAGCAACCACACAGGAGGCAAATGAAGCCAACACAAATTAGGGGTACAACCCACAAGAACCTTCAGCTCAAAGGGTTGAAGTAGTTGTTCAGGCCTCTGCCACACAAGAACCATCCAATCAAAGTTTGAATGAAGGCACTCAAACTCTGACAGAAGATCTTACTGTTGTTGATGCTGGGAAGTCAAACTATGATAATGATCCATTGGCTATCTCTGATGCAATTTTGGTGCAACCTATTTCTGCACAGCCTTTGGAAACTCCATCCACCTCTACATCTGCTCAAGGTACTCAGAGTATGACTGCTTCTTAATCTTTAAACTCTGAGTTTCCAAACTCTGCTACTACTGCACACTCTGATAATGAAGAAATGACTTATCTCTCCATTTCATACACCCAAAGATACAACTCCAAGAGATGGCCACATGACTCTTTTGATGCTCTTGACATATCATGACTATCTTCTTGTTGAAAAATTGAAGGGTGAAATTGAGGCTGCCTTGAATAGTGAAGGAATAAGGAGGGAAAATAGCAAGGGTGCACCATCAAAAGAAGACCTTCTTCACTCTCATAGACAATCAATCTGGGATAAGTCTTGGAAATTTTCAAATGAAGCTATTTCATGGCCACATGTACATGAACTTATTCACAAGGCTGATTCTGAAATAAACTCTAATGAGATGAAGACTATTGTAAAGGCCACTACTGTGTTAACCAAGGGTCTGCAAAATGAAATTTCTGACCTTAAAGACTCTGTTAGCAAGACTAGTGCTTCTGTACAAACTTATGTCTCTGCTTCCCAATATGCCTTGGACTTAAAGCTCAAAAATATTTCTGTAAAACAAGATAATTTGGAAGCTAAGGTGGATAAAATAGGCAATGTTGTCACCTCCATGCAAACAATGTTGAATACCATTATGGACATCTTAACCATTCAAAGGGGGATGATGTCAGGAAGGGGAGAAAGTTTTGAAAGACAAATGCAAGGAGGATGTTGTGCTAAATTCTGATAAACCTAATAATGGTGGTGATGATAGAGGTCAAGGGAGTTATAAGGATGGAAAACAAACTCTGACTGGACAAACTCTGACTACTTCTCAAACACTGATTCCATCAAACTCTGGTATAAACTCTGACAACATACAAATTCTGATGGATGCTGATATGGAATTAGCAAAGAAGCTTGAAGAAGAAGAAAAGCCTGAGAAAATTGAAGAATAAAACATGAAGGATGCAGAACTGGCAAGAAAATTATTTGAAAAACAGAATCCAGGAATGGATCGAGTTGCTGTAGAAAAAGAACTGAAGAAAAATGGTACTGACAATGCTCAAGTCCAGAAGAAAAGAAGTGTAAGAACAAAAAGGACTTCAGCTCAAAAGAAGGCACCTACTCAAGAAAAGAAGAATGTATTCAAGCCTGTTGAAGTTCAAAAGTCTGTCGATACTCGAGCAAAGCCAATTGTTCAATCAAAATCAACTCCTGCAATCCAAAAGAAAGCTCCAGTAAAATCAAAAACTCCTCTCACT
Source organism: Oenanthe sinensis (assembly GCA_028671895.1). Taxonomy (NCBI): domain Eukaryota; kingdom Viridiplantae; phylum Streptophyta; class Magnoliopsida; order Apiales; family Apiaceae; genus Oenanthe; species Oenanthe sinensis. Next base: position 39,706,615 of record CM053801.1, read on the forward strand.
ATTCTTGGTACTACATTTCTCCCAGGGGGCACAAGTTTTGAAGATGACGAAAAGAGGAACAACAAACTCTAAGCAGAAAGAAAAATCCCGATCTTCTGTGGACAAAATCTGAAACTCTGACTCTCAATGCCAGACTTGGTAAAAATAAGGGAGGTATTGGTGATTCAAAGGCCAAAGTCTACAGGGGTGAAGCAAATACTTTCAGCGATCCTTTCTCTTTAAAAGACAAACATGATGAAGAATTGAATCAAGAACATCTAGACAAATTGATTACTGTTCACATAGTAAAAGACATTTTTGATGGTGCTCAAGTGTTGGTCCCTGATATTGTAGAAGGGGGGTTGAATACAATATCTGAAAATTAATCGCGGAATAATTTGAATTAAAAATATTATTTTAATTATTCGTGAAATATTAATTATAATGAAATACTGTTCAAGTGAAAGATATAATTTTAACTTGATTAGTATTACACAATTAATATGAAGATTAGACTTTATAACTGATATATTAATCTAGAACGAATTCGACATGAAGTGTTCGAGTTTAATCAATTATATTCAAACTTGCACAGAAATCTGTGAATATTACAATGCAGACAAATTTCTGAATTTGAACTGATTTTCTAACTCTTGATAAGTTGAACTGCTGAAAAAGTGAAGAGATCATCTCATATTTATAGAGATTTGAAATGGCTGCTATGACCTTTATGAGTATGACTTAATTTCAAGAAAAGAAGTCTGTATGACTTATTTTAACACTTGTATGATTTATAAAAGACTGGGCATGACTTTCTGAGCTCGGTATGACTTATTAAAACTCGGTATGACTTATCAAAAGCTCGGTATGACCTTTTGAAAGTTATATCCGGATTTTATTTAATTAAATAAATCGGTATGACTTATTTTAATTAAACAAAAACAACTCAGCATGACCTTTTCTAAAAGAAAACTCGGTATGACTTATATAACATATTCGGTATGACTTATTTAAATCATACTCGGTATGACTTATTTAAGTCATATTCGAAATATATATATATATATATATATATATATATATATATATATATATATATATATAAGTCATATTAATTCATTTCTTGATTTCTCTTTGTCTTCTGATCTTGAAACCTCTTGATTTAAATGAAGAATAAATATTATTTTAGTTGACACACAAATGTACTGTCTGGTTCATTTGTGTCATACTAATAAATATTCTCCATTTAATTACTTTTAAATAGAGGCCTTCTGTCATTTCTTCTGCTTCACTGATTTCAATCTTCTTCTGGAATCTACTGTAGTAATCACTTGAAATCTTCTGTACCTTCTGTCTTCTATAGAAGTACTACCACAATATTTTTACTGACGCTTGAACATATAAATGAACTTCTTCCAATGTTGAGTAGCAATCCCACAAAATACTTCTGATACTTGGATCCTCTATGATTAGTTGACTGTCTTTGTCTTGATTCCTGTTTAGTGTTTAGTATTTACTTCTCTTTATCAGTTAGAGTTGAGTTGCCATCTAATTATTACAAATAGGCCTAGTCATATGCCTTTCAATCTCCCCCTATTTGTTGTTAAACATTTTAACACACAAATTTCTAGAGGATAACTCAACTAACAACTAAGAAAGTAGTACGACATTTAATGACTTGTAAATAATAAACAAAAGTTCTGGTTTTATATTTAACAATTTTCCAGATTCATACATAAAAGATAATTACAAGATAGATGTTCCTCTAGCACTGAACAATTATTACAAAGTTTCTATCTTGTTCTATCTAAGTCTTCAGTCTTCTGTTGTATCAACTTCACCTTCTTCTAGGATTGAACTTTTATGAATTGGTGTCCTCGGTACTTCTTCAGATACTGATTGTTCTGTTGTAGTGGATTCCCCATACAACTTTCTTTGTTCAGCTCTTGCTAACTGCCACATCACTTCCTGTTCAACAGGATCTACTATCTCTTCTTCTACATCAGATGGTTGTGTTGAATCTATCTTTGGTATTTGCCTGATGTATGAATGAATTCTTTTCGACAGACAGTAGTTTCTTATCTTCTCTGCAGCATCCATTTTAGCTTGGGATTTGAAACCTTTTGACCTTAGCATCTTTTCAACTTGAATCATGTACTTAACTGTGTAGCCCTTAAAAGATTCCTCATTTAACTGCATGATTTGATACAACTTGTTTGAGAAAAATCTTACCTCGTGAGGATCAAATAAGATCTGAGGACTAACAGCTGTGGCAAAGACTTCAAGTCTATCCCTGAGAAGTTCATTTTCTTCTGAGCTCCTCTTTATTCTGTTCAAAAACGTCCATATTACTGATAAACTTCTTTGCCTGAAAAACTCTAAGGAAATTCTGAATGTTCCATTCCAGTGTGTGTAGACTAGTATCTGCCAGTCTTCAAGAATGTGATCCACTAGGATAGTGATGTAGTCCACTTCCTCTTTCAGAGCTTTCATGAAGTTGTCAATGTTGTCATTTGACTTTTCTAGACGCTCAATTATTGATTTCAGATGCTTGTCTTCAAATGGACCCTTCTGTTGTTTGTCCATTATTTCTCTTGCAGTATCCCATTTCTTTCCAATCTTGAGCTGTACATCTCTCTTCTTTTCTCTGACTGCTATGGCCCAGAGATTTTGCTTTTCTTGGCTTTCTTCTTTTTCAGCCTTTGTTCTTTCCATGACTAGAGCTTTCAGATTTTCAGTTTTTGCATGACTTGCCTTGATGTCTTCTTTTAGTTTCTTCATTGCCTCTTCATAGGCTGGATCAACTTCTTTTTATTCTGGAAACAAAAAATCTTCATCAAATGCAATCTCTTCCTCAGCTCTGCAGTAGTCAGGAAATTTTGATTCATCATGAGCACTGTCATCGATGAATTGCTCTTTAGCGTAATACTGTTCTTCTGGTTGTGGATCAAACGATTGAAATTCTTCTTCAGAAAACATCTTTGCTTTACCTTTATCTTTAGTAGTAGCCCTTTCGTTTTCAGCTGCTACTTTCTCTTTTGCTTTCTCCCCCTTAGTTGAGGGATCCTCTTGGATTTTAGAAGCTTCAAAAGATGTCAACATTTTCTGCATAGTCAGATAGACTTGCTTCATTCCTTCATTCAAATGTGTCATTCCATCATCCAGTTTGCTGAATCTTTGTGTAGAGATCTTTTCATTTTCAATGATTGTTAATGTCAAGCTTTTCTCAACCTCGTCAATCTTTTCATGTAATTTGCTGACTTCTTTCATGTCGTCAGTAATAAGATTCTGTACACCCTGGATGTCTTGAGTTTTTAGAAGAATGGAGGTTTTGACATCATCAACATCTTTTCGTACTATTGTCAGCTGCTGTGTTACAGAGGCAGATGTAGATTTTTCTTCTGCTTGTGCTTTTACTTTTACCAACTCAGCCTGAACAATTTGCATTTCTTTCTGGAGAGCTTCCATTTTGGATAAAAGTTCACTGTGTATGTGTGCACTCAGCTCACTTGCACTCCTGTTTATCTCACTATCACTCTGTGCATGTGTTTCACTCTGTGTTTGCCTCACATCACTCGTGTTTAGCTCCTTTCCAGATCCTGAAGCTGTACCTGCATATATAACAATAGCTTTTGAAGAGTCAAAATGCTCTTCTGATGCATGTGAAGGCGCGTCCTCAATAAGATTAACTTGAAGTGGCTCCGCTACTGACGTAGCTACTCCGTGAATGGAGTCCCATCTCCCTCTATGGAGTGGTTGCCTCTCAAATCCACCAGTGGATTCGAGACCTTCTCGAAAGAGAACTGGATGAAAGAAATCCAGGGGAGTCACCGCCTTAGACAATGTAATGACAGGCTCTTGAGAGTCTGTGGTGCTCCTTAGTACCTCAGAGAGTATCTGATGCTGCACTGCATCGAAAATGTCATGGTCCACAACATAGGTGGCATCCGACGAGTTTTCATTAAAAACATTTTCTTCAACAAATGTGCCCTCAAGTGTTGGTATTTCTTCAAGTGAAGGTTCTGCTAGAGTGATTGCTAGCAGTGTGTTTTCCTCACTATTTGATGATGTGACCGAGCAGCGAATTAGATCACCTGGTTGAGCAAGTGTATCTAGAGAATCTTGGATGGCCATGTTAAAATCCATATCCCATTGACTGGAATAGGTAGAGGCTGCAGTTGTCTCAGAGTCAACTCTAGAAATTTTTAAAGGAGGAGACAGAGCTGCGGGTTCACTCACATCAGCACCAAGACCTCTAACTATTCTGACAGGTTTCTTCCTTTTTCTGACTTTTAATGAAGAGGAGGATGAAGGAGAAACTGTTTGAGGCTCTAATTCAGCTGGGGACGGAACCTGTGTGTTTTCAGGTTCGTAGCTGATATCCTGAAGTGTAAGACCATAATTATAGTCCGCCACAGATAAATCTAACAGAGCAGTGGATATATCTATAGGTATTGAACTAGAAGATTGTGAGTGAGATATTACCTGTTGATCTTGTGCCACTTGATCGACATGCTGAGCAGCTTCAAGTAGAAGGTGCACAGGATGATCCATTTGCATTGGCACTTGCTCTGACTCATGTTCCTGCACAGGATTAGCAATGTGATCTAATATCTCGGCCATGTAATCTGTCCTTACCACTGGCACATCTTCGAACTTGGGGTTGTTGTGGAGCCTTGCAAATAAGTTATTCTGAGAAGTAGGAGATTCTTCTACAGGACTATTATGAAATAAGGCTTTGTCTTCATCCATCAACAAATCATTCATGAACAGCATCAGGAACCTCGGATAGTAGACTTGAATGTCATGTTCCCTGCTTTCTGGTTTCCCCATTTTCCTGATTATTTCCTTTAGAATCAACTTCCCAAAATTTATCCTCCTGTTGTGGGCCACCGAAAACCCTATTATTTGCAGTAGTGAAGATATATTGTTGAAGTTGTTCTTTGTAGTGGGTGCAAAAACTTTGGCTAACGTCCCAAAGAAGTAGTCCCATTCGCTTACCAATCTGGACTTCGTCAATCTTACCAAATTGATCTCACCCTGATATCTAATAGAATAGAAAAATTCTAGAATTTCTGGTACAGAGGGTGGATCCATGAAGTTGTCAGTTGGAAAGCCTAAAATCCTGTTCACGTCCTCTTCAGTCACCATATATTCATGATTTCCTATGCTGAAAGAGAATTGAACTCTGCCTGCAGTACTCCTATTCCTCGCAGTGGAATACAGAGCCCTAAGTGCTAACACTTGCAACGGAGCATCCAGAGTAATTGCAGTTCTTACGAGTGAATGTTCATTCATAAATACGATCCACGGTCGAAACCTCTCGACTGAACAATTCACCGGATTGAAAAATCCTACAAAATTAGTTTTTACTAATTCGCAAAAACCAGTCATTTTTTTTGTTTAAGCTATTACAAATAATAAGATTACAATGTGCGATTACAAATTAAAAATTACAATTACAATTCAAAATCTGAAAATTACACTTAAAAATTGAAAACCTAATTTCTAATAAACAAATCAGCTTTAATTCGTAAAACACTACACAACAGTCCTCTAGTTCACAAAAATCACTTGAATGCTTCGATTATTCCAAAAACAAGAACAGGAACAGTAGTTTGATTTTTGAGGAAAATCGGGCAGAGTTTCCTTTGTTTTATATGATTTTCACAAACTAGCAAGCACAGATGCTTGTAAACACGGATTAGTAACTGAACTCAGTTGAAAATGATTAAAAACGATCGAATTTTTTTGAATGAAAAGGTTGTTCGTGAGTTTGTGTGTATCAGCGTGTGTATGTGTAAATAAAGCTGAGTATGACTTAATATTAAGGAAATAAAACTATGCTCGGTATGACTTAATTTAAAACAGGGCATTTGAATATCTCCGTATGACTTATTAAAAGTCATCAACTGATAATAAGCCATCGACTGATAAAGCCAATCGAGAAGTCATCGATCGAGAAGTCATCAACTGATATTTATCAATCGAGAACTCAAGTCATCAACTGATATTTATCAATTGAGAACTCAGGTCATCAACTGATATTTATCAATCGAGAACTCAAGTCATCAACTGATATTTATCAATCGAGAACTCAGGTCATCAACTAATATTTATCAATCGAGAACTCAAGTCATCAACTGATATTTATCAATCGAGAACTCATCAACGGATATATACTCATCAACGGATATTTCCTGATCGAGAAGTCATCAACTGATATTTATCAATCGAGAACTGTACTTGTGCTCTGCAATTCATTGCTTGATTAAGTTGCAGATTTGGATCACTAGTATGTAAATTAATTTAAACAAAATTACTTATGCTTTAATTGAAATAATTATCTTTTAAGAATATTGATTTAAACTTAAGATAATTTTCCAAAAATTCATAAGTCCTAGGATTTTATTAATTCAAGTCTCATAAACTCTTTAAATATTAACATTTAATATTTATGAGCTTAAGTTAATTCCTAGCAACCAAAAATTTAGCCATAGTTTAACATCCCTAATTCACTAACCAACTTTGAGAAAGTGGATTCATCAAGTGGTTTTGTGAAGATGTCGGCTATTTGATCTTCTGTGGATACAAAATGTAGCACCACAGTTCCGTTCATGACATGCTCTCTGATAAAGTGATACCTTATGTCAATGTGCTTGGTTCGTGAATGTTGTACAGGATTGTTGGAAATAGCTATAGCACTTGTGTTGTCGCAGAAAATTGGAATTTTATTCAACGCAAGTCCATAGTCATTTAGCTGATTCCTGATCCACAAGATCTGTGCACAACAGCTACCTGCCGCAATGTATTCTGCTTCGGCTGTCGAGGTAGATACTGAATGCTGTTTCTTGTTGTACCAGGAGATCAACCGTCGTCCTAGAAACTGACAGCTTCCAGAAGTACTTTTCCTGTCCATCCTGCACCCTGCATAGTCTGAATCTGTATAGCCAATTAGGTCAATACATGTATCCTTAGGGTACCAAATTCCAAGATCTGGTGTACCCTTTAGATATCTAAAAATTCGTTTAACGGCTATAAGATGAGATTCCCTAGGGTCAGATTGAAACCTTGCACATAAGCATGTTGCAAACATTATATCGGGTCTACTAGCAGTTAGATATAATAATGAACCTATCATACCTCTATAACTTGTGATGTCAACTTTCTTACCAGTTTCATCTTTGTCAAGCTTCGTGGCTATTGGCATTGGGGTTTTTGCCGGTGAAGAATCTTCTAGACTGAATTTTCTGAGAAGATCTCTTACGTACTTTGATTGGCAAATAAAAATTCCATCTTCCTTTTGCTTTACTTGCAATCCAAGGAAGAATGACAGCTCACCCATCATGCTCATCTCATATCTACTCTGCATTAACTTACCAAATCTCTTGCACAAGTTTTCGTTAGTAGAACCAAATATAATATCGTCAACATAAATTTGGACAAATATCATATCTTTATTATGTAATTTGTAAAAGAGAGTTTTATCTATGACACCTCTAGTGAAACCATTTTCAAGTAAAAACTCAGAGAGAGTGTCATACCATGTCCTCGGTGCTTGCTTGAGTCCATAGAGAGCTTTGAAAAGAAAGTACACAAAATCAGCAAACTCTGGATTTTCAAAGCCAGGGGCTGTTCCACATATACTTCCTCTTCTAGCTTTCCGTTCAGAAATGCACTCTTCACATCCATTTGATAGACTTTAAAATTGGAATGTGCTGCGAATGCCAGAAATATCCTGATGGCTTCAAGTCTTGCAACTGGTGCGTAGGTCTCGTCATAATCAATTCCCTCTTCCTGGGAGTAACCCTTTGCAACCAGTCTGGCTTTGTTCCTTGTAACAATGCCATCACCGTCTAACTTGTTCCTGTATACCCATTTCGTGCCAATAACAGACCTATCTTTAGGCCTGGGTACTAGTGTCCAGACTTCTTGTCTTTCGAACTGATTGAGTTCTTCTTGCATGGCAAGAACCCAATCTGGATCAATTAGTGCCTCTTCAATCTTCTTTGGTTCTTCTTGAGATAGAAAAACTGAAAATAAACATTCATTTGAAGTTGCACTTCTGGTTCTTACTCCAACATCTGGATCACCTATGATCAATTCAAAGGGATGATTTTTACTCCATATCCTTTCCCTTGGAAGATTTGATCTTGATGATTCGCCTTGAAATTCATTGTGATGTTGTGTTGTGCCAGTTGATCCTTCATCTCCCCCTGAGTTGCTGCCAGGTTGACTTGTTGATCCACCACTGGTATTAGCAGTATCTCCAGTGTTGCCATTGTTTCCACCACTATTACCTGGATCATTATCATCATTGTTGTCATTATTTCCTGCTGCAACCTCAGGTTCTTTTTCGTCATCAGAATGTGAGTCTGGATAATTATCAAATTTTAATGACTCAGAAGAATCTTCAGTTTGGATACTTGGGATTTTAGTGTCATCAAAAGTTACATTGACACTTTCCTTCACTTGATGCTGATCAATTATGTATACCCTATATGCTCTTCTTGAGTAACCGACAAAAATAGCTTCATGTGCCTTGGCCTCAAATTTGCCACGATGTTCATCTCCATCCTTTAGCACAAAGCATTTGACTCCAAATACATGAAAGTACTTGAGAGTAGGTTTCTTGCCAGCCATTAATTCATAGGGAGTTTTCATATGATCTTTGTTGATCAGAGTTCGATTCTGAGTATAACAAGCTGTATTAACTGCTTCAGCCCAGAAGTAGATAGGTAACCTTGATTCATTTAGCATAGTCCTTGCAGCTTCAATCAGGGTTCGATTTTTCCTTTCTACAACTCCATTTTGTTGCGGAGTTCTTGGTGCTAAGTATTGCCTTGTTATTCCCTTGTCTGAGCAGAAGTTATTCAGAATTTCATTTTTGAATTCCGTTCCATTATCTGATCTGATTGCCTGGACAGGTAACTTTGAATCTAACTCAATCAGCTTTATATGATCAATCACCAAATGTGGAGTTTCATCCTTAGAGTTCAAGAATAAAACCCATGTATATTTTGTGAAGTCATCCATAATCACTAAGGCGTATTTCTTCCTTGACATAGACAGAATATTTACTAGACCAAATAAATCCATATGAAGGAGTTGAAGTGGTTCAGTGATGTTTGTAGTGTTTGTGCCTCTGTGAGTTGCTTTCTTTGACTTCCCTTTCTGACATGCCTCACACAATCCTTCTTGTGTAAATTCCATCGGAGGCAGTCCTCTCACCAAATCCCTTTTGACTAGAGAGTTCATTGTTTTGAAATTCAGGTGTGAGAGCTTCTTGTGCCATAGCCAGCTTTCTTCTGATGAAGCCTTTGAGTAGAAACAGTTTGCTTCATCTTCCGTTCCCGTGTTGAAATCAGCTACGTACAAGTTTCCTTTCCTTACTCCACGCAAGGCTAGTCTGTCTTCTTTAGAATGAGCTATTAAGCACTTCTCCTTGATAAAGTTTACTTTGTAACCTCTATCACAGAATTGACTGACGCTGAGTAGATTGTGCTTAAGTCCTTCCACCAAAGAGACATTTTCAATGATAACATTTCCTGTATTTAACTTGCCATATCCCGTAGTCATTCCTTTGCTGTTATCTCCAAAGGTGACGACTGGGCCAGCTCTCTCAACCACGTCTGATAGCAGGGCTCTATCTCCGGTCATATGCCTTGACGATCCGCTGTCCAGGATCCATATAACTCGGTTTACCTGTTTAACTCCCTGCAATTATCAAACGGATTAATTCGTCTTCGGAGCCCAAAATTGATTGGGCCCGGCATACTTAAAGAATTGACCTTTGTCTGCTTTGACAACAGATCCTTTTCGAATAACATCATTTTCTTCCTTGACTGTTCCTACCTTCCTATAAATAGTCTTAACAACTTTCTGTTTAGACTTAGGAATATATGATTCCTTCTTCTCAGGTGAAGGAGTTGCAGTCTTGGATTTAGCAAATTTACTATTGATGTGTTGTCTAGGTGTCATGTTATCTTTCTTAGCTATCATGCGTTTAAAGTAAGCAGTCATAGCATTAAAAGTACATAACATGCAATTCATTATACCACATGGTCTATGGAAAGCATCAATCGTAGGCATGTTATTCAATACAGTAGGAGGCTTAACAGATTCTACTTCAATTTTCTCATTATCTTTGAAGTTTTCACTAGAATGAAATTTATTGTTACTGTTCCTACTGTTCACAAATGTGTTGGGTCTGTTCATTTTATTCTTTAAGTCTTTTGCACCTACACCAGGTCTGGGGGAATCAGAAGTTCCCACATCTTTCACTGGGGTCTCTGGTGCACGCCTCTCTTTCTGGACATTAACTCCTTTTATGTCCTTAACCTGTTCTCCTCTCTTCTTCTCTTCCTCAAGATCTTCCAACTGCATTTCATATGCAATCAGTACGGAGCTCTCAAGGATAGGTTCAGCTATCTGTGTTATGAAGAGAGGTTTTGGTGTGTCTTTAACAACATGTGGGATACCCCTTTCTACAGTACTTTTTCTAAAGGGGGTTATGTTGCTTGGCTTTCCTACAGATTTATTGTACTCGAAGCCTATCCCAACTTTACGACTTATTTCTTGTTGGTCAACTAGGTTCTTTACAATATATGAGGAATTCTTATATGCAAGACACTTCTTCTTTTCTTCTTCTATCTGGTTTCTGAGGTTGGCTTCTGTTATAACATGACAACTGACTTTACTGACTTGAACAGCTAAGTCTTCAGTCAACTTAACAGTCAACTTGTCATGATTTCTTTTTAACTGTTTAAAAACTTCAGTCTCATCAACTAACTCTTTGACTTTGAGTCTGAGTTTCTTAACCTTATCTCTTTCACCATCTAGTTCTTTACCTAGCAAAGCAAACATCTTAGGACAAGAAGGATTTACCTCTATTCCTCTGTCACGGGTGGGAGACAGTGATTCCTCTGATGAAGTCATAAGAGCAAGATTTCCTAGCTCTTCCTCATCATCGTTATCTGAATCATCCCAGCTTTTGCCTGCTGCTAGATAGGACTTTCCTTGATGCTTTTTCACGAGCGCATCATACTTTTCCTTGAGCTCTTCGTAAGACTCTCTCTTCTTCCCTTGCTTAGGCTTCTTGCACTCAGTTGCAAAGTGGCCTAGCTCATTACAGTTGAAGCAACGAAACTTGCTTCTATCAACTAAGCCGGTCTTGTAGCCGCTTTTCGATATTGCTGTCGAAGAACCTCCTTTTTGGAATCTTCCAAAATTAGGCTTACTTCTGAATGAGGAGTTTCTTCGGAATCTCATGTTGCCAAACTTCCTGGCAACCATAGCTAGAGATTCATCTTCTAGCTGATCTAGTTCTTCCAGTGAGTAGAAATCACCATCTTCTTGTTTGTCAGCAGTATGTCCAAGTTCTGGAACCACATACTCTGTTGAACTGTTAGAAGGTGCAACAGCCTTCACTTCTTCTTTCTCTGGTACTTCTACCATTAATGCCTTGGAGGAACTCAGTACTTTACCTCTTCCGTACATCTCTCTGGTTTGGATTTGTTCCAGCTCATAAGTTTTTAAAACTCCGTAGAGTCTTTCTAGGGTTACCTCTTTCATATCCCTAGATTCCCGAATAGCTGCAATCCTGTGTTCCAGATGCTCTGGTAAGGTCAGCAAAAACTTCCTGTTCACCTCTTGGTTCTGATAAAACTTTCCATTCATGTTGAGCTCGTTTATCAGTTTGTTTAGTATCTGAAACACCTCAGAGATACCCTCACCAGGGTTGGATCTAAACTGCTCATATTGGGTGGTTAGGATCTCCAGTCTATTCTCTTTAACTTCTTCAGTTCCCTCATTGATAATTTCAATTGTTTCCCAGATCTGTTTTGCATTCTTGCAATTTACTACTTGGTTGTACATGATGTAGTCTAGGGATTCAATTAATATGAGCTTCAGGTTATTATCAAGGGACACAGCTTCTGTTTCCTCATCTGTATAGTCTGCCGGACTTTTTGGAAACTGTCTGTGGGGAATTACAACCCCATCAACCGTGTGTTCGAGAATAACTGATATAGGGGGTTCAACACCTTTGGCCATGACTAATGCATACTTGGGATTTGCAATCCCGATAAACAGTAGCATTTTGTGTTTCCACAAGTTGTAGTGTTCTCTGTCAAATTGTGGAATTTTGATGCTAGTGACTTTCTGGGTACTCATCTTTAATAAGATTAAAAATTAAGTGTTTCAAAAAAATATTTTAATTTTTGACTTAAAACAATTTTTGATCAAAAATAATTTTTCAGAAAAAAAATTATTTCGAATAAAAAATTATTTCGAATTTAAAATAATTTTTGAGATCTGAATGAGTTCGCGGAATTTGATTTGGATCTGATATTAACTATATCAACCAACTCTAATGCCAATTGTTGGTCCCTGATATTGTAGAAGGGGGGTTGAATACAATATCTGAAAATTAATCGCGGAATAATTTGAATTAAAAATATTATTTTAATTATTCATGAAATATTAATTATAATGATATACTGTTCAAGTGAAAGATATAATTTTAACTTGATTAGTATTACACAATTAATATGAAGATTAGACTTTATAACTGATATATTAATCTAGAACGAATTCGACATGAAGTGTTCGAGTTTAATCAATTATATTCAAACTTGCACAGAAATCTGTGAATATTACAATGCAGACAAATTTCTGAATTTGAACTGATTTTCTAACTCTTGATAAGTTGAACTGCTGAAAAAGTGAAGAGATCATCTCATATTTATAGAGATTTGAAATGGCTGCTATGACCTTTATGAGTATGACTTAATTTCAAGAAAATAAGTCTGTATGACTTATTTTAACACTTGTATGACTTATAAAAGACTGGGCATGACTTTCTGAGCTCGGTATGACTTATTAAAACTCGGTATGACTTATCAAAAGCTCGGTATGACCTTTTGAAAGTCATATCCGGATTTTATTTAATTAAATAAATCGGTATGACTTATTTTAATTAAACAAAAATAACTCAGCATGACCTTTTCTAAAAGAAAACTCGGTATGACTTATATAACATATTCGGTATGACTTATTTAAATCATACTCGGTATGACTTATTTAAGTCATATTCGAAATATATATATATATATATATATATATATATATATAAGTCATATTAATTCATTTCTTGATTTCTCTTTGTCTTCTGATCTTGAAACCTCTTGATTTAAATGAAGAATAAATATTATTTTAGTTGACACACAAATGTACTGTCTAGTTCATTTGTGTCATACTAATAAATATTCTCCATTTAATTACTTTTAAATAGAGGCCTTCTGTCATTTCTTCTGCTTCACTGATTTCAATCTTCTTCTGGAATCTACTGTAGTAATCACTTGAAATCTTCTGTACCTTCTGTCTTCTATAGAAGTACTACCACAATATTTTTACTGACGCTTGAACATATAAATGAACTTCTTCCAGTGTTGAGTAGCAATCCCACAAAATACTTCTGATACTTGGATCCTCTGTGATTAGTTGACTGTCTTTGTCTTGATTCCTGTTTAGTGTTTAGTATTTACTTCTCTTTATCAGTTAGAGTTGAGTTGCCATCTAATTATTACAAATAGGCCTAGTCATATGCCTTTCATCAAGCCAAAGAGAAGCTTCTACATTTCTTGGAGAATGGGAGAGTTATGAAAATTGCTGAAGAAGATTTAATTCACAAATCATCTAAAGAACTTGAGCATGTTCTTTATCTCCTGAATAATGAAAACGAAGTTACAACTAGATGGGTGAAAATTCTGGAAGGAGTGGTTTATGAGAAGAAAAAGAATGAGAGGTTGTTAATGATAAACTCTGATGAGTACAGACCTGCATACATGCTTGAAGATGGTACTGAAAAAGAAATGGTTAAAGGGTATGTAAAATTTAAAATGGTGTTAGGTATTCCTATTCTAATACTAAACCCTGATGGACAGAAAGATTGTTGTATACCTCTGGATGACAGAATGGAAATGACATCAATTTATAACTTGAGAGCTGTAATATTCTAAATTGATGACTCTAGTGATCAAATGAAAGAACCGAAGAAAAGCTTATTGGATTATTAAAGATTGTTGAGAAGAAATTACTTGATCAGTTTCTGTTTGAAGATTTCTCATACAGAAGAATATAGTCAAGAAAAAAAACTCAAACTCTGATGCATTTGTCTCTATATTTCTGACATCATAAGTTGAATTTATGTTTTACTTAATAAAAAGCATAAATTGGGGGAGATTGTTAGAAATGTAAACACTAATGCTGTCAGAGAATATCACAAATAGAGTTTATGCTGACATCATCAGAGTTTAGAAGCTGTCGACAGAGTTTACTCTATCAGAGAATACTCAATCAGAGTTTACTCTAAACAGAGATTATCAACCGACAGAGTTTATGATCAGAGTTTGTCAAAGAAGGAAACAGACAAATCAGAATTTGATTTGGATAGTAAAGAAGGAATTCAAATACAAGTCTATTACCTTATGGAAGCTATTCTTGTCATTATCTGTTTTGTAATTGGATTTGTAACTGTATCTATGTAAACACAGAAATAGGTTTACTTTATGTATTGGTTCAAGTTATTATCTTTTTCATAATCTAACAGCTCTTAAGAACATTGTTTTTCTTAAGAGAGTTTTGTATTCAATTCATTCAAGTTGATACAAGATGGTTCATCTTTTATATACTTGTATTCTTAATCGATTATTTGGTACTATTATATTCAATCATCCTTCTATAATAGTTGATTATCTGGGTAACTACATAATCAGAGATTAACTCCTTTATCTCGAAGTCAAATAGTTTGCACGTTATTAAAAATTTCAAACTATCAGTTTTGAATTGATATATTATGATAAGATTGGATTATACGAAACCGTATTTTTATTAGATATTGAAAGTATTTATTTAAATTTATGAGATTTTGTATGGACATGTGAGAATCAACTTGAAATTAAAATTAACTACAATCTTTTAAATTTTAAAACAGGGAATACAACCCATATTCAAGACTTGACTTTTTGTTATAAGAACAGAGAAATATATTCAAAGAAATACAAATAAATGAAAAAAGGAGCGCGATTGGATAACTTAAGTGGTATGGCTCATCTTCTGTCATCCCAGGTCATGGGTTCGACTCTCGCTCACTCCGAAATTTCTTTAGAACAAATATTAAGTTGTAAGGCTATAAGCCTAAATAGTCAAAAAAAAAAAAGTTTAACAAGCCATGCACAGCAAGAACATTGACATGCTGCTGTAGTTTACTAACTACTTGGTTCTTCATCTTCTGATAACATTGAAAGTATCAAGTCACAATTTTCAACTTTGGGCTTCCTTAGATATTTTAAGCTCTGTAGCATGCCTGATGGAATTGACTTCTCCAGCTGTGAACAGTTTTTAACCTTCAAGATTTCTAACTGACCAAAACAGTTGACTTCACTATCCATTTCCCAAATCTCTCTTACACTCGCCAAGTCATTGATATCCAGTACCTTCAAGCTAGGAAAATCCACCTGCAACATATATATATGTAAGTAATTATATATAAATATTTATGCACTATACTACCTACATTCCAGGAGCATCTCCAATAGGCTCTCTAAACAAACTACTAAATCAAAAAATAGAGAGAATAAAAAAAATAGAACTCAATATTTTATATTATATTTAAAAGTCAACTGGAAGACTCTTGGAGATGAGATGCTCTAAGACCATCTTCAATAGATGACACTAAAATAGTATTATTTTGACACTATTTTAGTGTCAAAATTACATAATTTACAAAATCAACTCCAATGAGATTTACAATATATCCTACACTATATGGAATCTTTTATAATATATCATACATGAATCTTTTATTTACTAAAATAATAAAAAATTGAGTTTTGAGACTTAAAAGGGATAAATTTGTTTTTGTTTTGAGGGTATAGATGGAATTTTAGAGGACACCAAATATATGTTTGACATCAAATTTATTATTTAGTGTTATTTTAGACACTATTTTACTGTTTCATTAGAGTTAGTTTAACACTAAAATAGTGTGAAAGTGACACTATTTATTTTAGTGTTTTAATATACCATTGGAGATGCTCTAAAATAAGTGTCACTTTATTTTTTTGCATATATTTTAAGGTTCAATATCCTTATGTTTTTCTTTTTTGAAAAGAATGAAAATTGAAAGTAACATTTTATAAAATGCTATACTTACATTCAAAAAATGTCATCCTTTAATTCAAAAAATGAAAAATGTAAAACATGTTGAAATATGATGCAAATTTTGTGAAGTTTCTAGAATGAATGAGAATATAATCATATACATTCGTAGGTTTATATATTCACATTTATTATAAGTACTATGTATCTATCCAAATTTATCATATAGGCTTATCATCTAAAATATTTTACACCTATTATATAATGTACCCTGCATAGCAAATAGCAAATCAGATTTGAGAATTCAGAATATATTCCAAAGTAATTTCCCTGACTCCGTGTTCTGTGACAAACAATAATGGGTGTATTTTTTGTGTATAATTCTGTCTAGCTAGTTTGGTAGTCTAATCTTGGGCCCGTAGTTAATGTTTCTAGCTGCAGTTTAGAGTGTGTCAGTAATTCTCTCAAACATAACTTATGGAAGTAACATTATGAAATAACTTATGGTATGGAAGTTTGCTTTAAATGTGTATATCTTACCTTTCCATCAAAGACACTTTGTACCGAGTCCATGTTATTAATCTTAATACTCTCCAAGGCTGGGAACTTCGCCTGCAATATATATGCAAGAAATTGACATTAAAATTTAAAATTTCCTAAAATATTCCTGTTACCGTCAAACTCCAAGACAAATAATGAAAGCATATATAAATATAACTCACCATTTCATCAAAAAGAGATAGATCAGCTTCAGCAGCTGCGGTAATAATTGATCGGGAACGAAAGCTTCTGAATTTTGGCATTTGACAAAAATCAATAGATGTTAATTTTGGAAATGTTATAATTTCCTGGCACTCTTCTTCACTTTCGTCGTATACAATTTCTTCCAAATTCACACAATCAAATATTATGAGCTCTTGTAGTTGTTGAAGGCCTCTTGCAATTGGTATGCTGAAGAGGTATTCAAATTCTGTGCCTAAGGATATATCAAGTACTCTTAGCCTTGAAAAAGAATGCAACGCCACCTTGTTAAGAGGCCATTGTACAAGTTTGCCTAGATATTTGACCTTGTAACAGGCTATAAGTCTTAGCCTTGTGACTTCTTCAAACTCTTTTCCATTCTCGATCCTAAAGCAATGCGGAAGACCTGAAAGAACGCCTAGGAGAACTAATTCCTGGCTTCTCTGTACTAGGCTTACCATCCCATCACCTTGGAGATCTCTATAACAGAATTTTAGTGATTTTGATGATGAAATGAGCTCCCCGTTTTGGATGTCTGCGCCGAAAGAAAGTGTGTATCTTTGTAACTTCTGCCAAATGTTTTCATCTGGGAATGATGCGGTATCTAGTTGGCAGTAGATATGTAGATTTGTCAAGCGAGTCAGTTTACTTAGCTCGGGGTAAATAGGGCTCTCCCAGTCTTCTTCATTCAAGATCTGAAACTCATCTGTGATGATCAGTTCTTCAAGCTTGGATAGACTTGATATAGAATGTTCAAGCAATGCTACGCCATGACAATTGGTAAAATGTAGGATGCGAAGCTCTTCCATGTCTTTTAGATTGATTGGAGGGGTGGAGAAATCAACTTTATCGAAGCTAAGCATCTCAAGATTATTCATTCGGGTGATCATGGAAATGTCATCCAACTTGCAATTGGATATGCTGAATGACTGGAGGTTAGCTTCCAGATTACAAAGAGATGATGGCAGTACTGGAGTTGAAGATAATATCAAATGTCTAAGATTCACAAACACATTGAAGAAATCATCTTTAATTTTGTTGGGGTCGTCCTTGAAGTTGATGATCATGGTATGGAGATTTTGGAACTCCACGTCCTCAGGAAACTCAAAAATATCTGTAGTATCAAAAGTTAGAGATAATAGTTTCAACAAATTAGTACTACGGTTATCAGTATTACCCCAGATATCTTGGGGCCACTTGTTGGCGTATTGTTCGCTGGGTTCAAAATGGAAGGCATACTCTTGGTCTTCTTCAGCTACCTCTCTTGCCACATCTCTAACTATACTATGCATTTTGACATGATTATATGTGCCTTCTACCAGCAGCAAAGATGATTTGAGGATAGCCACCATTGAATCTAATTTATATCTTGCATCTGCTAACGTCTCCAAGCCTTCAAACAACCCCAACACCATTGAAGTTCTGAACAAGAAATCGACCGGAATCATAGAGTCTCCAGCTCCATCGTACACTGAACATATTAGAAGGCACAACTTAGCATCTTTAGGCAATACATTAATGGAGAAATCAACAGGATCACCCTTCCCATATTTCACCATTAAAAGAAATGTATCCCGCCACGATTCATAATCTCCCTTGCCCCGAAGTGTATTACCAAGCACAGCAATTTTAAGTGGCAAACCGTCACAGGGATCACACACTGATCTTGCCAATTCCTTGTTATCCAACGAGTCAATTGTACTAATCCCAACTACCTCCGAAATCATATCAAAGGCTTCGTCTTCGTCCAATATCTCAATGTCAAATAATTCTTTGCATTTGTGTATGTAACATATATCTTTAGTTTCAGACATTATGATGATCTTACAGCCCTTGACACGCCTATCAACTCCCGGAGCAGTTCTGATATCTTCATTAATTGTAGCATTTCCCCACTTGTTATCACCAAAAGGGATTCCAACATCTTCTAGATTGGGAATCTTCTTCTCAACATCATCAAATATTAAAAGTATATTCACGCCATAAGCCCATTTTTCGGCCAGTGCTGAAGCTTCGTTTTCTTCTTCATCTGGAAATTCAACACCCAAACATTTTCCAACCTTCAACCGTAAAGCTCGAGCATCCAAAATTTGGCTAGCATTCACTATGGCAACTTGGTCAAACATCTGCAACTCCATAGCTCGCTTGGCAACTTGTTCAATCAATGTGGTCTTGCCAACGCCCGGGATTCCATAAATTCCAAGCATTACAGAGCCTTCATCTTTCTCTAGTCTATAAAACAGCTGATTGTATGCATCTTTTCTTGATCCGAGTTCGATATACTTAGCAGCATCGGTCATTGCCATGAGTAACTAGTACGGAAGCAAATGATACAGTGAAACAAGAGATGTGAATGAATATGTAGGTATGATAAACATGGAGGGTGCATAACCTTATATATTCATTAAGAGGTGGAGTAGATGAGCCATCGGAATGGACCTAACAGATGCAAACTACAAGTGGCAGATACACTAATATTAAAACTGTGTCATGTTGACAAAGCCTACCTAATGCATACCTAGTGCAAGCATCAACTTGTTGCTAAATTTATCTAGTTATATTTTGGACAACGCCGCATCATTAGATAAGAATGAAATCATTCAACTCTTGTATTCCTCCAAAAATAAATTAAACAAGTATTCCGATCGTACAATGTGCTCTGATTGTCAAGTACATATTTCTAACAGAACTAATACTCCTAATAATAATTTGTAAGGTGTGAACATCAGATCTCTGGGCACCATTATTAGCATAAAATCAACTAAAGTGCATGATCTCTCAAAAAAAAAAACTAAAGTGCATGATCTCTCTAAAAAAAAAAACTAAAGTGCATGCTATTAAATATTTCAAGCCAACAATTTTGAATTAATATATGGGTCTTTTTAGTGTGTGTCTATGTCACACATTAGTCACTTACTTTGATGACACTTTTATGAGGTGACTTCTTTTTATAATTGTGTTTTTTTACGCATACAGAGGGTCCATTATCATTAATAAGTAAGAGTCAATTAAAATTTGACATGGGTTGTGTTATATGGAGATCATGTATGTATTGTTTACTGAACGTTGCAAAACATATAATTCTCCATTTCGAGCTCAATGTAAGGCAGATGTGGTAGAAATATGTACTGAGAAATTCAGGCTTCAGTATTCCCTGCATTACTATATTCATTGTGTTAGTGTTTATTTATCTTGTACCAAGGTAACAGAATTGCATTATGACAGCATCTTCAATCTTTTATCTGAACCATTGCCTCTGCTTCAATCTACTTATCAGCATATTGTTTGATGTATATAATCTCTAGTCTCTACTATATTCTAATAGTCTCCATATCGATCATCTACTAATCTGAAATCAGTGATAAGAATGAAATCGAAGAGTCCATGCAAAATTGATTCTAAATCTAGTAGAATCTCTTATTTAGATAAGATTTTAAAAGATCTAAAATACATAGGAAAATCCAATGGAGTCTGTTTAAAATTCATTAGTGATAATAAGTTCCTCAATTCTCCTAAATTATAATAGGTTATTAATAATTCATATTAAATATTCTTGAATTTTAAAACATTATTTAAAATTTAGATTGAACATCCCAAGATTTTAAAATATTATTTAAATTCTGATTGAATACCTATAAATTTTAATGAATATTTTTAAATCCAAATTAAATACCCTAAATTTTAAAAATCCAAAAAACTACTGCAGATTGAATACATCCCCAAAGGAGCTTGTCTTTTTAGTTGATAATAAGCCTCTTATGAGGGGTGTATGAAAAATGCAAATTTAATTGAATGAGTTTGCATAAAAATGTATTTTTTTAATAGAGTTTAAAGAATTGAGGATACGATAGCGGGAGGAATTCTAACTAAAATCTAACCGAAAGAGTTTGCATGAAGATTAAAATTTAATCGAACGAGTTTACATAAGAATGTATTGATTTTTTAAAAAACTACTTGTAACACCTTTTTTTTTTAACTAAACCCCCAAATAAACCTTGTTGGCATGTAATAGTAGTAGGGAGCTGATTCCCATCATACATATCATGACGCATTACACGCCTGAATCGAATGCAACTTCCCCAATTTCCCAAACACCCACCTAGCCTCATCAACCAAAATCAACACCCCAAACACATTAAAATCCCATTTTTCACCTCACTAGTCGCATCGAAAACAACAGAACAAACCCGTTTAGAGCTTCGGGTCTTGAGGAGTGTTTCTAAGAGGTTTTGACGAGACTTGATGGGCCTGTATGCTTTGACAATGCAGGAGCGTAGTTTGGTCGAGGTTGTGTGTAGTATGTACGAACGAGCTGCGCTAATTAATCAGGGTTCGTACACGAGTCTCGGTAAATTACTGAGGCTCGTCTCTATTTTTTTTTTACTCCTGACCGTTTCTTAACTGATCCAATGGTCAACAAGTAGTATGCTGCAAATTTCTTGCCAGCATATGATTGCTGGGGATAAGCTCCCATAGTAGTATAGTAAAAAGAAAAGACAGAGCATCCACAAGAAAACAAGACTACAACAGAGAAATTTATTCAAAGTAAATACAAATATATTGTCAAAAGTGATAGAAGTTTAACAAGCTATACAGCAAGAATATTGACACGCTGCTGTAGTTTACTCACTACTTGGTTGTTCATCTTCTGATAGCAAGTCACAATTTTCAACTTTTGGTTCCCTCAGA
The DNA here is from genome assembly GCA_028671895.1 of Oenanthe sinensis. NCBI lineage: Eukaryota > Viridiplantae > Streptophyta > Magnoliopsida > Apiales > Apiaceae > Oenanthe > Oenanthe sinensis. The sequence continues at coordinate 39,728,185 of CM053801.1, forward strand.
TATTTTAAGCTCTGTAGCATGCCTGATGGAATTAACTTCTCCAGTTGTGAACAGTTTCTAACATTCAAGATTTCTAACTGACCAAAAAAGTTGTCTTCACTATCTATTTCCCAAATATTTCTTACACTCGCCATGTCATTGATATCCAATACCTTCAAGCTAGGAAAATCTACCTGCAACATATATATATGTAAGTAATTATATATAAATATTTGTGTATCATACTCCTTTCGTTCTAAAATAACTGTCGCTTTATATTTTTGCATGTATTTTAATGTTCAATATCCTTTTGTTTTATTTTTTGATAAAAATGAAAAATGAAAGTAACATTTTATAAAATGCTATATCTCTGTTATCCCGACTAATTATTTTGTATCGAGTATCTGTGTCAAACACTCGGGACTCGAACATTGTTATGGACACTCAGACACTTACATTTATTTTAGAATGTAAGTTTGTTTAAAATATTATCGAGTCCAACACTTGGACACTGTTGGACACTTTAGCCGAGTTGAGGTAATAAAATGCTATACTTAAATTCAAAAAGTGAAAAACATAACTTATGGAAGTAACGTTATTTTTTACCTTTCCGTCAAAGACACTTTGTACCGAGTCCATACCATCAATCTTAACACTCTCCAGGGCTGGGAACTTCACCTGTAATATATATGCAAAAAATTGACATTAAAATTTGAAAATTTCTAAAATATTCCTGTTACCGTCAAAATCTTAGATAAAGAATAAAAGCGTATAGTAGTATATAAATATAACTCACCATTTCATCAAAAAGAGATAGATCAGCTTCAGCAGCAACAGTAATAATTGATCGGGAACGAAAGCCTCTGAATTTTGGTATTTCACAAAAATCAATAGATGTTAATTTGGGAAACGTTATAATTTCCTGGCACTCTTCTTCACTTCGGTCCCATACAATTTCTTCCAAATTCTTACAATCAAATATTATGAGCTCTTGTAGTTGTTGAAGCCCTCTTGCAATTGGCATGCTGAAGAGGTACTCAAATTCTGTGCCTACGGATATATCTAGTACTTTTAGCCTGGAAAAAGAATGCACCGCCACCTTGTTAAGACGCCATTGTACAAGTGTGCCTAGATGTTTGACCTGGGAACAAGCTATAAGTTTTACCCTTATGACTTCTTCAAACTCTTTTCCATTCTCGATCCTAAAGCAACGCCGAAGACCTGAAAAAACGCGTCGGAGAACTAAATCTTGGCTTCTCTGTACTAGGCTTACCATCCCATCACCTTTGAGATCTCTATTACAGAATTTTAGTGATTTTGATGATGAAATGAGCTCCCCGTTTTGGATGTCTGCGCCAAAAGAAACTGTGTATCTTTGTAAGTTCTGGCAAATGATTTCATCTGGGAATAAATTCTGCCAAATGTTTTCATCTGGGAATAAGGCTGTATTGAGTTGGCAGTAGATATGTAGATTTGTCAAGCGAGTAAGTTTACTTAGCTCGGGGTGAATAGGTCTCTCCCTGCTGTCTTCTCCATTCAAGATATGGAACTTATTTGTCATGATCAGTTCTTCAAGCTTGGATAGACTTGATATAGAATGTTCAAGCAATGCTACGCCATGACAATTGATAAAATGTAGGACGCGAAGCTCTTCCATGTCTTTTAGATTGATTGGAGGGGTCGAAAAATCAACTCCGTCGAAGCCTAGCACCTCAAGATTTTTCATTCGGTTGATCATGGAAATGTCATCCAACTTGCAATTGGATATGCTTAAGGTCTGGAGGTTAGCTTCCAGATTACAAAGAGATGATGGCAGTACTAGAGTTGAAGATAGCATCAAATGTCTGAGATTCACAAACACATTGAAGAAGTCACCTTTAATTTTCTTGGTGTGGTCCTTGAAGTTGATGATCAAGGTATGGAGATTTGTGAAATCCACATCGTCAGGAAACTTTAAGGTATCTTTAGTATCAGAAGTTAGAGATAATAGTTTCACAACACTAATATCAATAGCAATATCACCCCAGATGCACTTAACAAAAAAGAAAAAATCACTGCAGATATCTAGTATCCTAGGCCACTTTGATACGCTGGCTTCAAAATGGAAGGCATACTCTTGGTCTTTTTCAGCTACCTCTCTTGCCACATCCTTAACCATACTATGCATTTTGACATGATTATACGTGCCTTTTACCAGCAGCAAAGAAGATTGGAGGATAGCCACCATCGAATCTAATTTATATCTTGCATCGGTTATCGTTTCCAAGCCTTCAAACAATCCCAACCCCATTGCAGTTCTGAACAAGAAATCGATTGGAATCATAGTGTCTCCAGCTCCATCATACAATGAACATACTAGAAGGCACAACTTAGCATCTTTAGGCAATGCATCAAGAGAGACATCAAGAGGACCTCGTCCATATGTGATCATTCTAGAAAATGTATCCCTCCACGATTCATCATCTCCCTTGCCCCGTAGTGTAATACCAAGTACTGCAATTTTAAGTGGCAAACCATCACAGCGATCACAAACTAATCTTGCCAATTCCTTGTTATCCAACGAGTCAATTGTACTAATCCCAACTACCTTCGAAATCATATCAAAGGCTTCGTCATTGTCCAATTTCGCAATCTCAAATAATTCTTTGCATTTGTTTGTGTAACATATATCTTTTGTTTCAGACGTTATAATGATCGTATAGCCCTTGACACGCCTATCCACTCTCGGAATAGCTATGATACCCTCATCAATTATAGCATTCCGCCACTTGTTATCACCAAAAGGGATTCCAACATCTTCTAGATTCGGAATCTTGTTCACAACATCATCAAATATTAGAAGTATATTCACTCCATATGCCCATTTTTCTGCCAGTGCTGAAGCTTCGTTTTCTTCTTCATCCGGAAATTCAACACCCAAACATTTTCCAACCTTCAACCGTAAAGCTCGAGCATCCAAAATTTGGCTAGCATTCACTACGGCAACTTGGTCAAACATCTTCAACTCCATAGATCGCTTGGCAACTTGTTCAATCAATGTTGTCTTGCCAACGCCCGGGGTTCCATAAATTCCAAGCATTACAGAGCCTTCATCTTTCTCTAGTCTATAGAACAGCTGATTATATGTATCTTCTCGTGATTTGAATTCTATGTACTTAGCAGCATATGTCATTGCCATGAGTAATTAGTATGGAAGGATATGATTCAGTGAAAACAAGAGTAGATGTGAATGAATATGTAGGTATGATAAACATGAGGGTGCATAACCTTATATATTCATTAAGAGGTGGAGTAGATGAGCCATCAGAATGGACCTAAAACCGGAAACTACAAGTTGCACATACACTCAGTGGCGGAACCAGAATTTTCAAATAACCCGGCTAGAATGATAAATCACCAAATTTTGAAAGTTAACTGGAATTCAAAATCAAATTTTTATTAATTATTAACTAAAAATCATGATTTGAAAAACAAATTCTCTATTAATTCTTGAAGGTAAAGTTTACCGGATTTTTTTTAAGAAATACTTAATGCACTGTGTTTGAAAGAAATGTGTTTATCCCACATGTTTATGATGGAATGAAATTGAACAATTATGATGGAATGCAATGAGAGAGAGAATGATTGATTCCATTCGTTAGTACAAATAAATATTCATTCCGACCGAAATGGTTATTTCATTCTTACCAAAATCCATTTCATATATTCCTGCAAAGTGAATTGATTACTTGCATAAGTCTGACCCTCTTAGTTCCGCCGATGGAAACACTAATCTTAAAACTGTTTCATGTTGACAAAGTCTACTAACAATGCATCAACTTGTTGCTAAATTAATTTAATACACTAATATTAAAAATGCGTCATGCATCAACTTGTTGCTAAATTAATTTAATACACTAATATAAAAAATGCGTCATGTTGACAAAACCTACTTAATGCATTTACAATGCATCAACTTGTTGCAAAATTTATTAGCTAATATATTTCGCACAGCAAGACAGTGGTAAAGACGTATCATGAAATAAGAATAAAACCATTCAACTGTTGTATTCATCAATCAAAGTCCAAGTTCAAAAGATAAATTAAATTGAATAAGTATTCCAATCCTAACATTGGCTCTAATTGTCACCTACATATTTTAATAATAAAAATAATAATAATAAGTTGCAAGGTGTGAACAAAAGATCACTTGGGACTATTATTATCTTACAGGGTTCTGATCTTTAATAAGCGACTGTCACAATTATTTGTCTGTTATAATTTTTCAAGAATAGATTTAACACGATTTTTTTTTATGAATGCAGGAGTCATGTTATTATCTCTTCGCACTTCCTACAAAACTTTTAGGAGTTTTTTTATACACGGAAATTATAGTGAATACATTATTATTAACAATCGTTTGTGAGATTTTGAAGTGATATATTATGATAAGATTGGATTACACGAAACCGTGATTTTATTAGATTTTGAAAGTTTTTATTTAAATTTATGAGATTCTGTATGGACATGTGAGAATCAACTTGAAATTAAAATTAACTACAACCTTTTAAATTTTAAAACAGGGAATACAACCCATATTTGAGACTTGACTTTTTGTTATAAGAACAGAGAAATTTATTCAATGCAATACAAATAAATGAAAAAAAGTTTAACAAGCCATGCAGCAAGAATATTGACATGCCATGGCCACCTCTTGCTCCTATGTAGCCTCGTCCCTTTTTGCATCCGTGTGACAATGCAAATTCAGGATTACAAATCCTCAAGATCGAAGAGGTAAGAGACTTGAGTTAGCATGATAATTTTTTGGCTGACTTCTAACCCCTCCAGTACAATTAGAAAGCCAATCATTTACTTAAATTTGTTGAGAAATCTGGAAAAACTTGGAACAAGCTGCAAAGCATTTACTATGCAGGGTCTGCAAAGGAAGAGAATGTAAAATCTATTTTGATATCCTCGGGCATTTTGAGTATTACAAAAACTGTATAAAATTTGAAGGATAGTTGTCTAGTTTGGTTGATTTTTTCCCTGCTTTCAGGGAAAACAGAAACACAATGGTCCTGTATTCAACATTCAAAAGTATTAATTCATCTCTCATCAACTATACTGACAAGAATATAATAGAATAAATACCAACCTTTGCAAGTAAACTTTGTAGAGGATAGCAACATCAAATAGCAATAATCAAGGCCGAGTTTTGTTACAATAATCTTTTTGCCTAGCAAATAAGCCAACACAAGACAAATGTTGAACACCATATCTATGAACTAATACCCTTTTACATAATTGAGTTTAAAATTCCAGCCCACACTTTTCTCGATAACTTCAGCTATCTTGTCGGAAACTTTATGGATTTTTAGCCTCGTTTTACGGGCCTTTGCACATAAGTTTTGTTTGGATCTTCTGTCTTAAGTTTTGGGGGTCGGATCTCTCCTTTTTTAACCTGCAAAACATATTAGTAAGAAACCATTTAGCTTATATACACTAGAATGAATAAAAATTCATCTCTTTTACCTTCTTTCCACCCTTCATAAAATCTCTCCAACTAGAAACCTGATAGAAATCGAGATAATAAAACAATAATTAAACAACTGACATAATGAAGTTATAAACTAATAAGGATGTAATAACAGGGCAAGGCACTACAGCAATTTACTCAACCACCAGAACATTATGTTTGAAATCTAGTATAGGAAATAGGAACACTAAAATAGAAAATATTAACTAATTGGGACACATTACATAAAGTAGTAATAATAATAATTATTATGAATTATAATAATCAATAAATGAATCCATATTATAGAAGATTATGGAAGTTTAATAAGATGCAGCGAATCAAATTTTAGGAGTGATGATATCTACATAAATTATGTATTTCACAGGTCATAGGAGCACACCATAGTTGTCAAGGCGCCAAGGCGAGACTAGGCGACAGCGTACCGCCTAGCCGCCTAGGCGATTAGGCGCCCGCCTAGTCGTCCATTAGGCGGATTATACGTTTAGTTATATATTATATATTTATTATATATAAAATATATACATACAGTTATATGTTATACCAAAATAAAAATTATAACATTCTAATTATATTTCAAAAGAAAATCTAGTAGATAAATTAAAATTCAACATGAAATAAGTCTTGAGCATACAAATTAAGCAACTAATAGTCTAATATAAATCACATGAATGGTTGATTACTAATATATGACTTGCATAGTTACATGGGCAGATGGGCTTTTAAACATGGGTTAGGTTAAAAAAAATACATTGGGTCTGGCTATTTTCTGCACTTAGGCGGACTAGGCGGAACTATGCGGAATTAGGCGACGCCTAGGCGGATCTAGGCGACCACTGTTCATCAGAAACCTAGGCAGGGTGGACGCATAGCATTTTTCTACCGCCTGGATGCCTAGGCGACGCCTTGACAACTATGGAGCACACAAAATATTGGGTAACCCCCCGACCATAAAATATATATCAACTCATGGTTTCTAGGAACTACAGAGAGTTGGAGAATGTATAATAAACCAGAAGGTAAAATTTGTTTTTAGCATTCTTACTGCATAATTTAATAGTTCACACTCCTAGCTTGTGTAAATTCAATTAGATAACAATCCAAGCCCAAGTTCCACAACTCAATGCATACCGGACCCAACAACCTATAACAGGTTCAGTCCAAAAGAACTATCAACTTTGATATACCTTAGTTATTCACTTCTCCTTATAAAGGCCTCAAACACACTAATTCTTATCGATGTGGTCCAATGCATAGCTATATTTGTATAATATAGAACCAAAAATACAATAATAATACTCCAATACATAGCTATAGTTGGTTACTTGGATGGGAAAATGCACAAATAGATAATGAGTTTTATATTTAGAACCAAAGGTGGCTATAACCATCCTTGTCAAATAATAATCAACTATAAACCGAGTGCAAGTTGCCCACTTAGAATGAAAGTTAAAAGAGTTGGACCAAATGTTAGTTAAATTTGAAATTAGTTGATTGCAATTTAACACTAGCATTGGAGTGCAAGTTCCATTTTAACACTTTTCGGTGCCTCATTATAACAATGACTACCCATTTTGCATTTAGAATTGGACTTGCTCTTACAAATTTGCAGACATCCTACACTGAGTCGACTCCATGATAAGATAACTAAACAAACCAAATATTTCACTTCAGGTAATTATTGTAATTCATTCTCTTTGTGCCCCTTAATGCTTATTCAAATAATCAAATGTAATATGTACTAAGAAGTTAGACCACTAGAGGATGTCACCATTTTTTCTACAAGAGTAAGAGAATTACTTTCGTAGCTCCCGAATATTTCTTAAACATGGTTGCTAAAAGGATTGAATACACCGAACAATGCAGGATACATGTCTGGCAACTACAAATAAGCAATTTTCCACCAATTTCAACAGTTCAGCCCCGCATATGGTTGTCAACCCGTATACTCAAAAGTATATACTTTAGACCATCTCCAACCAAACTCTAAAAATGTACTTTTACATCATTATGGTGTAACACTAAAATGGTATAATTTTTAGAGTTTTTTAGAATTCCAAGATTACTCTTATACTCATTAATTAAAACAAATTCATTACATCTATGTCTTAACTACTTTATTACGTTTGTACTTTTAACAATAAAGTAATATTTAAAGTACAAAAAAGATTCCTTTTGGTGTTACATTTGGTGTGAATGAGTTGGAGTAGATTTTAAATATAGTGCAACTTTTACACTATTTTGGTGTGATTTTAGTGTAAAATCACACCAAAATAGTGTAATGGGTTGGAGATGCTCCTAGGCAGCTGGTGCACAACAAATATATATTGCAGCATACTTAGTGCAGTAAGGTAAAATACACCAAAAGCCTCACCCTAAGCGTGACCCCCGTAAAAAACAAATATCTTACCTTACCACACTAAAAATCAGCAGTAAATATGCTGACACTTGCCAAGGACCCGGATCCTATACTTAAATATATTACTTGTCTCACGTACTATGATTATGAAGTATTAAGTGCAGATAATATATATCACAAACTAAAATATAATTTTTCCCCAACTTCCAAGCACAATGCACAGGTATAATGAGCATAATCATGTAATGGGATAACAGACACAAACCCTGTTTTCTCTTGTTCCTTCCCACTGTTCCTCATGTTCCCTTTTCCTTTTCCACATCTCTTTTGTTTCTTCCTCATCCTTCTTTAATCTACCTTCCTCTTCTGATATCTATAAAGCACAAAAGGGAATAAGGTTCACTGTAGGAACAAGGAAAAAGTACCATCCAAAATATGAGAATATTAATATCCAGCATACCCTCATCTGCATTTTCCTGCGCCTCCATTCCTGGTCTGTTAAAAGTTCACGAACCTTCATTTTCAGTTGATTCTGGAACTCTTCTGACTTCTGAAATTCTTGTTCATACTTTCCCTGAAAAAAGAAAGTCAAAGAGCATAATAGGCCAAACTTGGCTTGTGATACTCAGATTGGGAGGAAAACTATATAACGATGAATATAGCAAAGAATGGTCTTCAAATCCACCCCTAAAAGTGCTACCTAACCACCTGACTGTGTGGTTCGACTTTTAGAATTAATCTCACTTTGGAATATGAGTATTTAAGAAGCAACAATTAACAATATAAGCGGTAATTCAGTATTATTATGTACCCATCTTCATCTACAAAAAAGATCCAGGAAAACATAGATTTTTTAAAGAAGAGCTTTACCTCATCAACCATTGATTTCAACTTGGAAGCATTATCCTTCTTCAGCTGCTTCTTCCTTTTTGCTTTTAGTTCTTCTGTGAACCAAATTTACTAATAAGGCTATTTAATAGTGATCATAAAATTAGGATATGACTATATGAGTATGATCTTAGAACCAATTTTAAGAGAGAACACAACTAAATACGTTGCAACAGACAAAAGGGTATAAACCATCATGATAAAAGAAACTTCTGCATATTATTATTCAAAGCATGACAGAGATGTAACTCAACAAGAAATTGCGGACCAAATCGACCAAAAAGAACTGTTGATCCAATAACTAAACAGAGATGGAACACTAAAATGGAGTCAACAAGAAAACCCTAACAACATAATAAGATTTTTAAATGTAAAATATACCCAAGGAAACATCCAGAAACAAGTACAAGCCACTCATAAGTTGAAGTCTAAATGTGAAGGATCTAACCTTTTGCTGAAGTCACTTGGATCAAAATGTATTCTCTTTCCTGAGGATCAAGTAGCAGCTGTTGCGCTTTTGCTAGTGCTGTATAAGTTGAGATATAGTGTAAGGACAGATAGTAGCAACAAGAATGACATAGAAAAATATAATGCTAGAGTCCAACTCTACAATACTTTGCCTTGTGAGTTTAGATACAGATAAAAAGACAACAAAAAAAATCCGATCTTGCAAAGAAAGAAATTTTAAGCATATGATCTGGTCCTGACTTCATCTACCTCCTTCCTCGAACTTCATTCTATACGTTTCGAACCATTTTTTTTACCTTAATGGTAACAATAAATTACTAAACATCACAATATTCTCTCATAATTATTATTTTCTGTTAATCAGATAATGAAAGACTGCAATTTATTTTAGAAAATCTCAGCAAAATACAGAAGATTTATATTGTTTACTTTACATAATCTAAAGTCTTCGTTTCTTTCCATAAAAACTGTCAAGAAATAATGAAGCCCTGATCTTAAAATCCAGGATGTGCATCCAATTAGTTCTGTGGTTTCCTTTGATCCATAGTTTGAGTGTGGGTTTTCATGATTACTTTAAACTGAAACTGTTCTTGGACTGTTGGAGTTATGTAAACTAGGAAGCATGAACCAATGATTTGGCTTGTGTATGTTAAAATCAATGTTGTTCTACATATTGGTCGGGGTTACAGGAGTTAGATTTTTATCTTGATCATTCCTAGAAGCATCAAGACAATAGGGGTTTTCGTTGGCATTCATATTCTCCTCTGCCTACTATACCAAATGAAGCTTAACTTATGTTTTGCCTATTCTACCCTGCCTATCAAATTCACTATGCAATTTTTTATTTATATTAAAATTGACCAAAGTAGCTCGGCCGGTCTAAAGAAGAACTCTCCGTGGCTCTATTGTTTCCTGTACAGTTCCATATACTTGATACAAAGTTGATGTCACGTGTCTTCAGAATGTGAAAGGTACAGGAAGAAAACCTTAAACACCCAACCCTGAGGAAGCACAGAAAACTAAAGTAAAAAGAAAGAGAAACCAGAGTCCAGAAACTACTAATAAAACTAAGTTCCAAAATAAAGACCAGAATGACCTACTCGCACCTTGTACTTGCAAGTGATGTAGATTTGGTTTCATCCACTAAAATAACTTAAGTTGATCAAATAGTTCTTATCTATTATCCTTTGTGCATAAAATAGGTCCATCCTCAATAAACAATATTAGAAGTAAAATCGGCTACTAGGGAAAAATACATCACACTACATGTTAATTAGCAGAATTCCAACACAGTCAATCACTAATTATAAACTTTTACATAAAGTTGCTCCCTTTAATCATCTTTCGTACATCGTCCTTGAGTTCATACTTATTTCTTACTCTGTATTTCAACAGCATAAACCCATTAATTTTAGGCAGATGTAGAGCCAATATGTTTCACAGTTACCAATTTCACAGTATTTTTCTATTCAAATTTCTTCCTTTATCTTACATTCTTTATTTTGCAACAGGTTTAATATTATCTGTTAGTACTTAGTAGCATGATGTTGATTGCAGAGGATGCATTAATATGCTGTTATACACCGTCACCCATGGCATTATTGGGTAGTTAAGATATATCAAGAGATATTCATCCAGAAAGATTGCGACACTTAAAAAGTAATAAAAGTGAAAGCACGCTATTTGAAGATTACCCAAAATTTAAATAGATTTACAACTGCTATAATCAAGAAAAGAACACAAATTTGACTAACAGAAAAAGAATTTCAGGGCAAATTCTCTAGCTATCTAACTTAAAAAATTACGAATGTGTGGGAGGTGTTTTAAAAAAACGGGAAGAATTAGCATAATGTTGTATGTATCCAACTATTTTACACATAATGCATTTACTTACCCCCAAACGCCTCCTTTGCTTGTGGATGCTTGCACTTATCCGGATGAACCATCAACGACAACTACAACATAATAATTTACATTACAAATCTCATCACACCACCCCCTTAATCTCAAAATACAAAGATATAATATTCACAAATTACAACACACCCCAAATAACATAGTAGAAGAAATTACCTTACGATACTGCTTTTTAATTTCTTCGGGAGTAGAATCAAAAGGCAAGTTAAGATACTCGAACGGATTCAATTTGAAGCAGGAAAGAATCCTATAGGGTATAGTAATAGAAAAAACAAATAGGTACGTAAAATCGTATAAATCCAACATTGCAATTTTAGCTTATTAGCTGTTTTCGAACATTCAACAATAAAATTTAATTAATTAGTTCAATGAAATTGAACTATATTGCCCTACCAAAATTTTTACTAATTTCACATAAACTTATATACAGGAGAGAGAGGGAGGGAGAGAGAGGAGAGAGAGGGAGAGAGAGGAGAGAGAGAGGGAGAGAGAGGGAGAGAGGGAGAGGGAGAGGGAGAGGGGAGAGAGAGGAGAGAGAGGCGAGAGAGAGGGAGAGAGAGGGAGAGGGAGAGGGAGAGGGGAGAGAGAGGTGGGAGAGGGAGAGAATGAAACCTGGCGACTTCGTTATCACGCTCAACCTCGCCGACTTCAGAGAAGAAAGCTTTGAGAAGCAAATCGTCATCGACGGAGGTAGTGCTGCTCGTCTCTCCCATGCCCACAACAATTCACAAAATTCAATAAAATCCTCGCTTTGCTATTCCTATTTTCATTACGGGGTCAAGTAAGCTTTTCTTCTTTTTATAATACCTCCTCGCTTTCCTATTCCTATTTTTTTTTTCAATTATTATTTCATCAAATATACAAATATTAAATCAATTACTCCATCCGTCCCACCAATTTGTTTACGTTTCGGAGAGAGGGTCCCACATATAAAGTATATCTCCATAACTCATTTTAAGGTACATATAAAGTATAGTGGAACCTTCTCTCTGAAACGTAAATAAATGGGTGGGACTGAGGGAGTATACTGTAAAACTCCCAAATCCGGGATCCTTGATTTCGTCGTCACGTGAAAATCTTCAATATAAAATCATCTGTTTAATAACATTTTAAACCACTTGTACTCATTCAATATTTGAATTCTACATTTACGACCCCAATTAACGAGATCTTTTAGGTTATAATTCTAGAAACAAGAATCCAAAGTCCAAACATCAATAATCATTATAAACCTCAAATAATCAAACCAAATTACGCTTGTGAGCCCATCCATAAAATTTTAAAATTGATTTCAACAATCTCTTTAAACCAATCTTATATTACCAGTATAACTTCGATAAAAAGTATATCAGCAGTCGACATTATTGTATACCAAACCATATATATAACATAATAATATATAAATAAAACTTACTTCATATATAAACTTTCTGGATCAAAACTTCTTCGTAAATACATTTTACTTTCTTCTTCCGAGCTACGCAGATAAATGTTGTCGATTTACTTTTTCTGAAAGGATAATATTTTCTCATCCTATTTGGAAAAGTGTATAATGAAAAGAAAGAGTGAGCCAAAGAAACGCTCAACAAGTATATAAAAACATTTTAAATAAAATCAGGATATATGAATCAGAGTAAAGAACAAAAATGTAAACTAGTTTATAATGAAAATTGAATCAGTAAATGTGATATGGGTAAAAAATAACCCTAAGAAAATAATAAATATAGCATTTATTATTTCATTTATTAGACCTAGCATGGTCCAAAGGCTTAGGCCCTTCAAACGAATAAGGAAAACAAATCTTGGGATCAACTAGACTTGTAAGTCCAGTCCACGAGATCTGTTGAAGCCATAGGCCCGTTAAGCCTTTGTTATTAATTAATTTCGTAATTAGTTAACAGAGGCTTAGTAAAGTTCCAAGAAGTCCGTTGAGGACCCTCATCCTAAAAAGATCTAGAAACCCTGGAGTGGGAAGAGTCCAATGAGGACCCTCGTTCCTAGAAGGTTACAACAACCTTACGTCACTAGGAGACTTGGCCACCAAGTCTCCTAACCCTAATCTAACTCCAAGGCCCTCGTGCACCTATATAAAGGGTCTAACCCCTCAACATTAGAACTACGTTATTGGCTATATTCTCACACACATTGAGATACGTAGGCAGTTAACGACGACCCGAGATAGTCATGAAACGTTAGTGCAGCCATTAAAAGCTCAAAACTCCCCCAAACCCTAGCATTAATTACACATTAAAGACGACCTAGTTTTTAATCCGTAACATTTGGCGCCGACTGTGGGGAACGAATAAAAACTATGGCAAGAACACGAAGTACCGCGAGCACCCTCGAAGGAGAAGTCTCTACCACCACTATTGACACCAACGTTCCCCTGCCACGGTACGGGAACAAAGAGTTATTATTCCAACCACCTCCGTTGATGACCCTGAAGCAAGGTAATTCCAACCCCTAAGTATCGTCATTCATCCTTCCAACCCCGATGTATATATCCATGCTTCAGTCCCTCTACTTCAGGTAATTCAACCCCTCAATACAACTTTTATCGCTCCTCCCATCTTGCAGGTCTCGTCTGCTGTAATACCTGACCCTCACTATGGGCTCTCGAGAAACTAAGAGCCCTCTTATGAGTAAGGGTTGCTACCCCACTATACCTCATGACAAAAGAATTGGGATTTCTCTAGACCTTACTCTACTGATGATGAGGAGTCGTTTGACGCGGATGTTAACCCCCGAAGGAGGTGACCCGACAAGGAGCCTGTTGGAGGGAGGAGCACCTAATCCCGAGGGTCTCAAAACACTGACTCCGTAAACCTTCGAGAAAGGATACGTGTTCATGAGGCTGAGGCCCAATGATTGAGGAGAGACCTGGAAAATGAATCAGCAAGGCGAAAGCTCCCCAGAGTTGAAGGGGCTGTAGGGTCAACAAGGATTGCTCATGTGATAGATCTAGATGAGCCCCCAACCAGAAGACAAGTAAGGTCAAGTCATGCTAGGGCTGATCCCCAAGACTTGTTACTACTTGAAGATCCTGATGATCTAGTACCTCCCTTCATTGAGGAGATTATGAACGAAAAAATCTCAAGAAAGTGGAAGATGCCCACTATCAAGGCCTATGAAGGAACCGGAGACCCTTCGAACCATGTTCTCATGTTCTCGAATGCGTTGTTGTTGCAACCTGTTAACGACATTTTCAAGTGTAGTGCGTTCTCTAAAACCCTGAGCGGTATGGCACAAAGATGGTTTAGTCGTCTACCCCCCAACTCCGTTGGGTCATTCAAAGATCTGAGCAGGGCCTTCATTGGTCAGTTTATCAGCAGCAAAACTCATGAGAAGAGCTCAGCTTCGTTGATGAATATGCATCAGGGGAAGAATGAGTCCTTAAGGGACTATATGAACAGATTCACTAAGGAAGCCTTGAAGGTCCCCGATCTAGACTAGAAGGTAGCTATGATAGCCTTACAGCAAGGGAGTTCAGACGAGAATTTCAGGAGATCGTTAGCCAAGAGGACCCCCGAGAGTATGAATGAGCTCCATGAGAGAGCTAGAAAGTACATCTAGGCTGAAGAGAGTATGAGAAAAGCCCAAGGGTTTCAAGCCTCGAACACCTACTCTAAGAAGCGAGCCAGTGATACCGAGTATACGGTCGATGCCAAGTATGCGAAAAGTGATGATGCTAATGACTCCAAGAAGAAAGGAGGATCAAGGTCCACTGAGTATGCAAGGCTAAACACCGTCTGGAGCCAAATATTGATGGATATTGAGAAGGACAAGGACCTTCGATAGCCGAAGCCACTAAGGACTGATCCTGAAAAGAGAAATAAGAACGCTTACTACCGGTTCCATAGAGACGTGGGACACGATACTGATAATTGCCGTCAGTTAAAAGGTGAGATTGAGTTTCTGATTAGAAGAGGAAAGTTGAATAAATACACCAAGGATGATGCTAGAAATGATAGAGGTTATAATGACAAACGAAGGGACTCAGACCCCAAAGAAAAAAATAATCAGCCCCGAGGGCCTGTGATCAATGTAATTTCATGGGAACCGACCGCTGCAGGTAACTCCCGAAATTCTAAAAAGGATTATACCCGAGAGGTAATGAGCATTGTAGGAGAGCCTGCTAAGAGAACAAGGACCGATGTCTCTTTGTCCATTGATGATTCCGACTTGGAAGGGGTGAGGTTCCCCCACGATGACCCTTTGGTGATCACCCCCATCATAGAAAACTCTCATGTGAAAAGAGTCTTGGTAGACAATGGGTCATCTGCAGACATCCTGTTTTATGATGCTTTTGTGAAAATGGGATACAACGATTCGCAACTGACTCCTTCCAACATGCCTATATACGGTTTTAATGGAGTGGAATTTCAGATTGAGGGGATTATACGACTACCTATGACTATGGGTGAAGAACCTCGACAGTCTACTCAAATGTTGAATTTCCTAGTTATCAAGGCAAGCGCTACCTACAATGCAATCCTTGGGAGGACTGGGCTGCATGCCTTTAAAGCGGTAACTTCTATATACCATCTGAAACTCAAATTCCCAACTAGAAATGGAGTGGGAGAAGAGAGAGGAGATCAAAAAATGGCTATAAGTTTTTACGTGGCCACCTTGAAGCCTGATGGCACTACGGTGCAGGTCCTCCACATCGAAGGCATGGATGTCAGAGATCAAGAAGAAAGAAAAGGGAATCCCGCAAAGGACTTGGAGCCCATTCCACTGGATTCTCTAGATCATGAAAAAGTGACATATGTTGGGACTTCACTCCCCAAGGACCTGAAACAACATCTGGTTCAGTTCTTGCAAGAAAATAGAGATGACTTTACTTGGACAGATGTCGACATGCCAAGGATAGACCCCAAACTCATAACACATAAGTTGAATATGGATCCTAAAAGGACAGCAGTCAAGCCGGAAAAAAAAATTGCTCCTGAAAGGAAAAAGACCATTAAGCAAGAAATGGAGAAGTTGTTGGAAGTCGGGTTTATTGAAGAAGTCCAGTTCCCTGAGTGGCTAGCAAACTCTGTAATGATCAAAAAGGCCAATGGAAAGTGGAAAATGTGAGTGGACTTCACAGACTTGAATGATGCTTGCCTAAAGGACTATTTCCCCTTGCCAAGGATAAACACATTGATTGATGCCACAACTGAGCACGAGATGCTTAGCTTTATGGATGGCTCCAGTGGCTACAACTAAATCAAAATGCACCCCGATGGCATTCCTAAGGTATCATTTATAACTGATTTTGATGTTTTCTGTTATTTGATTATGGCTTTTGGACTTAAGAATGTAGGAGCCACATATTAAAGGTTTGTAAACAAAATTTTTAAGCACCTCATTGGTAAGACCATGGAGGTCTACGTTGACGATATGTTAGTCAAAAGCTTTGACAAGGCCGATCACCTCGAACACCTAAGAGAGGCATTTGAAGTTCTGAGAACCCATAAGGTGATGTTGAACCCAGCCAAGTGTGACTTCGAAGTAGGGTCTGAAAAATTTCTAAACTGGTCTCCAAAAGAGACATTGAGGCCAATCCTAATAAGATTCAAGCAACCTTGGACATGGAGCCCCCTAAGACAGTGAAAGATGTCCAAAAGCTCACAGAAAGGGTAGCAGTCCTGAGTCGCTTCATATCCAAGTCCGGAGAAAAGTGCATGCCTTTCATTAAGGCCCTCAAGAAGGTCAAGAACTTTGAATGGAATAACGAGAGCCAAACAGCATTTGTGGAACTGAAGAAGTACATGGCTGAGCCACCACTACTTGTCAAGCCAACACCTGAAGAAGTGTTATACCTGTATCTTGTTATCTGTAGCTCAGCCCTGAGTGTTGTTCTTGTGAAAGAGGAAGCCAAGGTTCAAAAACCCATTTATTATGTCAATAAGATATTGCATGGTGCAGAGCTGAACTACTCAAAGGTTGAGAAGTTTGTCTTAGCATTAATAATGGCTTCAAGGAAGCTATGTTCGTACTTCCAGGTGCATGCTATTGAAGTCTTGACAGACCAGCCCTTGAGAAACATACTGCACAGCCCCAAGGCCAGTGGAAGGCTAATCAAATGGGCCATTGAGCTTGGAGAGTTCGAAATCATATACAAGCTGAGAACGGTCATCAAGGCCCAGGCTCTAGCTGACTTCGTGGTTGAATGTACCATTCCCAAACAAGAAGTCGGGGGGGGGGGGGGAGAAAAGAATAAAGAAAATGGAAATAAGAAAGAAAAGAGGAAGAAAGAGAGGAAGAACTAAAAGAATACTGGGTGCTCTTTTTTGACGGAGCTTCAAAAATAAAAACTAGTGGAGCTGGCCTAGTTTTGCAAAGTCCGGATGGGTTTATTGTCGAATATGCAATCATGTTGGATTTTTCAACTACAAACAACGAGGCAGAGTACGAAGCTTTGATAGCTGGGTTTCGTCTGGCCAGAGCCCTAAGGGTGAAAAACATGAAAGTATGTGGCGACTCGAAGCTAGAAATTTCTTAAGTGAATGGAAAGTTTGAGGCCCGTGAAGAGACTATAATGAAATATTTGAGAATTGTTAAAGCTCAAATCACACAGTTTGAAGAATGTTACTTTGAGTATATCTCGAGAGAGGAGAATGTGAAGGCTTATGCCTTGTCTAAATTTGCATCATTAGAGATTGAGAATTACTCTTGAAGTATTTATTTCCAAGTCTTGAAGACCCCAAGCACTGATGTTAAACTAGTAGTCCCGATTGGGATGAGAGCATATTGGATGGATCCCATCAAATATACTTGGAAACGGGGAAAACACCAACTGACCCCATGGAGGCACGCAAGCTATCAGTGAGAGCCTTGAAGTATACCCTCATAGAAGGAATACTTTATAAGAGGTCGTATGTGATACCCTACTTGAAGTGTCTGAGACCCCATGGGGCTGAAGCTGCCCTAAGGGAAGTTCATGAAGATGTATGTGGCCAGCACCTTGGAAGCAGGGCTCTTGCTCATAAAGTCATGAGGCTAAGATTTTATTGATCTGAGATGCTTAAAGATGCTAAAGCTTATGTTAAGAAGTTTGATCGCTGCCAAAGGTTTGCACCCGTCATTATGCATCCCCCAAGATGCTGACATCCATCAACTCCTCACTCCCCTTTGCTATGTGGGGAATGTATATCTTAGGGCCGTTTCCTATGGCCTGTGCACAAATAAAGTTCCTCATTATCGCCATTGACTACTTCACTAAGTGGATAGAAGCCAAGCCCTTGGCCAAGATTGACACTAAGAATGTGACCCAATTCTCCTAGGAAAATGTTATATGCAGGTATGGGTTATCCAGAATCCTAGTGACGGACAACAGAACTCAGTTTAACATCAAGGACTTTGTTGAGTATTTTGAAAACTATAACATTGAACTACGCTTCACTTTAGTAGTTCATCCACAGTCAAATGGGCAAGCTGAGGTTGCCAACAGAATTATCCTAGACAGACTCAAAAAGAGGATTAAACGCTCTCAAAGGACTTGGGTTGACGAACTACTCCCAATCATATGGGTATACAGAACTACTTGTAAGGCTTCAACAGGAGCAACACCTTTTCACCTAGCCTACGGAGCTGAAGTAGTGGTACCCGTCGAAATTACTCGGATGTCGCTAAGAGTACAGAATTTTCAGATTGACACCAATGAGGCATGAGATTGGCTCTAGACTTGATAGATGAGCTACGCGATGAAGCCAATGCCAGAATTGTAGAGAACCGAAAGAAAGCTTCATTCTACTACAACCTCAGAGTTAAGGAAAGGTTCTTCCGCGAAGGAGACTTAGTCCTGCGAAAGATCGAGGCATCTGGAGCTGGTCCCAAAGGCAAGCTAGATCTAAATTGGGAAGGACCATACTAAGTGAAGGAAGTCACAGGGCAAGGTGCATACAAGCTCCAAAACCTTGAAGGGGTTGAAATCCCAAGAAGCTGGAATGCTGCCAACTTAAGAATTTAATATGTTTAAGTTTATGACTTTGATTTTCAAAAATGTTTTAGTGTCGGCTTGTTAGTCTTGAAGGCGAGACTTGTTTTTGATATTAAGTTTTATTTGAAAACTTATTAGTTTCTAAGGAATGTTTTCTGTTCTCATCATAGTGCATTAATTATATTCGTTAAGTCTTTTACAAGCCTCGCAAGTGTTTGTTGTTTTTCTTCAAATTAAACACGAAAAACAAACAAAACAAAGGCAGAAGTAAATGACGAAAATGAAGAAAGACACAAGTACAAGCCCGAGGGCCAAACATCATTTTATGAGCCACCAAGGGTCAATATTAATACAAGAATAAAAATCCTAACTACTTGTTTTCTTCCTCCTCCTCGCTTTCAGTAGAGTCTTCCTCATTGGACGACGACTCCTCACCGACTTTGCTCGGTTCCTCTTCTTCCTCCTCTTCGAAAGAATTAGAATCAAAAGAGCTCTCCTCAGCCGATTTCTGAGGGGTTGCCTCAGGAACAATCTTCTTTAGCACAACACGACGAGGATAAGGAGTAAGAATTGGCTCGTAGGTTCTCTTCTGTCTAACATTTGGGCTGCTCATTTCTTGCGCATCAATCAATCTTTTCAAAGTCTCGGCTGATTGAGGACTTTTAAAATCCACCCTCGGGGTCAAACAAATACGGATGCTTCTCTAGCACAGCCTTAAGAGTCTCATTCCACCCGATGGTGTAGTTGGCC
This sequence comes from Oenanthe sinensis, assembly GCA_028671895.1. NCBI lineage: Eukaryota > Viridiplantae > Streptophyta > Magnoliopsida > Apiales > Apiaceae > Oenanthe > Oenanthe sinensis. The sequence continues at coordinate 39,747,991 of CM053801.1, forward strand.
GGGTAGATAAGGTCATCGTAAGCCTTTATCAAATCCTGATACTCCTCCGAGGCCATATATTTATCAATAATGGCATTTTTGTCAGCCCGGAGTTCGACCACCTCAGCTTGCTTCAAAAACTAGTCCTTCCCGGCTAGCTTCTCTTCCGAATGTTTAATTTTGGCATTCGCCACAGTGAGATCCTTCTTATGATTCCCTGCGTGAGTCTTCCACGACTCATTCTGATGCAGAGAAGCCTAGAAGTAAACATTTGCCTGAAAGACCACCAAACCAGGAATGAGTCATAGGAAAGCCTACAAATCAGGGAAAAACCAAGACGTATGTGTGCTAAGTGTATAAAATTGAAGATAGTCAAGAAGACTTACCGATGCCAATGCTTTTGCACCGAGAGCCTGCGTGCTCTCTTCATCGCGTCCCACCACTATTTCCTTGTAATCACAAGGAGTAATAGAGTGGAGGGACTAGTTTTTTGTGTAGTCAGGTTCGACCCCTATATCTAATGGTCTACGTCCTGATCCATTACCAACTTGGTACGAGAATATATATTAATCAATAATATTTCAATTACAAGATTAAGATATATATTCCTTTAACCCGATCACTAAATGTGTCTTGCTGTAATCCCTAGCATTCCTGAGCAGAATGGTTTCAGCTTGCTGTTATCTTCTACGTTGGAATCTGTTATCTTCTACCAAGATATATGCGTGTATATCAAATGGCTGGTTTAAATAATAGATAAAATATAACATTGAAGAACAATATTAATTCAAACTGATACATAATTATAGGAGATAAAGTTTGATAAAACGTTTAAAGAATAACTCATATAAATATGCAAGATAAGGATAAGTAGTTGTAATGTTTGAAAGAGTTTAAATTCGAATACAACTACTCCTTAAAATAAGGAAAACGTTTTTAATATATATAATGAGTTTGTTATATATTAAACACAAGTCATATACGAAGTATACATCTATTCCTTGAAATTCGGAAGAGTTTCTGTTGGACTCTGTAATGACAGATTGTTTTATCATAACAACTTTCTGTTATAATAATAACTTCTTGTTATGTTGATATGCTATAATTCCTGCGAAACATGTTAGCACAATATAATATGGCAGGCCATTATTAAGCATACTGAGAATGTTAAACTATAATAGCATAGCAACTTGTTGTAATTGTGTTATCATCAAAATTTAGGGTTTACAAATTTCAAATTTATACGATTGGCATTAATAGTTACATATAAAAAACTTATAATCTTACGTATGTTTTTGAAATCATTTTTAGAATTTTTTTTCTCTGAAAAAGTTTGTAATTTTGTAATATGAATAATCTTATATTGAATAAAATTAGAAATTTATAATTCATATACAAGTTAGAAATTATATAATAAATTTATATTAAAATAGATCTAATATTCATGTTAGTCTTGGATTATAACATATTTCGTAAATAAGAAAATGAGATAAATCTCATTTTATTTTATGAATCATAATAAATAAATTACTCATTCTATCTCCAAATAATAGTTTTTAGACTTCTAAATGATTAAATCGATCAAATTTTAGTTAAAAAAATTAAAATTTATTTTTTAATAAACTTTAAAAATTAAAATATAAATTTTAAATAAATTATTATTATCTAATCAACTAGACAATAAAAAAATATAACTTGGGGACATGGTGCCACCCTGTTTCATCAAAGATGTAATGAAATGAAAGTTAAGTAAAAGGAATGGGTCAAATAATAATGTCTCCGTCTCACCCAGTTGTTAACGTTTTGGAGAGAAAGTCCGGTAAGTTGCATATAAAATATAGTTCGATAATTTATTTTTTAATTTTCTTTTAATAAAAATTTAAACTTTATTTTAATAAAAATTTAAACATACATGAGCAGCATAGTGACTCTATATTGACCTGCTCTCCCCCTAATATTCTTCTTCGAGATGTGCTTCCCTGTACAGGTATTTTCTACATATCAACTATAAATCTCTACTTCACTCTTTGATCTATTATTTTCATCTCAGATCATGCCCTTAATAATTTATCACTCCTTTTTGATAAATTGTGTTGAGATTCATACAATTTAAGCTATTTCTTGATGTGGGTCATGCTCAAATTGTGTTATAATGTTTGCTAGTACTTAAAGGTTTGATTTTTAAGAAATCTAGTTGCTGGGAATTTTGATGTAACTGCAAAAAGTTGATAAATTTGGGTTCAGTTGCGGTTTGTGTGATGTTTGATGAATTAGTGTTAGGAAAGACTGAGTCTTGGGTGAGGTGATTGAATTTTTGAAGAAGATTTTTGGGTTTTGGTTGTTGTGTTTGTTATTGGATTTTATATGGGGTCGGTGCAAAATTCTGTATATTATTGTTGTGTGTCGAAGGGGGATCGAGTATTGTATGAGTATAGTGGTGGAGATGGGGATTTTGAGAAATTGACGGGGTTGTGCTTAGAAAAAGCCCCTTTATACCATAAATGGTATTTCGAGACAATGGGGAAGAGGACTTTTGGTTTTTTGATGGAAGACGAGTATGTTTATCTTGCTATTGCGGATGTGGGTCTTGGAAAGCCTGGATTGTTGCAGTTTTTAGAACATATTAGAGATGAATTTGGAAAGATGAATAAGAGTTTACGCAAGAGTATGTCAAATTTGGATTCACTTTGTTTACAAGAACAGTTAGTTCCAGTTATCCGTCACCTGATTTCGACTCTAGAAAAAGTCTCTGAGACTGGCGACTGCCTGACAGAGACACCTTCACCTCCAGGACAAAGTGAAGCTGTTGCGTCAACAAAAGCCCCGTTATTGGGAAAGTCTAGTAAGTTAGAGAAGAAGAAGATGAAAGAGCATGCTATTGCAATGAGAGATATTCAGATGGAAGAGCACCGTAGGTCTACGGATAGAGCGATCAAGTTGGATTCTGAAAATTTAGAGTCTAGTAGATTAGATGCTTCAGGATCATCACTCTCGCGGAAGGATTCAGTAAGGATAAGGTTGAGTAATTCAAATGTTCGAAGGAAGTATTGGCGTCAAGTATGGATTGTTCTAGCTATTGATGCCGCAGTATGTCTACTACTCTTTGTGATTTGGTTACTGATTTGTGGTGGTACTCAGTGCATTTGATGATTTTTTTTTCCATATCTAGACATTGATTTATCACGATGTAATATGTTTACTAAAAGGGATTAAATATGTGTTGGGCTTCAAATTATAGTATAGAGTGCCATGTAGGAACTTAGGTATATTTATCAGATATAGGTGGAGGATAAAGGGAACATAGACCCTCCTATGCTTGATCCAACTATTGCCATTACGTATGAGTATAGTTTGTTGCACTCATAAGTTGACCAATCCTACATTTCTGTATGTGTAATATATCTTACTGGGCTTGCTTGCATTTCGAATCGATGAAATTGCACTTTTTGTTACCCTGTTTATTTTTGTTGTTGTGCCGACAATTCTCTGCAATATCATTATGGTGACCGTCAATTTTTGAATTGACTCTAACTATTCCTACACCGCATGTGCACAAGTGCATTGAAATAACTTGGATTATCACATGGAAAATAAAATCTCAAATATGCTTCTGATGCCTCATCTTTTTTTTTTTTTACCTTTTTTATTTGCTAATTCGACCACAAACCCACGCAGTTTTCCCTTCGACAAGGCTTGTGCATCCTGTTCATACAACATTATCCGTTTTTTCATGGAAATTGGATTTGTTTCTTCCACATTGAAAGGTCTACTTCTCTCTTTTGATACTGAGGAGCAGCATATAGGATTATCCTAGTTACTAAATGCTCATAATCAGCATTCATGATATATCATGGAAAGGACATCAAAAGTTCCTCTCTGGATCTTGTATTAAAGTATTAAACTCATAGAAGATAAGTGCGAGGACCAGAATCTGGCACTGCTCATTTTGTAAATAGTAAATTTGAGTTAAATTCGTATATTTTCTTTTTTCAAGGAGGACAGTTGGTTGTACAGTAAGAACTTACGAGGATCATTCCGATAAAACCAAACTCTAGTTGAGATCTGGTCGTGCCTTTGAGCTATAAATAATTTGTCGAACTGAATGAGCCATAGTTTCGAATTATTTGGCTTGTGCTAGTCATATTCAACTTGAACACTTGAACTGGGAGACCTTTATAAGCGGAAGTGATGAACAATGAATTTAATCAAGGCATGTACGGTTAAACCTGCTCAAAGGAATAGTCTTGGTACCAAGGAAAAAATTAACTTTTTCTAGAGTAAAAATACACGATCTCCACTATGTTAGGACCGGAAAAAAATGTTATTTTGATGAGGTTCGATTATTACTTGAGGTTCACTGTAATCATACTTTTACCATGATAATCAATTTGTAAGCCTTTACCGTCTAGTTTGTACAATATGAAATATTAGCCATATCTCAAAGTTCTTAAGAATCTAGCACATATAAGCAGAGTGAAAAACATTCTTCATTCTCCAAATCATATAGCTTCCAACCCTTTTTGCTACACGGGTAATCTACGAAAACACACCTTCTGCTATGACTTGCAAATTTATCCCCTTTGCTTTTAGGCTATGAGCAAAACACAAACACCCAAGAATACACACAACATCATATGAAGGTGGGGAACCAAACAAAATTTCATATAGGGTTTTATTCTTTAAAACATTGGAGGGTGTACGATTAATTAAATAGGTAGCAGTCAGTAAACATTCTCCCCAAAATTTGATAGGCAAATTTCCTTGAAATCTCAATTCACGTGCAATATTCAAAATATGTCGATGTTTTCTCTCTACTCGCTCATTCTGCTGAGGAGTACCCACACAACTTGTTTGAAAAAATATGTCATTTACCAAGAAATATTTTTTCATACAATTAAACTCTGTACCATTGTCACTACGTACAATTTTTATGTTTTGAGAGAACTGACAGTCAACAATAGCAATGAATGACATAAAAAATTCAAATATATCTGTTTTATCACTTAATAAATAAACTCATACAGTACGAGAAAAATCATCCACCAATGTCAAAAAATAACGAGCTCCACATGAAGGTGTATTGTAAAAACCCCATAAATCACAATGGATTAGCTCACATATCCGTTCGCTTTATTATCACTTATAGGAAAAGTTTCCCTCAGTTGTTTTGCTTGATGACAAACTTCACATGTCTTATCCAAATCTTCTTTTGAATTACAGAGCTCTGGAATCAATTTTACTACTTTTTCAGAAGGATAACCCATTCATTTATGCCATAATTCTAGTGGTGAACGTACAGTTGAAACTGTATTGACATTCAACATATACCGCAAATAATAAAGTCCATCTCGTCTTTCACCTGTTCCAATAACCTCTCTCGAATGAAAATCTTGTATAACACACGATTTAGACGAAAATTGAACAAAACAATTTTTATCATCATTCAGCTGTGAAATCGAAATTAAATTGCAATTTAATTTAAGAACATAAAGAACACGACTGAGACAAATTTTGGTGGTAAATTGTACCATTCACTCTTTAATTGTTGCAACCTTCTGACCGTTTGACAACCCAACTGAACAAGGAGTCCCGTCTTTAATATTCTTTAAACAAGATAAATTGCATTAACATGATTCGAAACCCTAATTTCTATTACCCATTTTTTATCATCAATTTCACTATTTAACTGATGCACATTAATTTTAGGGTTATCAAAAGTTATAATCAAGGATTGTTGATCCTTCAAAAATCCTGACAACATATAATTTTCATATATCATATTCAATTGATTTACATATGCGGAAGTAAGAGTTACATGATATGCCTCTGATGCCATGAAGAATATTGATAAAATTTTATCTCTCTTCTTCAATTATAATCAATTGTCTTATCATTCTCTACTTGAGAGAATATATATATTTAATATTACAATATCATTATTTATGATAAATACCTAAAAAGATAATATAAATATATGTAATTATTATATTTCCTAATACAGAGACAAGTAGAAAACATGACGAAGTCATTGGACATGAGAGACAGAGCTCCTATGCATTAGTAAAATATATGTGTTTTTATTATTTAAATGTGAAAAGTACAAAAATATATTTATTTTTTATATAAATTTTAAAACCAAAATCGCAACACTAAAAATCGAACCGCAAATTTTAAAATCAAACCAAACCAATAATATTTGGTTCGGTTTTGATTTCTATTTTCTAAAACCGCACTTAAATAATTACGGTGTGGTCAATAGTATCGATCAAATATTTTTATATATAATTCTCTATAATTTGTATGAATATAGTATTTGTATTTAGCTGTGTGTTTGCATATTAATTTGGGTATTACGACTCTTTTAATACTTTTAAGTATATAACGATCAACGTTTACTTGTATTTATATTTTTAATTTTAATATATACTAGTATATGAACTATGTATAGCAGGTGCGATATTTATAAATTACATATATTAATCATTTTATTAAATTTTTTATTTTCTGGTTATACTCAGTGGCGGATGTAGCATCCATTATTTTCTAAAAAAGTTTTTTTTTTACAATTGTAGTAGTTAATTTTTTTTTTATTCCTCAAATTTTTATCCTTATCCTCAAACCTTAATTTGTATTCTAAATTTTTGCAAATTGATAATTGAAAGAAAGAGATTTTAAGAAATTATAAGGTGATTGTGAAAATGTTATAATTTTTTTTATTAAAATATATTTTATAACTATTAATTGTATACTTATTTGTTAATTTATGATTAAATTAGTGTGTTATAAAATGTCAATAAGTATTTTAGTACAATAAATAAAGTCACCTTTTATCCTAAGTGTAATTAATATATACTTTCACGAAAAGGGTTGAGGTGAACCCTAAAAAAAGCCTACCACTAAATAAACTCTGTTGTCTTTTTTATTATTTAGCGTTTCGTCCTTCCTCTCCGGCGGTACTTTATTCACCGGCCGGAGGCCCTGTTTCTTATTTTGATTTTATTTTTCATTCAATAATCCTCATTTTTGAGTGAGGTATGTTTGTTGTACCCAATTTTTTGATTTATTTTGCTGTATCTTTTTGTGATAGTTTAGTATGGCTTGACATGTTTTAAATTATTTTTCGTTGATAATAATTTATATGGTGTATTGGGGGATCTGGAATGCGGGCATAGAAATGATTTGAAATGGAATGGTGTTGGAAATCGCAAGAACTTACCTTTCAAAACAGAAATTTACTCATACTATGGGGACATATATACTTCTGATCTCAATTAGTACGATATCTGAACAATGGATTACATCTAGATATAATTGTGTGAAGGTCAATTGCGATGCTAATATTTACTTTCGAAGATATCGAAAGTTTGTGTATGTTGAATTGCTCGGGAAACCATTGAATTTAGTTTTAGTTTCAAGAATATTTTTATTCACTATGTTAAGCGATATGGAAACAAAGTGGCTAATTGTTTAGCTCGTTTATTTATTTTTCAACCGGGTTACATAGTCGTTTGGAAATTTGTTCCGGCTGAGTTCCGTTCAAGTTAATGAATTTTGTTTTAAATTTATCAAAAAGAAAAAATATTTTAGTCCAGACTTATGTAACAAAAAATAATGCCTATTTTTATATAAACCGATGCAAATTATTAATTCTTGTATTATATATATATGTTATTGTTATATATTTTATTCAAAATTTTATTTTTTTTATTTTCCCCGCACAAATTTTAAAAACGTCAATCAGATCAATAAGCAGATTTTTGATCAAATTTTATGAAAATAATTTTTTATTCAATTTTAACAAAATTGAATCGATTAATTATTGTTTAATGAATAATGAACAATTCATTTTAATAATATCTAATTTTTAGAATCGACTTTTAGAATCGTGAGTGACCCGTAATTTAATTATTAAAGATAAAAAATAATATTATTTTAATATTTAATTAATAAGTCTTAATTTTAAATAAATTAAAAAGTTTGAGTGCTAATGGAATTAAGATATATTAGTAGATTTTGAATAAAGTTACTTCTATTTCACTTGAATAATGTTTGTGCGTTTTATTTATAGATATGTTTTAATTAAGGGATTAATGTGAGATATGTTAGGAATGAGTATCTACAGAAACTATGCAGGGAGGGGTGAATGTATGGTTTCAGTCTTTTGGAATTTCTTTTGAATATGTTTAATGTATGAACTGATTTTATCTTGTTTGTAGTTTTTATAACTAAGCAGTGTTTACTTAAGAATCACGGAAATAGAACAAACACTCAAAGTTTAATTTTCAAACTAATTGTGTATTAGAATGAATTGTTACAAATCCAAGATTCTTGATATGAATCTCAGCTTCTTGTTCTTGAAAGAAAACAAGGTATGAAAACTATTCAACATATACACTTGTAAACCTGTGCACACTTACTAAATAGACAACATGTCTCGAGTGCACATGCTTTCACAGTCTATTTTTCTATAACTAGAAATAGACAAAACTATTTTATATTGTATATAATCTATTTCTAGCTAATTTCTATGACTTGACAGTATTCTCCATTTTGCTTTCTTCCTAGTGCCTTTGTGTTATGTTCTTTTCAAGTTTCATTGTAGACTTGTTATTATCTTCACAGGTTTGACTGACCTGATCATGACAATGCTTCAAATTAATTGTCTTATTCTTCTGCAAATTTGTTTGAAGTTAGCTTGTTGAAACATTCGAATACTCAACTGTTGTTGTTTCGAGAAGTCATGAATTAGACTTCTCGATCGAGTACTTCTGAGACTACTCGATTAGTCTTTGACTTGTTACTTCTCGAATGACTAGACTTCTCGATTGATCATGACTTGATTACTTCTCGATTGAGCTAGACTTCTCGAATGGTCCATTACCATTAGATTTCTCGATTGGTCTCATTCCTCATACTTCTCGATTGCTTCAATGACTTACTTCTCGATTTGCTTAACTGGACTTCTCGAATGTATATCTCTTTACACTTCTCGAATGACTACAGATTCTTGACTTCCCAATTAGGCATATGTCTTGACTTCTCGATCAAATACTTAGCCATTTGAGCATTCTGAGACTTCTCTACCAGTTTCATATATGACTTCTCTATTGGAGGTGACTTCTCGATTGATCACTTGACTTAGAAGATTTTTCACACTGCAATTCTTATTATGATGAAGTCTTCTTAAGCTTGATGCATGATCCAGAATTGAATCTTCTATTAATCTTTATTTTTGACTTACAATAATACATTTGTATTTGCAATAGAAATTTGCTTCTATTTGCAAGTACACATTAAAATAACTAAGTCACTAACCTAGTGTGGAAGTTCTAAATGTGTTACAACAAGACAAGTAAATATAATACAGTTGGCTTGATTTGGTCCAACAATCTCCCTCAATTTGGGAAAAGATAATTTCACAAATTATTACAAGATATCAAGCCTACCTTTGATTTGCCACAACTTGATCATATTTGGCCTTCCTTTCCTTTTCTAGTCTGACTTTGATTTCTTCAATTGCTTGGAGAATTTCCTGTCTTGCAATTACTTCTTCAATTAGAATTGCATTTTCCAGTATATCAACTGCAATTTGTAGAGATTCTATAGGATAATCTTTGACAAATTTGAGTCTGATTTTTGTTGTCACTCCATTTCTGAGTTTGAACTCAACTCTGTCAGGATCTTTGAAAATTCTGCATTTTTCCAATCTCATTAGTTCTTCAGATTTTCTTTCTATCTCCTCATCCTCTTTGATTTTCCTTTCTGTCATTTCCTCCATTTCCCTTAATTTGCCGATCTTCTTTTAATATTTCTTTGCCAGATATTCAGCCACTTCCACCACATTCAGTTTGTTTATCATACACTTCTTGTCATATAGACTTATCACTCTCCAGATTTCATGTGTAGTAATTTTTGAGCTGCCATGATAAAATTCTCTTTCTTCTTCATCAACATTTGTCACATATAACTTTTTGTCCCTTACCACAACCTTACAGATTCTGTCTACCTTCTATTGTTTGATTTTTAACTTATCCTGAACAACATCACCTTGAATTGGTTGGATTGACAATCCTTTGTCAGGCACAACGAGTTGCTTTTTCTACTTTGGACATCTCACTAGAAAGGAACTAGTGGATTTCTTGAATTTTGTCATGGTTGTTGTATTGACCTTGACTTATTGACATGACTTCAGGTTCTTAGTTTGACTTCCTTTTATTTCCCTCCTTATCAGTTCATTTGCAGTCACCTTGACAAGATGTCTTCTAGGTGATTTGGATTTAGGGATCATAGCAGTTTCAGAAACTGTTGAAGTCATATTAACACCCTAAATTTTGGTAGGTGTACGAACATGACTACCAACAACTTGCTTCTTTGTTGGTTTCTTTCTTTCATACTTTTTCTCCTTGACTGAATCATCTCTCTTCTTCTTATCATCACTATCTTTCTTTTTATCATCTCTCTTCCCATCTTTATAACTTCTAGAATCAGGCTTCTTGTCACTTTTTCCTTGACCATTATCCTCATCATCTTTCTTCTTTTTCTTCAACTCTTCAGTAGCAAAATCAGAAACTTGATGATTTATATTTATATGCATGTTTGATTTCCGCATTCATAAAATGCGTATACTTCTGGTCATTTGGGGCACCTTTCCCGCATGTTATCATTTTAGACATTATCAACTAAATATATATTATAAAGGGCTTTCACCCAATATTAATTATATTGCTCAAATATCGATCAACGACCAAATACTAAATTTTTAAAGTTTCAGCTTTAATAATACTAGTTTATAACCATGAAATGCAACGATGAATAGATTATAAATATTTATTGCACCTAATCCAGGGACTCTTAACCCAACTGCAAACCTTTCTTGAAATCCACTAGATGTTAGTAAACCAACCTCTACATCCTCTCAACAGGATGTATTTGAAAAGAAGAAAAAGAAGAAACCAAATGCTAGGAAGAATCTGGAAATAGTTGTAGAAGTTGCTAGTGATCAACCTGAGTCACCAATGGTAACTTTAAAGAAGAGAAAGAAAATTAAAGAGGCCACACTAGACCACTCTACATCCTCCCAACATGGTGTAGAGATTTAAAATAGATTAATCCTGTTACTAGATACATTCTCTCAACTGAATGTATCTATTAAAATTGGGAGCCATCCCACTCCACTTTGTACAAAGTCTGCACCATCACAGGAACACACTCTTGTTAATGCTAGGTGTGAAGTAAAAAAGGAGACACATGAGCATATAGAAATTTATACTGAAACTTCTCAATTTTCTCAGGAGAGTTGCCAACACTCATTTATACTTAAAACATTTCTTTCACTTCTCAAATTTCTTCTCAACCAATTGTGTGTAGCCAAACACAAAAGGTTGTTGATCACTAGGAATCTAATCCTCCTAGTGAGCCAATTTCAAGTGACTTGGTGCATGACACCTTGTTCACTACTCAGGACGCATATTTAGATGGTGAAAGAATACATGCTGAGGTATATCCTAATGACACCATCAAAACCACAGAGGCCCTAGGAGTTTTTACTTCAAACTTTATGGGGGCTGATGATAACATTCCATTTGGTCTCATTAATGCGCCATTGGAGCACCAAGTGTCTTCACAAACATTTGGTAACCTGGAGGACCTCCACACCATGCAAATGGCATCCCCTGGACACTCCTCAGTCATTCAAAGGCTATCCTCTAGGAAGAATTCACCTATCCATCCAGGGTTTATTGATGACTCATCTGAACACGTGGATGAGGAAATAGACACTGAGGGAATCACTACCACAAGTGGTGATCCTAGCTCTAAATTTATGTCATAATGGTTGAAACATGTGCAACATAACAGGAATTCAGGACCATCTACTGATGGGTTCTTATCTGAGGAAAAATTAAAGGAATTGTATAGTGATCAAATGGATGGTTTCAACCATATAGCACAACAACCCCTGACTGCTCATTTGTCAAACAAGGACTAAGTTGCAATTATGCTTGAGTATGCTAAAGATGAAAAAGAAATGGAAGATAAAAATGTGGAAATTGCTTAAGACGGAGAGGCCAATGTTGATGCTTGGTTGGATGCAAAGTAGACTCTGAGCATGGATGAGACGCTATAGTGGATGAGGGAGAAATATTTGACTTCTCTTGGTTCTTGTGAAAAGGTCTTCACTCCATCATCTATTTATAATGCAATTCATGAAGCTGCCAAGGTGCAATTACAGGCCAATAACTATCTAGCAAGGGGCTTTCAATCTGAGTTAGAAGAGCATATGAACAAGATGGAATATAGAATGAACTCCATTGATGAAAAGATCATGTCTGGTCTTCATGCCCCTGTTCAGATAAAATCCAAGTTATCTTTGGCCAGAATTCAAGTAAAAGAAATGCATGACAAGATGTAGAAAATGGAGAAAACCTTTAAAGAAATGGTGGAAAGCAACTCAAATGTTCACCAAAATTAGACAAAAATCAATAATATGGTGGGGGTTCTATACAAGAATAGGCATGTTGACAAATTACCACAAGATGTTCCCCTGCATGACCTAGCTTCTCTTCATGTGGATTTATACTATCATGCCAAGGTAAAAGAATAGAATGCTCAATCCTCTACTATTGAGAATTTGAATGAGAGAGTTGAACAACTGACTACAAATCAACAAGTTCTCTCCACCATTGTTTCAGAAATGGTGTCAAGTGTGAGTACTTTACAGAAGGGATTTGACACATCTATGTCAATTCATAGCACTACTCTTCAACAAGTGTCAACTCAATTGGCATCCATTCAAACTCTTTTATCAACAATGACTATTCCAATTCAACCGCCTCTAGTGCAAGTTTCTTCTTAATTCAAGCCTAATACATCATCCTTCATACCTCAACAACAAGATATCAACCCTAAGGGGGAGAAGGAAAGGAGGGAGGAGATTGAGGCTGAAAGGCAAAAGGCAGTGATGAGGACTCTAAGGCAAGAAGTATTGAAGCCTAATGCTGACAAAGTGTTCCTCCAAACTTTGAGGGCCATCAAGGCATAAGTTAAAGGCCATGACTGGGATTACAGAAAAATTCTTGTAGATGCCATCATAACAGTAAGGGGAGTTAAATTTGAGCAAAATGACAAATTCTTCAAAGAGCCTGTAATGAAGATGGAATCTGGTTACTTCAAGGTATCAGTTGGTCTATTTGATCAACTTTCATATATAGAATTAAAGGCTCTATAAAAAGATGTTGAATTAGTCACCAATGAGGATGGCCAAATCAAAAATGAAGTGTTAGCTCCATTGTTCCCTCTCTCTCTTCCTAAAGCCTATTGCAATCCTGATGGTGTAATGTACATGGAAAAGGCAAACAAGCTAGCTCACTTCAGGATTCCTCAACACTTAAACTCAGGAAACAGAAGACAGATCATTAGTCTAATTGACTTGCTTGAAAAGAAGAAGATCAAACAAGAAGAAGTATTTTATTTATATTGAAATAATTTTTTTTCTTCCTCTAGTAATTAAAACAACTAACTCACAATTTGAATTATTAATATATTAAAAAAAACATGTAAAACTAATTATAATAATATCTACATAAAAAAATACTGCATATAAAAATGTTGTTATAGTATTGTTATAACTTATAATGACATATATTAGTTCTTTAATATGAATATTAGTGATATTATTAAAAAAGTGATTTATATTATTATTAATATTTTATAATAATCGTCCATATCTCTTTATCTATTTAATTAAAAAATATGAGAAATTTAAATAAGGTCATAAATAAAATATTTTTTTGAATTTATTTTTAAGTAGGTTTAATTTTAATATTATATTATTTATGTTTTAATATTATTTTATTAGTTTATATTATGAAATTGAATTAAATAATTTAGATATATTATAATTACACATTTTGAGATTATATTATTAGGAATATATTATATATTCAATAAAGTTTAAAGAGTTTGAGTAAAGATGAATTTATAATAATATAATAGTATAGTATCAATATTATATAGTATAGATGATTATGTTAAGTTACCAGTTCTCCTAAAACCTCAAGGTGAGACTGACTTACCAGGATCTTATATTGTATTCTAACATTCCTCCTCACTCGAAAACCCATTTATGGGTCGAGAGTGGATCACGGACGCCCATCTTTGGGCATAGTGTTTGCCTTCATGTCCCTCATAATTTGTGAGAATATTGGGGGTTGGTAGGGAGTCGAACCTGAGACCCCTGCCCACCGGAGCTCTGATACCATGTAAGTTACCAATTCTCCTAAAACCTCAAGGTATTAGGAGACTTACTTACCAGGATCTTATATTGTATTCTAACAGAATACTTGTAAGTTTCTCACACAATTTAAATTTAAATTATAGAATCCTTTTAGAAGAGAATTATTAACTTTGATTAAAATTTCGAGTTCTATTCCTATTAAGAGTCACATCAATTCTAGAAAGAGACTTGTCGAAGATAAAAGGCAATGATCCATCTAAAGGTTCTCAGCCTACGGAGCAAGTATCAAGCAAAGAATAATTGAACAGATGTGGAATATGCAAAGAGTTGAGAATGAATTCAAGTTTTGAAGTCAACCAAGTGAAGAGTTTGTATATGTTCCTAAAACAAGAATTCCTCAACTTTCAACAGAATATGAATTTGAAAGTTTAGAAGAAGGAGACTCTATGGTTCTTCACAATCCTCTGAGAGTCATTTTGGGACGTTTAATATCGGACAATATTATGGTTTCGTATGAAGTAATGCATTATTTGATAATAGTGAGTAAAAAATCGAAAACCGAAACCAAACCAAAACCGATAAAAAACGGGGAAGAACCGAGTTGAATAAAACCGATCCAAAATCGAAACCCTAAAAAAAAATCGAATCGATTTAAATGGTTCAGTTCCGGTTATAAGTTTTAACCGAACAGAAAAAACCGAACTGAATCGATTATTAATATAAATATATAAATAAATTATTTATATTAATTTATATAACTTTAAAAAAAATTCAATATTTAGATATATTATATTCATCATTGAGATTTCTGTATTAGTAAGTGAAGTTGCGCGCATTCAAAATGATCAGTTTTTATAATATTAGCCTTTTTTTCAAAATATAATGTTTACTTATATAACAACTAAGCAAGCCTTTCATTTTAATATATTTTGATACTTTTGCAATTAGTGGGGTGTTATTAGAGCACCCGAGTTTGTTAGTTGCTACTTTCTACGCTTGCTTGTACAAATGTCTTGAATGCTCGTATCTACTCTCACGAGGCAATAGCATATTAACAACATCCAAAGGTCTGATGTAGCCTTAAGCTGCAGTCTCAGCAATAGTCTAGTTTGTAATAGTTCTTGTTTTAATTCCTATTTTATTAATTTTATTTGAATTTATAATGCATTATTTATGTTAAAAAATTTAATTGGTATAAAATTTAAACGTAAAAATACTTTTTTAATTAATTATAATGTCATGTATATAAATTAAATTCTTTTCTCTCATTTTTATTTTATTCAGTTTTGTAACCGAAACCAGACCAACATTTTTAAAACTGAAACCGATGGTTCAGTTGTGATTGCGGTTTTTAATTTTTAAAACTGAAAATATCGGTTCCCGTTTTATTCAAAAACCGAGCTGAACCATGCTATTTGAAGAGTAAACAAAGGGGAAGGAGGGTTTTATGGCGCTCTCAAGCTGGACATGAGTAAGGCCTACAATAGGGGTGGATTGGGCATATCTAGGAGCAATCACGAGGAAGATATGATGTAACGACTGGTGGTTCAACTAGTGATGAATTGTGTATCATCGGTCTCGTATAAAGTTGTCATGGAGGATATGAAACTGACAGAATTTATCCTGGTAGGGGAATTCGACAGGGGGACCCCCTGTCCCCGTACCTGTTTCTAATTTGTTTCGAAGGTCTATCGGCCTTAAATCAACAAATATGAACAGAGAAAATGGATCCAGGGTATCAAAGTTTGTCGACCGGCCCCGATAAATTCTCATATGTTTTTTTGCTGATGATAACTACTTATATTGTAAAGCAACCATTAACGATGCTGGTAAAATTATGGAACTATTTCTGAAGTTTGAAAGTGCGTTTAGACAACAGGTGAACTTGTTGAAATCTTCTGTCTTCTTTAGTTCCAATGCTATGGACTCAACAGGGTGGATACTTGCAATACGCTACAGATGTCTAAAGCTAGTGGCATAATTTATATCAGGGGTTGCCAAATATCTTAGGTCAGAACAAGTCTGTTATTTTGGGTTTTCTTGAAGAAAGAGTTGTTGGAAAATGTGGGTAGAAGCCCCACATTGTCAAGTCATTTTGAGCCTAAGTTTGAATGCTTCTTGAGTGCGTGCGTGCAACAAGTTATGATTGGAGTACGTTCTTCTTCAAGAGAGCTTTCCAACACATATTTAAGTATTCAAAATGATCAAGGAATGGATGTGATATGATTATCCAAAGTTGGTACCTTGAAAATGAAAATCTATAAATGAGAAATTGAATCCCACATTGAATTGGAAAAGATTTTTCCATGACTTTATATAGTAGAACACTTATGTAGTGTTTAAGATGTATTAGTATGGTATTGCTCCACCACTCACGTGCGCGCAAGGGGTGCAAATCATGGGATTTCGAGGGCAAAATCGTGGCTTCGCAAGCCTTCAGGCTTTCCGCGTGGACGACCTACAGACACGAATGCAACAAAATTTGGGCTGAATAAATCCGGACCAGTTTTGCTGAAATAATAATTTCCACTGGGCTTTAGCTCAATAAATAATTCGTTACTTTGTTTTAATAATAAGTATTATTATTATTAATTCGAAATTGATTACGAATTGATTTTGACAACCGATTTCCTTTATTAATTAACGCGTGGTGATTTAGGAAATTGTGTAGTGCCCAAGTTTTCCCCCAGTCTATATATTCATCTTATTCGGTCTTAGGTTATCATTCTATCTTCTGACCTAAACCCTAAACACATTTGTCGTCTTCCTGGTGATAGTTTTTCTTGCTCTGTTCAAGCTCGCTGAAGGTGCTATTCTTCGTGACATCATCGTGTTCTCATTTTATCCTGGGAGGCTATTGACTCAAACATACGGTGAGTGACGAAATAGCTTTAAGGAGACAGTTCTGCACTGGACTCGAGACATCTTCCATTTTCTTATCCCTTCTCTTTAACAGTTTTGTTTATTGTCATACACTATTCTGTTACTTGCACAAACAAACACTGATGCTACATTATTGTGTTTTTGGTGGATTGTTTCACAAGAGTAAGGAAATGAATTTAGAACTGGGATGGGCAAATTCTATCTAGAAGAGGAAAAAAAACATTGATTAAAAATGGGGTTCAATCCCTTCCTACATTCACCAAAGTTCTGAGTTCATATGACAAAGAGAAATGGAGTGTAATGGCTATGATGTGTTGAGGGATTTGGAAAGCTCGTAAAGAGATGGTGTGACAACAGAAAAAGTCTCAAGCAAATAGCATGTATGTTTCAACCATGCAATACTTTGTCCAATGGAAGAATACCCAAGTAGGAACAAACATTGCTCTGTTTCTGAACGTTAATGAAAGGGACAGAGCTAGTGAAAGGCATAGGTGTACTAACTTGTAACACTTAATTACTATGTAACTCAACTAGGTAAAAGATAAAACAACATCAAAACAAGGGAAACTGAAGAAGCACATGGAATCAATCAACTGAAGAAATGGTAATGATACTTGGTAACTACAAGTAACTAATTTGGTTAATCAAGAATGCCTAAGTGAGAAGAAGTTCAATCTCAGTATTGCTCATGCCCTAACTTATCTAATGGAGAATCAAATTAATGTCAAAGAAGTATCAAGAAGACCAAAGTGATTTCATGTGGTGTATCTCAACAACTGGATAATGTAAAGGTTAATCAACAAATGAGAACTGACATTCAGAAGCAAGAACCCCTACAAAACTAGTCACTTATGAACCAGACCATTGCATCAAGTGTCAGGACATTGGAGGCAAGTTCATGTCAGTAACAGAAGATCTCATTTGAATTGAGTGAGGAAAAGAAATTGAAGAAGCTAGGGAAACTTGCTCATAAAGGTTAATCCACAATTAGTCACTAAAGAAAGTCAACATTGGATGAGTGCATATTTGCTAAGGCAAATGTCGATCCACAGCAGATCGAGATGCGGATCGAGATTGATAATTGAAGAAAAACATTGCAAGGCAAATCTCGATCCACGGCAGATCGAGATCGAGATCGAGATCGAGATTCTCACAGATCGAGATCGAGATTCTCATAGATCGAGATCGAGATTTTCACAGATCGAGATCGAGATCGAGATTGTCGACCAAGATCGAGATCGAGATGGGTCCAGGCCGAGATCGAGATGCGGGTCGATATGTAGCATTTAATGTTTAAGGGACAAGTGGCTTATTGTGAACGGTTGATCCAGAGTGGTTGGGAAAGTACTTTTTGTTGTCGAGTCCTGATTGAGCCACGTACACAAAAAGGACAAGATCAAGACTACACGACATTATAAAAGCAACACTTTGTTTTCATTTGTATTTGATTTTTATCCATCTCTGTATTTCTACGATATATTTCAAGAGAGAGCATTTACTGTAAAATAATAGTGAGAGAGAGGATCAGTTGAATCAAGCTTTAATTGCTGTATTTATTGTTCAACTGATCATGATACTTTTATGAATGTTGTAGCAAATCCCTCAATGAATATAAAGATATATTCTTGAAATTTTGTGTCATCATTTATTACCTGCATATTTGTATATTCTCTCATTACTTTTAAAAAGTTGTATTCACCCCCCCTCTACAACACTTTGGACCTAACAATTGGTATCAGAGCCACTGTTAAACATATCTAACAGAGATCCTGCCGTGTTGTTTGAGTTGGTTCTTGAAAATCCCAGATCCAATTTTTTTTTTGAAGTTTGTGCCGAAAGCTTTTATTTGTTTCTTCTTGAAAAGTTCATAGATCTAAAAAGTTCTGAGTCACGGTGTAAGGAATATTTGTACAACATTCCAAAACGTTGTACTTTAGAGCTTTATGGGTTTTCTTGTGGTAAATAATCTGGTTATAAAAGAATATTTGATTGGTTGACTAGGTAACTTGAATCAACTGTTTGGACTTGAAAAACTGGTGGACACTGCTACTGTTCCTGTGATTAGAACTAACTTGCTTGAATCTTAAGTGCAAAACCCATTGGATATTAAGTGTTGGATATTTAAAGTGAGATAATCAATTTTTCAAGTAAATACAATTTATTGTAATTTGAAAAGTGTATTATCTTAATTTTAAACTTTATTAAAATGGCCGCGCACACAGATTTAAGATACCTCCGTTTGATGCACAACATTACGACGAATGGACCGGAAGGATGAAAGCCTACCTTGAATCAATAAACAAGGTATACTTGAGAATATTGGAGAACGGTCCATACATTCCCATGAAAATTGAGCCAGAGCGAATGGAAGGAGGGATACTAATACCATCCCGGTCTGTTCCTAAAGAGGAAATGGAGTTTTCAGACGCAGATAAAGAATTGGTTGGTATGGATGCGTCGTTACACAACGTCATAATTGAATCCCTAGACTCAGAGTACTATGTTCAGATAAAGGGATTAAAAACAGCTAAAGTCATGTGGGATAAACTGGCTGTAGGGATGGAGGGGACCGAGGAAGTTAGAAATAATCACAAGCGCATTCTGATATCTGAATATGAATCGTTCAGATGCGAACGAGGAGAAAGTGTAGCGGATGTTTACAAACGTTATAGTAAATTGCTTATCGAGCTGAGTATAAGAGATAAAGTCTATCCACTGGCAGATTCAAATATCAAGTTTCTCTTGAATTTGCCTACACATCTGGAACACAGGATCACTGCCATTCTAGAGTCAAGAGACTTGAAAAATACTTCTCTCGAAAAGCTGTATGGTGTTTTAAAGACCTACGAGCTGGAGCAGGAACAAAATGACAAAAGAAGATCTTACAATAGTGGAGAATACAAAGAGGTAAGTGAGTCTGGACTTGTAGCTGAAGAGTCTGCTGTAAAGGCACTTGCAGCTGTCTCATTGAAAACTGCTAATCCTGAAAGGGTGGTATTAAACATTGAAGATCCATCCGAAGAAAGTGAGGATGAATACTATACCCTTGAAGAGCTGGACAAATTAGAAGACAAGTCATATGCTTGTATTGCTCGAGAATTTGCTCATATCAGCTTCAGGAAGTCAAGAAGAGGTAAAGGACGATTTGGTAGTTCTTTCAGCCGAAGAGGCAGCAGCAGCAGCAGAGGCAGTAGTGTAAGTGGTCGGGGAAGTTACAGCGTGTTACAGACCTAACCTGGTAGACAAGAACAAGTTCAGATGCTACAACTGCAATGAATTGGGGTACTTTGCAACAGAGTGCAAGAAGCCCAAGTACGTTCATCCCAAGGAATCCTATGCTGATCTGAAAAAGAAATATGATGCCTTGGTTAGCAAGCAACAGAAGGGAAGCCGGGCGTATGTTGTGACTGAAGGGAAGGGTTGGGACGAGTTTGATGAAGATGAAGATCAGGAGCTATGCAACTTCGCTTTAATGGCAAGATCTTCAGAACAATCAGAGGTACCAATTCTAACCGTAAATGAAATGTCTATTTCTGAGTACCAAAATGAATTAGCTACCATGACTAAAGACATGTACAATCTCCAACTGAATCTAATTGCTGTTAATGAGGAAAATGCTAAACTCTCCCTTAAAAATAGATTTCTCGAGGCCAGGGTAGAGGAATTAGAATCAGGAGAAAGTACAGAAAGGTAGTTAATGAATCAGGTAGACGTTTTAGAACACAAGCTTAAGATTAGGGAAAACCTTAACGAATAACTTAAAAATGAATTAGCTGAGCTTAAAATAACATGTCAATCTTTTAAAGAAGCAGCTAATAAAGTTTTCATAGAAAGGGACATGTACATGAAACTGGAAGGCAAGAGTAAAAATGAAAAAGTAAACATAGGACTTGACTACACACAGAAAAAGAAAAATAGGGCTGCTGAGTTGTTAGGGCCAGTGTTAGTCAAAGAAGATGTGCCTGAGGTTCTAGTGGATGTTAGAAAACCTATCTTTAAGCAGTTTGAGCCTAGGACCATAGATCCTGTTGCTATTAAAATTGAACATGAGATTAAAATGGAAAAAGATTCAGAAGAAAAAGTAGTAGAACCTACAAATTCTAAGAGAGCGAGTAAGATTGCTTATGCTAAGAGAGGTGTAGGAACCAAGGAGGCTAAGACGGTGTCATATAAACAATGGGTAGCAGGGTCAGACCAAATGAAAACACATGTAGAGACAGTTAAAACTGAACCTGTATCTGTATCTACATCTACACGAGCTAGGAAGGCATGCTATATCTGTAATCAAACTGATCATTTGTCTTACTATTGCCCGTCCTATGTAGAGGAAGAAAAACCTGTTGGTTGTAATACCATGCCTGCAACTACTGCTTTGCCTAACATGTATGCAAATCATGCCAAATGCAATAATCCTAATTGTATGCCATGTGCTGTAAACATCATGCATGCTTATTTTAATTTGATGAATACTGCTAGTGCATCTGTTGAACATACATTTAGTAGTGGTAAGAAAAAGCATGCTGGGTCAAAGGCTAAGACTTCAAGTCCTCCTAAAGTTAGGAGTGACCAGTCTACTCCCAAACCTGACAAACCAGTCAAGGTTGACAAGGGAAAAGACAAAGTCAAGATGAATGCCCCTGATGGCAACAAGGCAAAGCCTTCTGTATCTGAAAAGAAAAAGAAAATTATTGATGCTGGGCCCAAACATCATTGGGTTCCGAAGAACGCCTAACCTTTCTGGATTTGCAGGGCAGTGAACAGGAAAAGAGTAAAGTCATATGGGTGCTGGACAGTGGAGCATCAAGGCATATGACCGGTAATAAGTCCCTGCTAACAGATTTGGTGTTGAGAGCCGACTCCGTGGTTACTTTTGGAGATAACAGCAAAGGTTACACCCGGGGATATGGCAAGATTGTTTGTGGAAATGTTATCATTGAGGACGTGTCTTTTGTGGAAGGATTGCTACATAATCTTCTCAGCGTTAGTCAGTTCACCGACAGGGGTTTTGACGTCAACTTTGGGAAGCATGATTGTTCGATTCGAAGCAAAAAGGATGGAAGCCTTGCTCTCAAAGGAGTAAGGAAGTCAAATTTGTTCATAGCCGACATGAATTCTGCTGATCAGTCTGAAGTCACGTGTTTCTACAACAAGGCTTCTGCTGATGAAAGTTGGCTATGGCATAAAAGATTATCTCACCTGAACTTTAAAGCAATGAATAATCTCGTAAGGAGAGAATTGGTGAGAGGGCTGCCGTAGATGGAGTTTACTCCAGATGGACTCTGCGAAGCATGTGAGATGGGAAAATTGAAAAGAGCCTCGCATAAGGATAAGCAAGTGAATAGCATTACCGAGCCCCTACAACTACTTCACATGGATTTGTTTGGACCCGTTAATGTTATGTCAATGTCAAGGGAAAGATACGCGCTGGTGATTGTCGATGACTTTTCCAAATACACATGGGTGATGTTTGTGACATCGAAAGATGAAGTGCCACATGAGATCATTAGGCATATACTGGTAATTGAAAACGTAGCAAGTCTGACTGTGAAGACTATCCGATCCGACAACGGGACAGAATTCAAGAACTCAGTGTTAATGGATTTCTGCATATCTAAAGGGATCAGACGACAGTATTCAGCACCGAGAACACCGCAGCAGAATGGGGTGGTAGAAAGGAAGAATAGGACACTGGTTGAAGCAGCTAGGACAATGCAGTATGAGTCAAGACTTTCTTTATATTTTTGGGCTGAAGCAGTTAGCGCGGCTTGTTATACACAGAACAGAACCCTGATTATAAAAGACTATAATGAGACGTCGTATTATCTGATGAATAAACGAAAACCATCTATCAAGTACTTTCACGTGTTTGGTGCCAAATGCTTTGTGTTAAGAGACAATGCACAACTTGGAAAGTTTGATGTCAAAGCAGATGAAGGGGTTTTCGTTGGATATTCTCTTGAAGTAGTAGCAGCGTACAGGGTGTTTGTGCTTAATGATCGCAAGGTGGTTGAAAGCCTTAATGTCACATTCGACGACTCAAAGCTCCCTTCTATACTAAAGGAAGACAGTGAGCCCACTTCCCTAAGATTTGAAAATATGGATATTGATGAAGTGGATACAGTTCCTAAGTCTGTAGTGCAGGGTAGTGATCCAACGATAAATAATGTAATTAATCAAGAGTCTAGTGTTTCGCCAATACAAATCACTAGGGCTGAGGGATCACCTTCCGTTAGACCTGGTACTAACTCAGGGGTAGTAAGTATGCACTCAGGGGGAGCAGCTCACTTAGGGGGAGCTAGTACTAGCTCAGGGGGAGCTAGTGGAAGTGCTTCTAGACTAAGTCACCTTCACTTACAAGATCAAGCTGAGTCATCAAGAACATTTGCTAGGGATCGTACTTGGAACAAGGACCATCCGTTTGAGCTAATTATTGGTGATCCAGATGCCGGAGTGACTACTAGAGGAAAAGCTAGAGCTGAAATTGCCACTAAGAATGAATGTCTATACTCAGTGTTCCTTTCCCAGATGGAACCTAAAGTGGTGGAAGAAGCTCTAGATGACGCTGATTGGGTGATTGCTATGCAAGAGGAACTCAATCAGTTTAAAAGGCAATAGGTGTGGAAGCTGGTACCCAGACCAAAGAATAGATCTGTTGTTGGAACAAAATGGGTATTCAGAAACAAGCTGGATGAAAACGGACTTGTAACACGAAATAAAGCTCGCCTGGTTGCTAAGGGTTATACTCAAAGAGAAGGAATTGATTATGATGAAACCTACGCACCAGTAGCAAGGCTAGAGGCAGTAAGGATGTTCTTAGCATTCGCAGCACATCATGGTTTTAAAGTCTATCAGATGGATGTCAAGAGTGCATTCTTAAACGGTGAACTGGATGAAGAAGTGTATGTCGATCAACCTCCCGGGTTTGTCGACAGCAAATACTGTGATTATGTTTATCGTCTCTTCAAATCAATATATGGCCTTAAGCAGTCTCCGCGGAAGTGGTATGAAACTCTGTCAGACTTCTTACTAGAAAGTGGTTTCACCAGAGGAGTAATCGACAAGACGCTTTTCTACAAGAAATGCAAAGATGATCTAATAATGGTGCAAGTATATGTGGATGACATTATCTTTGGGTCTGCAAATGAGAAGCTGTGTGCTAAATTAGCAAAGTTAATGCAATCGAGGTATGAGATGAGCATGATGGGAGAGCTGACGTTCTTTCTGGGTATTCAAGTTAGTCAGAAGAAGGACGGGATATTTATCTGCCAGACCAAGTACATTCATGATCTATTGAAGAAGTATGGTCTTGAAGATGTATCACAAGTTAAACTCCTATGGCAACAGCCACGAAGCTTGACGAGGATAAAGCGGGTAAACCTGTAGACATCTCAAGCTATCGAGGTATGATCGGCTCAATTTTGTATTTAACTGCTAGCAGACCTGATATTATGTTCTCTACATGCTTATGTGCAAGTTTCCAAGCGGATCCTAGAGAGTCACATCTCATAGCCGTAAAGCGTATTTTTAGGTATCTCAAGGGAACATCAAATCACGGGATTTGGTACCCAAGAGATACAGGGTTTAATCTTGTTGGCTATTCGGATTCAGATTACGCAGGTTGTAGAATAGATAGGAAGAGCACTTCAGGAAGATGTCAGTTCCTTGGAAGAAGGTTGGTGTCTTGGCAAAGCAAGAAACAACACACAGTATCAACCTCGACAGCTGAAGCAGAATATATTGCTGCTGGAAGCTGTGTGGCCCAGATACTGTGGATGAAGAACCAACTCAAGGACTACGGTGTGAAAGTATCTAAGATTCCTATCATGTGTGACAACACAAGTGCTATTGCAATGACCAACAACCCTGTGGATCACTCCAGGACCAAGCACATTGATATCAGGTATCATTTTATTAGAGAGCATGTAGAAAATGGAACTGTAGAGTTGCATTTTGTGTCTACTGAACTTCAAATAGCAGATATATTCACTAAACCTCTAGACGAATCAACATTTTCTATATTGGTTGGTGAATTGGGGATGCTTAACACCTGTTAGTTTTGCTACCTATCTGTTATAATTCAGTTTGTGTACATATTATTGTTGTGCATGAATATTCATAATTAATAATGTGTGCTTAATTTCAAAAATGTATGTGTTGCATGTCATAAGGGGAAGTTAGAAAGTTTCATGAAATTAATCTTGTGTTGATCTGTGTATCTATATGATTAATGTCTAATGAAGTGATGGGATTTAATGCGAGACTTAATTTTGAAATGCATAATTTATTTGCTAAATTCCCTGTCATTTCAAAATTGTAAGTTTCTAAAATGGTGTGAAAATTTGTGGTGAAATCTTACGAATTTTACATATAAATGTTTAATTCCTGTATTTTCATTGAAATTTTCTAAGGCAAATCTCGATCTGTTTCTGGATCGAGATCGAGATCGACTTGCGAAAATTGCTTAAATTTTTTTTTAAGGTAAATCCCGATCTATCCACATCGAGATGTAGATCGAGATGTAGATCGAGATCGACATCGAGATGTAGATCGAGATCGACATCGAGATGTAGATCGAGATGCGTATCTCGAGATCGAGATGTGACTTGTCCTTTCAGTTATTTTTTTTAAGCGTGCCTATATATATATAGCATTATATAGAATGTTCATTATTTCCATTAACTTTCTCTCTCTTTCAAAAAGCTTAAGCTCATTCATATACACACGCATATACATACATACATACACATCATTCTCTTCCCTGCCATTACACCAAGTTTTCTTGTGATTTTCTTAAACAAAAATCACTAACTGTTACTTGAAAGCATTAATCACTAAAACGAAACTCTGCCAAAATTTTGTTTAAACTGTTGAACTCCTTGCGCTTATTCTACGTCATTCGTGTTCTTGCAAATCGTTCTTTAGTTTTCTTTTCATTCGAGTGAGTTTGTTTTTTTTCTTGGTTTCGTGCTTTCTTGTTCTTCATTTATTTTGTGTTCTTGAGTGGAATAGTTGTGAGTATTACTGTTTAATCCATAAAGTGCAACTTAACCGCCCTGTTTTGTGTTTTTCCGAAATATAAGTTTTTTCTCTCTCATAGCTAAAACAACAAAAACGGCTGTTCACTTTAATTTTTTAAAACTCAACCGTCAATCATTAGTGGGGAGTTAAGTGGTCATTAGTGGGGAAGTTAATTTGTTTTAAATTGTGTCACTAATTACGTGGGGTAATTAGTGGGGATAGTGTACGTTTTTTTTAGTTTAAATTTAGAACTTGTTCTCTAAATTTCCATTGCAAAACCTTTTCAGAACATTTCTTTTCTCAAACACAAATTTAAAATGGCAAACCCAAATTTCACAATTCCCAAAACCAACTTTGTTAATCTCTCTGCTGATCGAGCAACTGGTAGATTCATTCACTACCAGTTCTGGATTGAGTCCCTCAACAACACATCCATAATAAGTCATGCTTTAACCACCTCTCCCATCCTGAATATCGAAGCCCTTCAAGCTGCTTACTCAACATTAGAGATTCAGGGTGGTAAAGCAAATCCAACAGGCTTATCCTTCACTATCGGTGGTGCTAAATATGAGGTTAGTCTGCAGAAGTTCAATGAGATACTCGGGCTTCCTTGAGAAAATTTTGCTCCGGAACTCACTATGGAGGATATGTTACAATTATTCACGGAGATAGGTTGTCGCCCTCCCACGGGTCCTATCAAGGTAATAAAGGTTAACACCGGTATGCTACCAGCTGAGTGGGATTATGTAGTTCAAGCCATGCAACGCTGCATGTTCCCAAAGGACAAAGACTACAGGCCGATGAACAACAGCTACCGGGTAATACTATATGGAGTGGCCAACAACAGGAAGGTGAATATGGGCAAACATCTGTTGATTCAGTTGCTTGAGAGGTGGGCATTGGAAAAGAATGCATCTAGGAATCCGGAAGATGGACCAGTCAAATGCTGGATGCCAAGATTCCTTCAGATGGTTCTGGATGACGTCCTTTCAGAGGAGCACAGAAGAGTATTTCAAGGCTCTGAAAGGATGACATGTTTTGATATGACCTTAAAGAGTATCTCCACCATGGAAACCCAGCAAAAGTCAAGACTTTTTGAGTTGCGCCTGACTCCGTACTTCCAGGATCTGCAAGATGAGTATGCTAGGATGCACGCTTCTCAGTTTACCGCAGTAGAAGCTGAGAGTAGCGGTAACGAAGCTGCAGGTGGAGATCAAGTGTCTGGAAATTTGGGAGAAGCAGGTGTGGATGTTGACATGGCCGATGCAAATGTTGCAGAAGCTGGAGCCGACAAGGATGACGATCTTCTGAGTCAGGTACCTATTCTTGCTGATCTTGACCAATCGTCAATTCAACCAACCCCTGCTTTATACAGCCGTGGGCCTGAAAACCCCCAGGCTCTATTCCAGGCTGCAAACCCTTCTGTTCACAAACATACAGCCAGCCCTAAAACTGGTGATAAAAGGAAGGCAAGCTCATCTGATTCGAGTGAATCGAGTGGAGGGAGTGTCGGAGTTGAGAGAGTAGTCACATCAGCAGCTCTGACACCCTCAAAGAAGCAAAAGGTGGATTCTAACCCAGTGGCAACTGCGCAACCTGTTAGGGATAGTTCACCTCTCACAGCCACCACACCTCACGCTGGTGGCTCACCTCTCCAAAACATTCCAACATGTTCGCACTCGCCTAGGCATATTGGTGAGAGACAAGGAGGGGGTCCAGCTCAACAGCCAATAGGAGCTGGCCCTACCTCCCCTGAGTTGTCCGCTCAGGGCTCTTTGAGCAATTTCTCGGAAGAGGAATGGCAAACTGAGACTAGCCCTTCTGATGCTAGGATCTCAGGAAGTTTATATGTGGAAGAGTCTGTCGAATCCAGTACGGATGACTCTTCCTCATCTGAATCAGAAAACAAGTTGCTCGCAGAGCAACGACATCTGGTGACTGGTGGGTCTACGCCTCCAGAACATCCCAGCGAACCAGAAAAGGTTCTTGGTGAACAAGGGGATGACATGGTCATAACGCCATCTCCTAACATAGACACAGCGCTTAAAGGTTCAGTCTCACTGACCGATATCGCCGACCAACTCACCGCTAGTCCCCAACGACTAGTAGATGAGGCTCTAGTACTGTTAGGCTCTAAACACGAGGGAGAGACAGGGAGAGTAGATCTCTTCTCTTTAGGGATCTTGAGTGAAACAGAACCCGACGAGAGTAAACAGTTTAACCCAAGCCAAACACCGTCCCCTAAATTGCAGGATCTAGTGAAGAAGGTGGATGCTTTGGAGGCTGGAGTTGCTGGTGTTACTGCTGCTGTCTCTTCTCACTCTGGAAGATTGGAGGTCGGAGCTCAGTACATGGAGAACCTGATTGCCGTCCAAAATCAAATGATTGAAAAGATAAACAATCTTGGATTGGTACAGGTGGAGGTTGGGCGATCAGTCGATGATGTCACTCATGGCATGTCTCAGGTCTGGACGAAGCTGAATGAACTACTTGATGCTGTCTTTGGATGTAACAGGGCTGGACCTGGTCCTTCAACCGGTGGTGGTGGTGTCGATAAAAATGATGATGATGCTCCTGATGAGGATAACCCACCTAAGGGGGAGAAGGAGGAACAGGGTCTGAAAAAGCTGACTAGTAAGGGTCCAGTGATCGAGTCCTCAAATAAATCTGGTGAAAAGGTGGAGGAGGCTCAACCGGCTCTTAAGGACAAAGGCAAGCAGAAGATGGTAGTTGAAGAAGAAGTTGAGAAAGAAACACCTCTCGTCGATGTATTTATGGGAAACTTTATTGATGATTCTGATGATGACGAGATGGATGTAGAAGCCTTAGTGGCAAGGAGGTCGAGACTCGAGCAACGGGTAAAAGAGTGGGAACAAAAAAGAGGTCTAAATCCTGGTGGATCCGGCGTAGGAGTTGCAGGTGATGCAGGAGACCACTCGGTTGCTGACGAGCATGTGCCAGAAGAAGAAGTTGATGAAGTAGTGAAAGAAGCGGAGATGCAAGAAGAGATTTTCAGGGAAGCCAGAAAAAAAGTGAATGAAGAAGTGCTTCAAGGAATAGTGGAAAAGGAACTAATGGCAAAGGAGAAGAGAGCGGCTCAGAAAACTCAGCATGAGTATGAAATGAAAAAGATCAAAGATCCTAAGGTCCAGGCTGACATAAGGAGGAAAAGTCCCGAGTGGGACAAGGCTAGAGAAGCCTTAGCTGGACCAAGAGCCTATGCTCCTGACTCAGAAAGATTGAGTTTCCTTCTCCACAAGCAAGAAAATCTAAACCCTGGGCTGCTGAACTATCTAAACTGTATAAGACAGGGATGCACCTCCGTACAAGTCATATTCAAGGAGAAGGCATGGAATCTGATGATTACTTGGACACCCATAACAAGAATCGAGCCGTGTATGGTCGATGAAGCTTTCTTCCATGCAAGGGGTGCAAGTGAACTGGTAGAATTCGCTCACAAGGTAGACACCTCTGTCAAGACTGGAGTGCTGTTTAAGGAGAAACTGTTGAAGATGGCTGAAGACAGAGGGGTTGACATTATTCTAAATCCCAACCAGATCAGATACGTCCATGACAAGGTCTTGAGGATCGTAAATCTGCATGACTCGAAACTGACCCCGAGCGGAAATGTACTGAAGGCAGTTGCAAAGCTAGTCCTCTCAAAGGGTTTTCTAACAAAGGAAAAGAAGCTGGTGGCTAAGGACTTGGAGAAGTTGATAAGAAGGCAAGATGTTAGATACAAGTTGCCTGAAGCCAAACTACCAGTGGTTAAGAAGGAGCCTGAAGACTATGCATTCGAGCAGTAAGAAGAGGCAATAAAGGAGTATGTGCAGAGATACAGAGATCCAAGATTAGACATTCCTGAAGAAGGAGAAATAAGGGAGAAAGCTAGTGCAGTGGTTGGTGCAAATGTCAAGTTTGTCAAAAGCAAAGCTGAGAATGAGAATGATCTGCTGATCTATACAGACAAGCATCAGGTGGAAACCGTCATTGAGATCAAGTACGACATCTTTGCAGAACACAGTCATGAAACACTGTGTATCATAAGGGAATTGATTGATAAGATGGATGATGTTGACGAGTTTGATCAGGATTATCTAAGGGTCACGTTTGATAACTTCTGTAGGAGAAGACAACAACTTGACATTCAGAGGCTACAGCAATGCACCACCGCTATTGTCATTGGATACCCTAAGCAGCTGGTCATAAAGAAGAAAGGGGAAAAGGGGTATCCTGACAAAGTCACTAAGCTGAGGTTTGAAGACATTCCCACGAAGCTTACCACTCGCAACATGGTTGAGAGGTGGTTGAGGTTTTTTCGAGACTACAAGATCAGAAATCATGTGGAAGCGGAAGGACTTAATCTTCTCAAGAAAAGGATGGATGAAGTCTGCAACCCTGAGTTCATGAAGAAAGAAAAAGCAGCCAAGAAGAAAGCTCGTGAGGAAGAGGAGCGCAAGAAATCGAAGTTTTAATGTATTATGCTTGTAATGTTTCTTTGCGTTGTAATTTGTTTTCTTGTTTTCCTGCATTGTAAGTATATTATCTGTTTTCTTGTGTAGTGTAAGGTAGAAGTTAGTTAGTTAAGTGTCTTGAAACTGGTTTATATTAGGCGTCAATTATTTCGCGAAGTTCGGCGGTGGTAATACTGCTAAAAGGACTTCAGAAGGATAATTGAAGATTGAGTGGACCGTGCTCTTAAGTACTTAGAGAAAATCTCTAGAAGAGCATGAAGCCATTTGATCGAGCCAACAGGTGTCCAATTTTGGCACTTGAAGTATCAGTAATAGACATGAAGCTAGTTAATCAAGCCAAGCATTATGCAAGTTGACATGATCTTTTATGAATGTTATTTTATCTTTTTCAGTCCCTGGTTAGTTGAGTTATCCTCATTGTCAATTTGGTTGTCATTGTTAGACAATCAAATAGGGGGAGATTGAAAGGCATAGGTGTACTAACTTGTAACACTTAATTACTATGTAACTCAATTAGGTAAAAGATAAAACAACAGCAAAACAAAGGAAACTGAAGAAGCACATGGAATCAATCAACTAAAGAAATGGTAATGATACTTGGTAACTACAAGTAACTAATTTGGTTAATCAAGAATGCCTAAGTGAGAAGAAGTTTAATCTCAGTATTGCTCATGCCCTAACTTATCTAATGGAGAATCAAATTAATGTCAAAGAAGTATCAAGAAGACCAAAGTGATTTCATGTGGTGTATCTCAACAACTGGATAATGTAAAGGTTAATCAACAAATGAAAACTGACATTCAGAAGCAAGAACCCCTACAAGACTAGTCACTTATGAACCAGACCATTGCATCAAGTGTCAGGACATTGGAGGCAAGTTCATGTCAGTAATAGAAGATCTCATTTGAATTGAGTGAGGAAAAAAATTGAAGAAGCTAGGGAAACTTGCTCATAAAGGTTAATCCACAATTAGTCACTAAAGAAAGTCAACATTGGATGAGTGCATATTTGTTAAGGCAAATGTCGATCCACAGCAGATCGAGATGCGGATCGAGATTGATAATTGAAGAAAAACATTGCAAGGCAAATCTCGATCCACGGCAGATCGAGATCGAGATCGAGATTCTCACATATCGAGATCGAGATTCTCATAGATCGAGATCGAGATTTTCACAGATCGAGATCGAGATCGAGATTGTCGACCAAGATCGAGATCGAGATGGGTCCAGGCCGAGATCGAGATGCGGGTCGATATGTAGCATTTAATGTTCAAGGGACAAGTGGCTTATTGTGAACGGTTGATCCAGAGTGGTTGGGAAAATACTTTTTGTTGTCGAGTCCTGATTGGGCCACGTACACAAAAAGGACAAGATCAAGACTACACGACATTATAAAAGCAACACTTTGTTTTCATTTGTATTTGATTTTTATCCATCTCTGTATTTCTACGATATATTTCAAGAGAGAGCATTTACTGTAAAACAATAGTGAGAGAGAGGATCAGTTGAATCAAGCTTTAATTGATGTATTTATTGTTCAACTGATCATGATGTTTTTATGAATGTTGTAGCAAATCCCTCAATGAATATAAAGATATATTCTTGAAATTCTGTGTCATCATTTATTACCTGCATATTTGTATATTCTCTCATTACTTTTAAAAAGTTGTATTCACCCCCCCCCCCTCTACAACACTTTGGACCTAACAGCTAGTCATTGGGTCAGACCACAGGTAGATACTATCAAAGTTTCAGTTGATGCAGCTATTTTTTAGGAACATTGTGCAACTTGTTTTGGCATTATTGCTAGGAATTCAGAGGGCGAGTTGGTGCAGGCTAGAACAGGTAGATTTTGGGCTTGTTTTCTCCCGAAATGGCTGAAGATATGGCAATAAAAGAAGGTATGAGCTGGACAAAGACACGGACTTGAAGGGAGATAGAGGTGGAGTCGGATTGCCTAGTAGTAGTCTAGGCTATAATAAGTAAAGTGAAAATGGTGTCGCCGGTTGGATTGGTTATTGAGGAGTGTCGGGTACTCCTCGAAGAGTTAAACAATGTTCATTTATTTTTTGCTAAACGGTCTGCTAGCCTAGCAAGAGCCTCATATTCGTTTCCAGACCGAGTGTTCAATAAGAGTGATGTTTCTATTGAAGTCCAAAATTGTATTTTGAGTGATTTGTATAATATTTTATATATATCATTTATATTTATATTTAGAAGGGATAAAATTGAAAGATGTATTTTAAATAAAAATATTAATGTTTTTCTAAATATATTTCAGAAAAATAATTAATACTTAAAAATTAAGTTTCGTTATTAATAAATAAATTTAGCCTAAATATTCATCAATAATCAATTAATTATTAAAATTTTAATATTTTAACTTATAATTTGGAAAGATCGAAAAGAAAATAAATTTCATTAAAATTTGGCAAGAAGAAACATTTTTTTTTTGTTAATTTCTATATTTTTATAAATATATTAGATTAAAGGGAGCGCAATTCGGATCTCAAGCGTTATTAACGCAACTTCGGATCTCAAGCGTTATTAACGCAAGAGGTACCTAACTCTAGTAAAACTAGAGGTCATGATAAAAAATAAACAAGAAGGGCTTAGCCCTAAAACACCTTGGTAAAGCCAAGAGAAACCAATTTAAATTCTATGAGAACCTATCAACGAGATACATAAAACAATTATACGATATTCTGACTCTGGGTGCACTAAATCAACCTTTGTACGCCCTCCGAATTGTAGAGAACCAGCTTAACAATGGCCTAAGGCATCTCCCCGGCAAGTTAGCTCAAAAGAACAAGATCTTGCTATTGTCAAAGTAACAACAATCGTCTCGAAAACAACCAACAAAGGTACTAAGGAACGATATAGTGCAATAAACAGCAGATATCGGAGACAACTCGTAACCGATAACTAACAGAAAGGACAGCCCAAGGGCATCTCTGGATACCCCAAGTGGCCTGAGTATCCAAGCTACTCATGAGTGCCCCCAGATCCCTAGGAAGTCAAACACCACGAGTCCCTCAATCTCAAGTACTTAATCATCCTAGGGAACATTAGCAGGAACTAACAAAACAACTCTAAAGAATCAATTCATGACAGTCTGGTTAGAAGATCCAATAGCAAGCAAAGTAACAGCCACAAACTCATCAGTCAAGTTGACCAGGCTTGAAAATAGAGCATAGTGTAACTGAGCCAGCTAAGACTAATCATCCATCAACAAAGGAAGACATGCGATCAACCACACAGAAGCACGAACATGTGACAAGTTTCAAGAAATAGTCATCAAGAAACAAAAAGGAGAACAATCCCTACAACAGATCAATCAAGCAAGAGTACAAAGCAATATCAAATCCAAGACCTAGAAAACGAGTTAAGATTCCTCAAAATACTGCCCAATATTAATAAGGAATCAAACCTGGAAAAAGGTAAGACATCAAAGAGCTAAGATGTTCAATAGCTAGAGAGAAAGAGAAAGAGTAGGCAACTGGCGACATAACAGTACAAATCAAAACATGTTGTGATGTGTGCAACAAGTGCTCATTTGGCCCAAATTGGCCAAGAGAACCCATCATACATCGTTCAATCTCTTATTCATTACAGCTACGTGACGTGTGAAGATGAGATTCATCTCCCCCTCATTACAACTACATGACCTGAAGAAGTGATGAGGCTGAACGAGTCGAAACCCAACAACAACTAACCCACAAAAAGTAGCAGAAGCCAGGGCCGTTTCTGAGATATTCGAGACCCGGGGGCGAAAATTTTAAATGAGCTCCCTAAAAAATTTTCCCACCATAACTATAAAAAATCATATGATAAGTTTGTTTGAAAATTTACTTTTCGATAATAAATTTAGCCATAATTCATTTGCGACTCTTCTTACTTATCAACTCATTTTTTTCTCTTTTCATATCAAGATAATTGTTTTTTAGGTAATATTATATAAATCTCATTAAAATTTTCAGTAAAAGTAATATCATAATAACACTTCAAATAGATAGTTCAAATTCAAAATTATCACTAAAAGTTTAAAAAAATGAATCTTTACATCAAAATAAAGACAATATACATATATATATGAGCTCTAAGATAAAATTTTACTAACACTATATTATATTATTTTGATATAAAATATATATAACTGAATATTAGTGCACTCTATTTTTCTTTTCTAATAATGAATTATCTTATTTTTCAGAATATATACATATTATATATATATATATATTATATACATATGTAATTAGTACTTATTTTTAGTTTTATAGGCAATTATTAATTTATATTTGCGAATATTATTAACTTTATAATTTTTTTAACTAAGTAAAATATATATACTAAATGTTTTTTGAAAAATGTGTCCCAAATTTTTTTGGGTCTCGGACAGTCGCCCCGACCCCCGCCCCATCAGGGTCGGAGCAAGCACACCAAGTGGTGTGAGACAACCCAATAGGCCCAAGATGAAGATACATAATGGGTAACGAGGAAACCACCAGAACACCAAGGAAACAAGTAGATCTGTTCCGGGAACAAAATAAGAACATCTAAAGGAAACAATAGAGACAAGGCAAGAGAATGAAATCCTCAAAACGCATAAATCATGAAACAAAAGTTGCAATTATTAAAGGGTAACCCAAACAAAGAAGGGTAGAACTTAAATTTTCTAAAAAAGCGGCTAGGGTTTTTGGGAAAGAAAGATGAGAGAAGAGAGAAAAGGAAGTTCTAAAAACCGCTCTCAAATCGGCAATAGAAACATATATTTTCTTCTGAAAGGAGGAAGAAACGTTCTAAACCGTCAACCTATTACAATTACACACAATCACGTAACATAGAATAGAAAGTTCCTAGTAGTCACGTCTCTTGCCATGCATTCACTAATGTTTTATAAGTTGGTGTAGTTCAATTATATATTAAATCCGTGTATGAAAATAGTTAGAATTTTATAAATTTAAATAATTTGATCGCAAACAAGACAAATTAGGGATGAAGATCACGCGTTACATGCGAGGTCGGCAAGGACTAACAAGTCCAATGACGATGTTAAAAGTTAAAAGTGATGCTATATCTACAATATAGCACTCAGGAAAAAAAAATCATTTCAATGGGATGTTAAACATGAACGTAAAATAATAAAATGTTATACTTGATACTAAGTATAGAACCAAGTATAGATGTTGTTATAGTTGCCACATAAGCATTCAAGTGGAAGAATGGAGGGATTGAAAGGAAGTTGTTATTTTTTATTTCATTTTTTATTTTTATTAATATTTATATTAATTTTCACATATAAAAATAAATTACATATTTATTGTAGGAATGAAATGAAACTTATTATTTTAATGAATAAAATTTATTCACATTGAATGCCTCTTCCATCAAATAAATATTTTGATTTTAGAATTTATTTCAATATTTATGGTTCAACTGCGTATACTCAACACCCAACAACTTCTACTGATATTTCTTTTGAATTCACCTCTATAAATTAATATGCAAGAATGCTCTTTTACTAAAACAGTTTGCAAATAAACAATACCCTCTAGTGAGACGATTGTCCGGGGTCAAAAAATTTCAAACACTTCATTTTTAGAAAATTTTATTATATAATTCAGAATTTGATATTTTTTATATTTAATATATGATCAAAACATGTTAGTATTGATAGTTTAATAATTTCATTTCAGAATTTAAGTGAATACAATAAACTTTTAAAATTTCTCTAAATATAATAATATTATGTATTAATAATCTAAATGATAAAAGATTTATTATCTGTCCACGTTGGTTTTTCCCGAAATTTGTTAGGACATATATTCATTTGTAAGTTTGTAAGACTAATTATTCAAAAATATATATTAATTAAAATATAAGTAAATATCTTTTTTTAAACCAATTTTGCATAATTAAGAAGAGTATCTTTCATAATTATTGTTTATTGATTACTAATGGCTTTTTTATTAGAAATTTCATTTTAATAACTTAAATATTTAATTTGAAAGTTTATACCTCCTTCATCTTACAATAACCGTCTTTATTTTTTTTATTTTTGTGTGTTCAGATTTATTCAACTTTGACTGTAAATTAAAAATTATTTTTTTACAATTTTCAAAAACTGAAAAATATATTTTAAAGTTTTTTAGATATATTTTCTAATGATATAATTTTTAAATTATTTTAGTTATATATCATGTGAATCAAAAACTTGGTCAATTTAACTAACAAAAATCAAAACAGGACAATTATTTTGAAACCGAGACAACATATTTTTTATCCCGACCTCTAATATATCCGAACCAACCCACGTTACCTGTTACATTTTCGGGTGCGTTCACATCGTATCATCAAATAATTCAAAATTTAGATAAGAATTCGCAATGTATTAGAACACTCTTATTGACTATTATTGTTCACTTTGGCAACATCCAGATTACTTGAACAATACGATATCTCATACGAGATTTGCATATACACGCGTGCATGATAATGTAAACAATATGTTACATTATTTATGGAATTTTATTTTTTTTAGCTAATTTTTGTTTATGGAATTTATTAACAATATTTATGAGAAATGTATTCGTGGAAAGTAGTTTTTCGATACTAATTAGAATTAATTAAGAATTATTTACATCTCATTATATCTCCAAAAAGATTAAATGAATTAATTATTTTATCTTTTGAAAATGAATTATTAAAAGATAATGAATTCAAAATTTTATTTACTGATTTTGCATCTAAAAAAGTAAGAGCAATATTTAAATAAATTATTATATACTTATTTTTTTATAAATGAATGTCTCCGACCAAATTCATTTAGGGCCATAAATTTGGTTAAAACGACTGTGCTATCAAGTCAAGTGATTTAAAAAAAAATATCAAAAAGATTAATTAATCTATTTTTAAAAATAATTTAAAAATTGATAAAATTGTAAATTGTAAATTTATAATAATTAATCAAAAATAGATTATTTTAATTTTTGAAGTCAAATGAAAACTAAGATTAAAGGACGAAGGGAATATGAAATATTATGTATATAAACAATTTGTTAAATAATTTTTTGTATTTAACATGTTTATGCGCTAATTATAGCATTTATTTACTATATAGTATATATTTTAAAATATAATAATATTTTAAATAATATATGGTGAAACTATGGTTTAAAAGGTTCACATAACCTACAATATTCTTGGGGAACTATGGTCAAAATATTATTTTATATTTAAAATTGTATAATTATTATTAATTTAATATGATACTTTAAATAAATAAGAAAACTTAATGTAGATAATATGTTTTAATAAAAAAATATATGAAAAATAAGATAAGAAAAATTGGAGAACGCATTGAAATGTCCGAGTCAACCTAAATCTGAATTATTTTCGCCCTCCGGACTTTTTTAAATCTTAATATTTTTTTGGAATCACATCGGTTGGGTTTTTTGGATTCAAATTTTTTGTACTCTATGTTAAAGTATTTTGTAGAAGAAAGATGTCAAAAAAGAAATTTAAGAAGATAAAATAAAAATTATTATTTTTAATTATGCGACAAAATTTTGGCAAAATTAGCACTTGTGAAGAGTGACGACCATATATTGGAGTTGCTAACGAGTCACAAGTCTTTCCATAATCACACAAAAATGTTGAGTAATTGCAGTATCCCTGTCATTGATCTCCATGATTTCCCAGCACAATCATTAAAACTCATACAAGCATGTCAAGAATGGGGCTGTTTCAGACTTACCAACTATCAAAACACCCTCCCGGACTCCCTCATGTCCGAGATGAAGTGTGTTGTCCGATCATTATTCGAACTTCCACCTGAAATTAAACGTCGAAATGCTAATGAAATCGTCGATAGAGGGTACATGGCGCCTTCTCGAATCAATCCTCTTTACGAAGCATTTGGTCTCTTTGCTTCTTCCCCTGAAGATGTTGATGAATTCTGCTCTTCACTCAATGCATCTCCTCAGCAAAGGCAAGTAATTAGTAGTCACATTCTTTCTCTCTGTGACGAGGCGCAGGTATATGATTATGGGGGTGTTTGGCTCCCGGTTTTTTCGGGAAATAAGTCCTTATTTCCGGAAAAAGTAGGTATGCATGTACTTTTTCTGAAAATAAGTAACTTATTTTTTATTTTGAAAATAATATTTGGTTTTAAAATTCTAAAACAAATATTTATCTTTAAAAAAATATGAAAATATGTATAAAAAAATGAAATAAGTAACTTATTTTAAGTTTAAGGAACTTCAAACAGCCACTATATTGAATTTTGCATCGTTCCAGTAATTATATCTGCTTTGTCTTGTATTAAATTTGTTTTTAGTTGTTAAATCAAAACATGCAAATACGTGATCCAAGTCGTATGGTGCCTAGGCAGAAGTAGAATTTCTAAATAGCTGGGCTAAACTAATAAATTATTGAATATTGAAAGTTAATCGAGATTTAAAATCAAATTTTTACTAATTTATAACTAAAAATCATGACTTGAAAAATAAATTCTCGGTTAATTTTTTATGGTAAGCCTTGACTGACTTTTCTTGATTCCGCCACTGTCCTAGGCAACAAGAGCTAGGCAGAATAGATCCGTGGCTGCCGGAGAAGTCTCAAAACGTGGTTTTTTATTTCGACTAAAGTTTGTTCGTATAAAGATTTTAAAATATATGTTTTGATGGAAACAGAAGTTGAGAATTAAAGATATACACATACATCATGACATTTAGCTAAGTCACTAAAAAATGATTGACTTTAATTTTTCGAAAAATTATTTAATTATTTATGAAAAAAATAGTGATTATTTTGAATAAAATTAAAGATTGAGTTGTTAGGAATCGGAGATGACATGCAAGGTGATTGTACTTTTTTTTATCAATAGAAACTTTCACATTAATAAGTTGTACTGAAATATAATCCCGTAAAAATTGAGTTGTTAGGAATCGGAGATGTGTGATTGTACCCTTTTTTTGTCAATAGAAATTTTCACAGCAATAAGTTATATTGAAATATAATCTCATAAAAATGGAGTTCTTAAAAAGTTTATCATCTAACCAACAAACATGCCTGATGTCATTGGAAAATTAGACAATTAAATTTTAATGTATAATTGTACTTATAACCATTAACGTATAATTAATCTGATAAAACGATAGATAGAGTTGATGAGGAGTTATATTTGTATATTTGTTCGATATTGTTATTTAATGAAACTAAACATTATGCAGAGAGACGATTATCAAGTATGTTGAGGCAGTACACGGGCTGTTTGCGGATATTTGTGGAAAAATTGCCGATGGATTGAACATATCTGGCTTTACAATAGAGGGATGGCCTTATCAATTTAGGATCAACAAATATAATTTTGCTCAAGAGAGTGTTGGATCCCGTGGAGTTCAAATGCATACTGATTCAGGGTTTATTACCATTCTTCAAGATGATGATGATGTTGGTGGCCTTGAAGTGATGAACAAGTTCGATGCTTTTGTACCAGTGGATCCATGGCCTGGCACTCTTGTTGTCAATCTCGGAGATGCTGCTGTGGTGAGTCGATAATTTTGAACAAACTCGATCGATACATGGAAAATATTAAGAACTAAGTTACCACATTGCAAGTACTATATGATAATTTCCTGACTACGAATTTTTGATCATTTTTCTTGTTGTGCAGGCATGGAGTAACGGGAGATTCTGCAATGTAAAGCATAGAGTGCAATGCAAAGAAGGGAGTTTAAGATATTCGATTGCTGCTTTTTTATGGGGATCTGAGGAGATGGTGGAGGCTCCAGCAGAACTAGTCGATTCTGCACATCCGCGTTTGTATGCACCTTTTAATTTTGAAGATTACAGAAAGCTTCGAATCTCAACAGACCAGCAGGCTGGTGAAGCGCTTGACCTTTTCCTTATTGACTGTTCCAAAAAAAATGGTGTCACCGGAAAATAAAAATAACCCTGTGTAGGTAAACATATTTAATAAACTTTGAGCTTTTTATGCCAGGAATCAGAATAAAGATGCTCTCTTTAGAGCCTGCGCAAGATTCATCAATGTGAGAGGCCCCTCTCACATTATAGAATGAAAATTATATTCCATGGTGCATGGATGTATTTAATTTGTTTCAGCGATATTATTGTACACTTTTTTTTAGCATAGCCTATTAGGCTAGTAAATAATATCCATTCTCAAATAATACTAGAGTGAGGGAGAATCGAACTCGGACATAGGACCTGTTATCAAACCGACAGAGGTTAAGATATTATCACACACTTAAAGAACATGTTTTACACTAATTGTAAGGGCATGACTAGTTAAATACAACCCCTTTGCCAAAGCCACTCAAACCACATTTCTCTCTGTCACACAATCATATAAGATCAAGTTTATAATTGGCTTACATAGCTACTGATCACAGCGCAGGACCTAACACCATCGAAGCAAAAAGATCCCAGTCATCCCTCATTACAAACACATGTTCAAGTTTTCATTACAAAAATACTTTTCATTTTCAATATTGAGAGTAATGAATTTCAGATTTGACCCCGCTCGAAAAGTATTTATAGTTATGGTCATTTATTTTAGAAACGAAAATATAATTACTAATATTTGCTTGTTTTGAATTTATGATATATGATGCAGATATCGAGCAACAGTAAGCATGCGTGTGAAACAGAGGGGTGAAACTTGAAAGTAAATTCAGATAGGGGAAAATGTCTTTTGCATTCTTCTTTAATCTGGCATATCGAGCGATGTGGAAGCCCATTGAGGATGTCATTGATGAACTGTACGCTAGAATATATGAAACTCGTATTGTGGAAGACATATTCACTGCTTTCTATCCTCATGGTTTTATGTTCAGGTTTTGCAGTCACCAGAAAATCATCTATTTTTCTGTTGCCATTCTTATTTCCTGGACAATCTCTTGCTATACTACTACATACAATATGTGATAATATGTGTGTGCGCATCCGTTTTCTAGACCATAAACTAACAGTTTTTTTTATAGAGGACATGTTTTGATAATACACAATATTAGCTTTAGGAAAAACTAAGAAACATTAAAAGTCCTAAGCTGAAGAAGATATATAGAAGCACAATCCACTCGAGAAAAGGTGTTTCCTCAGACATTATTCTTGTAGGTTACACACATTGATCGTTGAAACACATATTGACAGTCGAACCACAACAGGAATATTACTTAGGGGGTAACAGTAATTTCACCTTCTTGTAAATTAAGCAAAGAGCTACACTCACCAGCCAGTGCCCATGCAGAAATGATTGACAGATAAACAAGCAACAACACTAATCTCTTATTTCGTTTACGAACTTGGTCTTCTTATCTTCTTGGTGTGTTTACAACTGGATTTATTATCTTTAATGGTTGCTGCTTCTCTGATATTCTCAACCATACCTAATGTTGGTTTCTTGCTCATAGGTGACACTATTGCTTCCTTGGTGACATTATTTATAGTTCCCCTGTTTATTCCAACATTTCAGTGCATAACTCATAGAGATTAAATATGCAAAAATAAATACATAAAAGGGACATATACTCATTCAAGAAATCATCAACTTGGTACTATATTCTAATAAGAAGACCCCAAACTTGGTAAAAATTGATTCTAAATATTGATCACTCTTAGTCAATAATGAACAAAATATATAATTACGATTACTGATTTTGAACAAGAAGAAGATTGCAGAGGTTGAAGATGCATCAAGTATTCTATTGATTCACGTTTGTTTCGAGGGATTAGAATCTGCGGACTATTGCCTTGTTTATTCTAAATTTAAAGGTCTAAAATAACAAAGAACAATATTCCAACTATCTTTTTGGTATGCTTTCATGGGATTATAATCCTTCAAAACAAACATAGCCTCAGAGTTCTAATTATTTCCTACTAATATCAGGTGTATGCTAATTTACATATAACTGATAGAAACCGCAGTATCATCTTAGTTTATCGACCAATTTTAAGCTTAAATGTTGATGATGATGTAGTCCCATGTCTATAAGCATTCCATACACTAAATAGCATCTACACAATGGCTAAGCAACTATTGGCTTGATAAAGTAACAGCAAAACCATCATCCAACTATTTAACAAAAAACAAATACCATCATCTAACTGACAAATAATAAAATAGTTCTCGACATGAGATTACCTTACTATGTTTATGCATAGAGGTCGAATGCAGAACACTGAGAAATTCGTTTACTGCCCGCACCCACCTGTAAACAAGAAGGAAGTAACAGCTTTTACATGAAATTAAAATTCTACAAAGTAACTTCCAATTCAGTCTCGCAATTCAGGAAGCATTACTATCATACACATAGGTAGTATTGGTTTTCGCACATTCTGGATGAAAATAAGTCTAAAGATATTAACTAGAATCTTATTTGAGATTTTGAGATGGAAGTCGTAAAGTATTGCAATCTAAAAGATTAAATCCACCAATTAAAAATATTGAAGTTGCAAATTTCCTGTTGTACACTTGATCTTAGGGTTAATCCAACAACATTTGCTATGCCTAAATGAATTATGGATTCCATCTTATAGAAAGATATATTGTCCATATAAATATGCTAAATTACGTAATTTAATGAACCGTATATGCTAAATTACGTAATTTAATGAACAATTGTGTAGGAAACCTACCACCAACAATTTTTGTAATCAGTGCATAATGATCTATCACAAGGTGTTGTGCTACTAAATCAAGTAAATACTTGAAAATCAATGCAATTTTCTGAATTTTACTGCAACAGCATATGAATATTAAATCTTACATTCAGCTAACTGTTTTAACTTCAAACATAAGAGGATTGAAGACACAATTCAGTGGGACAATTGCTAGCATAATCTAAGATTGATTATAATACGATTTAGATAATTAAGTAAGCATAATAGATTCCTTACCATAAGGTAGGTGCTGTTATGCCCTCAAAAAAACCTAGATGTCCACCTTGTTTTGTTGTTGCAAGAACAATGCTTTTATTTGCTCTGTGAAGAAATAGAAGTATATGCTCGGTGATTAAATTGATTAAAGATAATAGGGACTGGGGAAATGGATATGAAATCAGTCACACAAAATAGACCAGCCTAACCTGCATTCGTGCCATGGGATTGCTTCAGCTGTACATACAGGATCGTCCAAAGAACTTATAGATAGTAATGGGACTGACACATCTCTCATAAATGCAGCAGAACTACACCACCTGTAGAATGCATCTGCAGTCTTCAGGAAAAAATTGTCTTGAGAAGTTAAGTCACAAGGTTCACGTATTTTTTGAACAAGTCAGTTATCC
This sequence comes from Oenanthe sinensis, assembly GCA_028671895.1. Taxonomy (NCBI): domain Eukaryota; kingdom Viridiplantae; phylum Streptophyta; class Magnoliopsida; order Apiales; family Apiaceae; genus Oenanthe; species Oenanthe sinensis. The sequence continues at coordinate 39,791,891 of CM053801.1, forward strand.
GAGAAACGAGGTATTTTTACCTCAAAATTTTCCATGGTACACGTCACAGCTTTGTCAAACTCTGGCATATGACGAGACTTTATAAGCACAACATAGTAAGCAAATAAAAAACATTAGCCAATAAGGAGGTAACCTTTTCCTTACAAAAATTGGTGTTCCTTCATCCTATACAGGTTAGAAAAGAGTACCAGGTTCTTAAATCTTAGTTAACTAGAGTTTATAAATATAAAGCCTATTATGTTCATCACTTGAAAAATATTAAGAGTATTTTCGTGGTTAATAACGTAAAATAGTTGGAAACATTATTTTGACCTAGTATCTTCTTTCAAAACTGACACGAAGTCCAGTTTTGTTAGTGATCTATAGAAGATGCTAAAGTGAGTTTGATTTCTGTATAAAGGTTATGTTTATTAATAAACATACTCACTGTAAGTACTTAAAGATACATTCAAAATGGAACTGCATGGTCCGAATCCTATGTAAACATCAATTTAAAGGTACTGAGACATACGATTTTGCATAACTCTTAAGGCCCATGGTAAGAAGAATTCCATACAGATTCTGTACGAGTTTCCTAGCTATATATCTTGAACCAATCTGAATACGGGTGATAGCAGATTAGTAACAATGTAAATATGACATTCATATATTTAGCTTTAAACTCTACCTGAAGAAATACAAAGGCTTCATAGTGAACCTGCAGCTAGACATGGACATGACACATGTAACACATTTGACATGTGAATATCCTCATGAGTTTGTAGAGAAAACGACCCTAATTACGGTCTTCTAACAATGAGAATGACGTAGAAAAAACCATATGACAAAGTCCATCACTAACAACTTAAGTGAAATTTAGAAGTAGATAATTTCAGTGATTTTGGTGTTGTTATGGCGCTCATACTTCTTTGTTCTTATATGCTATTTAGGATAAACCGCAACATTAGATAAAAATGAAATAAATAAAAACTAGTTTATATCCCGTGCGATGCACGGATCTAATTCTTTTAGTATTTTAATATTTTATATAATAATTTAAATTTTTTAATGTTATACATATGTATTTTATATAATTTTTCATATACTTTATTTGTAATAAGATAATATTTATGTGTCTTGTTTAGAAAATATGTTTTAATTAGGTGATTAATGTGAGATGTATTTTAATTAAGAGTATTTATATTTTATATGATAATGTTTATGTGTTTTGTTTAGGGGTATATTTTAGTTAAAAGATTAATGTCAGATGTGTTATAGTTTAGAGATTAATGTTAAAAAAGTTAGGCCCAATAATAACTTTCCGGCCCAAATATCGACCGACTACCAAACTTTTAATGTTTCAGTTTTAATAATATAGTATAGATGGATAGGCAACAAAATAACTGAAGCAATACTACATAGAAAATGACTTTAAAAAAAGAAGGAAATGTGAGATCTACACTGTTAAAGAATAGTATAAGATCCATTTGGGTCTCTCTCTAACACCATAAGCTTTTAGATGAGCTGGTTACTCAATATTGATATCAGAGCTTGGGTGCCCGTGATCCACTCTTCGAGCCTGTCATATCCCAACTTATCATTTACTTTCTTTTTCTATGAACTCCTTATACAATTCTCCAACATGATTGCTATCTCTCCCCTCCTTTTTCTAATATCTATTATATCTTCCTCATGACAATTAACTTCTTTCCCAAATTTGCTTTTACAACCGACTATGGACATGATGAAAGTTGAAACCATCTTAAACAATGTTATCGTCTTCTTTTAAGTTTGTGCCACTCAAATGTCCTCTTATACATACCTCTTATTCTTATCAAGTTCCATTAATTTTTGTGTTGTTTTTTGGTTGCGAAAGACACCACCATCATTGAAAGGCAGAGTGTCTAAACTTCTAACACTGTAACTTATGTAACTCAACTAAAGAAAAGATACTTAACCGGAAGACAATCAAGAACAAGAAGTCACAAGATCATTGGAAGAAGTTCAAGTCAAAGTTATTCATGCCACAACGATTTGTAACTTAAAGAATCAAGATCATAACTATCAGTATCAATAAGGCTAATTGATTTCAAGTGAAGAAGCAAGAAAGCAATTGTTGGAAAGCTATTGTTGGAAAGCCACATTACTAATTGAATATGATAATCTATTCAGAAGCAAGAACCCTATCAAGACTAGTCACTTATGAACCAGACCATTGCATCAAGTGTCAGGACATTGATAGCAAGTTTATGTCAGTAGTAGAGATCCATGTTCAAGAGCTTGTTGAAGAATATAGAAGAAAAGAAGAAATCACAAGTTCAAGATGTTGCATTGAAGTTTCAAGTTGAAGCCCATAATTTCTCTAAGTACTTACTAGGGAACCATTGTAGAAATTCCTATCTAGAAATTCTAGATAACTTTCTACTTAGAGCCAAGTAGAAATTCTGGAGGTGGAAATATTTTCTAAAGTACACAAGGAAGGAAGCTATCTCGAATTTTCTATGTAGAAATTCCTATGTAGAAGTTCTACTTAGATTTCGAGATAGAACCTAAGTAGAAATTCCTATGTAGAAGTTCTACTTAAGTTTTGAGATAAAGTGTAAGTAGAAATTTCCAAGTAGAAGTTCTACATAGAGAACAGTTTCAACATGACACATGGCATCATCTGGTTGGCCGATTTCTAAGCTTTCAAGGCAAGAAAAGATTTACGTGGACAACATTGGGCCACTCATATCTTATCTTTTGAAGACTACAAGTCATAAATTACAAGTAGTATAAATAGAAGTACTTGTGTAACTTTTCAAAAAGAGCAATATTAAGATAAACCCTTGTAAAAGAGAGAGAGAGAGTATTCACAGAGCTTAGTATCATTTACTACTCTCTTTACTTCTGTTGTACTAGTGTAATGAATGTTGTAGCAACCTTTTCAAGTTATATATAAGACATATATTTCTTGAATCATTGTGTTCATTTATTACATAGTATTTATTGCTTCATAAAGATAAAAAGTTATATTCACCCCCCTCTACAACACATTTGGACTTAATAATTGGTATCAGAGCTTTATGTTTGACATACAAAACATAGATCCTTGTATTTGGTAGAAGATTTGTGAGTTTTCATTTCCAGATCTATTTTTCAAGCTTTTCTTGAAAAATATGGTTTAATTCTTTTCTCAGTGAAAACTCATCCCAAAAAATTATTTAAATACCCCAGGTGTGATTATTTAGCTTGTGTGGATTTTAGATAATTTTTGTGAATTATTCTGGGTACTTTGGTTTGTGGTGTTCTTCAAGTATTCATTACCGTTCTTGATAAAGAAGACAAACACAAGAACTTTTGATTTCCTTTTCAAAAGACAAAAAGTGAAAAAGGTGTTATTGGCTTTTGATTGGACAATATACTCACTACACAAAAACAAATTACAGAAGACTATGTACCTATCACGTGGGTGTTAGGTGAGTTAGGTGAGATAAGACACAAAAGTCAAAAAGTGTGAAAAATAATATTGTTTATTCAATATTAAAAGCGACATGTAATAAATTTTCTCTAAGGACAAAAGTTCCCATAGAATCTCTACTTAAGAATTTCTACTTAGAAATTTTGATTTGGACATAATTTCTACTTAGTGAAATTTCGACTTAGGCAAAAGTTCTACATAGATTTTCTACATAGCCTAGTCTTGGGTACTTAGAAATTTTTGGTGACCAGGATTTGAACTTTGATTTATTCTGAGATAATTCGATTTTCTTTTAATTACTACTCAAGTAATAAGAAAAGTTTATTATCTCTACTCTAAATCTACATTAAGATGGAACCTAAAAATTTGATCAGGATTCTGATGTTCAACCGAGATCACTATGAAGAATGGGTTTTGAGAATGAAACTCTACCTTGAGTCCGTTAATCCTGAATATCTGGAAGTCCTTAACAAGGGTAAATTTGTTCCGATGGTTGTTGTTCCTGAGCATATGGAAGGAGATGTGATTGTACCACAACTGTCTGAGCCTAAAAAAGCAGCGGACTTTTCAGATGCTGATAAGGAACAAATAGCTCTCGATACGTCCGTATGACAAACCTTGATGGAATCCCTAGATCATGAAATGTTTAATGTAGTCAAAGGACTAACTATAGCTAAAAAGATTTGGGATAAAATAGAGGTCGTCATAGAAGGTACCGCTGAGGTCAGAAGCAACAAAACACTTAAACTCAAGATGGAGTATGACACCTTCAGAATCAGAAAAGATGAAAGCGTAACAGATGTCTATCTAAGATTCAGTCAGTTAGTGTTGGATTTGAATATGAGAGGTATAACTCTCCCCATGGTTGAAGTCAACACGAGATATCTAAAGAACCAGCCGAAGATCATTGAGCATAGAGTCTACGCCGTAAGAGAAACCAGAGATTTGCATACAACTTCTCTGGAAGAATATTATGGAATTCTAAAGACCTATGAGCTGGAGACCCTTCAAGATCAAGCATGGGACAATGATTCAAAAGGAAAGGAAGCTGCATCAAGATTGTTTGCTGATGAGGAAGAGTCTAAAAAGGCAATAGTTGCAGAAAAACCTAGATCATCACCTGCACCACATCAAGTTGATAATGATGATGAGTGCACCTCTAATAGTGATGATGACTAGTTCACCCAAGAAGGGCTGGACAACATGGATGATAGTGTCGTGGCATACATGGCAAGGAAGTTCAGCAATATAAGATTCAGAAAGAGTAACCGACCTCGGAGAAAATCTTCATCTTTCTATCGGGTTACTAAGGGTGGTGGTAGCTCTTTAGGTTACAAAGGGAAAGGCAAGAGTACCAGCTACAAATCTCCTTTGGATTTCAAAATGAAGTTTAAATGCTATAACTGTGGTGAAACTGGACATTTTGCTACAGACTGCAAGAAGCCGAAACAGACCTATCCCAAAGAGACTTATGAAGCCCTTAAAAGCAAGTATGAAGCCCTCAAAAGCAAGTATGAAGCCCTGGTGAAGTAAAGATATGGAAAGAAAGCTTTAGTTGTAACAGAAGGCTGAGCTTGGGATGATTCAGATGAAGAAGAAGTTACTCATGCAGCAAACTTTGCCCTCATGGCTGAGACATCAAATGAACTAGAGGTACCAGTTTTAACCCTTAAAGAAGAAATGTCTATTGATGATTATAAGGTGCAGAACATGGCTCTTAGCGAAGAGATCAATATGTTGTGCAAAAGCCTAAACACTTCTCAAAAGGAACAAAAAACACTTGTTGCCAAATGTAGAATGCTTGAGGAAAAGGTGGAAGAGTTAAAGGCTGCTTGCACTGTAGATACTTCCCTAAGAGACTCTATTAAATCTTTGGAATACAAGCTCAACCTTAAAGATGAAATAGAAGCATGTCTTAGGAATAAACTAGCTGAGTTAGAAACTAAATGCGAAGCTTATAAACTAGCTGCTAGTAAGGTGAATGTTGAGAGTGACATATTTAAGAAGATAACTGGAATCGGTGTAGGACTTGACTATTCTAACTTATCTAAGAAAGAAGGAAAAAGACCTGTAGACTCTAGTTCCAGTGAGATCAAAACTGAAATACCTACTATTCTTAAATCAGCTGTTAAACCTATCTTTAAACACTTTGTTCCTCATGAAGAAGGAGAGACTGACTTGTTAGTTAGATATGAAATTGAAATGGAAGATTGCAAGAAAGAACAACCTATAACTCCTACTAAATCAGTTAAAATCAAATCCCCTAGAGAAGAATCTAGACCAGGATTAGGAGCTAAGGCTGTTAAACAACAGAGTAAAAAGGAAAAAGGCATAAAAGAGGTTAAGGCAGAACGTGTGAAGAAAGAGTGTTATCACTATAAATCAACTGAACATCTTTCTTATGCATGCAAATCTAAAATGAATATTCCTGTTTCACATGCCATGCCTGTACCACTCACAATGAATAACATGCATAAGAATCATGCACAATGTGGTCAACCTAATTGTATGTCATGCACTTTTAACGTCATGCAAACGTTTGTGAACTTGATGAATGCAACTAGTCAATCGTGTCAAAATTCTTCTGCTAGTTCTAATGTCAAAAAAAAGCATGTAAGAGCTAAGACTGTCAGTCCTCCTAAATTTAGGAGTGACAAGCCTTCTCCTAAGACTGAAAAATCTGTCAAGTCTGAAAAAGGAAAAGACAAAGTCGAAAGCTCTAGTAATGTTAAAAAAGGTGCATCTCCTATTGTTAAATCTGATAATTCTCGATCTTATAGAAAAGTCGGGCCCAATCAAACTTGGGTTCCGAAGAACGCCTAATCAATCTGACATTGCAGGGCATTAAGCGAAACAGAAATAAAGTTATATGGGTGCTAGATAGTGGAGCATTGAGGCATATGAAAGGAAATAAGTCTCTGCTTACAGAGTTGGTTATGAAGGTTGGCCCTTATGTCACCTTCGGAGATGACAGCATAGGTGCGACAAAGGGATACGGAAAATTGAAAACTGGTAATGTCATCATTGAAGATATTTCCTATGTTGAGGGATTGAGACACAATCTATTGAGTATCAGTCAATTTTGTGAAAAAGGATACGAAATTGTCTTCAATAAGAAAGGTGTATCAATCACTCACATTAAGGAAGGTTCATTGGCTTTGAGAGGAGTTCGAAAGGCAGATCTGTTTGTTGCTGATATAGATTCGGCAAACCAGAATGAAGTCACTTGTTTCTACAGCAAAGCTTCAGATGATGAAAGCTGGTTATGACATAAAAAGCTATCTCACTTAAACTTCAAAACGATGAATGCTCTCGCAAGGCGAGAATTGGTGAAAGATCTACCTCAAATGAAGTTTGCTCCTAAAGGACTCTGTGAAGCCTGTGAAATGGGAAAGTCAAAACGAGCGTCGCATAAGAGTAAAAAAATTTCTAGTATCACTCAGCCTATGCAACTCCTACATATGGATTTATTTGGTCCAGTGAATGTCCTATCATTATCTAGGAAAAGATATGCATTGGTAATCGTGGATGACTTCTCCAAGTATACGTGGGTATTGTTCATTTTGACAAAAGACAAAGTACCTTTCCAAATTATTGATCACATCACTGAAATTGAGAATGTTTCAATACTCACTGTGAAGACGATTAGATCAGACAACGACACTGAATTTAAAAATGCAATACTGAATGATTTCTGTGTTTCTAAGGGAATACGTCATCAGTACTCAGCCCCGAGAACTCCACAACAGAATGGAGTAGTTGAAAGGAAGAACAGAACATTGGTTGAAGCAGCAAGAACTTTGTTGTATGAATCAAAACTTTCTCTATACTTTTGGGTCGAAGCAGTGAGTACAGTGTGTTACACTCAGAATAGAACCTTGATTATAAAAGATAAAGAAAAGACACCATGTAAACTAATGAATAACAGAAGACCAACAATCAAATACTTTCATGTCTTTGGAGCTAACTGCTATGTACTTATAGACGATGAAAAACTAGGCAAGTTTGAAGCAAAAGCACGTGAAGGGATATTTGTTGGTTATTCTACAGATACGGTGGCAACTTATCGGGTATTCTTAGTGAATGATCGAAAAGTGATTGAAAGCTACAATGTCAGATTCGACGATACCAAACTCCCATCAATTTCTAAAGATACCAGTGAACCTAAGTCCCTAAAATTTAAGAATCTGGACTTGGATGAAGTTAAGGATGGACCTGAGTTGGTTGTTACTTCAAATATACCAAGTGTACGTGAAGAAATACCTGAGTCTAATGGACAATGGAATTCTACGAGATCAGAATAAAGTTCTTCCGCATGTTCTGGTAACAACTCAGGGGGAGTAAATAGCAGCTCAAGGACAAGTGCTCAAGACTCAAGGAAAAATGACACTAGTTTTGTAGGAGCTGTCACTAACTCAGGGGGAGTTAGTAAAAATAACCCAAGTAGTCAACACAACAATTCAGAAAATCAAACTGAATCATCAAGACAATTACCAAGAGAATGAGTATGGAGTAGAGACCATCCGTTTGAATTAATTATTAGTGATCCGGATGCTGGTGTGACTACTAGAAGAATTATAAGAGATGATATGGCTAATATCTACTTGTACTCTGGGTTCTTGTCCAAACTTGAACCTAAAGAAATAGAAGAAACTCTTAGTGATGCTGATTGGGTGATTGCAATGCAAGAGGAGCTCAATCAGTTTGCAAAGCAGAAAGTTTGGAAGCTGATACCCCGACCAAAGAACAGATCAGTAATTGGAACTAAGTGGGTATTCAGAAATAAACTGGATGAAGACGGACTTGTAACTAGAAACAAGGCTCGTTTGGTAACGAAAGGTTACTCTCAACGAGAGGGAATCGATTATGATGAGACCTACGCTCCAGTTGCAAGACTTGAGGCAGTCAGGATGTTCTTGGCCTTTGCAGCACACAAGAACTTCAAGGTTTTTCAGATGGATGTGAAAAGTGCCTTCCTGAATGGAGAACTAGAAGAAGAAGTGTATTTGAAACAGCCACCTGGCTTCATTGATCCAGAACTTGAAGATTTTGTGTATCTTCTCTTCAAAGTTGTCTATGGCCTCAAGCAATCCCCAAGACGATGGTATGAAACCCTATCCTTGTTCTTAATTGAAAGTGGTTTTACTATGGGAGTAATTGATAAGACATTGTTCTATAAAAATGTAAAAGGTGATTTAATACTTGTTCAAGTCTGTGTGGACGATATTATTTTTGGGTCATCTAATGAGCGCTTGTGCGAGAAATTTGCCAAGTTAATGCAGGACAAGTATGAGATGAACATGATGGGGGAGTTGTCCTTCTTCCTTGGATTACAGATCAGTCAAAGAAAAGAAGGAATCTTTATCTATCAGTCCAAGTACATCAAAGATTTACTCACGAAGTACAATCTAGAAGATGCATCAGCAGCTAAGACTCCCATGGAAACGGCCACGAAGCTTGATGAAGATAAAATATGTAAACCAGTTGACATCACAAGCTATTGAGGTATGATTGGCTCACTTCTCTATTTAACTGCAAGTAGACCCGATATCATGTTCGCAACTTGTTTGTGTGCAAGGTTCCAAACGGATCCTAGAGAGTCACATCTCATAGCTGTCAAACGAATCTTTATGTATCTCAAGGGCACGTCAAATCTAGGGATTTGGTACCCAAGAGATACAGGTTTTAATCTAATAGGTTATTCAGATTCAGACTATACAGGTTGCAGGATTGATAGGAAAAGCACATCTGGTGCTTGTCAATTCCTAGGTAGAAGATTGGTGTCATGGCAAAGTAAAAAGCAACATACAGTATCTACTTCTATGGCTGAAGCTGAGTACATTGTTGCTGGAAGCTGTGTAGCCCAAATACTATGGATGAGGAACCAATTGAAAGATTATGGCATGGAACATAAGAAGATTCCAATCATGTGTGACAACACTAGTGCCATTGTCATAACCAACAATCCTGTAGATCACTTCAGAACCAAGCACATAGATATCAGATATCACTTCATAAGAGAACATGTTGATGAGGGGACTGTGGAGTTACATTTTGTGCCCACAATGCAACAAATTGCAGATATATTCACTAAACCTCTTGATGAAATAACATTCAATAGGTTGGTTGGTGAATTGGGGATGCTTAACACAAGTTAGTAAATTCTCATATTTGTAAAATCCCAGTTTTGATCATGTACATATGTTTTTCTTTTTATTTTTTTATTTGCCTAGTTGAAAACATATGTAAATAATCTATAAAATTGCTCAAAATATCACTTCTGCATGCTATTTAATCATTATGGACTTAGACTTTAAAATGTTTAATTAATGATTATTATAAGTTGTATGTTGTGTTATTTTTCATGAATTCATTGTGCATTGAGTGAAATTATTAGTAAAAACTTTGAATTTATGCTCATTTAATTGCATGAACATAGGGGGAGTTAAATTCATATACCTCTAAATTTGTCATGATTTTTAGATGGATTTTTCTATGTTTTTCATGTAATTTTTATGCAATGAGAGGCTTTAGAATTGTCAAGGAATGTCTCTATTACTGGTTATGTTTAAAATTCTTTGAATTGGTATTTATTTTAATTTGGCAAAAATTAATTATTGTGTTTCATGAAAAAAAATTGCCAAATTTTACTAAGTTTCTTCAAAATTTTGAGACAGGGTCTATCTCGAAATTCGACTTGAATTTCGAATTTGAGCTTCCAGGAGTGAAGTTTTGAAAATTCTAATTAAGTCTGGGAAGAATTTTGTTAGGTCCCGAAGTATCGTAGAAGGGGGGTTGAATACGATACTCACTAAATTAAAAAATTCTTTCGAATCTTTTACGGATAAATAATTTAGAGTTCGGTTAGTGGTTCGAGTTCTTGTAGTGTTTAGGAGGCTGGCTTACTAATTTTCTGTATTTATGAATAAACAATAAAGATCTAGAAAATTAGCAAGTAATTAAATGAGACAAGTTTCCGGGAATATATCTTTCGTATATAAACCCAGAGGGGTGCTACACCCAGTTAAAAATATAACTGGATTCCAAAGAACAAATTAGTTCTTTGCTACTAACACAAAAATATAAGGCTCAGTTCCTATACAAATATATCTAAATTAGTACAAGGAAAAACTGAGTCCGTAGGGAGTGATATCTAGGAGCTCTGAGCATTTTTCATTAAAGAACCGGGTCCTAATATCTGACCGGGAGCAAGGTATGGATGTGTATAAATTATATCTCTTGCTCCGGCCATGGCAGTAGCTCTCTACATATTTTGTGTTGAAGAAGACGACCCTTTTAAATGAGTGGCTCACATCTTCTTATTTATGTAGTCTTTAAAACAATAAAGTAGGCTGCTGTGATTTGATTGGCTGAGGAGCTGAGTGTCGAATTGTGTTGCCCTGTGTAACCTTTGTGTCGAATTAAATCCTCTTGTACATGCCTTAGAATATAAATTCTATGTGTCGAATTTATAAAGCTATGTGTTGACTTTTTCTTTCCATGTATATGCCTTGGTGATTTAAATTCTATGTGTCGAATTCTATTACCTTGTAAAAGCTAGGTGTCGAATTTACATGCCTTATAAATTTTCAAGAGACTGTTAAGCTTGGTGTCGATGTCATTCACATGTGTCGAGTTTAATTTGACTTGGTCAAATTAACATTTGATCACCAACCTTTTATACTTCTTGCACTTGGTCACTTGTGCTGTGGTCACTTGTGGTTTGGCTGTTGGGCTGTTTCCGTTCTTCGACTGTAGTTCAGAAACTTTAATTTTTCGTACCAAAGTCGTGACACTTTACACCCTGCACCCTTTGAGCTGTTTTAGCTGTTTAGCTGTTTGGCTGTTAGCTGATTAGCTGTTTGGCTGTAGCCTCTACAAATCACTTTTCGTACCTTAATAAATAACCGTTCTTTGCAAGTACGTTCTTCAACTTAACAATTCTTCTATAGTTAATACTCAGATTACTTTCACAAACTGTTGACGCCTAGTGCAACTGGTTTGGTTCACAGATGACTAACTTTGATCCAGGTCTTCGTATTATTGCCTTATTTACATTGTTAAGTTTGCAGTAACTTCATTGCTGCAAATACTGACTGTCAATAAACATTGTAACTTCACTGGAATCTTTTCTGGTACTTAGACACTTGTCTTTACCATGTCTTCAATTCTTCTAGATTCCTATTCTTCGAAAACTGTCTATCTTCAATCAATGCTGGTACACTGAAATCTTCTAGTGGCACTTCTATACTGAATCTTCAACACTTCTGAAACCCTGAAAGTCTTCAACCATTATTCTTCACTGAGGCTTGAACATATTAATGAAATTCTCTCAATGACCTGTAGAAGACTTCAAAACTTCTTCTAATGTCTTGATTCACTGTATCTGCCTTGTCTTCATTTCTTCATGATTTATGTGTAAGCGTAGTATTATTTACTTGTCTTGTTATAGTGTTGAGTTGTCACGATTACTATTCATATGGCTTCGTAATCTCACCAACAATCTCCTCCTATTTGATTGTTAAACTTAGCAAACAAATCCCATAGAGAGGATAACTCAACTAACAACTAGAAAAAGTAATCGTCCGAGACTTGTAAATAATGCTACTGGTTTTTCTGGATCAGATACTGCATTTCCAGATTTCTTGAGTAACTGAAATGAAAGATGTTTGTTCCTCTAGCACTGAACTGATATTCATGTAGTATCATCTTCATTTCTATCTGTTTGGGCTTTCTCTGATTCAAAATCCTTCATAGTTTGAACTTAAAGAACTTATCATGAACAGAGCTTCATAAGAATTAAAATTCCTGGGAACGTCTTCAATAGAGCACAAAACATAGCTCAAATAATGTTCTCCCCCTAAGAATGTGATTCTTCTTCTTTCTCTTCTTCTCCCTTTAGATAATAAATGGAAATTTTAATTATTTTCTGTTCTTCCCACTTGGATGAGGAATCCTCTACTGACAACTCCTTTCAAGTATAGGATACAGTTTCTTGATTCTCCCATATTCTGTTGTTTCCCCTCAGGATCAGAAGATAAGATTTTCTTTTTCTTCTTGTCTAAAATCTCCCCCTTAGGATATTAACATCTCCCAAGGATTCAAACCCCCTAAGAATATTAACTTTTCCTAAGGATCTTCTCCTAAGGATATTACCCCTTCCCAAGGATACGAAGATAAGACTTTATTAACTTCCTTTTTCTTCCTATAAATTCTCCCCCTTAGTTGAGGAATCCTCCAATGGCCCACTTTTGAATGGTTTGTCTTCCAAAGAAGGTTCTCGTCTGTCGTTGAACGGGAAAAATATAGTAACTTTTCTTTCAGAAGTAGCAAGTAGCAAGGGTAAGTGTTTGGCTTATGATTTCCTCACTTCTACTACGTTCTGTTGGTGTTTACACTTAAGTGTCGAGCACTTTGAAGTGTTTCACTCTTTCTCTCCCTATCTCTCACTCAAGTGTATCTCTCCCTCACTTTCACTTAAGTGTTTCTCTCTCTCTCACTTTCACTCTGCATTCCAAATATAGCCTTCTGTACCTGTAAGTGAAATTCGTCAATTCATTCATATTCTCATCACCTGATTCATCAAAATAAACTGAATCACTATCAAGTGGAGAATTGCCTCGTAGAGGTGTTCTTGATCTATCATGCATAAGCACTATCTCAGCACCAGACTCAATAGCATTTGCTAAATCACTGTCTAGTGGAGCCTCACCTCTTTGAGATGGGTTATCCCAAGATTTTAAAATCTGTTAGGGAATCCTGCCTTGTTCTATCAAGGAGTTACCTCACACCTTCTCCATAAATGGGAGGTGGACTTCATTTTCAGGATCTAGAAATATTCCTTCCAGGAGCGGCGACGTAGTAGGCAATGTAATGAATGGCAATTTAGAGCCTACGTTTCCCTCGTAACCCAATGACGGGTAATTTGTTAACATGCCTATACCTCTCACTGTGCACGTCTTGCAATGTATTCCTAGAATTTATCTGTTTAGGCTTACCATCAGCGTGAGTGCCGGTGGTGTGCTTGACTCATTACCTGTTGCTCTGGCTGACGAGCGAATTTCAATGGACTCATCCTGTTGAGAGAATGATTCCAGAGACAGTTTTATTGCCTTTTCAGCTCTGCATCCTTTTGAGAAGATACAGATGAGCTTACAGATACCTCAATTATATACTTCTTTACTTCGCTAGAGGTAAAGCTGTGGGTGCACTTCCGACTTCATCCTTATTTGCTACATCAAGTGCAGTTTCTCCCTTATTAACCTCTAATTAACATAAGTTCCTTATATCTCCAAGGGTTAATATATGGAAGTGGATGAATCAGTGTTTGACATTAAGGCCTTGGTAAGAGATTGATGGGTTTTCAACCTCCTGGCCAGCTTCTGAAGCCACTGTGGGCTAAACGGATAGAATCAATTAAGATTAAAAGATAACCACCTTAACATTCCAAAATATATTTTTCATCCCAATGTGAAGGAAAAATATAATAAGGAATGGTAATGGATTGCATTAAAGAACTTTTAGTAAAAGAGTTTTGTCGGTTCTAAAGATTTATCATTTAAGAACATGATACCAATATAAATTTTCTTTAAGATACTTATCCCATAATAAAACGTGGGAAAGTGTATCAGAGAAAAATTCTATCCCTTATGAATTTCTTATAAAGCAAACTTCCCATAATAAAACGCGGGAATTTATACTAAAGACGAAATTCAACACTCTTACCAAATTCTATCTCAATAAAATGACTCTTTTCCTTTATAACCTAAGTACTGTAAGTTTTGAAAAAAGTTTTGCAAAACATCCTTATCATATAGAGGACTATGATTTTCCGACTCATAATACAATTATGATTTACATCATTTTCGTCCACCTGATATTATCCCCGACTTAAAATAAAAACATGACAATTGAGGTGAATGAATGCTTAATAATACAGTATTAGGCCTTCAAAACAACAACCACTGTTTAGTTACTCTGAATCAATGTGAAACATACATTGAAACAAGTATTTAAAAATAAATAATTCTACAAGTGATTGGTACCTCGAAGTTAAAATAATTTCTCCAAATAAAATAGCAGTCACAAAGTATATGCCACTTTAAAAGGAAAAATTAAGAGAGAAAAAGCTTTTAAAGATAAAACTTTTAAAAACAACTTTTGAGAGAAGATAATAGATTTTGAGATTGGAGAAAAATTATCCTCAAAAAAATTTAATTCACACCCTAGGCTTTGGAAAATAAAGCATGGCTGTAAATCAAAAGATTTTCAAAAGAGAAGTTTTGAAAAAGAATTTTGATATTTTCTTCTCTAAGACTGATAAAAAGATGAATGTATCTTCGATTAAAACATTTTGAAAAAGAAATAGACAAGAGTTTCTTTTTAATACATTCAAATATAAAATTCAGTCGAAGAAAGAAAACTAAAAATAATACTTATGTAATACGAAATAGTTACCACAGACATGCATATATAAATCAAATAACATGTGGCAATTATTCAGTAGAACAATAAGCATTTAGACATATTTTTATTATTAGTGATTTCAGATAAACAACTTGTATTATCACTAATATTAAAAATATCACAATTAATTGCACGCTGATACCAATTATTAGATATTTATCAATAATTTCAAGATGCAAGAAATTGTGCTTCTTATATTTTATCAAATCAAAATTATGAAACTGATAAACATTGAATTGCTTCAATCCATAATTTTAATAAGATAAAATAAATTCGCTAAATACTAAAATATTCATAAGATTGAATATTAGCATCTAACTTCCTACACTATATCTAATAATTGTCACTCTAGCATATTACAATTATACTCATAACAATTATTATTGATATACGTAAGCTCGAGAAAATAGTTGAATAGAAATTTACAAGTCCTAGAAATATTGACATTTAATACTTGTGTTCCTAATTGCAACTTCTCGTAACAAAAACAAATTTAGAAATATTTTTTAAGTATATAAAATATTGAGAATTTTATACACATAACTTAGAAAATACTTCGTCTTTCAATATTAGTGACTTTTAAAATATGCATTAATTACTTAGAATAGAAATTCTAAATATTTTCACTAATATCAAAAGTATCACAATTATTTGTAACAAAATATTTAAGAATATCATAGCAATTAAGCAAGATATCATTGACTAATACTTATCAAATATGTAACACAAATATAATTATGCTTCTAACTTATGCTAAATAATTAAACTACCACTTATGCATATTACATTGTAAGCATGATAATTAAACTAATGAGGTACTGGATTTAAAAATAAATTCACAAGTCCTTTAAATATAGAAAATTTAATACTTGTGAACTCATTTGAGAATTCTTTGCAGATGAGATTTCCAACATATATGCAAATAAATAATATCCCAAGTTTACTAACCAACTTAGATAAAATGAATTCATCAAGTTGTTTAACAAATATCTGCAAGTTATTCTACTAAGGACAATCTTAAAAGAAATGATACCTGGTGTTCATGAGCTTGTTCCTTAAGTAGTGTGGAGAGATCAACAGAGTTGTTGGAATAAATTGACAGCTTCTAGAATGACTTCCATGTCTTTCTTACAACCTGTATTATCTATATCTATATAGCCAATTAGGTTAAACCTAGTATCTTTAGGGTCCCAGATTTCAAGAATTGGTGATCCCTTAAGATATCTGACAATTCATAACTTAGCTATAAGATAAGATTATCTAGTATCCACTTGGAAACTTACACATAGACATATCGAGAATAAAATATATGGTCTTTAATACTTGAATAAGTAATGAGCTGATCATACCTCTCTAGCTTGTCACTTCAGTTCATATACCTGATTTGCCCTGATCAAGTTTAGTGGTCTGTTGGCAAGAAGTCTTGGCAGGTCTAGAATCTTCCAAATTGCGCATCTTCAAAAGATCTTTGACTTACTTTAATTGCCATCATTCTTTCGAATTACTTAATTCAAAAGGAACTTCAACTCTTCCAACATGCTCATCTTACCTACTCTGCATTAACTTAGCAAAAATCTCTTGCCAAATTTTCATTAGTAGACCCACATATAATATAATCATGGTATACTTGCACATATATTACATTGTGTGTGCCTAGTATTCTAGAGAGATATATGTGTATAACAGCTCTAATATAAAATCATTTTTAAGTAATTAACAGTTAGAGTGTCATACCATGTCCTTGACGATTTGCTTCAATCCCTAACTCCATTCATAGAGAGCTTGTGAAGAGAATGATATACAAATTCCAATGATCTGCAACTTCAAAGTCCAGGAAATGTTGTACATCAACTTCATTTAACTCATCATTCAGGAGTGCACTTTGTTCACATTCATCTGGTAGATATCCATGCTTGAATGCTCAACATGTGCTAGAAATATCCTGTTATTAGGTCATCAACTTGTTCAGGCCTAATAGGATCAAGTCTCGTCACTGGTGCTTACTGTTTGATCTTGAAAGTCCCGAAGATTTTATTTCCATCA
Source organism: Oenanthe sinensis (assembly GCA_028671895.1). Taxonomy (NCBI): domain Eukaryota; kingdom Viridiplantae; phylum Streptophyta; class Magnoliopsida; order Apiales; family Apiaceae; genus Oenanthe; species Oenanthe sinensis. The sequence goes on from CM053801.1 coordinate 39,808,839, forward strand.
TCGTCGATACCTTCTACTTTGTATTAACCTGTAGCAACCAGTTTGGCTTTGTCCCTCATAACAATGCCAATTATCATCCAGTGTCTGTGAACCCTTACTGTACCAATTTTATCTTCGACTTTAGTGGTCTGGGTTCCAGCTTCAATAGTTTCTGCCTTCAAACTGATTGAGATCACCTTGCATTTGTAATCACCCAATCTGGATCAATCAGTGCATCTTCACTATTCTTTGGGATACCAATTATTGATTGTTGGGTCCCGAAAAATATATGTTCATTTTGATTGGCACTTCTAGCCTTTACTCAAAATCCAGTTTACTAAGAACTAGACTCCAGGAATGACTTTGACTTCAATCCCTTTGTCTCGGCAGATATGCTCTTGATGTATTCCTTTGATCTTCATTGTATTGAGTACGACTAGTAGATCCTTCTTTTATTTGCTCCCCCTGAGTTGCTGCTAGGATGTGTTGAAGATCCTTCACCTTATACAGTGGATTCTGTTCAAGTTCACGAGTTGTGTAGTTTCACTACCATTTCCACTAATAGGATCTGAATCATCATCATTATCATTGATTCCTTCTGCAACCTCAGTTTCATCATCAGTATCTGAATTTGACTCTGACAAGATGTCATACTTCGATTCAGAATAGTCTTTCATTTGAATGCTTGGGAGCTTGGTGTAGTAGGTCGACACATTCAGACTTTTTTAATCACCTTCTGGTTTTTCATCATTAATGAGTAGCCAAGGAAAATTGTTCCTTGAGTCTTAACTTTGTCAAGATACTCAGATAAATCTTCAGTAAATATCAATTTCATCCAAACACACGAAAGAATTTCAGTGGTTTGCTTCTGGTTGGCCATTAACTCATATGATGTCTTTTCACGATCTTGTTGATTAAAGAAACATGCTATGTTAATTGATTCAGCTTCAAAGTACCTTTATCAGTGTAGATTTCATTTAGAACTTCATTCGCGAAATTCAGTTCCACTATCTGACTTCAAAGTTCTCACATCTTACTTTGCTTCCAACTTAATCTACCTGATGCGATCAATTATCATCTGTGACATTTTGTCTGTTGAATGCACAAACATCACCAATTTGTAATTAGGGTTGTCACCAACTACCACTAAGCATATTTCTTCATTGACATAAATTGCTTCAGTGTGATGTTTTCATTGACTTCCCTATGTGACATACTTCAAAATGTCCTTCTAGATAGAATTCCATTAGAAGCAGTCCTCTCACCAATTTCATCTTTGTTGGAGAATCCATTGTCTTGTTGACCAAGTGAGAGAGCTTCTTATGCCATAGCCAACTCTTTACTGATGAAGCTTTACTGAAAAGTTCACTTCACATTTGCATACAAATTTCATGTCAGCTACGAACAAACTTCCTCACTCTCAGTTGAGTGAGCTGCAAACCTTCTTGTTTGAGATCAAACACTTTTCCTCTTCAATGCTTTTCTAGAAAACCATTGACGAAGAATTCCCTAGTGCCCTGTATATAGTGCTTAAGTCCTTCAACAAGAAAGATGCTTCTATTGATGATAGTTCTTAAATCATGATAGCCATATCCTTTGTACATCCTTTGCTGTCATCTCCAAAGGTTACCATCGGGGAGGCCTTCTCAACCAACAATGATGTCAGAGCTTTAATCTTAATCATATGCCTCTAACAATAAATGTCACGAAGTCACATAACTTTGGCCTTTTGTTATATACTCTGCAATCACAAATGATTAAGGTTCTTGGTACTCAATTTTTAATTGAGTCCAGATGGGTTAGAGATATTATCAGAGGTAACAATAGCTTCAATATGCATAAAGCACATGGATAGAAGAACTAACAAATTAATTACTACTTCTATCTAATCCATTTCTGTCATTGTCTAACATTTTTAACTATCTCTAATTACCTAAGTCAGTTTTAGATTAATCCTCGAATCAATAAATGTTACTAACTACTTAGATAATTCTACCATATTTTATTATTCTATCCCTAACAAGCAATACATGATATGATATGACATTTAAGTGCAACTATGTGTGTGCGAGCAAATCATATGAAAATAAGCACATAAATAATTTCAAGTAAGAACAAATATAAAATATCTAATCTATGACCTGCTTGTCTATTAGCAATTTTCACAACATTAGCAGAGGTATTAAATCACAGAAGATTTAAATCAAGTTCCAGCAAATGTTTAGTGACACACCTAACTGTCTAGAACACCCTATCTAATTCTAGATATTCATTTTAATGCATAGACAATCAAGTATGAAATGTACTAATTAAACTCATAAATCTTAGCATGCAATCTTATTCTTAGCAATCAATTAAGCATTTAAGTCCTAAGATGCTAACATGCTATCATGAATATAATACATTCCAATACTTAAAAATCATACAGTTTTGAATTAGATAAAAGTATACTAGTTAGAATGTGTACCTGTGAAGTGCTTAGTGATTCTTCTCCAGTGTTGGTCATTGATGCCAGATATCCATTTGGTTCATCACTGTCACTGATAGAATCAACCTTGCATTTAACTTCATCAACAAATGCTTTCCCTTGCTGCATCTTCACTAATGCTTAAGATTCCTGCTACAATCCAACATAGTGTCTGTCATCTTTTGCTTGTATAGGCTTCTTCATACTGTGTAGCAAACCCGTGATCTTGTCTTCTATAATCAACCATCCCTATCTTGCAACCGCCTCTTGAACTGATCTTGAAAATCTCATTTATGGAATCTACAAGTAATGACCTTAGATTAAGAATTTGGATTCCGTCTGAATCTGATGTCATTGAACTTCCTGTTTCCCTGCAGGCTTGACTTGCAGTCCAGTTCTCAGGTTATTCCAAAGTGTAAGATATAACACCTTGACCACTACCTTGAGCTACAACATCTTCAATTCAGCTTCTCTGATCATTTCATTTCTGTTTAGAGGTTCTCAACCTTGACTTCAATCAAATTTGGTTCCTGGGTCACAAATACAGTGGATATGCTAAAAACCTGCTTTACCAAATATTAACTTCTTCAGCTCTTGTTCTAGTTCATAGGTCTTCAACACATACAGATCGTTTATAGACAATGTGGTTATATCCTTGGATCCCTGTTGGCTGTAATCTTGTGTTCCAGATGATCTGCAGTGTTAGCACGAACTTCCTGTAATCTCCCTGTAGAATAATCTGTAAGACTTGCACAGAGATGCCAGGTTGTCCAGTCTGTTCTCCTTCACTACTTCAACCCCTAAGATTTTTCATCCAAAAATACAACTCAAATTAACCAAAAACTGTACCCAATTTAATCTCTTCTTTTGCAGTTTCCAAAATATTAGTGGGAACCTATGGAGTAAATCTCTGAGGAAATTAATACCACTATTTCTTCAACCTGTTCCAGAATTAACTTCATTGGATAATCTTCAGTCAATTTCAGTTGTCTTCAATACCCGAAAAAATCTTCAACTACAAACCCCTTAAGCACCCTCGAATTAATATTTAAGAAAAAATTAAATTTACAGAATTTTTAATTTTCTTAGAAAATAAATTAATCAAAAATAAAAACTTACAAATAATTAATTTTCAAGAATAATTGAAATTTCTTAAAAATTAAAAATCCGTAAATTAATATTTTAAGAAAAATTTTAGTTTTCAAGAATCTTAATTTTTCTGTAAAAATACATAAATCTAAAATAAAAAATTAAAGAGTACAAAACTTGGGGTACCAGATAACAATTTGTTATGGGTGTTGAGTTTTGAGTTGCTTTGTACATTAGCAGGTGTCGACTTTCAACACAGGAACTAAGTGTCGATTTTCAGTAGTGCTCTGTGAAATGCTTTAAAGCTACAGTGCACTTGGACTTGAAAAAAAATTCACCTTTTTCCTAAGTGTCGATAATCACCTGCCGAGTGAATCATACTCGTCGAATTTCCATTCAATGTACTTGCCTTAGAACTTAATTACACAAGTGTCGATAAATTATATGATGTATATGAATTCGACACAACCTGGCGCAAGTACCACACAATCGCGAGTGAACTGCTTTGGTAATGTGGCCAAGTATATGACTTTAGTAAACATACTCATTTGGCCGCGTTTATTAAGAAATATAAATTATAACCTTTATTTAAATTTATAAAATAAACTAATTAAAATTTATAACATAAACTAATAAAAGTTTATAAAACAAATTTTATAAAAGTTTATAAAATAGATTTAATATTACGTTTATAAAATAAACTAATTAAAATTTAGGCTTAAATGTAATTTAAACCCTGTGTTATTAACAATATACAATCTAAATCCTCTTTTAATATATTTAATAAATTTAACCCTATGTTTTTTAACTATGTACAATTGAAACCTTTTTTAAAATAAATAGTAAATTTAACCCTAAGTTTTAAAACATTTAGTAAATTTAACCTTGACTTTTTAATTTCGGAATAAAATAAATCTTACGACAAAATTTTGAATAAATATTCGTCAAATGCACTATTGTCAATTTTTTTATATAAATATTATCTAAGCATAATGGATATTTGCAATTATTAGGGTTTTTTTACTATAAAATGGATATTTAGATGCTCTTTTCTATATTAATATATCTATATGTATAATATATTATATATGTTCAATAAAATTTTAATATGTGTTTATATTATTCAATCTTGCAATCACACTTCCCGCTTAATATATTCATGAATGTTCATCACCGAATTTAATTTATTTTCAAAAATACTCTTCGGTGAATATATTCTCGAAAATACTTTTTCGATATAAACTTTATTTTATTCTGAAATTAAAAAGTCAAGGTTAAATTTACTAAATATTTTAAAACGTAGGGTTAAATTTACTATTTATTTTATAAGGTTTTAATTGTACATAGTTAAAAAACATAAGGTTAAATTTACTAAATATATTAAAAGAGGGTTTAGATTGCATATTGTTAATAACGCAGGGTTTAAATTGTAAATAAGCCTAAAATTTATAATATAAACTTATAAAAGTTTATAAAACAAATTTTAAAAAAGTTTATAAAATAAATTTAATATTAAAATTATAAAATAAACTAATTAAAATTTATAACATAAACTAATAAAAGTTTATAAAATAAATTTTATAAAACTTTATAAAATAAATTTGATAAAAGTTTATAATTTAACTTATTTAATAAGGCCCCCTGATTCTGAGTCCAAACAGCTTCGGCACGGTGAGCTTCACTAGGTTACGGATCCTGATTTGTATATCAATCAGCGTGCTCTGATACCAATTGTTAGGTCCCGAAGTATCGTAGAAGGGTGGTTGAATACGATACTCACTAAATTAAAAAATTCTTTCGAATCTTTTGCAGATAAATAATTTAGAGTTCGGTTAGTGGTTCGAGTTCTTGTAGTATTTAGGATGTTGGCTTACTAATTTTCTGTATTTATGAATAAACAATAAAGATCTAGAAAATTAGCAAGTAATTAAATAAGACAAGTTTCTGGGAATATATCTTTCGTATATAAACCCAGAGGGGTGCTACACCCAGTTAAAAATATAACTGAATTCCAAAGAACAAATTAGTTCTTTGCTACTAACACAAAAATATAAGGTTTAGTTCCTATACAAATATATCTAAATTAGTACAAGGAAAAACTAAGTCCGTAGGGAGTGATATCTAGGAGCCCTGAGCATTTTTCATTAAAGAACCGGGTCCTAATATCTGACCGGGAGCAAGGTATGGATGTGTATAAATTATATCTCTTGCTCTGGCCATGGCAGTAGCTCTCTACATATTTTGTGTTGAAGAAGACGACCCTTTTAAATGAGTGGCTCACATCTTCTTATTTATATAGTCTTTAAATCAATAAAGTAGGCTGCTGTGATTTGATTGGCTGAGGAGCTGAGTGTCGAATTGTGTTGCTCTGTGTAACCTTTGTGTCGAATTAAATCCCCTTGTACATGCCTTAGAATATAAATTCTATGTGTCGAATTTATAAAGCTATGTGTTGACTTTTTCTTTCCATGTATATGCCTTGGTGATTTAAATTCTATGTGTCGAATTCTATCACCTTGTAAAAGCTAGGTGTCAAATTTACATGCCTTATAAATTTTCAAGAGACTGTTAAGCTTGGTGTCGATGTCATTCACATGTGTCGAGTTTAATTTGACTTGGTCAAATTACCATTTGATCACCAACCTTTTATACTTCTTGCACTTGGTCACTTGTGCTTTGGTCACTTGCGGTTTGGCTGTTGGGCTGTTTCCGTTCTTCGACTGTAGTTCAGAAACTTTAACTTTTCGTACCAAAGTCGTGACACTTTACACCCTGCACCTTTTGAGCTGTTTTAGCTGTTTAGCTGTTTGGCTGTTAGCTGATTAGCTGTTTGGCTGTAGCCTCTACAAATCACTTTTCGTACCTTAATAAATAACCGTTCTTTCCAAGTACGTTCTTCAACTTAACAATTCTTCTATAGTTAATACTCAGATTACTTTCACAAACTGTTGACGCCTAGTGCAACTGGTTTGGTTCACAGACGACTAACTTTGATCCAGGTCTTCGTATTATTGCCTTATTTACATTGTTAAGTTTGCAGTAACTTCATTGCTTCAAATACTGACTGTCAATAAACATTGTAACTTCACTGGAATCTTTTCTGGTACTTAGACACTTGTCTTTACCATGTCTTTAATTCTTCTAGATTCATATGCTTCGAACACTTTCTATCTTCAATCAATGCTGGTACACTGAAATCTTCTAGTGGCACTTCTATACTGAATCTTCAACACTTCTGAAACCCTGAAAGTCTTCAACCATTATTCTTGAAAGGCATAGGTGTACTAACTTGTAACACTTAATTACTATGTAACTCAACTAGGTAAAAGATAAAACAACAGCAAAATAAGAGAAATTGAAGAAGCACATGGAATCAATCAACTGAAGAAATGGTAATGATACTTGGTAACTACAAGTAACTAATTTGATTAATCCAGAATGCCTAAGTGAGAAGAAGTTCAATCTCAGTATTGCTCATGCCCTAACTTATCTAATGGAGAATTAAATTAATGTCAAAGAAGTATCAAGAAGACCAAAGTGATTTCATGTAATGCATCTCAATAAATGGATAATGTAAAGATTAATCAACAAATGAGAACTGACATTCAGAAGCAAGAACCCCTTCAAGACTAGTCACTTATGAACCAGACCATTGCATCAAGTGTCAGGACATTGAAGGTAAGTTCATGTTAGTGATAGAAGATCTCATTTGAATGGAGTGAGGAAAAGAAATTGAAGAAGCTAGGGAAACTTACTCATAAAGGTTAATCCACAATTAGTCACTAAAGAAAGTCAACATTGAATGAGTACATTGTTGCCAAGGCAAATGTCGATCCACAGCAGATCGAGATGCGGATCGAGATTTATAATTGAAGTAAAACATCAAGGCAAATCTCGATACATGATAGATCGAGATCGAGATCGAGATTCTCACAGATTAAGATCGAGATCCTCACAGATCGAGATCGAGATTTTCATAGATCGAGATCGAGATTTTCTCAGATCGAGATTGAAATCCAAGATCGAGATTGAGTTGGATCCAGGCCGAGATCGAGATGCGGGTTGTCTGTAGCATTCAATGTTCAAGGGACAAGTGGCTTATTGTGAACGATTGATCCAGAGTGGTTGGGAGAGTACTTTTTGTTATTGAGTCCTGATTAAGCCACGTACACAAAAAGGACAAGATCAACTCTACACGACATTATAAAAGTAGCACTTTGTTTTATTTGTAAAAATAGCAATCTCTGTATTTTCTACTGAATATTTTTCAAAGAGAGCATTTACTGTAAAAAGAAAGTGAGAGAGAATCAAGCTTTAATTGCTGTATTTATTGTTCAACTGATTATGATGCTTTTATGAATATTGTAGCAAATCCTTCAATGAATATAAAGATATATTCTTGAAATTCTGTGTCATCATTTATTACCTGTATTTATTTTATATTATCTCATTATTCGAAACAGTTGTATTCACCCCCCCTCTACAACACTTTGGACCTAACAATTGGTATCAGAGCTTCCTGTTAAACACATCTAACAGAGATCCTACTGTGTTGTTTGAGTTGGTTCTTGAAAATCCCAGATCTATTTTTTTTGAAGTTTGTGCCGAAAGCTTCTATTTGGTTCTTCATGAAAAGTTCATAAATCTAAAAAGTTCTGAGTTCTGGTGTAAGGAATATTTTGTACAATATTTCAAAAGGTTGTACTTAAAGAGCTTTGTGGGTTTTTCTTGTGGTCAAAAATCTGGTTATAAAAGAATATTTGATTGGTTGACTAGGTAACTTGAATCAACTGGTTGACTAAACAAAAAGGTCACTTTCGAACTTCTGTCAACCAAAAAGTGGACAACCTTTTTGTTTGGACTTGAAAATTTTGTGGACCCTGCCACTGTTCCTGTGATTAAAACTAACTTGCTTGAATCTTAAGTGCAAAACCCATTGGATATTTAAAGTGAGATAATCAATTTTTCAAGTAAATACAATTTATTGTAATTTGAAAAGTGTATTATCTTAATTTTAAACTTCATTAAAATGGCCGCCGCACACAGATTTAAGATACCTCCTTTTGATGCACAACACTATGACGAATGGACCGGAAGAATGAAAGCCTACCTTGAATCAATAAACAAGGTATACTTGAGAATATTGGAGAACGGTCCATACATACCCATGAAAATTGAGCCAGAGCGAATGGAATGAGGGATACTAATACCATCCCGGTCTGTTCCTAAAGAGGAAATGGAGTTTTCAGACGCAGATAAAGAATTGGTTGGTATGGATACGTCGTTACGCAACGTCATAATTGAATCCCTAGACTCAGAGTACTACGTTCAGATAAAGGGATTAAAAACAGCTAAAGCCATGTGGGATAAACTGGCAGTAGTGATGGAGGGGACCAAGGAAGTTAGAGATAATCACAAGCGCATTCTGATATCTGAATATGAATCGTTCAGATGCGAGCGAGGAGAAAGTGTAGCGGATGTTTACAAACGTTACAGTAAATTGCTTATCGAGCTGAGTATAAGAGATAAAGTCTATCCACTGGCAGACTCAAATATCAAGTTTCTTTTGAATTTGCCTAAACATCTGCAACACAGGATCACTGCCATTCGAGAGTCAAGAAATTTAAACAATACTTCTTTCGAAAAGCTGTATGGTGTTTTGAAGACCTACGAGCTGGAGCAAGAACAAAATGACAAAAGAAGATCCTACAATAGTGGAGAATACAAAGCGGTAAGTGAATCTGGACTTGTAGCTGAAGAGTCTACTGCAAAGGCACTTGCAGCTGTCTCATTGAAAACTACTAATCCTGAAAGGGTGGTTTTAGATATTGAAGATCCATCCGAAGAAAGTGAGGATGAATATTATACCCTTGAAGAGCTGGACAAATTAGAAGAAAAGTCATATGCTTGTATTGCTCGAGAATTTGCTCATATCAGCTTCAGGAAGCCAAGAATAGTATAAAGGACGATTTGGTAGTTCTTTCAGCCGAAGAAGCAGCAGAAGTAGCAGAGGTAGTAGTGTAAGTGGCCGGGGAAGTTATAGCGGTCGAGGTAGTACATCTAGTAGTGGCTACAGACCTAACCTGGTAGACAAGAACAAGTTCAGATGCTTTAACTGCAATGAATTGGGGCACTTTGCAACAGAGTGCAAGAAGCCCAAATACGTTCATCCCAAGGAATCCTATGCTGATCTGAAAAAGAAATATGACGCCTTGGTTAGCAAGCAACAGAAGGGAAGCCGGGCTTATGTTGTGACTGAAGGGAAGGGTTGGGACGAGTCTGATGAAGATGAAGATCAGGAGCAATGTAACTTCGCTTTAATGGCAAGATCTTCAGAACAATCAGATGGCAGTGAACAGGAAAAGAGTAAAGTCATATGGGTGCTGGACAGTAGAGCATCGAGGCATATTACCGGCAATAAGTCCCTTCTAACAGATTTGGTGTTGAGAGCCGGCTCCGTGGTTACTTTTGGAGATAACAGCAAAGGTTACACCAAGGGATATGGCAAGATTGTTTGTGGAAATGTTATCATTGAGGACGTGTCTTTTGTGGAAGGATTGCGACATAATCTTCTCAGCATTAGTCAATTCACCGACAAGGGTTTTGATGTCAACTTTGGGAAGCATGATTGTTCGATTCGAAGCAAAAAGGATGGGAGCCTTGCTCTTAAAGGAGTAAGGAAATCAAATTTGTTCATAGCCGATATGAATTTTGCTGATCAGTCTGAAGTCACTTGTTTCTACAGCAAGGCTTCTGCTGATGAAAGTTGGCTATGGCATAAAAGATTATCTCACCTGAACTTTAAAGCAATGAATAATCTCGTAAGGAGAGAATTGGTGAGAAGGCTGCTGCAGATGGAGTTTATTCCAGAAGGACTCTGCGAAGCATGTGAGATGGGAAAATCGAAAAGAGGCTCGCACAAGGATAAGCAAGTGAATAGCATTACCGAGCCCCTACAACTCCTTCACATGGATTTGTTTGGACCTGTTAATGTTATGTCAATGTCAAGGGAAAGATATGCGCTGGTGATTGTCGATGACTTTTCTAAATACACATTGGGTGATGTTTGTGACATCGAAAGATGAAATGCCACATGAGATCATTAGGCATGTACTGGTCATTGAAAACGTAGCAAGTCTGACTGTGAAGACTATCTGATTTCTGCATTATCTAAAGGGATTTCTGCATATCTAAAGGGATCAGACGACAGTATTTAGCACCGAGAACACCGCAGCAGAATGGGGTAGTTGAACGAAAGAATAGGACACTGGTTGAAGCTGCTAGGACAATGATGTATGAGTCAAAACTTCCTCTGTATTTTTGGGCTGAAGCAGTTAGCGTGGCTTGTTATACACAGAACAGAACCCTAATTACAAAGGACTATAATGAGACACCGTATTATCTGATGAATAAACGAAAACCATCTATCAAGTACTTTCACGTGTTTGGTGCCAAATGCTTTGTGTTAAGAGACAATGCACAACTTGGAAAGTTTGATGCCAAAGCAAATGAAGGAGTTTTCGTTGGATATTCTCTTGAAGTAGTAGCAGCGTACAGGGTGTTTGTGCTTAATGATCGCAAGGTGGTTAAAAGCCTTAATGTCACATTTGACGACTCAAAGCTCCCTTCTATACTAAAGAAAGACAGTGAGCCCACTTCTCTAAGATTTGAAAATATGGATATTGATGAAGTGGATACAGTACCTGAGTCTGTAGTGCAGGGTAGTGATCCAATGATAAATAATGTAATTAATCAAGAGTCTAGTGTTTCGCCTATGCAAACCACTAGGGCTGAGGGATCACCTTCCGTTAGACCTGGTACTAACTCAGGGGGAGCAGCTCACTCAGGGTGAGCTAGTACTAGCTCAGGGGGAGCTAGTACTAGCTCAGGGGGAGCTAGTGGAAGTGATTCTAGAATGAGTCACATTCACTTACAAGATCAAGCTGAGTCATCAAGAACATTTGCTAAGGATCGTACTTGGAACAAGGACCATCCGTTTGAGCTAATCATTGGTGACCCAGATGCCGGAGTGACTACTAGACGAAAAGCTAGAGCTGAAATTGCCACCGAGAATGAATGTCTATACTCAGTGTTCCTTTCTCAATTGGAACCTAAAGTGGTGGAAGAAGCCCTAGATGACGCTGATTAGGTGATTGCTATGCAAGAAGAACTCAATCAGTTTGAAAGGCAGAAGGTGTGGAAGCTGGTACCCAGACCAAAGAATAGATCTGTTGTTGGAACAAAATGGGTATTCAGAAACAAGCTGGATGAAAACGGACTTGTAACACGAAATAAAGCTCGCCTAGTTACTAAGGGTTATACTCAAAGAGAAGGAATTGATTATGATGAAACCTATGCACCAGTAGCAAGGCTAGAGGCCGTAAGGATGTTCTTAGCATTCGCAGCATATCATGGTTTTAAAGTCTATCAGATGGATGTCAAGAGTGCATTCTTAAACGGTGAACTGGATGAAGAAGTGTATGTTGATCAACCTCTTGGGTTTGTCGACAGCAAATACTGTGATTATGTTTATCGTCTCTTCAAATCAGTGTATGGCCTTAAGCAGTCTCCGCGGAAGTGGTATGAAACTCTGTCAGACTTCTTACTAGAAAGTGGTTTCACCAGAGGAGTAATCGACAAGACGCTTTTCTATAAGAAATGCAAAGATGATCTAATAATGGTGCAAGTATATGTGGATGACATTATCTTTGGGTCTGCAAATGAGAAGCTATGTGCGAAATTCGCTAAGTTAATGCAATCGAGGTATGAAATGAGCATGATGGGAGAGCTGACGTTCTTTCTGGGTATTCAAGTTAGTCAAAAGAAGGACGGGGTATTTATCTGTCAGACCAAGTACATTCATGATCTATTAAAGAAGTATGGTCTCGAAGATGTATCACAAGCTAAGACTCCTATGGCAACAGCCACGAAGCTTGACGAGGATAAAGCGGGAAAACCTGTAGACATCTCAAGCTATCGAGGTATGATCGGCTCACTTTTATATTTAACTGCTAGCAGACCTGAAATTATGTTCTCTACATGCTTATGTGCAAGGTTCCAAGCGGATCCCAGAGAGTCACATCTTATAGCCGTAAAGCGTATTTTTAGGTATCTCAAGGGAACATCAAATCTCGGGATTTGGTACCCAAGAGATACAGGGTTTAATCTTGTTGGCTATTCAGATTCAGATTACGCAGGTTGTAGAATAGATAGAAAGAGAACCTCAGGAAGCTGTCAGTTTCTTGGAAGAAGGTTGGTGTCTTGGCAAAGCAAGAAACAACACACAGTATCAACCTCGACAGCTGAAGCAGAATATATTGCTGCTGGAAGCTGTGTGGCCCAAATACTGTGGATGAAGAACCAACTCAAGGACTACGGTGTGGAAGTATCTAAGATTCCTATCATGTGTGACAACACAAGTGCTATTGCAATGACCAACAATCCTGTGGATCACTCAAGGACTAAGCATATTGATATAAGGTATCATTTTATTAGAGAGCATGTAGAAAATGGAACTGTAGATTTGCATTTTGTGTCTACTGAACGTCAAATAGCAGATATATTCACTAAACCTCTAGACGAATCAACATTTTCTAGATTGGTTGGTGAATTGGGGATGCTTAACACTTGTTAGTTTTTGCTACCTATATGTTATAATTCAGTTTGTGTACATATTGTTGTGGTACATGAATATTCATAATTAATAATGTGTACTTAATTTCAAAGATATTTGTGTTGCATGCAACAAAAGGGTGAGTTAGAAAGTTTCATGACATTAATCTTATGATGATATATGTATCTATATGATTAATGTCTAATAATGTGATAGGATTTAATGCTAGACTTAATTTTGTAATGCATGATTTATTTGCTAAATTCCCTGTCATTTCAAAATTGTAAGTTTCTAAAATGGTGTGAAAATTTGTGGTGAAATCTTGTGAATTTTACATATAAATGTTTAATTCACATAATTTCATTAAAATTTTCTAAGGCAAATCTCGATCTGCTTCTGGATCGAGATCGAGATTGACTTGCAGGATATGCTTAAAAAGTTTAAGGTAAATCTCGATCTGTCCTCATCAAGATCGACATCGAGATGTAGATCAAGATCGACATCAAGATCGACATCGATATGTAGATCGAGATCGACATCGAGATGTAGATCGAGATCGCCATTGAGATCGACATCGAGATGCGGATCGCGATGTGTATCTCGAGATCGAAATGTGACTTGTCTTTTCAGTTACTTTCTTTTTAGGCGTGCAAGTATATAATATAGCATTATATAGACTGTTCATTATTTCACTTAACTTTCTCTCTCTCACTAGTTCAAAAAGCTAAAGCAAATACACACGCATATACATACATTCACAGCATCCTCTTCCCTGCCATAACACCAAGTTTTTCTTGTGATTTTCTTAAACAAAAATCACTAACTGTTACTTGAAAACATTAATCACTAAAGCAAAACTCTGCCAAAATTTTGTTTAAAGTAAACTGTTGAACTTTTTGCGCATATTCTACGTCATTTCTTAACATTAGTGTTCTTGCAAATCGTTGTTCAATTCTCCTGTTATTCAAGTGAGTTTGTTTTTATTGATTTCGTGTCTTCGTGTTTTTCATTTTCTTGTGTTTTTCCGAGATATTCGCATTTTTCAAAACAAAACGACTGTTCACTTTAATTTCCTAAAGCTAAACCGTCAATCATTAGTGGGGAGTTAAGTGATCATTAGTGGGGAGTTAAGTGGTCATTAGTGGGGAGTTTTATTACGTGGGTAATTAGTGGGGTTCGTGTACGTTTTTTTGTGTTTAAATTTAGAACTTGTTCTCTAAAATTTCCATTGCAAAATCTTTACAAAACATTTCTCTTCTCAAACACAAATCTCAAATGGCCAACCCACATTTCACAATTCCCAAAACCAACTTTGTTAATCTCTCTGCTGATCGAGCAACTGGTAGATTCATTCACTACCAGTTCTGGATTGAGTCCCTCAACAACACATCCATGATAAGTCATGCCTTAACCACCTCTCCCATCCTGAATGTCGAAGCCCTTCAAGCTGGTTACTCAACATTAGAGATTCAGGGTGGTAAAGCAAATCCAACAAGCTTATCCTTCACTATCGGTGGTGCAAAATATGAGGTCAGTCTGCAGAAGTTCAATGAGATTCTTGGGCTTCCTTTAGAAAATTTTGCTCCGGAACCCACTATGGAAGAAATGTTGCAATTATTCACGGAGATAGGTTGTCGCCCTCCCACGGGTCCTATCAAAGTAACAAAGGTTCACACAGGTATGTTACCAGCTGAGTGGGATTATGTAGTTCAGGCCATTCAACGCTGCATGTTCCCAAAGGACAAAGACTACATGCCAATGAACAACAGCTGTCGAGTAATTCTATATGAAGTGGCAAATAACAGAAGAGTGAATGTGGGCAAACATCTGTTGATTCAGTTGCTTGAGAGGTGGGCACTGGAAAAGAATGCATCTCGGAATCCGGAAGATGGACCAGTCAAATGTTGGATGCCAAGATTCCTTCATATGGTTCTGGATGACGTTCTTTCAGAGGAGCACAGAAGAATATGTCAAGACTCTGAAAGGATGGCATGTTTTGATATGACCTTAAAGAGTATCTCCACCATGGAAATCCAGTAAAAGTCCAGACTTTTTGAGTTGCGCCTGACTCCGTACTTCCAGGATCTGCAAGATGAGTATGCTAGGGTGCACGCTTCTCAGTTTACCGCAGTAGAAGCAGAAGGTAGTGGCAACGAAGCTGCTAGTGGAGATCAAGTGTCTGGCAATTTGGGAGAAGCAGGTGTGAATGTTGAAATGGCTGAAGCAAATGTTGCAGAAGCTGGAGCTGACAAGGATGAAGATCTTCTGAGTCAGGTACCTATTCTTGCAGATCTTGATCAAATTTCAATTCAACCAACCCCTGTTTTCTACAGTCGTGGGCCTGAAAACCCCGAGGCTCTATCCCAGGCTGCAAGCCCTTCTGTTCATAAACATTCAGCCAGCCCTAAAACTGGTGATAAAAGGAAGGCAAGCCCATCTAAGTCGAGTGAATCGAGTGTAGGGAGTGTAGGAGTTGAGAGAGTAGTAAAATCAGCAGCTCTGCCAAAAGAAGTAAAAGATGGATTCTATCCCAGTAGCAACTGCGCAACCTGTTAGGGATAGTTCACCTCTCACAGCCACCATACCTCACGCTGGTGGCTCACCTCTCCTAAATATTCCAACACATTCGCACTCGCCTAGGCATGTTGGTGAGAGTCAAGGAGGGGGTTCATCTCAACAGCTAATAGGAGCTGACCCTACCTCCCCTGAGTTGTCCGCTCAGGGCCCTTTGAGCAATTTCTCGGAAGGGGAATGGCAAACTG
Organism: Oenanthe sinensis; assembly: GCA_028671895.1. NCBI lineage: Eukaryota > Viridiplantae > Streptophyta > Magnoliopsida > Apiales > Apiaceae > Oenanthe > Oenanthe sinensis. Next base: position 39,824,749 of record CM053801.1, read on the forward strand.
AGACTAGCTCTTCTGATGCTAGAATCTCAGGAAGTTTATATGAGGAAGAGTCTGTCGAATCCAGCATGGATGACTCTTCCCCATCTAAATCAGAAAACAAGTTGTTCGCAGAGCAACGACATCTGGTGACTGGTGGGTCTACGCCTCCATAACAGCCCAGCGAACCAGAAAAGGTTCTTGGTGAACAAGGGGATGACATGGTCATAACGCCATCTCCTAACGTAGACACAGCGTTTAAAGGTTCAGTCTCACTGACCGATATCGCCGACCAACTCACCGCTAGTCCCCAGCGACTAGTGGATGAGGCTCTAGTTCTGTTAGGTTCTAAACACGAGAGAGAGACAGGGAGAGTAGATCCCTTCTCTTTAGGGATCTTGAGTGAAACAGAACCCGGCGAGAGTAAACAGTTTAACCCAAGCCAAACACCGTCCCTTACATTGCAGGATCTAGTGAAGAAGGTGGAGGTTTTGGAGGCTGGAGTTGCTGGTGTTACTGCTGCTGTCTCTTCCCACTCTGGAAGATTGGAGTTTGGAGCACAGTTCATGGATAACCTGATTGCCGTTCAAAATCAGTTGATTGACAATATAAACAATCTTGGATTGGTACAGGTGGAGGTTGGGCGGTCAGTAGATGATGTCACTCATGGCATGTCTCAAGTCTGGATGAAGCTAAATGAATTACTTGATGTTGTCTTTGGACGTAACAGGGCTGGACCTGGTCCTTCTACCGGTGGTGGTGGTGACGATAAAAATGATGATGATGCTCCTGATGAGGATAACCCACCTAAGGGGGAGAAAGAGGATCAGGGTCTGAAAAAGCTGACTAGTAAGAGTCCGGTGATCGAGTCCTCAAACAAATCTGGTGAAAAGGTGGAAGAGGCTCAACCGGCTCTTAAAGACAAAGGCAAGCAGAAGATGGTAGTTGAAGAAGCAGGAGATGAGAAAGAAACACCTCTCGTCGATGTATTTATGGGAGACTTTATTGAAGATTCTGATGATGATGAGATGCATGTAGAAGCCTTAGTGGCAAGGAGGTCGAGACTCGAGCAACGGGCAAGAGAGTGGGAACAAGAAAGAGGTCTAAATCCTGGCGGATCTGGCGCAAGAGTTGCAGGTGATGCAGGAGACCACTCGGTTGCTGACGAGCATGTGCCGGAAGAAGAAGTTGATGAAGTAGCGAAAGAAGCGGGGATGCAAGAAGAGATTTTCAGGGAAGCCAGAAAAAGAGTGAATGAAGAAGTGCTTCAAGGAATCGTGGAAAAGGAACTAATGGCAAAAGAGAAGAGAGTGGCTCAGAAAACTCAGCATGAGTATGAAATGCAAAAGATCAAAGATCCTAAGGTCCAGGCTGACATAAGGAGGGAAGGTCCCGAGTGGGACAAGGATAGAGAAGCCTTAGCTGGACCAAGAGCCTATGCTCCTGACTCAGAAAGATTGAGTTTCCTTCTCCACAAGCTAGAAAATCTAAACCCTGGGCTTCTGAACTATCTAAACTGTATAAGACAGGGATGCACCTCTGTTCAAGTTATATTCAAGGAGAAAGCATGGAGTCTGATGATTACTTGGGCACCCATAACAAGAATCGAACTGTGTATAGTTGATGAAGCATTCTTCCATGCAAGGGGTGCTAGTGAACTGGTAGAATATGCTCACAAGGTAGACACCTCTGTCAAGACTGGAGTGCTGTTTAAAGAGAAACTATTGAAGATGGCTGAAGACAGAGGGGTTGACATTATTCTAAATCCCTATCAGATCAGATATGTCCATGACAAGGTCTTGAGGATTGTAAATCTGCATGACTCGAAACTGATTCCGAACGTAAATGTATTGAAGGCAGTTGCAAAGCTAGTCCTCTCAAAAGGTTTCCTAACAAAGGAAAAGAAGCTGGTGGCTAAGGACTTGGAGAAGTTGATAAGAAGGCAAGATGTTAGATACAAGTTGCCTGAAGCCAAACTACCAGTGGTTAAGAAGGAGCCTGAAGACTATGCATTCGAGCAGCAAGAAGAGGCAATAAAAGAGTATGTGTAGAGATACGGAGATCCGAGAGTAGACATTCCTGAAGAAGGAGAAATAAGGGAGGAAGCTAGTGCAGTGGTTGGTGCAAATGTCAAGTTTGTCAAAAGCAAAGCTGAGAATGAAAATGATCTACTGATCTACAAAGACAAGCATCAGGTGGAAACCGTCATTGAAATCAAGTACGACATCTTTGCAGAACACAGTCATGAAACACTGTGTATCATAAGGGAATTGATTGATGAGATGGATGATGTTGACGAGTTTGATCAGGATTATCTTAGGGTCACATTTGACAACTTCTGTAGAAAAAGACAACAGCTTGATATTCAGAGGCTACAACAATGCACCACCGCTATTGTCATTGGATACCCTAAGCAGCTGGTCATAAGGAAGAAAGGTGAAAAGAGGTATCCTGACAAAGTCACTAAGCTGAGATTTGAAGACATTCCCACGAAGCTTACCACTCGCAGCATGGTTGAAAGATGGTTGAGGTTGTTTCGAGATTATAAAATCAGAAATCATGTGGAAGCAGAAGGCCTTAATCTTCTCAAGAAAAGAATGGATGAAGTCTGCAACCCTGAGTTCATGAAGAAAGAAAAGGCAGCCAAGAAGAAAGCTCGTGAGGAAGAGGAGCGCAAGAAATCGAGATTTTAATGTATTAAGCTTGTAATGTTTCTTTGCGTTGTAATTTGTTTTCTTGTTTTCCTGCATTGTAAGTACATTATCTGTTTTCTTGTGTAGTGTAAGGTAGAAGTTAGTTAGCTAAGTGTCTTGAAACTGATTTATATTAGGCGTCAATTATTTCGCGAAGTTCGGCGGTGGTAATACTGCTAAAAGGACTTCAGAAGGATAATTGAAGATTGAGTGGACCGTGCTCTTAAGTACTTAGAGAAAATCTCTAGAAGAGCATGAAGCCATTTGATCGAGCCAACAGGTGTCCAATTTTGGCACTTGAAGTATCAGTGATAGACATGAAGCTAGTTAATCAAGCCAATCATTATGCAAGTTGACATGATCGTTTATGAATGTTAGTTTATCTTTTTCAGTCCCTGGTTAGTTGAGTTATCCTCATTGTGAATTTGGTTGTCATTGTTAGACAATCAAATAGGGGGAGATTGAAAGGCATAGGTGTACTAACTTGTAACACTTAATTACTATGTAACTCAACTAGGTAAAAGATAAAACAACAGCAAAACAAGAGAAACTGAAGAAGCACATGGAATCAATCAACTGAAGAAATGGTAATGATACTTGGTAACTACAAGTAACTAATTTAATTAATCCAGAATGCCTAAGTGAGAAGAAGTTCAATCTCAGTATTGCTCATGCCCTAACTTATCTAATGGAGAATCAAATTAATGTCAAAGAAGTATCAAGAAGACCAAAGTGATTTCATGTAATGCATCTCAACAAATGGATAATGTAAAGATTAATCAACAAATGAGAACTGACATTCAGAAGCAAGAACCCCTTCAAGACTAGTCACTTATGAACCAGACCATTGCATCAAGTGTCAGGACATTGAAGGTAAGTTCATGTTAGTGATAGAAGATCTCATTTGAATGGAGTGAGGAAAAGAAATTGAAGAAGCTAGGGAAACTTACTCATAAAGGTTAATCCACAATTAGTCACTAAAGAAAGTCAACATTGAATGAGTACATTGTTGCCAAGGCAAATGTCGATCCACAGCAGATCGAGATGCGGATCGAGATTTATAATTGAAGTAAAACATCAAGGCAAATCTCGATACATGATAGATCGAGATCGAGATCGAGATTCTCACAGATTAAGATCGAGATCCTCACAGATCGAGAGTTTCATAGATCGAGATCGAGATTTTCTCAGATCGAGATTGAAATCCAAGATCGAGATTGAGTTAGATCCAGGCCGAGATCGAGATGCGGGTTGACTGTAGCATTCAATGTTCAAGGGACAAGTGGCTTATTGTGAACAGTTGATCCAAAGTGGTTGGGAGAGTACTTTTTGTTGTCGAGTCCTGATTGAGCCACGTACACAAAAAGGACAAGATCAAGTCTACACGACATTATAAAAGTAGCACTTTGTTTTATTTGTAAAAATAGCAATCTCTGAATTTTCTACTGAATATTTTTCAAAGAGAGCATTTACTGTAAAAAGAAAGTGAGAGAGAATCAGTTGAATCAAGCTTTAATTGCTGTATTTATTGTTCAACTGATTATGATGCTTTTATGAATGTTGTAGCAAATCCTTCAATGAATATAAAGATATATTCTTGAAATTCTGTGTCATCATTTATTACCTGCATTTATTTTATATTCTTTCATTATTCGAAATAGTTGTATTCAGCCCCCCCCCCCTCTACAACACTTTGGACCTAACAATTCTTCACTGAAGCTTGAACATATTAATGAACTTCTCTCAATGACCTGTAGTAGACTTCAAAACTTCTTTTAATGTCTTGATTCACTGTATCTGCCTTGTCTTCATTTCTTCATGATTTCTGTGTAGGCGTAGTATTATTTACTTGTCATGTTATAGTGTTGAGTTATCACGATTACTATTCATACGGCTTCGTAATCTCACCAACAAATTTCGAGTTACAGTCTATCTCGAAACTCATCTCGATATTCGACTTAAGGTTCGAGTTCGAAATCCCAATATGCCTGTTCAAAATTATGTTTTCTTCAAAATTTTCGATATAGAGTCTATCTCGAAACTCATCTCGAAGTTCGAGATAGAGTTCCAAGTGTGAAAATTTGAAGAGTCCAAGTCTGGGAAATCTTTCGAGATAGTGTCTATCTCGACATTCATCTCGAAATTCGACATAAATTTCGAGATAACTTCTATCTCGAATTTCGACTTAATGTTCGAGATAGAATTCCCTGGTGGTACTTAGAATTTATTTTGGGGTTCAGGGAATTTCGAGATAACTTTCATCTCGAAACTTATCTCGAATTTCGACTTGAAGTTCGAGATGGGTTTTCCCTGGAGGTTTTATGCTATTTATTTCTTTAAGTGAATGTATTTCGAGTTAGCCTCTATGTCGAACCTCAAGTCGAATTTCGACATAAAGTTCGACATAGAGTTCGACTTAGATTCCCTAGTGCGTACTTAAGTTTTTTTTCATTTTCATAGGGGTATTTTTGTCCTTTCACTCTAATGCCTATATATACATCTCTAACCCGATTTTACTTTCACTTTTACCCATTTGTTTTAAACCTAATTTTTACAGCAGCCCCCCACCCTACCCAACGATTTCTTAATCATAACATTATTCCTAATTTTTGTGTCTAATCTTATATATATCACGAACTACTGCCCATTTTTCTCTATTCTCTGTTTGCATCATTTATCTTGTGTGTTTTATGTTATTGGATCGTGTCTGTTCCTCTTCCAATCTCGATATATACACACGCCTATACACACATTTTCTCACATACGTATTGTCATTGCACTTCAGCAGTTTGTTTGGTATTGCTGTGTTTGATTTCGTATTGTTGCTTTTAATTCCGTAGTTTAATTACAAGTAAAGCACCACGTTTGTTTGCTTAATTAAAAGGAATTAATTTGCATTCGTTTTGTTTTCTTAATTTCTTTGCTTAATTGTTTGCTTTGTTTTTTTAATTAATTCAAGGAATTTTTTTTTCAAAAATGGCTCACCAATTTTCACTTGCTAAAAACAATTTTTATAATATTACTACGGAAATTGGTGATCAACTCCCACGTTTCAAGTTTTGGGTACGATTTCTCAATTTGTACTCCAAAGCTAGTACTGCTTTTACTGCAAAACCAACACTGGTCCATGATGCTTTGCAGTAATTATGGACTAGTGCGGTTACCTTTGGGAGTAAATCGACCCCCTATGATTTTAGGTTTACCTTGGCAGGTCAGAATTATGAGGTTACAGAGGCGGTTTTCAATCGAGTTCTTGGTTTCCCAGTCAAGGATTCTTATGACCTTGAACCTACAGCGGCCGAGCGCCTACAGTTTTTTGAGGAAATTAGATGTTATCCTCATACTAGACGAATATCCACTTCCAGCATTCAAAAACAATTCTTTCATGTGGAATGGAATTACTTTTTCGAAGCTATTACTAGATATTTTCGTGCACGAGAAAGAGACTTTCATCAAATTCCGATTCTCATGCAAATTTTTGGTATTTCTCTAGCCTGTGAACTCAACATTAATTATGGAAGGCTCGTTCTTTCTGAAATAGTGGCAACGATGGGATCACCTGCTACTAGGGACATTGCAACTACCGATGTTGTCTGCTGGTATCCTCGTTTCTTACAAATGCTTATTAATTATTTAGTATCGACTAATGCTTTATTTGTTAGACAGGCATTTGTTAGGAGTCCCACCTCTACATCTCTTGGTATGGGTACTAAGTCACTTACTACTATTGCTAACCAGGATAAACATCAGGGTAAACCCGTGTCTATTCCTGAGAATATTCGAGTGTGGCTTTCTTATGATGCAGGTGTCACTTCTCTTGCGGGGACTTCACAAATATCATCACATGCTCAGAATCCATCTGCTCATACTGACGCATTTCAAGGGATTCCTGACGAGCATCTTGATGACGATCAAGATGATGGCCAATCTCACAGTCAATTCACAGCCGGGCAAAGGGAGCAGCAAACGTCTCCTAGGTCAACACATACTGATTCTGATCCCTTTGCTGGACAAGGTAATGAAGGAGGTACTTTCTTTGAACATGAGCAACTCTCTGTTCACACTACTAATACTTCTTCTTCCTCTAATTCTGATTCTGTGGCCCAAGATTCTGCTAACCCGCAGGATCTATCCCAGGGTGATAGCCAAATTTCTGAGTCTGATTCCCTAACTTCTTCCCTTTCACCCCTGGTAACGGGAGCTAAAAGGCCGACATCTGTAGAATTAGGTGAGAATTCTGATGAGAGTGACCCCGAAGTACATCCAGTAATAAGGAAGCGAGCCAAAATTTCCCAAGCTACTACTCCAACAACCCAGTCCAAACCTAGCGTGTCTCTCACAACCACTCCACCTCACGTGAGTGGTTCTCCCATTGCACATTCAACACCTAGGACTATTGGTGAGGACTTAGTTCCTTCTGAAGAGCCTGTTGCTTCAGATAGGCCGGGAGTTTCAACTGCTTCTAAAGTACCTTCACTGGTACCTACTGATGCTGCAGAGAGGATCGGTTCTCCTGTTGTACATGAACACTCTACAGCCTCTCAGCCAGAGATTCCACCTCAGGACAAGACAAGATCCTTAGATCCCATAACTGATACTAATGTTACTTATCTAGTTTCTGCAGGTACTGTTTTTCATCTTAGTCATGTTGTTAAAGACATACACGAGCGTGAGACAGGGAGTGTGTGTGAGCGTTTATGGAGTGAGGGACCTTCATTTTTAAGGCCTGAAACCGAGCGACAAACACTAACAGAACGATCTTTAGAGCGAGAACACCTAAGCCAAACACCGTCCCTAGTTTTTGAAAATCTTGATACTCGTATGACAGCAATTGAGACTTAGATGAAGCAATTCGGGCAGTCGATGGGGCAGTTGAGGGTAAATGTTGGAGATAACAGGAGAGCTCTTGATGACTACGTGGCACGAATGACAAGTCAAGCTGCAGCTTTAAACGAAATGACGAACAAAGTGAATGACTTGGGCCATGCTGGTGGTGTCTTGGGCAGTACACTGTATGACAGAATGGGGAGCGTAGAAAGCGTTCTGCATACCATGGCAACGGAGGTCAGCAGAATGATGTATGCAGTTCTGCATTTAGTTCCCCCAGAGTGCTTTAATGAGCAATACAATCAACCTCCCCCGGATGATGATGGTACTGGTGGTGCTGGTGATGCTAGTGGAGCTGGTACTGGACCTTCAAGATTTGGTTTTGGTGGTTCCTATACTGCTGAAGGATCTGGTGCTCACGGTGGTGTTCAGGATAACTCACCTAAGAGGGAGAGATGAAATGAGACGACACAAAAGTCACTCCTGGTTGAAGAAGAGATTGATCTATTAAAGGAAAGTGAGCCAGTGACTGATGAGGAGGCTCAGAGGAAAAGAAATGGTAAAGCAGTGGTGGTTGAACAAGAAGAGCCATTCACTGACTTTGGTGCTCAACAGGAAGAAGTACATGATGATTCTGATTTGGATATGGAGGATGTACCTCTAGCACATGCTATTAAGAGATCCTTGAAGGAACAAGGTGGAGGTGCTGGGACGTCTACTCAAGAGATTCTTGTTGACGAGGAGACCCTGAAAGCTCAACAGTTAGCCTTGGATCAAGCTCAGTTCTTTAAAATGAAGATGATGCAAGATAATGTTATTTTTCTTGAGAAGCAAGTGGAGCTCAAGGAAAAGCAGTATGATCATGAGCTTGCCAAATTAGCTGATCCTCAGATTGATTTGGACAAACGAAGGATTGGACAAAAATGGGACGATGCACGGAAGATACTAATGGGGACTTGTGCAAATGGAATTCATAACAAGGAGGCAGATGAGGTGTTCTATAACTTGAACTTGAAGAATCCAATGACTGTGGACTATATAAGTATTTTGAAGAGGATGATTTCTAAAATTTATGTTGGATATAAGACGGTAGTTAAGGAGTGGCAAGTCATTTTGTCCTTAGTTGATGGAGCCCCAATCTCTTTCATGTACGTGGATGATCAATTCATGTCGAGAAGATCTGCGTCAGAGTTGTTCTTGCTAGCAACTAAAATTCAATACTCTCAAGCTGAGGAACTTAGCATTCTGTACAGAGATCAGTTAATGCAGCTAGTAGAGGACAAGGGAACAAAATTCTCAGCAAATCCAGATGTTGTTTGAATGGTGCTAGATGGAAGAATGAAGAGGATTAGTATAGAGGAAAATGATCTAATGGCTCTATCGGTGGAATCTCTAAAAGCTGTCTGTAGAGAAATGACGAGTAAGGGATTCACCTCTGACATTAAGGAAAAATCAGTGGAGTTCATTGAGAAAATAATATTCAAAAAGTACAACGAGATATGGAAATGTGATGTCGTTGCTCCAAATCCTTTAGATAATGTGAAGATTGAGCCAGAGATTATGGAGAGAAAATGGAATATTCTACAAGCTGTGAAAATTGTAGATGAAGCTCTGACTCTTCCTTCTGGACCACTGGAACAAGGAGAAATAAGGGAGGCAGTTGGTGTTCCAGGCAGAGATAGTGTATACTGGATTCACTCTTACGCTGATGATACAGCTGATGCTTTGGTATTCATTGATACAGACCAGAAATAGACCTTCTTGCATATGAGTAGGAAATGCTTGCTACAGACTCAAGATGCTGCATTTCTAGATAAAGTTAGAGAAGAATTCAAATGGGGTGTTGTAGAGGATATGTTTGTGGATGAGAAGCAGAGACTACTGAAGTACTTATCTGAGATAGTGCAGGAGAAGAGACGAATGAAGTTAGATGCGGCTAGTGTTTTCAATACCAACCGTGTCAAGGGCTACCCTAAGATGATCTACTGTCAGTTTAAAGCTGATAAAACTCACTGGAAGTCTCATCTCATCATGAAGAACTTTGAAGATATTCCGAAGATCAGGACTACTTAAGAAGTGGACAAACTCAGAAGGCTTTTTAGACATCCGTATCCAGAACCCAAGAATCCTCTAGAGATGGAAGCAGTAAGCCTGTTGAATCCTAGATGGGCATAGTTACATGATCCAGCATACAAGAAAGAACAGCAAAAGAAAGAAAGGCGCAGAAAATAGAAAGAAGATGAGCGCGGAGATGGAAAAGAAGTTAGGAAGGGGAAACAGAATTAGAATTAAAGTTCAGAGGGATGTGAACTTGAAGTTGGAAAAAATTCATATCTTTTGGTTGCTCTAACTCACTTGAGGAAAATTCACCTAACCACGGTATGTGAGATAGGCTAATTTACCATACTGTAACCGTGAATCAGAGTGGATCCAATAAGGTGATATGAGTTTGACTGAAAGGCATGAAATAATCCAGGTGATAGAAATCATTCCAATGATCTTTGATTCGAGGTTCGAATTCTCTGTCTAGCTTATATTTTATTTACTAAGTTCTTTGTATTGCTTTCAAATTTTCATTCAGTTGTAACATGAACAAGACATTAATGTTACTTATCTTTTCTCGTCTCATTATTTAGTTGAGTTATCATTCTTTAATTTGAATGTTATTGTTAGACAATCAAATAGGGGGAGATTGAAAGGCAGAGTGTCTAAACTTGTAACATTGTAACTTATGTAACTCAACTAAAGAAAAGATACTTAACCGGAAGACAATCAAGAACAAGAAGTCACAAGTAAGTCAATACAAAATGAAGACAAGGTAATTGATACAATTCAACATGTTAATTATGATCAATCAAAGAGGAAATCATTGGAAGAAGTTCAAGTCAAATTTGTTCATGTCTTAGTGATTTGTAACTTAAAGAATCAAGATCATAACTATCAGTATCAATAAGGCTAATTGATTTCAAGTGAAGAAGCAGGAAAGCAACTGTTGGAAAGCCACATTACTAATTAAATATGGTAATCTATTCAGAAGCAAGAACCCTATCAAGACTGGTCACTTATGAACCAGACCATTACATCAAGTGTCAGGACATTGATAGCAAGTTTATGTCAGTAGTAGAGATCCATGTTCAAGAGCTTGTTGAAGAATATAGAAGACAAGAAGAAATCACAAGTTCAAGATGTTGCATTGAAGTTTCAAGTTGAAACCCAGAATTTCTCTAAGTACTTACTAGAGAACCTATGTAGAAATTCCTATCTAGAAATTCTAGATAAGTTTCTACTTAGAGCCAAGTAGAAATTCTGGAGGTGGAAATATTTTCTAAGTACACAAGGAAGGAAGCTATCTCAAATTTTCTATGTAGAAATTCCTATGTAAAAGTTCTACTTAGATTTCGAGATAGAACCTAAGTAGAAATTCCTATGTAGAAGTTCTACTTAAGTTTTGAGATAAAGTGTAAGTAGAAATTTCCAAGTAGAAGTTCTACATAGATGACAGTTTCAACATGACACATGACATCATCTGGTTGACCGATTTCCAAGCTTTCAAGGCAAGATAAGATTTACGTGGACAACATTGGGTCACTCATATCTTATCTTTTAAAGACTGCAAGTCATAGATTACAAGTAGTATAAATAGAAGTACTTGTGTAACTTTTCAAAAAGAGCAATATTAAGATAAACACTTGTAAAAGAGAGAGAGAGTATTCACAGAGGTTAGTATCATTTACTACCCTCTTTACTTTTGTTGTACTAGTGTAATGAATGTTGTAGCAACCCTTTCAAGTTATATATAAGACATATATTCCTTGAATCATTGTGTTCATTTATTATATAGTATTTATTGTTTCATAAAGATAAAAAGTTGTATTCACCCCCCCCCCCAACACATTTGGGCCTAACAATCATATAAATACTCTCCTAGTACGAGAACTTTTTACAATTTTTTTTTTATATTTACATTTTCTGCACATTCTGCTACCAAGAGTTATAGTTGTTACTATGCTAAACACCGACAATATCATGCGTTCTGAGGTTTTATAAATTGTGAGAGTCAGTGCTTGTGTTATTAATCATGTACACATTTTTCTCCATCCTAAATTCCAAATTCACTGTAGCAAAACTATACAGAAAGTTTTCTCATCCCCATCATACTTTCTAGACATGTTGAGGCAAGGAAGTCTTCATTATTATTGGTCATTGGACCAATTCTTGGATAAAAGAATAGTATATTTTAATGATCAAGTAGCTAGTTTCTACAATGTCCTTATGTTACGGAAACCTAGCAATATGAATATTTCCAGCTTCCCGGGACTATATATGAGCATCACTAAGACATATAATGGAAAGAATGATCACAATATCACTAAAGAAAGGAAAAAATTTTGAAGCACACATAAGGAAACATATATAGATTTGGGCAAAAAGATGTTTATGCAGCACAAATGTAAATGACTGAAAACTTTAGGCTCAAATTAATTGTAAAATTATTAATATATCCATTTCACACAGGGTATGACAGTAATCCCCTTCTACCTTCCTCGGAAGTAATTTGGAAACATTTAGTTTTTTAAAACGTGTAAACACCTGCCAGAAGGTCCCAAGGAGAGCAGATAACAGCAGCAGCAGTAAGGGGAACAGTTTCTCCATATTCTCCAAGACACTTTACCTAATGCCAACAATCCAGACAAATGAATAAAATAAGATGTTGATATCTAGCAGGGACCAACAGAGTAAGACTACCCATCAACACATGTAATCATGTTTTGCCATTCCATTGAAAAGTGAAGACAATATGAGGAAAGATATGTACTAAATTAAGTTGATATGATCTAGAACAACACTTAAAGTAGAAGAACATTGGAGAAACGGAGAAGTCCGAGATTATGTGGACCTTCGAACATGCCTACAGTAAGGAATCCGGCCCAAGAAAAGCACCATGTTATTCGAATAAAACAGCCTGATATCTATCATAAACACTGCATTCCTAGGGGCAATCAAGTTAAAATTATAATGCCCCCATGGTCATCACACATGTTTGTCAAACAGCTTCTTGTAGATCTTTTTTGTTGGCATCTGTCAGCCACATGTATTACCCAGATGAATTATATATTGCCTTCTTTTTTCAAATTTATTGTAAAGTTTTCTATTACATACATAGATAACGCTAGATGCTAAGTACTATTACGAGTGCATATTTACAGAAAGATTTTCATAAGATAAGAACAGATACACGGACAAAGATCAAAAGTGCTACCAAAATGTTGGCATCAATACTAGTCCCCACAGAAAATAATGGAGCCTCGGGATATTTGTGATGGAGATGGTTGATAACATCTCGTACATCTGCTGTCCATCCAGAATTGTAAGCACGATCTGACTGCACATAATGAAAGACAACAATTTCCGTTTACACATCTAAGTACCCACCAAGACACGATCCACTAAACAAATGCTGTCTTTGAAAAGCCAGCTACATCGCTCATGTCAAAGATTATTATAGGACATAAATATATTAAAGTTATTATGGATGAAACTTTCTAGATAAGCATAATAGTTGATAGTATCCACAACAGTGTACTATCAGGCAAGTATCATAGTGTACGGTAACAATGCCATATTGGTTCTCAGAGTTCATCTCTTATGTAAAGGTTAATTTTGTGCATGCATTTTTTCTAGACATCCTCCCTGGATATATTGTGGATGCATTTTTGGCATTATCTGCCAGAGGTCCCCTGGATCAATTGTGGAGCAGAGGAAAGATCTGCCCAAATCCACAAAACAAGAACCTCCACTCTAAAGACTCAAGTAAGTATGATGTTTGTGATTGTGGATGTTTGAATTTGACTCTTCGTAAGACTAAGATACTGGAAACACTTGCACTAAATGTCAGTGCAAGACCGGAAAACATGCCAATTCTTGAATGGCCTGAGCTCGACAATATTTACATAGTAAGCCAATATAGTGTGACCCTAAAATGCACTCAAGCCGTCATCTCAATATCATGATCTTGACGCAGTCAATCAAAATCTCTATCTTAATGCTGATTTTTGATAGTTTGGATGGTTGTCCATAGTAGCATGCTACATTGTGTGACTTATTTCCGAACAACGCGTTTATATGTTTGCAGCCAAATATACAATTCAGTACGTTAGTTAGTGGCTTTAGTAGGTTTTGATCTCCACTCTCGTCAAGTTCATGAATCTTTATGCTTAAGTAAATGAAAGAACTCACAATGAATGGAACACCAGCCATTCTTCGGTGATTGCAAACCACAACGTTCCATCCTCGTATAGCTGTACTATATACCAGATGTCTTATATGCTGCAAAATGATTTGTAAAGAGAGGTGATATGGGTACCATCTTCAAGGGATATTAAAGAAACAAATCGTCACAAAAATCTGTATTGAATTGTTCAACTATGCACTAGACTTGTTCCGCCTTATATAATATTAGTAAATAATGTCCATCTCAGAATATAAGGTTATTTAAGATGGGAAGAATGGATGAAAAAGTGCATGAAGCGTACTTAACGCAAGGTGTGGCCCTAGACCTTGGAAATGATACATGTGTGAATCAACAAAGCATAAACGCGGTAACTACGTGTACTGCAGTAGTGATTTTTATTACTCCCCTCTGGCAGCATCAATTCTATGTCATCGAAAGCCAAACAGGAATTTGAACTACAGAACAGCCAAGGACTAAATCACTACAATGACCAATTTAAAAGCCAACGGACACTACAAAATAGTGTTACATACAGCAGATATAAAAAAGTATAGTTCCCAAACACTTTTAAGCTATGTCACGCGGACTCGGTTGGAAGTGTCCAACATGGATACGTGTCCAAGTCGGACTCACTGACTTTTTGAAAATTTTACATGTTTTTGACTCAAAATAAGTGTCCAAGTGTCCATATACATGTTCAAGTGTTGAGTGTCCGATACGGGTACTCGAGGCAAAATAAAGAGTCCGGCCGCCTGGGTAAAAGAACTTTCTAGGACACTTCAATAAGATCATTTCACCTCTCTTGTACTATATAAACTCATCATATTACAGTAAATTAAATAAGGTAAATCAATATTTAGCATCATTAGTTCACAAATTAAGTTTCACATATATGTAGGTCCAATGGTTGCAGTACTTACAGCAGCAGTAGAGTCGCTTGTCAAGCCTGGAATAACTACTACAATCGGAGTTGTACCTTTCTCCCAAATAATGTCATTCTCCTTTTCAGAATGTATAACTACAGTAAGCCAAACAACAAAATAATAAATATAGAACTTAACAGAATAAATGAGCCCTAAATTGTCAGACGGAGTGTCATTACTCTTTGCCAAAGCGACTATTACACATTTAGGCCCTACTTATGCAGAGCCTTGAGCAACTATGCTCCAATATTTCAACAAAAGCAACAAATTGTCTCTCTATAATCCAATAATATTATAGACTATAGTCACTTAAAACATAATTGTATACGCATGCAAAATGCTTATTAATTCACGCAACGTCATAGATTACCATCGGAACTCATTAGCCAATCCAAAGCAAAAGTCCCACCATCAGAAGAAACGAATATTTCTCTGATTGAAAAAAATAAAAGTGGAGTACTATGTCATTATATTTGTAGCATAAAATATATATTTATAAGAACATAGCATCTTAATTATATAAATAACAGATGGATGCAGAAGAAATTACCTTTTGTAGCTACATTTGGGAGGCTTAGCGACAAACTCCAGAAGCATAGTCTGAAAGTGAGGACTCGAAAGCCAAGGGTCGTACAGTATCTAACCATTTTAATTTTATTTAAAACACATCAACAATAAGTTTATGCATTCAATATACAGTATATAATCACAAGTTCATCATCTCTACCATTTCTCACTAGTGAAATTTACCGATTTTTTTCTCCCATTATCATCACGCCTATCATGGCTTCCATCTTTGGTGAACGTAGAAAGTTTTCCTCTTTTCTAATAAAGAACTCGATTTCATCCTTCAGTTGTCTGCAGTCATATGTGCCATGTCTGGTATCCTTATGAAATCAGCAAAATGCATTCTTGTTTCTCTTCTCAAGATCAGACTTTAAGGGTTTAGGTCATCTTAGGTCCGATCCCTCTCAATATCCATCAGGATTTGACTTCAAGGCGTATTTAGCCTTGCATATTCAAGTAACTCGGCCCCAGGTTATTGTTTTTTGGAGGGGATTCTAAATCCTTATTTGTCTTAGAATACTTGTACAGGGCATCATACTCTTGATCGCCTTTTCTCTTCTTGTTATTGTTCCCATTTGTCGCCACTGGTATTGTGGTTTTCTTCATGCTTTCTTCTGCTTTAATATACTTCCCTGCTCTATCTTGGAGGAGGAGCATGTTTTCAGGCGGATGCTTGACCAAAAACCTCTTGAAGTAAGGATCGGTCATCCCCTGTTGTAAGGCATAGCTACTTTCTCATCCAAGTCTGGTACTTTCAAGGCTTCTTTAGTAAAACGATTCAAATAGTCCCTCAAGGATTCGTTCTTTCCCAGCTTCAGATTCACTCTTCCGCTTATGAAGAGTGATAAGTCGAACTCTTTTCGTTCACTCTTCCGCTTATGAACTGGCTTATAAAAGCTTTGTTTAGTTCTTTGAAGGACCAATAGAGTTGGGAGGTAACCGGCTATATCGACGTTAAGCCATGCCCCCTAGGGTTCGAGGAAAAGCCCTACACTTAACAACATCGTTGATAGGTTGTAATAACAAAGTATTCGAGAAAGTTCTTACATGATTCAAGGGGTCCCCTGTGCCATCATAGGTTTTGATGGTGGGCATCTTGAACTTTCTTGAGATGTGAGCGTTCATGGTCGCTTCAGTAAAGGGTGGTGACTGATCATCAAGATCTCCGAGTGGTAGCAAATCAGTGGGATCAGCCCTTGGAGTTTACCTTCTCCTCTCTCGAGGGGTTCCATCTAGCTCTATGATATCAGGGGTTTCACGCCTCGGGGTTGGCCTTGTGTCCTGTCGACCTAAGATTTTCTTTAGCTCTTTGAGTTCAGCCTCATAGGAAACAATCTTCTGTTCTAGTGTCCTACGGGACTGAGAACGTTGGCTTCCTACAGGTTCCTTGTAAGGCCTTCTTCTCCTAGGATTAACATCGATGCCTTCAGAACTTTCATAGTCAGTTGAATAGGGTCCTGAGAAATCACAGATTCCTTCTCTATGCCAATAGTTTTGCGGGGGATCCATCATTCTGGTGTATGGAGTAGGGTAAGCTTGGAAGAGTCCAAACCTAGGTTGGGCAATAGTGCTACTTGGGATAACAACAGTATAAATTTGTGCATGAGGAGGAGCAGTAGCAATAAAAGGAGTTTGAGTTACCTGAGACAGAGGGTCAGATCCATGTACGACTTCCTCGGGATTAATAGATTGGTCGATTTCGCTAAACGGACCAAGCCTTTGAGCGCTAGGGCCTTGGGTTCCAGCAGGAATAATAGTGGTCTCGGGGACCTCGATGGTTTGAGTTTCATCAAGTGGGAGTATAGCAGTCGGGTCTCCTGTAGTAGGGACGATGCCTCCATCAGCTCTTCGTGTTCTTCCCATGGTTGATGTTGTCTTCCCATAGACGATGTCAAATATTGTGGATTAAAAACTAGTGTATATTAATTGCGATGTGTGTCGGAGCTTATCGAGCTTTAATGACTGCATTTGTGTTTCGTAGTTTAATTCTACCCTTACAAGATGCCTACGTATCTCAATGCGTATGAGAATCAAGTCAGACATAGTTCTAAGAATGAGGGGTTAGACCCTTTATATAGACGTAGAGGGTCTAAGAATTAGAGTAGATTTAGGAACCTTGGTAAGCAAGGCACCTCCTTGAAGGATTATGGATCCTTCTTGTGATAGAAGTAGTTTCAATGTAGGAATGTGTTTCCTTGTTGATTGAGGTGTTTTGGGGGCTACTCCTTGTAGTAGTTTCCTTATAGTTGGATGTAATTAATTAGTTGTCTATCTAGCTAATTAATTATGAATTTATTTAATAATTAGGATTTCGAGACTCATCAAATGAGCCTCCCTTTAAGACCAAACTAGGTCTAATTAATGTCATATTAATTGGGTCTTTAGGACTTACTTTTAGCTCATCTCACTCGGTGTTCCATTTTATCTTTTATTCAGAGAAAAATATTTTAAATACACTAGCAACTTCTCACAAGCCCTCAACTATATTTTATACATGGGAATATATAAAGTATTTTATTCAAGTCAAAAATTTAGCTTAAAGGTCTATTTATTTCACCCAATGACTATTTGTATTTTATTTATATCTAGGACACAACTTTATCATATTTTGATCTAAATAAATACTTGCACTTGTTAGAATGATTTAAAACTTTTTATTGGTCATTAGAATGATGTAAAATAATATTAGAAATTTTCTCATAATTTTCTGAGAACTTTTATTTTCGAGCCATATCGTCTAGTTCGTATTTTATTCATTTTCAAGAAAATATTCTAAAAAATATTTTTCTGGACAAAATATTATTCATAATATTCCTAGAAAAATAAATATATTATTTTCATAATTATTGTATTTACTAATGAATTTTAGTGTTACGTGCTTAATATTATTTATTACATATTTATTTGATTAATACTATACATTAAGCACTAGTTGACTTAGTCCAACCCCAAAATGTTTTCCCCTCAATACAATTCAGATTTCCCATCCAAGGGATTCAAATCCCCCCCCCCCACCAATTCAAAATTTGGGAGCATAAATCTCAGCCACTCATTCCAAGTCAATCTCCACCGTTCATTCCCCCCAATTTTCCCTATAAATACAACCCCCACCCCATACATTTTCTTACACCAAAAAAAAGCCAAAACACTTCTCATTTCACAAAGCTAGTATCATATTTTTGTGGAAGTATTCTCTCATCCTCTCTAGAAAATCTCTCTAAAATACTTCTCCTTTATAACCCATTTTATTCCAACTTTCAACTTCTTCAACAAAAGATTATAATTTTTAAACTAGCTTTTCATCTTTGGTTTCTCTTCTACACCAAGCTTAAACATTAGATCTAACCCATTAAAACTCGTTTGCCTTGAAAAGATGAAGAAAAAATCGTTTTTGATTTTTCCGACCAAATTCCGATGAACTCTAAAGAGTGTTTTTGAGTTCATATTTGTGGTGTAACAAAGAGGAAACATTCTTAGCTTCAAAGTCTTTAGATTTGCCCCAAGTTTTGTGTACATATATTTTATAAAAATACATCTTATCAAACCCATTTGGTTAAGATATTCGTAGATCTACAAGAAAGATTCAAAACTAAACATTTCTAACTTGATTCTCTCTTTCTAAAAAGGCCCCATGAAGCCTACTAGTAGCTTGAATATTCGGCCCCTTTCATATTAGAAAAATCTGGCCACTTTAATTTTTTCGGTTGAAACTCCAGCAAGCTTTTGGTAACTTTTTGGAAAATAAAAAAGCCTTCAACTATCCATCTTGTTAGCTTCAATATTCGACTATTTTGATAAGAGAAAAATCCAATCTTTGTGATTTTTCCTATCCAAATTCTGGCAAATTATTTTGGTGAACTTGTGGTGATTTGTGGTAACCTTTGCCTATTAATTAAAGAGAATTTTTTTAAAGACTTTTCATTCGAGCCTTAACCGTCTAAGTGCTTCTACATATTATATCCGGCAATTAAAGTGCCTAAAAAGGAAGTTTAAATTTAGACTTGCACTTTCAGGTATTTAGTTTAATATTCATGTTTTTACTTCCTTTAGGTATTTGATCTTTTTCTTACACGAATACTTTTTAGTGATTTGTGTAAAAAGGTCCAAAGATTATATTCTAGATTTGGATTAAATTCAAACAAGCACTTTATTGTTGACTTTGAGTCACTATAATCTTGACTTGAATTTTATCTGTGCATAACGTGTTCTATTTTGAACAAGTTCTAGATCAAAATTTAACTAGCCTATTTAGTAACCTACGAAGTCTCCTAAGTGTAAGTAATTAAGTTTAGCGTTTAGCTAACTAGCAAACGGAGCGGTTATTAAATAGTCACATTTTTTAGCACAAAAGTGTTAAGCGTGATTCGGCTTTTTATATATTCTTCAAGAATATATATATATATATATATATATATATATATATATATATATATATATATACTAGACAATTAAATCTATATCTCATCATATATATTAATATTCTAATTTACATTAAGTTATATTCGGGTTTATTGCTTAAGTGCTTTAAATATAACTTGTGTGAATTGTTACATTAATATTCTTACTTGTTAGACTTGTTAGAATATTATTGTTGCATCGGCCTAGAACTGTAACATTCTAGACCAAAACTCTTTCTTTGTTTGAAATGTGATTTTTGTAGATATTGTATTCTACACTTATGTGAGATGACGTGAAGTGAGGTGATCCTTGTTCTAAGACCCAAGCCTTAGGTATTCTAACGGGGAGTTAGTTGCATTTGCGCCGTGAGGAAAAGGAAAGACCCAAGATCCGATCTAAGATCTAAGACCGTAATTTGTTAGAAGTACAAATATTATACCAAGGGCTACAACATCTTTGAGGAGATAGTGGGAAGTTATTGTCCGAGACAAGTCTTGAAGGGTTTAGTAAAATTATTTTGAGAAAGTAACAGGGAGTTACTGTTTAAGATAAATATTTTTATGTTGTAAAGGCTTCTCCGCCTACGCTAAGGAGTGTGTTTCAGTAACAAAATCTCGAGACCGGGAGGTGCTCGGGGACTGGACTAAGGGGGCTTATATATTTAGTTAACAATATATAAGTGGTCCTAACCAGGATAAAAATCCTTATGTGGTACTATCTATCGATGGATAAGTCAGTTATCAATCGATGACCTAGAATTTTTAAGGTCCATGTCATCAATCAACCTGTACAAAATCTAGCCGTTGATTACTTATTTTATCAATTGATTAATATATACATACATGTATGTATAACAGTCGATTGCTAAAATTGGTAATTTCTTCTTTTTACTTTTTATCACAACGGTCAATTGAGTGCTATTTTGAGAAAGTAATCGATTGAGACATCAGTTTTTCTTCAAAAATATAAATAGTGAGATTAAAATTTCTTTTAATTCTTACTTTCATTTTCCTAACTGATTTTCTTTCTCTCTGTACTCAATTCTCTCTAACTCTCTATGTACTCTTTGTCCATTACTCTTACTCTTAATCTCTTCAAAGCTTTTGTGTTCTTAATATTATATTCAAAGCAATGGCATCTTTATCCAAGAAAGTCTCATAAGCCGGTTTCATCTACGAATTGAATAATTTTGTGGCTTGTACTGTGGTGGAAGAGGCTCCAAGGGAATTCCATCCATTGATACAATTCCTAGGAAGTTTCAAGGTGCAAAAGGATTTAAAGGAAACACCAACAATCATCTGCAATCTGGTAGAAGAATTTTGGACCTCTGCAGAAGTTGTTGATGACTACTCAAGTATGAAATTAAACTACAAAGGACAAGAGTACATTTTTATTACTTTAATTTTAAATATATGTTTAGATTTGCCTGTTAATAATATTCATAATGCACCCATTGAATCAGACATTAGAAACATGCTTAGGGCTGTTAATTATGTAAATCCTGACATTAATTTAGGTCATGTAGTTAGAAAATATCTTAGGAGAGAGTGATATTATTTCTTTGATGCAATTATTAAATGTTTTAGTGGTAAAATCAGTAACTTTGATGCCATAACTTCTAGCATGCAACAGATAGCTTGTAGTGTCTTATTTGATAAATATCATAATTTGTCATCTATCTTGTTAAATGAAATTGCTGCTAAGTTAGGTAAGAAGTCTAATAGATCTAATCATATCTGCTATGCTAAGTTTATCATGATTTTCATTAATTATTTTGTCAAAGAAATTGAGATTTGCAAGGAAACTGAAACTCTTGAGTGTTGGACTAAAAATAAAAGAGTCTTCAAGGACCTGGTGAAGATTAACCTCCACAATGAGGTGGAGTTAATCTATCCTGAATTTGTACAGGTATACATTTCTACTCAAACTCATTCTTCCAATCTCCAAATTTATTTACCTTCGGTGGCAATGGAGGGTGTTAGTAATGACTTCAACCCTCCTACCCAAGCCATACAACCAATTTCAAAACCTAAATCTAAAAAACCAACCTCAATAAGTTCCTAAAAACCTGTTGTTGTAAAAATAAAGAAAAGAAAAACACATGTTTTGGTTGATAGATTAAAGGAGGCTGTAACTGGTGAGGGAACTAAAGAGAATCAAAGAACCCAGAAGGATAAGGTGAGTGAGGGTGAGACAACCCAGCCTAGTCACTTCATAGTCTCCCAACAGACTGTGGCAGTTAAAAAGGAAACTACCACACCACTATTGGCATCCTCTCAAAAGGATGATAATATTGAAAAGAGCCCTCAATCAGGGGAATTGAATAAGGGAGGGACACTCAAACCAACTCACCAATGACCTACATCAGGAGGAGCAAGAAACCAAGATTTACACTTGGGGATGCACACACTGTAATGCCACAGGAAACTATAGTGGAGCCTTCTATTTCTCATATTGATGCATCTCCACATTTAGTGGAGATGCAGCTCCATTATCTTTCTATTCCAATTCCTTCTCCACCTCAACCATAAATTTCTTTTGAAAATTTCTTGATAGATAATCTGGCATTTTCAAATTATCGTTATTTTTTCATCAAGGAGAAGTCAACACTCTCTCTTGAGTCTCCTTCACCGGATTCTCAAGACATCATCTCAAACACTATCTCAAACATTATTTCAAATCTAAACACTGATATTCCTTCACCCTCTATTGTTTCAACCTCATCAATTGATAATCAGTCATCGACTGGTAAGTCATCGATCGTTACTCAACATCAATCAATAGGTATACATCAATCGATGGATATGCCAAACACATCAATTGCTTTCACTTTCACATCAATTGATACTCAATCACTTGATGTTACACACACACTTTTAGGAATGAGTGAGATGAGTGAGAGGTAGGTTTGCAGCCTGGCAAAAGGAGAGGGAATGAGTGAGGACATTTCTACTTCTTCCAAGGATGAGAGTGAAATACTTGAGGGCCCCACCTTAGTAGGTGCAACAAGAATGAGTGAGGGAGATGTGAGATTCCAGGATGAGATCATGACGCAAGATAGAGAGATGAGTGAGAGTGATAAGAAAATTCTTCAATTTGCACAGGAAATTGAATTAAAACTGATGTTTGAGGGGGAAGAAGTGCAGGAGACATGGGGAGTCCATATTGTCAATGAAGCTAGTGGTAGTGGAATTGATAAAGAGGTTGAGGAGTTGGAGAAGGTAATTGCAGAAGAAGATGAAGTGGATGTAGGAGAATTAGATCCAAGAAACTTTGTGCATCCTGATCCAATGTATCAAGGATTGGCAACTTCAACCAACAGGGATGTTGAGTCAATTCTGGGGTTGGAGAACACTGAACAGAGGAAAAGAAACTTGAAGGAGTGTCTAACAAATATTGAAGATGTTTGTCACATGGCTTCTGGTGACATTGACAATGATAGTGATTAAGAGTCGTGGATGAGCACAATTGATGAAAACTTGGCAGATGCTGAAAAAGAATTACTCTCTTAATACAGAAGATCTATGATAGAGGTGGAGTTTACAGATTCTATTCACAGAAGAATTTCAAATTATTTGAGGGACCAATTAAGAGTTCAAAAGATGACAGTGATTGGAGTCAGGCATGAATTGGCCTCAATCAAGGATTCTATTTCATCTACCAGAGATGGGTTGGAGAGAAGTTTGGATGGAAAATTGCCTCATGGCACTCTCCATCATATTCAACAAAAGTTTATCAAGGATGCAAAAGGTTTTACTGACTTGAAGAAGAGGATTTATACCATTGAATCAAAGATGGATGATATCATTAGAGGTCAGACCCTTCGTGCACAAATTTTGTAGAAGTTTCTTGACAGAATGACACCACCTTCTTCTTGTGATGATAACAAAAAGGGGGGAGAACACTGATAAGAGAGATAAGGATAAGGATGGGAATGGTGGCAATGGTAGTGAAGCTGGAGCTGATGGGAGTAGTAGGTTTGCAGGAATAAGTAGGAGTAATAGGGAGTCAGGAGAAACCAGGAACAAAGGGCAATCATCATCATCAACCCAGGATGATTTTGAAAAGAAAAGGAGCAATGCACGGCAGTTTGATGTTGACTTGGAAGCTAGAAGGATTTCTAGAGAAAAGGAGACCAAGGAGCTTATTGAAAGAGAAAGGAAAAGGTTTTAGCAGTTAAAACAAAGCACTGAGTTAATGACAAAGGCTACTCAAACAGGAAACTTGGATGACTTCATTGCACAAACCAAGGCTGTGAATGAAAGTGCAAATGAAGCTGCTAATGAAGTAAATGTTCATGTAGAGAAATTTTTTCAATTGGAAGAGAAGAAAAAGGGGAAGGCTATTATGGTTGAAGAGGAGAGTAGAAAGAAAAGTAGGTTTTCAAGAAAAAAATTGCTACAAAGAGCCATTTCCTCGGGAATTGCAGATGCTACTAGGAGAGAAAAGGAGGATGCAGAAATAGCTATGCAAATGCAGTTGGAATGGAATCAAATGGATGCAACTGAAGACCAATCTCTAAAGCTAAAGAGACAAATTAAAATGGCAAGGAAAAAGACTGTGAAGCCCCAAGAAACTGTTCGTCAAGAACAATCTGCAACCAAGGAGGTACAAGGAGATTCAAAAGAGATTTTTATTAAAGGATATGAAATGCAGGAAGTGCCAAGGGTAAGTGAGAAAGTGTTGATAGGTTACAAAACTCATCCAGCAACTTCAAATCATGAGGAGTGCATGAGTTTAGAATATGAAGATGGTCACAAAGCAACCTATCCAATGAGGCTGATTATGAAGCAGAGTTACAACACTTTGAAGACAATTCTACCTCTACTCAACAAGAGATATAAGCTAAACATTACAGTTGCTCAAGAGTTACAACATCAAATCACAAAGCTGAGGAGATTGCCTGCAGAAGCTAATCCAGACCCTCCTTTGAAGCTTTGGGAGTCTCAAGTAAAGATTGTGATGCCGGAACCAGTCTATGCCATAATATTAACAGATGTTAAAGGAAAGAAAAAGTACTTTGACATTTGTAAGTATCTTGACAAAATCACAGATCGGGAGATTATCTATCTAATGAGGCTGTTTGGGATCTCAGACAGGGATGAACCTATTAAGAGGATCATTCATGAGGCAATTGAAGGAGAATGATGACAAGAGAAAGAAGATGAATAAGTGATTGAAGACCTGAGAAGATTGAAGCAGCCTGCAAAATTCATCAAAGTGGTACTTCTAAATTTTAAGTGCTTTTAAAATTCTTGATTCTATATGAATGTAATTAGTTTAGGGGTTTTGTTATCATCAAGTAGATTTATGTCTGTTTTTGTCACAGACACAAATAGGGGGAGATTGTTATGAATCAATGTAGCTTTGATGATAACTTTAACCTTAAAATCATAGAATTTTATCTTATTGTAACTGATCAATTGATATGAAAATTATAAAAATCGATTGATCAGGAAACCATTTATCAGTTGAAATATTTATGTGAATCAACTAATAATATGGATGGTAGCATAGGTGTACTTAGTCTATTTTAATTGATATGGTTTTAGTCAATTGATAATTTTTTCATCAATTGATACTAGAGTCGATTAATATTGATCATCAATTGATGTGTAATTTAGATTGTCAAATTATAATTATTTGAATACATGAAAATTATACAAGTGAAGGATGATCAATTGGTATGGAGGCATCAACGGATAGATGATCAATTGATACAAAGTCAATTCAGAGATTGAAGATCATCAACTGATATGAAGAACCATCGATTGATAACATCTATCAATCGATAAGTCAACAGTTATTATCAATCGATGGATATCAAGATTAATCGAAGAAGAATACCAATTGATGGATACAAGGAAGAATCAATTGATATGCTTAACAGCAAATTATCAATTGATAGGGGCTGCACTACAAGACAAAATGTTAGGAATCTTCAGACTAAAGCATACATATGGAAGACAGTCTAGATTGACTGTGAATACTCAAATTGAAGCTGTTTTTCCTAGAATGAAGATATTTCTCAAAATATAAATAAACAGATAGGAAAGAAAGTTTAGTAACATTCCTAGAATATGTAACTTTTGTTTTACTATTCATGAGATTGTAAACACTCTTGTGTTATATAAATAAGAGTGGTATCATTGTTAGATATATAAAGAACTAGAGTTATAACATATTTCTGAATCAACTGTTCAGTCTTAGAGCACTTTGTAAGAATAGTTGATTTTATTTCTAACTTTGTAAACGCAGCTAGGTTTTATTAACCTAGAATATTTGAGCAAAAATATACACTGATGAAAAAACCAATCCATCAGTAATTTTTAAATATCTTGTATTTATTCAAATATTTATTCTTGTTATTATTGTTCATGCTTAAATCTTCTCAAACCATTTAAGAGAATACAAAAACCATAAAAGTTGTTACATTTGTATTCAACTCCCCCCTCCTACAAATATATTGACATTGTTCTAGGGAATAACAAATATTTGTTCTAGGATGTTGTGAATTCTTGGTTTACGAGGCTGAGGTAAGTTTTCGGTCGATCTTTCTAGTATTTTTAAAATTATTTGTATATTTGATTATATAAATTTGGGCTAAGTGATTATATTTTGAAGTGAAGTGTATTATCCGTATATGTTGTGTGTCAACAGTAATATTGAAACTCTGATTTATGCCAAGGTTTGCAAAAATTCAGGACCGAGGTCATCAGGTCGTAGTGATAGTTTTCTGAAAATTTAGAATCGTTATCACCGAATTGTAGTGATCATGGTATGAATTATGGGTAACAAGTTATTGTTCTATGTGCAGTCATTGTGTCGTATCATATCGAATAAGAATATGAAAGTGTATCGAAAATTTATGTGTATACTTATTCATATCGAAAATTATTTTGCTATATGTATACATGTTATTTGACCCGACTAGTTGGATCGATTGGTTACTTGCTGGGCAGTGTAGCTCATTACTTACAATTTTCAGGTGTGATGTAAGAGAAAGTTGGAGTGCATTCGAGTTCGAGAATCTTAGATTTGGAGTAGATTGGTTATTGATTCGTCAGTGTTAGTTGTGTTTTTGTATAGTTATCTTTGTAAATTGTAATAGAGTTTTGGATTAATAAATTGTATTGTATTTTAGATTTGCTTGAATTAATAGTCCGAAAAAAGGCGGGCTGTTACAGTTAGTGTATGAACTTGTCGATTTTTATCAAATTGAGTGTGTAAACTTGTAAAATGTTCAATTAAGTATAAAACTTGTTACTTTTTTATCAATTAAGGGCATAAACTTTTAAAATGATCAATTGAGTGTTACAACAATTGTTCTAAAAATCGGTGATTAATCACCGATTAATCCATGTTCGATAGCTCACCGAACTGAATAAGTTTCTGATTATTCAATTAATCATTCCGATTAATGCCCGATTCATCCGATTAATCCATGTTCCGTACCTTCATCGTGTAATTATGATTTCTATTTTTTATAACACTGGTTACAACCTGTTAAATAATTATAAACTAGTGTACTTGTTGGTTTGTTTAATTTTTAAATATAATATATTTTTGTTATTTACTTATAATAATATATATAAATTAAAAGACGTATCATATAAATAATTATTTATATAAAGAAAATAAAGAGTTAACGATTTCACTACAAGAAAAGGTAGAACATGGAGCCTTTCACATCAGTTGGAGTTAATACCGATGTTAGAGGCTATTATTACATTATAGGAGATTATCGGAGCGAAGGCTTTATATCAACTTTTATTACAATAGATATTGGATACGTACTTAAAGAAATACTGTAATTCTGCCTATTTTCTACCTTAACCAAATTTTTATTACATGATTAATTAATTTAATTATGACTTGAAATATTATTTTAATATGAATATTGAGTCAGTGTGCAAATTGTCAGAGTTTACAAAGCTGGGTCAGAGTTTATTAAACTCTGATGAACTAGCTAATCAGAGTTTAACCTGATGGTCAGAGTTTATCAGTTAACTTTGATGGACCTCCTACAGTTTGGGCTGGGTCAGAGTTTATTAAACTCTTATGGAAGGCTGGGTCAGAGTTTAGCAGTAAACTCTGATGAAAGGCTGGGTCATAGTTTAGCAGTAAACTCTAATGGAAGGCTGTGTCAGAGTTTAACAGTAAACTCTGATGGAACTGGCAAAGTTTATAAACTCTGATGGGCCAATTTAGCTAAACTCTTATGACAGTTACAAACTTTGCTGATTCTGAAATATATTCTATTAAAGTCAAAATAATTATTTTAATTAATATTTTATCTGCTGTTACGTTTTATTGTATTATATATACAGAAAAATGTTGGAGATAAAAGGGAGAGACAAGTTATAATTTTGAGAAAATCTTAGCAGCCATACTCTATATCTCCTACATAAGAATTCATACAGATTGACATAGGTTTTCTGGGCGAACTGAGGTGCAGGTCGCTGTTGAGTGCTACGTATCTGTAGACGAAGTACTCTGTGCTGCTTTATCCTGGAAGTGATATTGCTGCAACCCAACATAGCGTAGTGGGGCAATAATCTCTTCAAGAACAGTCAAGACTTCTTGCAAGGCTTGGTGACTCAGCAGTTCTTTTGGTTTTATCAGTGTATGCATAAAGCTTCTGTTAGAGCTAAGTATTCTATCTTTTCTCTTGTCTTTGCAGTTACTGATTGATATATATTGTTTCTACCTTCGTACTTTGTTTTGTTAATTGGTTTAATATGCATGTTCTTGTTAAATTGTTTATATAACTGCCACATTGTTGTGTTTAGTTTTAATTATACCCAACAATCTTGAAGAGATTATCTGTGTTATATATTGAAATTAACAAGATGGTTAACGAAACTGAAACTCCTGTTGTTGGTGCTACTAGTTCTGGGTCTGAGGTTACTGCTACTGCCATTGATTGGGCTATATACTGTTTCCCACAACCTATTGATCTGTCTGGTATACCTGATAAGTTCAGCGGTGGAGCTGGTTTTTCTCGTTGACAGAAAAAGATGAAGTTGTGGTTAACGGTAAAGGGTCTATGGCCAGTGATACAGTATGATCCTCCTGTTGTGGATCAAGAGCAGGCTGACTCTGTTAAGGTTTATGCTTTATGGGCTGAAAAGGATGGAGTGGCAAGGGCTGCCATTTTGGGAGCTTTATCGAACACTCTGTTCGATGTTTACTCATCGGATGCCTTCACTGCTAAACTCTTATGGGAGAAGCTGGACCAAACCCACAATACTGACTCTCGGGGTCTAGAAAAGTATAGTATGACAAGGTTCCTGGATTTTAAACTGGTGGATACTAAATCCATGACGGAGCAAGTGCATGAATTAGAGATGTTGGTGCATGCTTTGAAGGAGTCTGGAATGGACTTCCTGAAAAGTTTCAGGTTATGTTGGTGATTGAAAAGCTCCCAAAGTCTTAGGAAGAGTTTGCCCTCTCCCTGAAAAGACAGAAAGGAGAGATCACCTGGACCAACTTGATGTTGGACATCTCGGTGCAGGAGCAACACAAGTCCAAACAGGGACATGTGATGCCTGCTGAACATGGGAGTTCGAAGGTGAATGTAGTAACTGTTGGACAGAAAAGAAAGTCTGTCACTAAGAAGGAGAATAACAAGCCTAAAACTGACAAGAAGAAGGCTAAGAAACCAAAGGCAAACAAACCATGTTGGTCTTGTGGAAAGGTTGGTCACTGGAGCAAGGACTGTCCTACTAAGAAAGTGAAGAAAACTAATGTGGTAGCACAAACTAATACTGTGCTTGCAACCACTGGTGGGCCTATGGTTAACATGGTTGTTGGTGAGGCTATTGCTTCTTAAACCAATGACGGGTATGTTACCTACAACCTTACACTACTTTTCACTTATCTGTCAAATGAATGATTGATTGATACTGGAGCTAATGTACATATTTGTACCGATATTACTCTGTTTGTATCTTATCAACAGATTCAAGGCATGACAATGATGCTTTGGTGCTCTAAAGAATATGATGAATTTAGAGTTGATTCTAAAGCATGCCATTGAAAAGAAATCTAAATGTCAAGTATGTGTGACTGCTAAACTAACTAGGAAACCCTTTTATAATATTGTTAGGGATTCAGAAGTTTTAGAATTAGTTCACACAGACATATGTGAATTCGGTGGTGTTTTGACTAAGGATAATAAAAGATATTTCATTACCTTTATAGACGATTGTAGTAGATATTGCCATGTTTATTTGATTAAACATAAAGATGAAGCACTTGATAAATTCATTATGTATAAAAATGAAGCTGAAACACAAACTGGTAAAGTACTTAAACGTTTGAGATCTGATAGAGGTGGAGAGTATGTGGGTACCTTATTTAATAAATTTTGCAAAATCAATGGTATAGTTCATGAGGTGACTCCACCATACACACCTGAGTCTAATGGGGTGGCAGAACGAAAGAACAAAATGTTTAAAGATATGATTAACAGTATTCTTATTAATTTTGGATTGCCTAAGTACATGTGGGGAGAGGCTCTGAATACGGCTTGCCATATTCTGAACAGAGTCCCTCTGAAACATATGGACAAGACACCTTATGAATTATGGAAAGGCAAGAAGACTAGTTTAAAGTATCTTCATGTATGGGGCTGTCTTGCAAAGGTACTTGTCCCTGAATACAAGAGAAAGAAACTGGGAACGAAAACTGTTGATTGCATCTTTCTGGGCTATATTGAAACCACTACTAATATGATATTTTTAGTGTTAAAATCTGACATAGATGGTATAGTGGCAAACACTATAGTTGAGTTTCGTGATGCAACATTCTTTGAGAATGTGTTTCCTATGAAGACTAGTTTACCTCAGGGTATTTCTGATGATGATCCCACTCGCACATCGAGTTCCATTCCTGATCATGTGGAAAGGATGACAAATGTGGGAGCGGATTCTGTTAGTAGCTCTTCTCCTAACGAAGTAGAAGAACCTAGAAGGAGAAAGCGGGCAAAGGTGGTCAAGGACTTTGGAAGTGATTTTATCACTTACAATGTTGTGGACGAACCCTTATCTTTTCGGCAGGCCATGGACTCTACAGAGTCAAGGCACTGGAAAGGCGCTATAAAGAGTGAGATCGACTCTATTGTTTCTAATTGAACATGGGAGTTAGTTGATCTCCCTCATGGGTGTACTACTATGGGATTTAAATGGATCTTTAAAAGAAAAATGAACCCGGATGGCTCAATAGATAAGTATAAGGCTAGGATGGTAGCTAAGGGTTTTAGGCAAATGGAAGGCATTGACTATTTTGATACATACTCTCTTGTTGCATGAATGACAACAATTCGAATGCTTATAGCATTGGCTTCCGTACATGGTCTTATCATCCGTCAAATGGATGTAAAGACAGCTTTTCTTCATGGTGATCTTGAAGAAGATATTAATATGGATCAGCCTGAGGGATTTGTTGCTTCTGGCAACGAGAGAAAATTTGTAAATTAATCTAATCTATCTATGGCTTGAAACAAGCTCTTAGAGACTGGCACAAAAATTTTGATGAAACTGTTTTGACTTCGAATTTTTTGGTTAATGAAAGTAACAAGTATGTCTACTATAAGATTAAAGGAAATGATAAAATGATTTTGTGCCTGTATGTGGATGATATATTGTTGTTTGGAACCAATATTGAGATTATTAACGAGATAAAAAGTTTCTTGAAAAGACACTTTGAAATGAAGGGTATGGGCGCTATTAACGTGATTCTTGGTATCAAGATGACTCAGTCAGCTGATGGAATAACCTTGTCACAATCTCATTATATAGAGAAATCTATACTTGAGAAGTATGGTTATTCAAATTGTAGAATCGCAAGCACACCATATGATTCAAAAGTTGCTCTTGCCAAGAATAAGTCAGGAGTTCATGTGTCTCAGTTAAGATATTCTCAGATTATTGGGAGTTTGTAATATCTTGTTAATGGTACTAGACCAGATATTTCATATTATGTGTCTAAGTTAGCTAGATATACAATTTGTCTAAACAAGACTCATTGGGATGCTCTTGATAGAGTGCTTAGATATCTAAAAGGCACCATCTACCTTGGTTTGCATTACAAGAGGTTTCCTGGAGTGCTAGAGGGATATAGTGATGCAACTTGGATAGCTAAGAAATTTGGTTCCAATGGAGTGACTGGATATGTGTTTACCCTTGCGGGTGGAGCTATGTCCTGGAAGTTCGCTAGACAGACTATTGTAACTCGGTCTACTTTTGAGGCTGAGTTGTATGCATTAGATGCCACGGGGACGGAGGCTGAATGATTATATGGACTTATGTCTGTGATTCATGTAGTAAGTCAATCACTTCCGGCTCTTGCTGTTCATTGTGATAGTCGTACAACTATAGACAAGATAAACAATAAGAAGTATAATGTGAAAACAAAGAGACACGTCCAAGTTAGACTAAAGTCTATAAGGGGTTTGGTGTCTGACAGGATCATTGTTATTGAGTTTATTGGAACTCAAGACAACCTGGCTGATCCTTTGACTAAGGAACTTGAGCATGTTGTTGTCCTTATGTCGAGGTTGGGGATGGGACTGACAACACATTTTGAGTCATCAACAGCGGGAACCCAATACACCTCAGAGGAGATCCCTCGAAGTGTATTCAATGTGATAATAAAAAGTTGTAATGATGATTCAGTAGTACCTCTACTACATATAGAGAATGTAATATGGGTGTGGGTGCTTTATATGCATATATGTGCAAGAGTAGTGTCAACTACTAAGGCATGTGAGTGTGTATGGGGTAATTGTGTACCCTCGCGCGCGCGCACACGCGCGCCGCCGCCGCCTCACTTCACCTCGTCACGCCTCGTCTCGCCTCGCCTCGGGTCGAAGGGCGGTTTGGGCTAATGTCTCGGCGTCTCGTGTATGCGATGTGACCTGGACGAGGAGTTTTATTATATGATTAATTAATTTAATTATGACTTTAAATATTTTTTTAATATGAATATTGAGTCAGTGTGTAATTGTCAGAGTTTACAAAGTTGGGTCAGAGTTTATTAAACTCTGATGGACTAGCTAATCAGAGTTTAACCTGATGGTCAGAGTTTATCAGTAAACTCTGATGGACCTCCTACAGTCTGGGTTGGGTCAGAGTTTATTAAACTCTGATGGACCTGCTCATCAGAGTTTAGCACAATAAACTTTGATGGAAGGCTGGGTCAGAGTTTAGCAGTAAACTCTGATGGAAGGCTTGGAGGCTGGGTTAGAGTTTAGCAGTAAACTCTGATGGAAGGCTGGGTCAAAGTTTAGCAATAAACTCTGATGGAACTGGCATAGTTTATAAACTCTGATGGGCCAATTTAGCTAAACTCTGATGGTAGTTACAAACTTTGTTGATTCTGAAATATATTCTATTAAAGTCAGAATAATTATTTTAATTAATGTTTTATCTGCTGTTACGTTTTATTGTATTATATTTACAGAAAAACGTTGGAGATAAAAGGGAGAGACAAGTTACAATTTTGAGAAAACCCTAGCAGGCGTACTCTATATCTCCTACATAAGAATTCATACAGATTGACATAGGTTTTCTGGGCGAACTGAGGTGTAGGTTGTTGTTGAGTGATATATATCTGTGGACGAATTACTTTGTGTTATTTTACCCTAGAAGTGATATTGTTGCAATCCAACACAGTGTAACGCGGTAATAATCTCTTCAAGAACAGTCAAGACTTCTTGTAAAGTTTGGCGACTTGGTAGTTCTTTTAATTCTGTTTTTTCTCTTGTCTTTGCCGTTACTGATTGATATATATTGTTTCTACCTTCGTATTTTGTTTTGTTAATTGGTTTAGCAATGGGCGATATTGCATGGGGCAGAACTTCCCCGTCTATCCTTTCGGTCTGGAAACGAGAGTTATTGAATGTTAGAAATCCCCCACAAGCAACACGTACTCATCACGAATTTACTCAACTTACGACAAAAATTACCACTTATCCGGTTCTTGATTCTCACATGGTATATCGTTCTTTCTTTTTCAATTCTACAAATATTTCCGTCTTTCGTAATCTTGTCCCACCCCACCTCGCCAAATGCTCCACATTTGACTTGCTAGCAGCATGTATATGGCGAAATCGAACAATTGCTCTTGCATTACACCCTGAACAAAGGGTTCGTTTGGTATTTGCTGTCAATTCACGTTCGAGGCTCAAGTATAGTGTACCGATTGGATACTAAGGGAATGTTTTTGTACTTCCTGGTATTATATCTACTGTTAAAGAGTTGTGCAACAATACGATAGGATACACATTGGAATTAGTGATGAACGCGAAAGCAAATGTGACAGAGGAATATGTGAGATCCTTTATTGATCTCACAGTCATGAAGGGACGAGCTGCAATACCAACTGAGTGGACTTACATTGTTGATGATTTAACTCAGCTGGATTATGGGACACGAATTACGAGTGGGGGAAACCGATTTATAGTGGAATGGCTTATTCTGAGGTTGATCCTACCCCCGGAACCGGAAACTATTTTCTGAGGATTAGGAAAAAGGATGGGGATGAAGATCAGATTGTTGCACCAATGTGCTTGTCTGCCTGTGCTATTGAGAAATTTGAGAAAGAATTACAAAAATTGTGAGTAAATGGCCATTATGGACCTCATGTATCATGTATCATGTATCATGTATCAAAGCTTCAAGTGCTCTTTAAGTCTGGTTTAGCTTACTTTTGTTAGTTCCACTAATAATCCTTGGACAATATGGTCGTAAGGATCGGCTTGATCCAGCTGTCAATTTTTGCATTTGGAGAAGCATTAATACGGGTGTTTGCCCTATATGTCACAATTTGGGAAGAAAATGCCCTAAATGGCACATCCCAAAAAAATGGCACATCCCAAAAAAATGGCCCTAAATAGCACTCCAAAACGCTACATCGTGTAGCGTTTTGAAAAAAAAAATCTTCCCAAAACGCTACTTTAAGTTGCGTTTTGAGCCCGGAACCCAAGATAAAGTAGCGTTTTTCCCCGAAAAAAATGAAAAAAAAAGAAAAAAAGTACAAAACGCTAAACGAAATAGCGTTTTCACCCTTTTCCAGCACGCCAGACTATGTAGCATTTTGGAGTGCTATTTAGGATCATTGTTATGAGTTGTGCCATTTATGACATTTTTTCCCCAAATTGTGACATACAAGGCCTTTTCTCCATTAATACCAAGTCTCATTTGTTATAAAATCTTGTCAACAATTCATGCATCAAATTCTTCGTTATTTTTTAATATTGCACAATCATTTATTTTAATCTAGTTAAAACATATATAACAACTCATCCAATAAATCATCACTGGAAAAATTATCGTTACAGCAATCCAAGCTACTTGCACAAGAAATGTTCCAAAAAGTTCGAATATGTATCTTTCTTCTATCCAGCAATGATTTTTTCAATATCTTGTTTGCTTGTCCTGAATTCACTTTATCTAGTATCATCTATCTCTAACCTATATCACATTGCAAGTCTACCTTCTTCTGTTCTTGAATCAGAAGCATCTGATACACTATAACAATAAGAGTATGGCTTCCTGACCAATGATGGCGAGTTCAAGAAGCCATCAAGAACTTAAGACCATGCTTCCACATGGTACTTGCCAGCCTTCTCTAATGCCCTAAGCCACCTTACAGAAGTTTCACTTGAAACCCCACTTTCTTTGCAAATAATTTCCTCAAAGGTTGAGAATACATCTGCGGGCATTTTGTCTGAAGAACCTGCAACATAGATAGCAGCACCCTTACTAAGCAAATTCCATATCCTTGTGCTCTGTTCACGCATTTTATGTTGCACATAAACCTTCTTTGCTTGGTCCCTTGAGAAGGCAACATAGAACCCTCCACCCATGTCTTCTGAGAGAACTCCCCGACTTTTTGAATGAGACACCCAAAAGCTTTTATATAAAAAGTCGTGCTTTTCATTTCGACAACCAAAGAAAAAAAGAACTGGAGCAGTTGGACCGGATTTGCTTTGCAGTGCTCTTTCCTCCACAAATCCACGAAAAGGTGCACAACCAGTTCCAGGTCCAACAAGAATGAGGGGAAGTGACGGTGGTGGGGATGGAAGAGAACCTTTATTAAACCACACTGGAACCTGAATTCCTATTCAGACATGATTATGAAATCAGAAGTATCAGAAAAAGGAAGTCAATAAGATTGATTCATAAAAAATTAAATGTTGTGAACATCCATACCTTGCTCAGGAACGAGTCCAGCTAACCATGATGAGCAGAGACCAAGTCGCTTTCTTTTAAAAGGTGTAGTCCAAGAAACAGTTTTAACCGTCAAGTGTACTTGGTTGGGATGAGCTGAAGACGAAGAAGAGATGGAGAAATCCCTTGTTTTTAACTGAGGAACCAGCTGAACTAACCATTCAAAAGGCATTTGTACAGATGGGAAGTCCTCTAATACCTATATAACATAATATTAATTGTGTTGTGAGAAATCCATTTGTCCCAGTTCACTATAAATTAGTGCTCCTTTTAAAATATATGCCAACAAGGAGACCAAACTTAATATTACAATAATGAGCCTAGCAGAATGAGAAGCATTAGAGTTGCTTGAGAGAGATTTAACCTCTAACACAGTTCTGCGTTCCTTTTGATTGTATTCATATAAATCATCTCTTCCTTCTGCTGAGGCAAAATATTGCAGTCTTTCCTTCTCATGTGGGGCAGCAGCGAAAAAACTCATGACCTGGACAAGTGATAAATAGATTGTGTTTTATGCAAAACTGTTGAACCAGAGAAAAATACAAAATTATGTTGTACAAGAGCATGACTCAACAAAGAAAAAGGTTGTAAAGTTGTGTCAAACTCCACTCGCTGAACAAACAGTGATGTTCTTCAAACTTGGTACTAATTAATTACATATACATTAGGACTTGGTACCAATTAATTTTAATTTAAAT
Source organism: Oenanthe sinensis (assembly GCA_028671895.1). NCBI lineage: Eukaryota > Viridiplantae > Streptophyta > Magnoliopsida > Apiales > Apiaceae > Oenanthe > Oenanthe sinensis. The sequence continues at coordinate 39,861,301 of CM053801.1, forward strand.
ATCTATTAACATTAATGACTCTTAAAGTATTCATATATATGTATATATTCTGTGTGTAACTGGGTGTTGTGGACGAAGGTTTAGAAAAAAGAATTGGCTGGAAAGAAAGTACTTGATAGTGGTCTCTAATTTGGGGAAATATGATGGGTAGTCCCATTTTTCATTCTTTAGTCATCAAAGAACTAATATGTTCAGTAATCAGAAGCTATCTTATCGGCATGATCCGAAAAACCAAAACTGTTTAAAACCAGGGAAAATACAGATGTAAAATCAAGTTTGAAAAAACCAGGGAGAACGCCAATTTGTTTGAGATAGAATTGTTAAAGTTTAGGCATCCGCTTCTTGATAAAAAAACATGGCCAGATCATTCAATCAAGCTCGAGCGTTTAAGAGACAGACCATTTTACACGATCTAAATTTCTAGTACTTTTATCCTATGTTACTCAGACTCTTCATTTATCCTTCGAGTACCCGTGTCGGACACTCGACACTCGGACATGGACATTCGGACTTGGACACTTATTTTAGGCCAAAAACATGTATATTTTTCAGAATATTGCCGAATCCGATACTTGGACACGTATCCATGTTGGACACTTCTACCCGAGTCCGAGTAACATAGCTTTTATCTGAATTTTTTTCTTCTTGGTACTATTAACATCTTTCTCTGATACTAATCTGAAACAAAGGTAATAATATTACCATCAAGGAAGAGTCAGTTTAAACTACTAGAAGTTGAAAAAAATCTTTAATGAGATTTGTGCTATATGGCGAGTGGTTCTTGCAAAAGTGGGAAGCCATTCTGAAGATTAATATTTGGCTTTTAGCCAAGTCTAACTAAATCTATGGCATCTCCAAATTTATGTTACACAATCCTCTGGTGTACATAAAAGGTACACAAACTAAGGAAAAAACCTCACAGAGATTAAGGGTGTGTATAGGAACAACAGCTTTTTAGAGATTTAAAAGCTGTTTTTAGAAAAAACATGTCCTCCATGCTTGCTTTTGAAAAAAAATTGCTTTTCAGCTTTAACGGGAAATAACTACAATTTTCACTATCAAACTTTCCCAAAAATATTATATTTTTTATATTATATCTCAAAACATGCAAAAATAAAAAATATTACCAAACAGTCCTCTGATTTTTATGACATTACTTTTTTTAACGTTATTTTTTCTCACAAGCATTTTAAAACAGCAATCTCAATTGGAGCCCAACGAAAGAACAAAAAAGTTAATAGCTCAAAGCTTTCCGTGGTTCCCGTTGACGATTACAAAAAAATTGATGGATAGTTTTATTGTTTAACTTCTGTGTGTGTCTTTAATAGTTTATACTCCTGGTACCATATGGCCGTATATAGATTATTAGACATTGATTAGTTTTTTGGTTTAACTTATTATCAATTAATGTCTTTATATTATTGTTTCATTTTTTAATAATCATATCTAGTTAAGTTAATTTTCCTAGGATGAAGATGAAGTTAATTTAATTATTTAATATCTTCTTGTTCCGATTTAATTGATTCTCATAATTTTTCTTTTTCTTTGTGCTTAATTGTTTAATAAATATTTGTTGACAAATTGATCGTTATATATTATTGTTACCAAATTTATTTTTTGACAGTTTATATTTGTGCCTTGAAATTTTGATAGGTTATTGTTAAATAATAAGATTCATAATATATGTTTGTCATGTTAATTCTTTTTTATTATTTTTAAGAAAAGAGAATTGATTTTAGGGAGAGTTTATATTAATTGTAATTGATTGATGGATACAAGTTCCTAGATTTTCAATATTATTTGTTAATTAGCTTAAAAAATCTCATCTAAAAATTATTCTAGTTCGCCTAAGTTATTTGTCACAGTTTTGGAAATTTGATAGTATTTGTGGATTGATCTGTGATTGATACAACTAAATATTGTGCATTAGCAGTTATTTTACCATCGATCAGCATCATGTCAAAAGTAGATTGTTGTCAGAAATAACAAGTTCCTGAGTATAGTTTCTAACTGTTTTTGGTGTTTTCTTAGTATAATTGCAGTAATAAAGAGATATAATAGAGAATTATTGGTAGATTGAGAGAGAGATATAGAGAAATATCTAGCAGAGTGATAGAGACAGAGTTTAGAGATAGAGAGATAACTTGGAGAAGAAGATATAAGTTTCTAGGGAGAGAAACTCTCTAGGGAGGGAGAGAGCAGTTGGTGGAACTAAGTTCACTTTTTATATCATTATAATGCATAAAAGTGATATTACGACTACAACTACTATTTATTGACCCCCACTACTAACACAAAGGAACAACTCTAATAACCTTCTATACTAAACAATTCAAATAGTAATACTACCAGCCATGCACATTTATACTAACAAGCACTCAAGTGCTATTCCTGAAAATTGTATAGCATATTTTCTGTTATATATAAATGTTAGAACTTCAAAGTACAGTTTAACAACACTTACAAGGATGAGATCTACAAACTCAGAAAGCAAAATGGAAAGAAATGAAGCCAAGACAACCAAAAGCATGAGAAGAATATTTGGATGCATATTAGCAGGTGAAATATGAAAAAATAAAATGAGAAGATCAAAGAGGAAGACTATACCTCAAAAAGATAGCGTCTAGGGGAAGCTGATGCAACGTCCATATTGAACTTAACAAAATCTTTTAATCTCACAGGTACATTTGAGGCCTTATGTCCTTTATGTCTATGCTGAATCTGAGACAAGATCCAAATAATCACAAGAATTCATATTTATTAAGAATCTGGCATTTCTAATTGTGAACGGACTGATCCAAGATAAATTTTAATGTGCCCAACTCTTATTCAGGATCCCTCCTTATGTTTTACCTTTAAATTACACTACAGTAAGAAACTGAACAGACTGTTCCACAAATAGTTGAAACAATATGCAGTAGTGATAGCTGAAATGGTTTATCAACAAATCAAATACATATAACTGCCCTAAAACGTTCAGATTCTACATCTGAACGCGACAGATACTGGTACAAGAATAGAAAAAAGCATTAGTCTCAAAGTATATTTAGAAATAGATGATAAAACTGGTACACAGATCATCTGTAGATAAATATATACCGTTATGTGAGATTCAGGATTCAAATTACAACGCTTAATAAATGCATCTACTGCAACAGGATCCTGTGCAGGAAGAACCTCAAGAACATCACCAACATCGTAATAGATGGACTGTAGAAAAAAAGGCAAGGGAAAAAATGTAAGAAAATCTAAGGTACAAACTCATAACACATGTTATAGCCTCTTCTAATAAAAATAGTTCCACTTTTACAGAAATACGGTCAATGAATAAGAAACGAACAGTTGAAGCTAGAGGCCAAAGGTTATAACTGATAACTAATGTGCAAAATCTATTCTATATCATTCAAGATTTTAGTTTCTTAATTTGATGGTCGCATTTTAAGTTTATATTTGACCAATCTGTGTACATTATCTTGTGTTTTCATTGTGATGTCTTTAATGTCCAGTAACATAAATAAGAAGTTTATTTTAAAAAAAAAAAATTGACTTGATCACAAAGAGATCATAATGTACCATAATAAACAGGTTCGTTTGTTCCTAATCGAGTGGATGCAGAACATTTAATTAAAGCATCAGATTGTATTTTACTTTTTGTTATTATTTAGGAGTAAATTTAATTATAATACGTTAGATAATAATTTTATTAGATGGATAGAATATTTGGAATATTCTAGATTATAGTACTAGAATAATAAAAAGGATTTGGTTTCCTTTATTATGAGGATTTTACTTTTAAAACTGGTCAAGTTATAGGGTTTTAATCCAAAATGTAATATTTTATTATCGGAAGATTTTGACTAATTACTAAATTGAGATCATGGTTATTACGGCGCCAAGTCGAGGCTTGACGCCCAACTACCTTCGTAAAGACTAGTCATAAAAAGTCGATAATTTGTTCATATACATATATTTATTGGATGGGATAAACAGCATTGCTAAACACATCAATTTCACAATTTAAATCAAAAGTAATAGAGTAATAAGTTTAAAATAAGCATATTTACTACATAATAACATGCAAATACCAAATATTAAACATTTCCAAGCAAATAAAAACATAAGTGATGATGAAAATCAAACAAAGTAATCCATCTCAATATTAAGTTCATCTCTATCCCTTTATTGTGTATTGTCATTGATCGAATAATGTGATTGAACACCATAATCATCGTTATCATGGCGCCAAGTCAGGCTTCGAAAAATCTCGGTGCCTGAGTACCTTCGTGTCGACTAGTCGACGACTAGTCGTCTTCGTGATAACAATGATTGAGATTGTTCTTTTTTGTGATCTGAACAAATCCCTCTCTTTTGCGGCTCTCTTTTGCGGTTGAGAAATCTATGGTTGGATCACCTTGGCCAGAATTATCAAGTTTTTGGATAATATGGTGGTAATCACCACTAGAATTAATGATGCACTTACGAATAAACTTGATATGGTTGATAATTTAGTGCTGAAATGTGATGGATAAAAAGTGCCAAGGGAACCTATTACACAACATGAGGAAAGTAAATCACATGGCAGGCATGTTTTGATTGGATGAATAATAGAAATCTGAATCTATTATATTTTAGTGTATTAACAGTAAAATATAAATGGTTAAAAAGCATCTAAACTTCAAGAAGTTGTAAAGGAAAACCTAGTGGAACATATAGGTTTTCTAGGCCCTGACAACATGTTGAGAATGATTACCACATCAAAAGATCTTATTATTTCCATGTTCTTCCCAACGACCTTGCTTGTGGAGTTAAAGATCTTCAAAATATGTGTCAAATCATCTTTTTGTGTGGTATTGATTCTTAAATTTTATAAACTCGTGTACGAATTTTTTCAAAAGCAAGGAGAATGATCATATAACATGGAATTAAAATACTAGTTTGAATTTACTTGAATATTTTTTGTTGTAATTTGTTATATATTGATTATATTATATAGATAGAATATTATGAATATTTTAGATTATAGCAATAGAATAATAAAAAGGATTTGCTTCCTTCCTTTATTAGGATTTTACTTGATCGTTAAGTTTTAGGGATTTACTCATATATAGGAAGTTGCAATATATTATAATTAAAAGATTTTAATTGTTTATTAATTTGAGAATGTTTTCTTTTGTTATGTGTTGCGATCCTCAAATCCTTTTATGCTGTCAAGAAATCATAATAGTGGTTTTTTTATGGTTAGATAACCTTGGGCTAGTGAATTTTTGTGGTTGATTCACTCAAATCTATCATTTCTTTATGTTTCCATTTGTTCCGCATCACCAATTATTTTCTCTTCTAATTGATATACAGTGTCTAATGGTCCAATCAAATTACCTACATCATTTTCTAATACTTAATCTAACTATATCCTACTAGTACAAACTGGTCTAATCTAGACTCCTAATGTTTGTTAATGATACTGAAAAAGGAGTAATTGTTCAACACATATTAAATTATAATTAATTCAACTGCGTTGTTAGTATTTAGTTGAAGATGAGTATGTAGAAGCATCGATATTTATGTATGCATATTAAGAGAGTGGGGGTGTGGGCTTAAAGTTAGGGGACTTAAAAGTGATTTTTAACTATAAGTTTAAAAAATTTGTGTTTGTATAATAAGTTAAAAAGTAACTTAAAGTTAAAAAAACAGCTTAAAGTAAGAAGTTGGTAGGATGTACTTTTTTGAAAAACTTGCTTTGTTTTTTGTAATTTTATTTGATAAAAGTTGATATCCTCATTCACATGTATAACTTATAAACTTTATTGTTATTTTTATAATTTTAGCAAGTCATAAGTTAGACATAACAATAAAAATTATTCAAAGAGATATTAACTTAAAAGTTTCACTTTTTACTTTTCACTTTAAATGACTTCAAATCATAAGTATTTTTTTAAAGTTTACAACACGGGCTCTAAACACTTTGCATTCTAAATTTTAACCAAATCAATAAAGAATTATCATGACAGCGTGCATTAAAAAATATCCATGAGAAAACTAAGGGTAGACATATATATTTGAAATCAAGATATTTTAACTCTTCTTATTCCGAAAGCATAACATATAATTTGTTATAATAAAAAAATATTACAAGTGATGTGTATATAAAAATATCTGTATCAAAGAAATATCCAAAAAAATATATATATACAATTTACTAAATGACATGAATTTAACATGGGAAAAAAATACAAATTACTTGATGACTTGAAATTACTTAATGAATACGACAATATTACTATACTAGTATTAGGTACCAAAACAAAAAGGCATTCTTAATACGTCCTTGAACATTTTTGATTTTCAATCAAATCCCTCCATTTAACGGCCCTCTTTCAAGTTTTATAATATCTCCTTAAATCCCTTCATTTCTAAACAAAAGTTGGGTGTTTTTAACAGCATATGTTGAGTAATTCCTATGAGAATCCAAATATGGCATATCTTATAACTAGTAACACCAATCTGGTGCATATAAACTAAATATTCATTTCGTTTTATTGCAAACAAAACTTTAAACAAAAGTTGATCGTTTTTCCTTCATTCTTCTTTTTTCTTGCTAAATTTCTCTTTATTGAAATTTCTTCAATATAATAGCTACAATAAATAAACCTTAGTTTGAACCCAACTCAGGCCACTACCACAACTACTGTTGTTTGACACTTACTCAAAATAGAGATGGACGCAAATTTTTAATGGAAGGACTCGAATTAGAACAAAAAATAAATAAATAATGTGATTAAAAAAATTGTCCAAGGACCTCATACATTAATCCCGAATAGTTTGTGGACAAACAAATTCATGTTCTTTTCATCAGATAACTAATACATAATAAACTTGTAAGTTGTAAGGTGACACTTGACAGGAAGCTTAAACAAACACTTGCAAATAAGTTGTGAACTATGACAGTTGACATTCCAAGATTACAAAATATAATAAACTTTTACTTACCGATGAAATAACTTCAAATTCCATGTGGCGCACTTCTGTCTCAGAACCATCTTCACATAATGAGTAGTTATTTATCTACAACAGTGAACTAAACAAATTACGAAGAGTAAAAGTCGGAAGATATATATACTTATATCTTGACAACTTTTTAGATTGTAAATTCAGAGAGCACTCGAAATGACAAGTGATGTGGTGCATATAAACTATCAATTCTTATATACACATCTATAGATTTCTCCCTCCAAACTTTCTCTCCTCAGGTTTTTTCTACTTTTTCTCACTCTTTAACTGACTTCTTAAACAAACTCTTGTTCTACTCAATTCTATCTCTGATTCTCTGTTTATCTCGTTAATTCCATATGATTCCTGTTATTTTAATGCATTCATACACTGAAAACACCAAAAACAGTTGCATTTCTGCAATCTCAGTTCATAGTTACTAACAGATTTGGTACCAGAGCGAGCTTTTCGATCAAGCACTGGTTCAATTGCGTTGTGCAATTTGAGACAAGTAGTGTGAAGTGATCATAGTGAGAATCGCAGAAAAATTCACAGAGTTATGACTCTTGTACACCAGGGTTTGATTACTGCGCTCAGGTAGTTAAATCTGTAGTTGTTTTGCATAGATCTGTTGTTATTTGAACTTCTCTACCCGTTTGTCCTCATCTTACAGATCCGGCAGTTTTTGTCGATTGAATTTGAGAAAAATACAAAAATATCAGGTCAATTACAATAGTTTCCAATATCAGTACTTGTTAATCGTTGTTGAGGTTCAACTGGAGAGGTCGGTTGTGTGTTAAAGTAATTGTTAATTGTTGTTGGAGTTCATTTAACGGTGATCAGTTGTGTGAGAATGTTGATAATTACATGTGTTAAGTGCTGTTAATGAAAATGAGTCACCAGAAAAAAAGTTATGCTGAGACATCTCATCAAGGCACACTGAGAATGATCCAGCAAGATCTTCAAGGTCATAAGGTAAGGACGGATGAAAAGATTGTGAAATTACAGGAGATTAAGATGTTAGTTCTAGGAATGAAAGGAATGATTAATACAAATATTTTGGGGAAGAATAATGACGGAGAAGGTGAAATGTGTGATGAACAGTTTTCAGCTCATCCTGGCAAAGGAATGTTCAAGAATGTTCTAAAGCGCTGATACTCATCCTGTACCACTCCAATGAACCAAATACTGATGATAACCACCCCCGCGCTGAGTTGGCATGAACCTCACATCCAGAAGAACATCAACAGGCAGTTGTCCGCAAAGAAACATAGGTGGGTATATGAGGTACATGTAAAATGTAATGGTGGAGTAGACATACGATTAATGGAGCTAGAAGCAACTGGCCATGGAAAGGGGTAAGATCTTACACATTAAACACAAGATCAATAGCCATACGACTAGGAAGACCTAACTCATAAGCATTAGCACCAACTCTCTTACGAACCCGAAATGGACCCGTCCTCTTAACATACATTTTCTTCCAAGCATCAGGAGATAGTGCGATGTCGCAACATAAACTCCATCACCCTCTTTATACTCCCAAAACCTGCGATGCACATCAGCATCAAACTTATAATTTGAGCAATTCATTGTGCAAGTTAATTTTTTGTTGTTCCCACCAGTCCCATGCAAATGCAACTCATGAATGTGACGTACTAAAGACCTTAGTCTGTTCATCAGTCTGTGAATGATAGGCATCTGTGGATGATAAGCAGTAAAGAACTTAAGACTAGCCTGAAGCTCTGATGCTCGGACTCTCCGAATGGCCTAGCCGTACCCGTGTCGACATGACACAACACGGATACGGGGATCCGGATCCGGAAAATGAACATTTCATCGTCGACAATTATACTATCTTTTACCAACTTGCATCTATGTTAACAATCTCTTATACATATATAGGCATTTGATCAAATAGAAACCAATTTTGCCTAAGAACTAGAAACTAACTTTACATTCATTAGATTTTTATATTCAATTAAATTTATAACCACATAAATTATCCTACCTCTATTTCTTTATTTTTACTCTATTCTATTCTGGTTGCATTCTCTTTCACCCACCTCATCTTTTTACTCTCTTTATTCAAATAATTATTTTGGGGAGGGGTGGAAGATGATGAAACCTAATAAAGACACAGATGAACTGAGCAAAGAGAATGTGTTCAACATTCGTTGGGCTGGGAAGATGATTAAACATATTTTACACAGATTAACTGGGCCAAGAGGATTTGTTGGGGTATTTTTGCAACTTAAAATAAAAAATGGGAAATCATGGAATTACCACTTCCAAGAAGCAATCAGGCCTAGTCTTCTCATGAGAAAATTTACCCGGGGAAACGGATCGAGCTCCCTCAATTTGCATTTCAAGGCACTCTAAATCTGTGATATTTAATGTCAGCTAGCAGACCAATAGACAGAATGCAATATAACTTGAAACGTTAGACCATTACGATACAACTGCCTACATTGCAATATAATGAACAAATAATAAAAATAACTACAAATCTACAATTTAATTGAGCATCCTTATAAACTGTTACTAGCCAGCTAGTGAGGCCTGTTGTGAATGTAATGTGCAAGAGCTTATGCTTCACTGTTCGTTATATGTCCGTATCTCATAATTGGGTCAAGTGCATCAATATAAACCTATCCAAAATACTTACCCAGATCAGAGCCACTAACCTTTATACTTGAAAATGAAAATTTTACACTTTACAGTCTATCAATGACCAACATATTTATTGATTTGCCCTTGCAAATTGCAATGTGTGAGTGTAAATCTTATTTCAGTGCTTAAAATATGCAAATATGAAGAAATAGTCTGCATACTAGGGGTGTACAAAGAATCCAATCAACCGCATCAACCGCTCAAACCGGCCGCAACCGAATCGCATTTTTAGTATATATATTATATTTTTATCGACAAGAGCACTTAATAACATAACTTGAAAGACTTGTTACTTTTTTTAGTAATTATATTGCTCCTTAATTTATCTTTTTTTATTGTACTATATAATAATACTACATGAATTTATAATAATTATAACTAATTAATTATATACTTTTAAGGTGGTTGAACCGCAAACCGAACCACACCAACCGCAAATTAGCGATTGAAAATGTCGCGGTTAACCGCAACCCCAAATGCGGTTGTGGTTGGAGATTTTGTAAAACCGCCACATGCGGTTTGGTGCGGTTTACCCCAAACCGAACCGTGTATACCCCTACTGCTATAATGCAAAATTGGTAATATAACTTAGTACAAATGATCAAATCAATAAATATTGGTGCTCAGTCTTTTCTTGTGCAGGTGGTTTAACATTGCAGGGAACACGTCAGGGTTAGAGGATGTGGAAATACAAAGATGAAAACATTGCAGCAAATTAGTAGTCAAGCTAGTTGGTAATGATTTTGAACAAGCTTGTTACCTGTCTCAGTTGAAAACTGTGCATGCAAGCCATCAGTTTCGTGATACGTGACTATAAATTTGGGTTGATCCATCAAATTTGCATTTTCAATCATAAAATTTGGACCTCTTGGTAGTAAATCAGGATTGTTTTGATACAAAATATTCCACAAAGAAGACATCCACGGATCTAGAGCACCTTCATACCTGTAATAATGCCTTACTTACTCCGGATCTTTATTTTTATTAAGCATATAAAAAATATAAATACATATAACGTCCTGTTGTTTGAATAAAGAGTAAAATACAATGTAACTAGAACCTTGAAAGAGCATAATTAATGAATATTCATATTATGTAGTTAAATTACTGCATTGGCAAGGCAGAAGTATTACCCTGAAGGATGCTGATCATCTCCGAGACCTCTTTCAATGATTGCAACTGCCCCGAGATCACAAAGTCTTTTATCAAGCTTCTTTGCAACAAACTGCAAAACAAAATACATATATATTTAACAAACCACAATACCATTCTAAGTCATAAAAACGATGTATATATATTATAGGCAAGTTAAAATACGAGAAGTGTACATTACATTGTATTTCTGATAACCTGAATCACCCAATCCAAATACCGCATAATGAACTCCTTTTAGCCAATGCTGATTCAGATTCCTCTGCAGTAGATGTTTCCAAAATGCCTATGAATTGCAAAACACGAAACCAATCAGACCACGCACAAGTAACTAATTTATTATGTACACATTAAAAATGTAGACAACCTTCATGGGATCTGGTGGGTCACCCTGGCCTGTAGTGGAAACTACAAAAATTACATTATCCTCGTTAGGTAGTAAACTCTGAAACGAAAATTAAAATAATTAGGCTTACATCTTTACAAATGAATATTTGTTCTCAGAAATCTCGGGATAAACCAGAGTCGAATTCAAAAGGAGTCAGGACCTGGAATGACATATGATTAATCAAAGATTGAATATATATATATATATATATATTAAATAATTAGGCTTATAGCTTTATAAATGAATATTTGTTCTAAAAAATCTCGGGATGAGCCAGAGTCTAACTCAGGACCTCGGACACGAGGATTAATCAAATGTTGAATATATATAAGTTTAGAGCAAATAGAAGAATAGTATATTACGGGATCATATTCATCGATTGAGAGGAGGGCGACGGGGCAGCCTCTGCGCTCAGCTTCGCGGGCTATTCTTTCAGCTGCGTCCATTGCGTTTCCTGTTTGGGAGGCATAGAGAATCACCACCATCTTCTTCTTCTCCATAATTATCAAAGCATACACCACTCTTACCAAAACCTACATTAACCCCCTGTTATATACTCGGATGCTCCGAATCAAAATCTGGGTCATTTTTATTGTCACTTAAAAATATATTTTTGTGGATTAAATTAATTTATATTAATTTTATTATTTACTACGTTTGAATAGTAATTACTAGTTGGTTATAATATTATACACAAATTAGTCAACTTTATAATTTAGAAAAAACGGTTTTTCTAATGTGTGACTAATGGCACAATAAAAGATGAACTCCTACTTATTAATGATAATGAACCTTCGGTATGTAAAAAAAACTCCACCAATAAAAATAAGTCACCTCATAAAAGTGTTATGAAAGTAAGGATTTAATGTGTGGTCATGGGCACACACTAAAAATACCCTTATAAAAATTAGTTAATCAAACAAATAATTATAATATTATATAAATTAATCAAACTAAAATTTTGTAAATTGATATTCCCTCTGTCACATCTATTTCTTTACAGTTTCCTTTTTTAGACGTTTCTCTCAATTCTTTATGTTTCCAAAAAAATAAAAGTTTTATAATATAAAAATCAACTACACTCACTACTTTCCTCCGCCATACTCACTTTATACCTTAAATATTAATGAGTCTCATCACTTTACTCATTTTTCTTATATTTCTCTCTATTTTATTCATTTTTTTAACCTACGTGCTCAACCCATTTGTAAAGAAATGGTAGGGACGGAGGGAGTAGTTTATTGAATAAATAATCTTTTTTCCATATATGACAACGTGAAATATATAAATATTATTTGATTGAATCTGGTTGAAATCTAAATTATATTTTATCATCGTTACAATAAAATAAATAATATCATTTTTGACCTAATTGAAAAGTTTCTCATGTATTTTTTACTATCATTTTTGTTATTCCCTAGAACAATGTCAATATTTGTAGAAGGGGGTTGAATACAAATATTTCAACTTTTGAAACTTTATGAGTTTTTTTGATATTGTTTGAGAGAGTTTAAAGTATGAACAATTAAAGCTAAGATAAGTATTTGAACAAACACAAGATATTTAAAAATTACTGATGTATTGGTTTGTCCATCAGTGTATATTTTTGCTCAAATGATCTAGGTTATTAAAACCCAGCTGCGTTTATAAGGTTAGAAAAGAAAACCAACTGTTCTTACTAGTGCTCTAAGGCTGAACAGTTGATTATTAAAATAAATCTAACTCACCACTTCTAACAATGATACCACACTTGTTTATATTACACAAGTGTGTTTACAATCTCGCGAATAGTAAAAGAAAAACTAACTATTCTAAGAATGTTATTAAACTATCCTTCCTATCTGTCTATTTTTATATTGAGAAATATCTTCTTTTCAGAAAGGACAGCTTCAATCTGAGTCTTCACAATCAAGCTAGACTGTCTTCCATAGACATGTTTTATGTCTTGTCGTACAATCCCTATCAATTGATAATTTGCTGCTAGGCATATCAATTGATTCTTCCTTGTATCCATCAACTAATATTCTTCTTCGATTGATCTTGATATCCATCGATTGATAATGTCTGTTGACTTATTGAGTGATAGATTTTATCAATCGATATATCAATCGATGATTCTTCATATCAGTTGATTGTGTTCAATCTTTGACTTGACTCTGTATCAATTGATCTTCTATCCGTTGATGCCTCCAAATCAATTGATCATCCTTCACTTGTATAAGTTTCCTGTCTTCAAATAATTATAACTTGACAGTCTAGGTTATACATCAATTGATGACCAATATCAATTGACTCTAGTATCAATTGATGAGAAAATTATCAATCGACTAAAGTCATACCAATTGAAATAGACTAAGTACACATATGATACCATCCATATTATCAGTTGATTAACATAAACATGTCAACTAATAAATGGTTTTCTGATCAATCGATATTTATAATTTTCATATCAATTGATCAGTTATAATAAAATATAATTCTATGATTCTAAGGTTTAATGTTATCATCAAAACTACATAGATTCCTAAAAATCTCCCATATTTATGTTTGTGATAAAAACAAGCGTAAATCTATTTGATGATAACAAAACCCCTAATACAATTGCATTCATATAGAATCAAGAAATTACATAGCACTTAAATTTAGAAGTACCAGTGTTATGAATTTTCCAGGTTGCTTCAATCTTCCTAGGGCTTCATTCACTTCTTCATCTTTTTCTTCTTCTCAGCATTCTCTTTTAGTTGTCTCATGAATGAACCTCTCAATATCTGCTTATCCCTGTCTGAGTCTCCAAGCTGCCTCATTAGATAGATAATTCCCTGATCTGTGATTTTGTCAAGATATTTACAAATGTCAAAGTACTTTTTCTTTCCTTCAACATTTGTGAATATCATGACATAGACTGGTTTTAGCAGCACAATCTTCACTTGAGACTCCCAAAGCTTCAAAGGAGGGTCTCGATCCGCTTCTGCAGGCAATCTCCTTAGCTTTGTGATTTGATGTTATATTTCCTGAGCCACTATGATATTTAACTTGAATCTTTTGTTGAGTAGATGCAAAATTATTTTCAAAATGTTGTACCTTTGCTTCGTAATCAGCCTCATTGGATAAGTTACCTTGTGTCCATCTTCATATTCTAAACTCATGCACTCCTCATGATTTGAAGTTGATGGATGAGTTTTGCAACCTATTAATCCTTTTTCACTGATTCTTGGCACTTCATGCAATTCATATCCCTCAAGAACAATTTCTTTTGAATCTCCTTGTATCTCCTTAATTGAAGATTGCGCTTGTTGGATATATTCTTGGGGTTTCACATTCTTTTTCCTTGTTAATCAAACAAATAATTATAATATTATATAAATTAATCAAACTAATATTTTGTAAATTGATACTCCCTTTGTCTCATCCATTTCTTTACAGATTCTTTTTTTGGACGTTTCTCTCAATTCTTTATGTTTCCAAAAATAGAAAAAAATTATAATAAAAAAAATCAACTACACCCGCTATTTTCCTCCACCATACTCACTTTATACCTTAAATATTAATGGGTACCACCACTTTACTCATTTTTCTTACACTTCTCTCTACTTTATTCATTTTTCTTAACTTCCATTTGTAAAGAAATGGGAGGGACGGAGGGAGTAGTTTATTGAATAAATAATTTTTTTCCATTTATGACAACGTGAAATATATAAATATTATTGGACTGAATCTGGTTGAAATCTAAATTATCTTTTACCATCATACAATAAAATAAATAATATCATTTTTGACCTAATTGAAAAGTTTCTCATGTATTTTTTACTATCATTTTTAATTTGGTTGTTCACCTAAAGAAATTAAAAAAAAACTTGGTTACCTTAAACGTTATATACATATATATAAGGTCTTGCTATAATAATAAAAATTTAAAATGAGAATTGGTTATTTGTCTGTTTATAATAGGTGATTTGATGCATATTGAAAATTTTAAATTTAGTAAACGGGTGATTTGGTGTAAATAAAAAGTTTTAAATTTAGTACAAATCACAAATATTAACTATGAATATATATAGTATCATTATTTTTTTCTTTTGAAAAATTCAAATGTGAACTTATTTTAATAAATATTTATATTTATTTAAATTATAATATGATCAAATTTATAACAATTAACATGTTTCTCTATTAAACCGCCTTCTCGTTGAACAAATTTCTCGTTAATGAGTTTTTCTATAGTTGTTTGTTTAGCTAACACTTAGAATAAGACAGTCTTATGATTCTACTTCCTTTCTTTGTCAATTCTTGACTTATTTTCTCTTAAAATTTCTTATTGTAGACTTGTCACCTTTCATGTACAGGTTTGACCAATACTGAACATGACAAGTATTTTTGTTATTTGTCGGTTACTCGACAACTTCTTGTGTAGACTTCTCGATAACTGTTACTCCTACACTTCTCGATATGTCCTTAGATAAACTTCCCGACATGAATGGTTTCAGACTTCTCGACATCTTCAAATGTAATACTTCTCGATATGGACTTCTTGGTATATTCTAGTTTAGAACACTTCTCGATAACATATGCAAATGACTTCTCAATAGATTTCCTTATAGTCTTCTCGACATATTGATACTTGACAACTTGACTATTGATACTTGACAATTCGACATGGTTTTAGAACTTCTCGATACAATGGAATGTAGACTTCTCGATATAGAGCTTTTGAGACTTTGCTACATGAATTTTGAGACTTCACTACAACACACATTTGACTTTTCTACATAGAACTCTGTACTTATCAACATCATGCCTTAGACAAAATTTCTTCCAGTTCTGCAATTCCTTATGTCCTTGACCTTATTAATCATACTGTTTGAACAAACTCTTGAATTTCTTCCCGGACTTTATTGATGACCATATTTACAACTGAATTACATAAATTGCAGAACTATTAGACTATTATAGGATACAATAGTTAATACAGTCTTAAACTTTTTACATAACTAGTTCTAATAATGCATGTATAATAGAGTATAATACAAGTAACTAGTAGTGCAGGCTTGCTTGATCCAACAATCTCCCCCAATTTATGAAAAAATTGATTTGAACAAATTTAACAAGATAATAAGCCTACATACTTAACTCCAGAATTTGTAGCATAGTATGCATCTGTTTTTGCCTGCATCTGAGCTTGTTTTTCCTTTTGATGTACAGCTATAACATGTAAACATCTTGATCTGATTTCAATTTCTTTAATGAGAACAGAATCCTTGAGAGTATCTACAACTAACTATAGCATGAATTAAGGATAGCCTGACAAGAAATCAAGTTTAACTTAATTTGGTTATTTTTTATGTGATAGTTTTAAATTCAATCATGATAGGATTTAAGAATACCATGCACTTTCCTTCTTCCGTCACCTATTAAGATTTTAATTCATTTTCTTCATACTCCCTCATCTTTCTCTCAGCCATTTCCCTCATTTCAATCATCTTTTTAATCATTCTTTGTAATTTCCTTGCTAGGTACTCAGTCACATTCAGTCTGTGAAGATTACTTATACTTTATTTTTCAAGTAAACTGAGTAACCTTTTGATCTCATGTGTCGTCACTTTCCATGTGTATTCTGCATAAAAGAATTTGATTATAATATACACAATATTTGTATCAAAATGTTCAACTATAAGTCCTTTTCCTAGAAGTGTAATTTTCTCTCTATATCTCGATGGCCTAACTAGCAAAGAACTAGTAGGTTTCTTGAATTTGAGTTTTGACTCATGTTAGGAATATATTCATTTGATGATGTACAAAATACTAGAACAGAGTTTAACATATATATATTTGTAATAGAATAGGTCTTTCTATTCTCTGATCAAAGTAAATGTAAATTAGGGTCTAGTTAGTCCCTGTATAGGTATCAAGGGTATTTGTACTTAAAAGATTTTTAGGAGAAATGAAGCCAAAGTATAGTGTTCAATCAGAGTCTGGAATTCAATCAGAGACTATAGTCTGTCAGAGACTGAAGATCATCAGAGTCTGAAGGTTTTCAGAGTCTATAAAACTGAAGCTGAATTTTGGAGATGATAAAGTAATGGAAAGTCTTTGATGAGCAAAATTTGCTCACTCAAATGGGAGCAAAATTGAACAATGTGCAAGAGGGAAAAAAGAAAGTCTATTATCATAGATTTTTTATGCTTCTCTTGAGCCACTTTGTTCCTAACATGTCTGCCAAGCTTATAGATAAGTGTTGTGTGCAGGCATACAAGTAATAAAGAAGGATTTTCTCTAACATCAAGAGAATTGATGACAAGAAAAAGAGTCTACCTGCCATGGTGTATCCACAAGTAATGCAGTTAAAACTCTCAGCCTACAAACCTTCTATCTATACTGCTTCTTTCTTTAGTAGTGAAATGGTACAGGAAAATGTACTAGAGAGTCCCCATGAACCTACCCAAGTAGTCAAATTCCCTCTCACTAAACAATCCAAGAAACCTAAATCCAGGAAACCAACCTCTGGTGTCGCTTAACAGGCACCAGTTGTAAAAATGTGGAGATTGATACAAACTAGGCTTGTAGATGAGCAAAGTGATGAGAAGCTCAACCCACTTGAGAAGCAGGTTGTTGAAGGACTTTCTTTGTTAAAAGAAGGTCATGATGCACCTGAGTCTAACCTTGAATCCAAGTCTGTAGACTCTCAAAAGGCTACAGACTCTGAAATAGCTAGGGATGCACCTAAGGATTTTCCAATTGAGTCTCCTGAGAAATCTTTTGCTAAGAATTACAAGAGGTTGAGGAAGGCTTATTATGCACACACATACAAGCCAATTGTTATCACTAACCATATTTTAAAGGAAACAGATGCTCCCAAAGCTCCTGCAGAGTTAGACTTTGAAAGACAAAAATCTCTTGAACTAGAGTCTAATGTTGAGTCAGAGTCTAGATTGCCTTTAGACTCTGATTATGAAATATTTTGGGAAGGAATGCCATTAGATGCAACCTCATGTCTCATTGATCAAATCATTACTTCAACTAATGAGGTGCTGCTATTCTTATATCCTTCGGTGGAACCAGTTGAGGATCCAAAGCAATATCAGACTAAATCTCAAGTCTTGGATCTTCTTACTACCTATGATGCCCTAAGGAAGAAAATGGAGATTGAGCTATAAATGTTTACACAGGATGTGGTCACAAATCTATATAGCTACTTCTTCAATTCTTCACTTCAATCTCAAGCAGCTAGGGTCATAGAAGGCAGGACATCTAAAGTTCTCAAAGCACTTAGTGTGCCATACTCTGAAGTGCCAAAATCTAAAAATGTTAAAAAGATCAAAGTCCATAAAAGAAGAGAATCAGAGTCTTTTACTGAATTAGAAACTGAGGCTGGGCAACCAGTTTTTGACTATGAAGCAATTTGGAATAATGTGATTAAATACAGGATAGCCATTGAATGGATCTCCACTATTGAGCCTCTTCTAAGGAAGGTGGTTGATTATCTTGTCAATAAAGTAGGGAAGATAGCAACCAAATATATCTATCCAACCTATCAAAGTAGATTGGATCAACTAAAGGGCATTTATTATCAAATAATTGCAAGGGACCTGCATGATCTCTTTCATATTACTTCTATTTTGAGTAAGAAATTGATTTAGAACTCAGAAAATATAAATAGTGAGATTAAAACATCTTTTAATTCTTACTTGCAAATTTACTAACGATTTTTCTATCTATTTCTCTCCCTCTCTCTATCTCAATCTATGAACCCAATCTCTCTTGTTAAGATTCCTAATTCACTAATTATTTATTATTATTCTTACTTCAATACTAACAAGTTTTCTAGTTAGCATTTCTCTACATCAAAAACACGATAGTGGCATCATCAAAGAAAGTCTCGTAATCAGGATTCTATTACGAACTCAACAGCTTTGTCGCTTGCACTATGGTGGAGGAAGCCCTAACAGAATTTCATCCACTAATGGAATTCCTCAACAGTTCAAAAGTCTCAAAGGCCCTCTTAGAAGCACCAAAAATAGTATGCAACCTAGTTGAAGAATTCTGGACAACTGCAGAGGTAACAGATGATTTTTCTTCCATTTCCTTTAATTGCAAAGGACAAAGGTATATTCTAACCACTGTGGTTTTGGGTGAGTGTTTAAATATTCCTGCAAATAATACTGAAAATGCACCCACTGACACAGACATTAGAACCATGCTTAGAAAAATCAATTACACTGCTCCTGATGCTAGTTTAGGTGGTATAGTCAGGAATAATCTAAAACAAGAATGGTCATACTTATTTGATGCTATAATAAAATGTTTCTCAGGTAAAGTTATTAATTTTGATGCAATAACTACTAGTATGCAACAAGTAGGTTATAGCATCTTGTATGATAGATATCACAACTTAAAAAGCCTGTTACTCAATGAAATATCTGTTAAATTAGGAAATAAGATTAATAGGTCTAATCATATTTACTATGCTAGATTTATTATGATTATTATTAACTATTTTGTCAAGGATATTGAGATAGATAGGAGCACAAAAGCCCTGGATTGTTGGGTACAAAACAAAAGGGTCTTTAAAGAATTGGTAAGGATCAATCTTCACAGCAATGTGGAATTGATCTATCCCCCTTTTGTTCAGGTATTTATCTCTACTTTAAACTCTTCCCAATCTCAATCTTCTTTGCCTTCTATGGCTATGGAGGGTGGTAACAATGACCCCAACCCTCCTACCCAAGCCGCACAACTCATCTCAAAATCCAAATCTAAGAAGCCAACCTCAAGAGGTTCCCAAAAGCCTGTTGTTGTAAAAATAAAGAAAAGAAAAACACATGTCTTGGTAGATAGACTAGAGGAGGATGTAGGTGGTGAGGGAACTGGAGAACATCAAAGAACCCAGAAGAACAAGGAGAGTGAGAGTGTGCAACCCAAACCAAGTCACTCCACAGTCTCTCAAAGGACCGTGGATGTTGATAATGAACATGTTAGGGATATATTCATTTGATGATGTACAAAATACTAGAACAGGGTCTAGATTAGTTTATCTGTAATAAGTCTTTCTAGTCTCTGAAATGAATAATTAGAGTCTAGATGGTCAACATTCATGTTACTTGTACTTAGAAGAATTTCTGTAGAAAGTGAAACCAGAGTCTGCATGAAGATCAGAGTCTGGAAGGTGATCAGAGTCTATAGACTATCAGAGTCTGTGATCTATCAGAGTCTACATGTGATCAGAGTCTGAAGATCATCAGAGTCTGAAGATTTCAGAGTCTATACAGTTGAGGATAAATTTGGAAGAAGATCACAGGAATGGAAAGTCTTCGAAGATCAGGATAAATATATTGCAGATATGCTGTGGGAAAGAAAGAGAATTCTAGAAGGAAACTGTCAACTAATAATTAGGAATTCTATTCCTATTGTAATTTATCTTTCTGTTATTAGTTGATAAGCAGCTCTCTATATAAACTCTATGTAACCTAATTGTAAAAGTGTGGAAGTCGAAACATAATCATCTGAGTGAAATTTTGTGAGAGCATAGAAATAGAGAGAGTTGCTGTGATAAACACAGAGAAGCTGCTAGGGTTTGTGTACACCCTAGGAGAGTTTTGTATTCACAAATCAATAATACAAAACAGTACGTATTCATATTTTTGTGTTTGAGTTTGTTCTTAATTTGATTTTAAATCGGGCAGAAAAGACATACAAGTATTCAACCCCCCCTTCTACTTGTACGACTGGGAAAACAATTGGTATCAGAGCCTAACGTTTAAAATCGATCAAAGATGTCTGGAAACAAAGATGGCAATTCTAAGATTCCTATGCTTAAGAGAAACGAGTTCACCCACTGGAAGGTTAAGATGCTGCACCATCTGGAAGCAACAGACCCTGACTATCTTGACAGGATTAATGAAGGACCCTTTGTGCCCTTAAAAATTGTGCCTCAAATCAATGAGGAAGGCAAAATAACTGAAGAACACCTCGTTGAGAAACCAAAGGCTGAATGGACAAAAGAGGACAAAGAAAATGTCCTTAAGGAGGCAAAAGTAAAGAACATTCTCTTTAACAGTTTAGATTCTGTTCTAACTAACTGTGTCATATCATGCAAGACTGCTAAGGAGATGTGGACAAAACTTGAGGTGCACTGTCAAGGGACTAAAGATGTCAAGAAGAATGCTAGGTCTTTGCTCATTCAAGAGTATGAGTACTTTGAAGCAAAATCTGGAGAATCTATCACTGAGATGTATGATAGGTTTACAAAACTCCTGAATGAGATGGCTATGCTTGGTATGATTCTGAAGATACGAATACCAAGTTTCTGAGAGCACTTCCTGAAGAGTGGGACAATAAGACTACAGCCATAAGAGAAGCTAGAGATTCGGATGAACTAACTCTAGAAGAATTGTATGGCAGACTCAAGACATATGATTTGGAGATGCAACAGAGGAAGAATAAGAAGTCTGTGAAGACAAAATCTGTGGCACTCTTACTGGAGTCTGAGAAAGAACAACAGGAACAACCCACAGAAGCTAGAATCAAGGATTCAAGGAAGAAGGGTCAAGCTATTGTGGAGTCAGAGTCTACTGACACAGACTCTGATTCTGATGAAGAGATTGACCTAAGTCAAATGATGGCTATGTTTGCAAAAAATTTCAAAAGAATGAAATTTAATAAAAGAACTGGAAAATTTAGCAAGAGGCCATCATTCAAGAAGGAAGATGAGAAGGTTGAGAAGAGCAAGAGTACAATAATCAAACTTGACAAAGCAAAGGTCAAATGTTTCAACTGTGGAATATTGGGCCACTTTGCTAGTGAATGCAGAAAGTCAAAAAGTCAAGGAAAAGGAAAAGCACTTCTATCAACTGGAAAGGATTGGGCAGATTCAAGCTCAGAGGATGAAATTGATTATGAAAATCTAGCACTGATGGCATCCTCCTCAAGAAAATCACAATCTCCCAAAGAACCCTCATCTCCTAAAACTCAGGTATCAATCTTTACTCCTGAATCCTTAATTAATTTAGACTCTGATGGTATAGAAACTGTGCAAAGTGAGGTCAATAAAATAATGATAACATGTAGGTCTCTCACTAGTGAAAGTGAAAGGTTGAGAGAGGAAAATTTGACCTTGACTAAAAGGAATGATCATTTAGAGTCCGAGTTAATATTAATGGAACAATACAAAAAGGATTCTGAGAAACATAGTCATAACTACACTGAAATCTTGAAGGCCTATGACTATGTTAAGAAAGAACTAGAAGAAGAGAGACTCAAGTTTAGAGTCTGGACAGACTCTGGTAGAAAAGTTCAAGAAATTCTCAAGAATCAAAATGTGTGTCAAACTGCTGGTCTAGGCTATGACACGAGTCAAGACAAAAGACCTATTGTTGAGAATGATAACAGTGAAGAAGCTAGCCAAGTTAATAAGACTAAAGACAAAAGTACATTTGTTCCTGTTAAGTTTGTGACACCTAAAGAAAAATCTGAAACCACAAACTCATCTGTCATTAGTCCCCCTGTTGATAACAAAAAGACAGATGAAACAGGAGCAAATAACTCTAAGAAAAATATTAATATAGGGTACTTGTCTAAGTCAAAATTAAAAGAAAGGCTAGAGAACTTATCAGAGTCTACCAAAACTAGGAGAAATAGGAATGGTAAGGAAGGAATTAATAAGGCAAACAATTACCAAAAGGATCCTAATGCTCCTAGAAAGAAGTGTTATAGATGTGGCAACCACAACCATTTGGCTATAGATTGTAAAGCAAAGATTGAGAAGAAATCAGAGTCTAGTCCTTCTCAGACTCTGAAAAGTCACTACATACCACAGAAACCTTGTTATCACTGTGGTAGCATATTTCATTCTATATATATGTGTAGGGACTATCATGATTTGTATTACAATTTTTATGAGCTAAAATCTTCTATTGATAAGAGTTGGTATGACACTGATAAGACTCCACCACAGTCTAGAGCAACAAAAGAGACAGGTAAGCCAAATGTGAAAATTATTAAGCCTGTTTCTCCTAAAAATAGTAGAAAAGGATCCAAAACTGTTTGGGTCCTCAAAACATCTAACTAGTTGCTTTATGTATGCAGGGAGCTAGGGTAAAGAAAGTAACCCTAATCCTGGACAGTGGATGCTCAGGACATATGACTGGAAAGAAATCCCTGCTTACAGACTTTGAGGAAATGGCTGGCCCAGAAGTATCATTTGGAGATGGCAACAAAGGACAAACACTGGGATATGGCAAGATTGTACTTGGGAATGTCATCATTGAACAAGTAGCTCTAGTTGATGGCTTAAGGCATAATTTAATAAGCATAAGTCAACTTGGAGACAAAGGTTACCATACTGGCTTTGACAACAAAGAGTGTCTTGTGACTAACAAAGAAACAGGCATTGTGGTTTTCAAAGGACACAGACATGGTAACATTTATGAAGCCAGCTTGGAGGATTGCATAAACAATGAAGTCACATGTCTATACAGCAAGGCCTCAACTGAAGAAAGCTGGAAATGGCACAAGAAACTGTCACACATCAACTTCAAAACACTCAACAAGTTGGTTAAACAGAATCTTGTAAGAGGATTACCACATGTTGATTTTGTACAAGATGGACTTTGTGAAGCATGTCAACTTGGAAAACAAAGGAAATCATCCTTCAAGAGCAAGACAATAAATACCATTTCTGAACCCTTTTGTTTACTACATCTTGATTTATTTGGTCCAGTAAATGTTATGTCAATTAACAAAAATAAATATACTCTTGTTATTGTAGATGATTTTACAAGATTCACATGGGTTTTCTTTCTACATTCAAAGGATGAAGCTTCTCAACACATAATAGATCATATCACTTTTCTGGAAAGAAAATCAAAGAAAATAGTAAGAATTCTGAGGAGTGACAATGGTACTGAATTCAAGAATTCAATCATGGAGAACCACTGTGCATCAAAGGGAATTACTCAACAATTTTCTGCGCCAGGAACTCCTCAACAAAATGGAGTTGTGGAAAGAAAGAATAGGACACTCATAGAAGCTGCCAGAACAATGTTGGCAGAGTCTAAGCTGCCAGTATATTTTTGGGCTGAGGCAGTCAATACAGCATGTTTCACTCAAAACTGCACTCTAATAAACATGCATGGAAAGACTCCCTATGAAATGATAAAGGACAAGAAGCCA
The DNA here is from genome assembly GCA_028671895.1 of Oenanthe sinensis. Lineage (NCBI taxonomy): Eukaryota > Viridiplantae > Streptophyta > Magnoliopsida > Apiales > Apiaceae > Oenanthe > Oenanthe sinensis. The sequence goes on from CM053801.1 coordinate 39,885,668, forward strand.
AGTGTAAAACACTTTCACATATTTGGATGCAAGTGTTATGTACTGAAAGTACATCCTGAAAATCTAAGCAAATTCGAAGCCAAGGCAGATGAATCAATCTTTCTTGGATATGCATCAAACACAAAAGCATTCAGAGTGTTTAATCTCAGAACCAAAATTGTTATGGAATCTATTCATGTTGCATTTGATGATAAAAAGTTTACAGGATTGCAGGATGAGTCGGAGTCTACTACACTGGAATTTGAAAATCTAAAAAGTTCTGAGATAACTGAAGAAGAAGAGGATGAAGACCCTCAAACAACTCCTGAACCAACACAGGAATCTGCACACTCTGAGGGGGAGTCAGAAAATTCAACTCCAAATAATTCAGAGTCTAACAGGTCAGGGTCTACCCAGACAGAGTCTAGACAGACAGAGTCTAACTCATCAGGGTCTGGGTCAAGCAACTCTGAAGCCTTGTCAGAGTCAAGCAATTTAGGGGGAGCCTCTTCATTTGAATTTCACTCAAATACAGAAGATGCAAATGACTTAGGGGGAGCTTCAAGTTCAAGAACCAATCTTCCACCTGCTAGAAAATGGACAAGGAATCACACTCCTGATTTAATAATTGGTGATCCTGAGAGTGGTGTACAAACAAGAACAACCACTCAAAATGAATGTCTTTATAGCTGTTTTCTCTCAAAGAATGAACCCAAGAAAATTGAGGAAGCCTTGCAAGACCCTGATTGGATTATTGCAATGCAAGAAGAATTGAATGAATTTGAGAGAAATAAAGTGTGGAAACTTGTACCAAGACCTAGAAATAGATCAGTGGTTGGTGCAAAATGGGTGTATAGAAATAAACTTGATGAGAATGGAACTGTAGTAAGAAATAAAGCAAGACTAGTTGCCAAAGGATACTCACAGGAGGAAGGATTTGACTATGATGAAACTTTTGCACCAGTAGCAAGATTGGAAGCTATCAGAATGTTTCTTGCCTTTGCAGCTCATTCAAAATTCAAGGTGTATCAGATGGATGTGAAAAGTGCTTTCTTAAATGGAAAATTGGAAGAAGAAGTCTATGTGGAGCAACCACCAGGATTTGTTGATCCAAAGTTTTCTGATCATGTTTACAGGTTAGACAAGGCACTATATGGATTAAAGCAAGCACCTAGAGCATGGTATGAAACTCTTTTAAAATTCCTTCTTGAAAATGGATTCACAAGAGGTACCATTGACAAAACTCTCTTTATTAGAAAATATAAAGGTGATATTTTGCTTGTCCAAATTTATGTTGATGATATTATATTTGGATCTACTAATGATAATCTCTGTGAAAAGTTTAGTCAACTAATGCAGTCAAATTATGAAATGAGCATGATGGGAGAATTAAACTTCTTTTTGGGGCTTCAAGTCAAACAGAATGATGATGGAATTTTCATCAATCAAACAAAGTATGTAAAAGAACTGTTGAAAAAGTTTGATATGCAAGATGCTGCATCTGCTAAAACTCCCATGTCAACAGCTACTAAGCTAGACTCTGACCCAAAGGGTAAGAAAGTTGACAACACTAGTTACAGAGGTATGATTGGCTCATTGTTATATTTAACTGCTAGTAGACCAGATATAATGTTTGCAACTTGTCTGTGTGCTAGATTTCAAGCTGACCCTAGAGAATCACACTTAATAGCTGTGAAAAGAATTTTTAGATATCTCAAGGGGGCACAAACTCTTGGACTTTGGTATCCTAGAGAGTCAGATTTTTTTCTAATTGGCTATTCAGACTCTGACTATGCAGGATGCAAAGTAGATAGGAAAAGCACAACAGGACAGTGCCAGTTTCTTGGCAACAGATTAATTTCTTGGTTTAGCAAGAAACAACAGACTGTATCAACCTCAACAGCTGAGGCTGAATACATTGCAGCTGGAACAGAAAAGACACACAAGTATTCAACCCCCCCTTCTACTTGTACGACTGTGAAAACAGAACATACCACATCCCTATTGACATCCTCTCAAAAGGATGACAATATTGAAAAGAGCCCAAAACCATGGGCACATAACCAAATTGGGGATACACAAGCCAAAACACCAAAATCATATGAAAGGAGGAAGAAAAAAGTCACCTTTGCACATGGGGAACCACACACTGCAAAATCACAGGAAACTGTGATGGAGCCTTCTCAAAGTCAGTTTGATGCATCTCATGTAAATGATGAGATGCAGTCACATTCACTCTCAATTCCTATCCTTTCTATTTTTCTTTTCCCCCCTTCACCAAATTTCTTCAGAAAATATTCTGATAGATAATCAGGCATTTTTAAATTCTCCTTCTTTGTTATTCAAAGAGAAGCCAACACACTTTCCTGAATTTTCTTCCTAGGAAATTCAGGATTCCATCTCTCATGTTATCTCAAATATCACTTCTTAAATCATAACCTCAACTGTTTCTGCTCCATCAATTGATGTTTCCTCATCAATTGATATTCAGCCATCGACTGATAAGCCATCGATTGATACTCAAGATCAATCGATGGGTATGCATCAATCGATGGATATCCTAAACACCTCAACTGATATTCTCAATACATCAATTGATGCATAATCAATTGATGTTGCACAAACACTCCTAGGATTGAGTGAGTTGAGTGAGAGGCATGATTGTAACCTGGAAAAAGGAGAGGGAGTGAGTGAGATCATTCCTATTTCTTCCAGGAATGTGAGTGAAACATATGAGGGCCCACCTTAGAAGGTGCACAAGGTATGAGTGAGGGAGAGGTGAGGTTCTAGGATGGGATCCTGATGCAAAATAGAGAGATGAGTGAGAGAGATAAAATAATTCTTTTATATGCACAGGAGTTGGAAAATGAATTGATGTCAGAAGAAGAAGGTGTAAAGGAGATATGGGAGTTTCAAATGCAGAAGCAAGTGGGAGTGGGATTAATAAGGAAATTGAAGATGAAGAATTTGATGCTGATGATTTGGATCCACAGAACTTTGTTCACCCTGATCCTCAATATCAAGGGTTGGCTGCTTCAAGTAATAGAGATGCAGAGAAATTGTTGGGAATTGAGCATACTGATCAGAGGACCAGAAATCTAAAGTAGAGCATTTTCAATATAACAGACACATGTTATATGGCACCTGAAGAGTTAGAAGATGATTCTGATGAAGAGCCATGGATAAGTACCATTGATGGTTCCTTAGAAGCTGTTGAAACTGAGATTCTGTCTCAATATATGAGAGAAATGGTTGAGGTGGAAATTAAAGATCTCATTTAAAGGAGGATAACCAACTATATGAAGGAATCATTAAAAATTCAGAAGATCACAGTGACAAGAGTAAGAAGAGAATTTTAGATAATCAAAGGATCTATCACTTCTAATAAGGATACTTTGGAAAGAAGGTTGGATGAGAAGCTTCCTCTAAATACTATGGGTCAAATAAAGGACAAATTGCTCAAGGAATCCAAGAACTTTGCAGCCTTGGAAACTAGAGTGGGTTCTCTAGAAAAGAAGATGGATGAAATCATTAAAGGCCAGAGTCTACATGCTTCTATTTTTCAAAAATTTCTTGATAGAATGCCATCACCTCCTCAAATTGATGATAACAAAAAGGGGGAGAATGCTAAGAAGGATGGTGATGGTGATGGCACAGGAAATGGTGGTGTTGGTGGTTCTGGTATTGGTAAATCAAGTGGTGCTGGTGGTACTGCATCAAAGAAGGTTGCCAAAAATGGAAGTAACAAGAATAGACATTCTTCAAAGTCATCTAAGTCACCCACAGATGACCTAGAATAGAAAAAGAAAGATCTGAATTTTTTTGAAGATGAACTAGAAGCCAGAAGAATTATTAGGGAAAGAGAAACTCAATTGATGATTGAGAGGGAAAAGAAAAGAATTGAAGATTTAAAGAAGGGCACTGAATTAGTAACTAAGGCAGCAGAATCAAGAAACTTGGATGAGTTCATTGCTCAGACAAAAGTGGTAAATGAAAATGCAAAGAAGGCTGTCAAAGAAATCAATTCAAATGCAGAAGCCTTTCTAATTGATGTTGAAGCTCTTGAAGAGAAGAAGAAGGGAAAAGCAATAATGATAGAAAAAGAAAAAGAAAAGAAGAAGCCAGTTGGCCAGAAGCTTCTTCAAGGAGTCATTTCCTCAGGAATTTCAGATCCTGCAAGAAGAGAGAATGAGAATGAAGAAATCAAGGAAGAGGTGATAATTGAAGGTTATGACATGAAAGGGATATCAGTGGTGAATGAAAAAGGGTTGATAGGATTAAGGACTCCCCTGCAACCTCTAATCAAGAAGAATCAATGAGGTTGGAATATGAAAATGGATCAAAGATCACTTACTCAATGAAAGTGATAATGAAGCAAACCTATAGTATCCTGAAGATCATTCTACCTCTACTTAACATAAAGTACAAACTCAATACAACAATTGCTTAGGAAATTCAACACCAAATCTCAAAGCAAAGGAGATCAAAAGCAGAAGCTGAATTCACACCTTAAGCTATGGAAGTCTCAAGTCAAGAAGGTGGTGTTGGAGCCAAAATATTCTATGATTTTTACAGATGTGGAGGGTAATACAAAGTTCTTTGATATCTATAAATATTTGGATAAAATCACAGATGAAGAAATTCACTACCTTATGAGGCAACTTGGAGAGACTGACAGAGATGAAGTAATTTTGAGGAGTTCATTTTTTAGACAACTAAAAGAAAATGCTAAGAAGAGGAAGAAGAAGAAGTAATTGAATCATGAAGATTATGAAGACATTAGAGCTGCTTGTAGAAGTTATTCAACAAACTGGTACTTCCATAAATTCAAAGTGCTATTTTAATTTCTTGATTCTATCTGAATGAAAATAATTAAGGGTTTTGTTATTATCAAGTAGATTTATGCCTGTTCATGTCACAGACACAAATTTGGGGAGATTGTTAGGAATCTACATATAATTTGATGATAACTTTAAACTTAGAATCATAGAAATTTTAATTGATGTAACTGATCAATTGATATGAAAATTATAAATATCAATTGATTAGGAAATCATTTATCAGTTTAAATGTTTATGTGAATCAACTGATAAATTGGATTGTAGCATAGGTGTACTTAGTCTATTTCAGGTGTAAGTCAGTTGATATTATTCTCATCAATTGATGTTAGAGTCGATTGATATAGGTCATCAACTGATGTATAATTTAAATTGTCAAAATTGTAATTATTTGAAGACATGAAATTATACAAGTAAAGGATGATCAGTTGATATTGAAGCATCGATGGATAGAAGATCAATTGAAGAAACCAAGTCAAGCATTGAAGACCATCAAATGATGTGAAGACCCATCGACTGATTTATCAATTGATAACATCTATCAATCGATGAGTCATCTTTTATCAATCGATGGATACAAAGATCAATCGAAGAGCAATACCAGTTGATGGATAAAAGGAATGATCAATTGATATGCTTAAAAATAAATTATCAATTGAGTGAGACAACACAAGTTGTCAAGTTGACAGACAAAAGCACACCTATGGAAGACAGTCTATGATGACCGTGAAGACTCAAACTGAAGCTGTCTTTCCAAATCTGAAAACTTTTCCCAGAATAGAAAAAGGAAAGATGAAAGATAGATCATAAACAATCCTAATTTAGATTAATTATTTTAATACTCTTTCTAGGAATTGTAAACATACATGTAGTATATAAACAAGTGTGGTAGCATTGTTAAAAATATACAAGTTAGACAATATCTTTTGAATCAACTATTCATCCTTAGTGCACTTTGTAAGAACAGTTGATTGAAAGGCATATGACTAGGCCTATTTGTAATAATTAGATGACAACTCAACTCAATCTAGAAACAACGGTAAATAATAAATATCAAACAGGAATCAAGACGGAGACAGTCAACTAGTCACAAAGAATCCAAAGAATCAAAAGTACTCAGTTGAACCTACTACTCAACACTAAAGAAGTTCATTAATATGTTCAAGCGTCAGTAGAAAATAATCAAGTAGTAATTTCATAAGAATTCAGAAGATTCAGAAGATTTTAAGTGACTACTACACGAAGATTCCAGAAGAAAAAGAACAGAAAAAGAAGACAGAAAAGCTAAGCAAAGACAGAAGGCCACTAATTCTAAATGTTAAAAGACATGAAGAATATTTATTAGAGTATGGCACAAATGAACCAGACAGTACATTTGTGTGTCAACTTCAATTGATAAATATTCAACATCAAGCTGAAGTGGTTCCATGACAAAAGACTGAAACGGACTACAGAGTTAAATAAGTCCTAATAGTATTTTAATTCTACAATTAAAATTAATTTAATTATTTAATTTATTTAATTAAATTAATTCAAGTCTGAATTTAATTTAATTCATAAATTATTTATTTAAATTAAGTAGAATTGATTGACTATAAAAGAAATGATGTAGAATTGATTGACTATAAAAGAAATGATTCAATATGACTTAAACATGAGTCATACCGAGCTAATCATTAGTGAGTCATACCGAGCTAATCATTATGAGTCATACAGAAGTCACTTGCAATGAGTCACAAAGAGCACCTTTGCAGTGAGTCATACCGAATTCTAAAATGAGTCATACCGAACACCTTTGCAGTGAGTCATACCGAATTCTAATATGAGTCATACCGACCATTATAAGTCATGCCCAACCTTTTTATGAATCATACAAGTGTTAATTTTAGGTGAAAAAGGTCATATTGAGATAAGTCATGCTGGCTTTCCACCTCTATAAATATGAGGAGATTGTCTTCATTTTTCAAAGTTGTTCAAACATTCAAATTCAGATATTCGTATGCATTGTAATATTCACAGATTTCTGTGCTCAGTTTGGAATATAAATTGTTAAACCCGAACAAGTCATGTCAAAATCATTCTAGACAATTTATCAGATATAAACACTATTCACTATATTAATTCTGTAATACTTTTTAAGTTTAAATCAGATATTCTACTTGAACAGTATTTCACCTAAATTAATATTTCAGGATTAAATTTAACTTTATATTCTTAATCCGAATTCGCGAGTATTTTCAGATATTGTATTCAACCCCCCTTCTAAAATATCAGGGACCAACAATTGGTATCAGAGCTAGTTGATATCTTTTTTATCAGATCCAAACCAAATATTTCGCAACTCATACACAAATCAAAAATTATTTTTAATTCGAAATAATTTTTTATTCAAAATAATTTTTTCACTAAAAATTATTTTTGATCAAAAAAATTTTTCAGTTAAAAATTAAAATATTTTTTGAAACACTTAATTTTTAAATCTTATTAAGATGAGTACCCAGAAAGTGACTAGTATTAAAATTCCACAGTTCGACAGAGAACACTATAATTTGTGGAAACATAAAATGCTACTGTTTATCGGGATTGCAAATCCCAAGTACGCATTAGTCATGGCCAAAGGTGTTGAGCCCCTATATCAGTTATTCTCGAACATCAGGTAGATGGGGTCGTAATCCCCCACAGACAGTTTCTGAAAAGTCCGGCAGACTATACAGATGAGGAAGCATAAGCTGTGTCCCTTGATAATAACCTGAAGCTTATATTAATTGAATCCCTGGACTACGTAATGTACAATCAAGTAGTCAATTGCAAAAATGCAAAACAGATCTGGGAAACAATTGAAATTATCAATGAGGGAACTGAAGAAGTAAAGAAGAATAGACTGGAGATCCTGACCTCCCAATATGAGCAGTTTAGATCCAACCCTAGAGAGGGTATCTCTGAAGTGTTTCAGAGACTAAACAAACTGATAAACGAGCTCAATATGAATGGAAAGTTTTATCAGAACCAGGAGGTGAACAAGAAGTTTTTGCTGACCTTACCCGAGCATCTGAAACACAGGATTGCAGCTATCCGGGAATCTAGGGACATGAAGGAGGTAACCCTAGAAAGACTCTACGGAGTTTTAAAGACTTATGAGCTGGAACAGATCCAAACCAGAGAGATGTACGGGAGAGGTAAGGTACCGAGTTCCTCCAAGGCATTAATGGTAGAAGCACCAGAGAAAGTAGAAGCGAAGGCTGTTGCACCTTCTAACAGTTCAACAGAGTATGCGGTTCCAGAATTTGGACATACTTCTGACAAACAAGAAGATGGTAAGTTCTACTCGCTGGAAGAACTAGATCAGCTGGAAGATGAATCTCTAGCTATGGTTTCCAAAATGTTTGGCAACATGAGATTTCGAAGAAACTCCTCCTACAGAGTAAAGCCTAATTTTGGAAGATTCCAAAAAGGAGGTTCTTCGACAGCAGCATCAAAAAGCGGCTACAAGACCGGCTTAGTTAATAGAAGCAAGTTTCGTTGCTTCAACTGTAATGAGCTAGGCCACTTCGCAACTGAGTGCAAAAAGCCTAAGCAAGGGAAAAAGAGAGAGTCTTACGAAGAGCTCAAAGAGAAGTATGATGCGCTCGTGAAAAAACATCAGGGAAAGTCCTATCTGGCAGAGGGCAGAAGCTGGGATGACTCAGATAATAATGATGATGAAGAGCTGGGAAATCTTGCTCTTATGGCTTCATCCGAGGAATCACTATCTCCCACACGTCAAGGAGAAATAGATGTAAACCCTTCTTGCCCTAAAATGCTTGCATTGCTAGGTAAAGAACTAGATGGCAAAAGAGATAAGATAAAGAAATTCAGACTCAAAGTCAAAGAGTTAGTTGATGAGACTGAAGTTCTTAAGCAGTTAAAAAGAAATCATGACCGGTTGACTATCAAGTTGATTGAGGACTTAGCTTTTCAAGTCAGTAAAGTTAGTTGTCATGTTATAACTGAAACCAATCTCAGAATTCAGATAGAGGAAGAAAAGAAAAAGTGTCTTGCATATAAGAATTCCTCGTATATTGTAAAGAACCTAGTTGACCAACAAGAAATAAGTCATAAAGTTGGAATAGGCTTCGAGTACAATAAATCTGTAGGAAAGCCAAGCAACATAACCCCTTTCAGAAAAAGTGCTGCAGAAAGGGGGATCCCACATGTTGTTAAAGACACACTGAAACCTCTCTTCATAACACCGATAGCTAAACCCATCCTTGAGAGCTCCATACTGATTGCATATGAAATGCAGTTAGAGGATCTCGAGGAAGAGAAGAAGAGAGGAGAACAGGTTAAGGACATAAAAAGAGTTAATGTCCGGAAAGAGAAGAGTGCACTCAAAACACCAGTGAAAGTTGAGGGAACTTCTGATTTCCCCAAACCTAGTATATGTGCAAAAGACTTAAAGAATAAAATGAACAGACCAAACACGTTTGTAAACAGTAAGGATAGTAACAACAAATTTCATTCTACTGAAAACTTCAAATCTGCTGATAAAATTGAAGTAGAATCTGTAAAGTCACCTACTATTTTGAATAACATGCCTATTATTGATGCTTTCCATAAACCTTGTGGTATATTGAATTGTATGTTATGTGCTTTTAATGCTATGACTGCTTATTTTAAACGCATGATAGCTAAGAAAGATAACATGACACCTAGAAAATGCATCAGTAATAAATTTGCTAAATCCAAGACTGCAACTCCTTCACCTGCTAAGAAAGAAAAATATATTCCTAAGTCTAAACAGAAAGTTGTTAAGACTATTTATAGGAAGGTAGGAACTATCAAGGAAGATGATGCTGTTATTCGAAAAGGATCTGTTGTCAAAGCTGACAAAGGTCAATTCTTTAAGTATGCCGGGCCCAATCAATTTTGGTTTCCGAAGATGAATTAATCCGTTTGATATGTGCAGGGAGTTAAACAGGTAAACCGGGTTGTATGGATCCTAGACAGTGGATCTTCGAGGCATATGACTGGAGATAGAGCCCTGCTATCAGACGTGATTGAAAGAGTTGGCCCAATCGTCACCTTTGGAGATAACAACAAAGGAATGACTACAGGATATGGCAAGTTATATACTGTGAATGTTATCATTGAAAACGTCTCTTTAGTGGAAGGACTTAAGCACAATCTACTCAGCATCAGTCAATTTTGTGATAAAGGGTACAAAGTAAACTTTATCAAGGAGAAATGCTTAATAGCTCATTCTAAAGATGACAAACTAGCCTTACATGGAGTAAGGAAAGGAAACTTGTATGTAGCCGATCTCAACTCAGGAACTGAAGATGAAACAAATTGTTTTTATTCAAAGGCTTCATCCGAGGAAAGCTGGCTATGGCACAAGAAACTCTCACATTTAAACTTCAAAACAATGAACTCTTTAGTCAAGAGAGATTTGGTAAGAGGACTGCCTCCGATGGAATTTGCACAAGAAGGATTGTGTGAGGCATGTCAGAAAGGGAAGTCAAAGAAAGCAAGTCACAGAGGCACAGACACTACAAATATCGCTGAACCACTTCAACTCCTTCTCATGGATTTATTTGGTCCAGTAAATATAATGTCTATGTCAAGAAAGAAATACGCCTTAGTGATTGTGGATGACTTCATAAAGTATATATGGGTTTTATTCATGAACTCTAAGGATGAAACTCTACAATTGGTGATTGATCATATAAAGCTGATTGAGTTAGATTCAAAGTTACCTGTCCGGGCAATCAGATCAGATAATGGAACAGAATTCAGAAATGAAGTTCTGAATAACTTCTGCTCAGACAAAGGGATAATAAGGTAATATTCAGCACCAAGAACTCCGTAACAGAATGGAGTTGTAGAAAGGAAAAATAGAACCCTGATTGAAGCTGCAAGGACTATGCTAAGTGAATCAAGGTTACCTATCTACTTATGGGCTGCAGCAGTAAATACAGCTTGTTATACTCAGAATCGAACTCTGATCAACAAAGATCATATGAAAACTCCCTATGAATTAATGGCTGGCAAGAAACCTACCCTAAAGTACTTTCATGTATTTGGAGCCAAATGCTTTGTGCTAAAGGATGGAGATGAACATCGTGGCAAGTTCGAGGCCAAGGCACATAAAGTTATTTTTGTCGGGTATTCAAAAAGAGCATATAGGGTGTACATAATTGATCAACATCAAGTAAAAGAAAGTGTCAATGTTACTTTTGATGGCACTAAACTCCCAAGTATCCAAACTAAATATCCTTCTAAGTCATTAAAATTTAATAATCATCCAGACTCAGATTCGGATAGTGAAGAAGAACCTGAAGCTGCAACAGGAGATGATAATGGAAACAATAATGATAATGATCCAGGTAATAGTGGTGGAAATAATGGAAACACTGGAGATACTACTAATACCAGTGGTGGATCAACAAGTACTCCGGGCAGAAATTCAGAGGAATATGGTGGATCGACTGGAAGAACACAACATCACAATGAAAATAGAGGCGAATCATCAAGATCAAACCTACCCAGGGAAAGGATATGGAGCAGAGATTATCCTTTTGAATTGATCATAGGTGATCAAGATGTTTGAGTTAGAACCAGAAGTGCAACTTCAAATGAATGTTTATTTTCAGTTTTTCTATCTCAAGAAAAACCAAAGAAAATTGAAGATGCTCTATCTGATCCAGATTGGGTTCTTGCCATGCAAGAAGAGCTCAATCAGTTTGAGAGACAAGAAGTCTGGACACTGGTACCCAGGCCTAAAGATAGATCTGTTATTGGTACTAAATGGGTATACATGAACACGTTAGACTGTGATGGCATTGTTACAAGGAACAAAGCCAGACTGGTTGCAAATGGTTACTCCCAGGAAGAGGGAATTGATTATGATGAGACCTACGCACCAGTTGCAAGACTTGAAGCCATCAGGATATTTCTGGCATTCGCAGCACATTCCAAGTTTAAAGTTTTTCAAATGGATGTGAAGAGTGCATTTCTGAATGGAGAGTTAGAAGAGGAAGTATATGTGGAACAGCTCGTGGCTTTGTAAATCCACAGTTTTCTGACTTTGTGTATTTCCTATTCAAAGCTCTCTATGGACTCAAGCAAGCACCAAGGATATGGTATGACACTCTCTCTGTATTTTTACTTGAAAATGGTTTCATTAGAGGGGTCATAGATAAAACTCTCTTTTATAAATTACATGAAAAAGATATGATATTTGTCCAAGTTTATGTTGACGATATTATATTTGGTTCTACTAACGAAAACTTGTGCAAAAGATTTGCTAAGCTAATGCAGAGCAGATATGAAATGAGCATGATGGGTGAGCTGTCATTCTTCCTTGGATTGCAAGTAAAGCAAAAGGAAGATAGGATTTTTATTTGTCAATCAAAGTACATAAGATATCTTCTGAGAAAATACAGTCTAGAAGATTCTTCACCAGCAAAAACCCCAATGCCAACAGCCACCAAGCTTGACAAAGATGAAACTGGTAAGAAAGTTGACATCACAAGCTATAGAGGTATGATAGGCTCATTATTATATCTAACTGCTAGTAGACCCGATATAATGTTTGCAACATGCTTATGTGCAAGGTTTCAATCTGACCCTAGAGAATCTCATCTTATAGCCGTGAAAAGAATTTTTAGATATCTGAAGGGCACACCAAATCTTGGAATTTGGTACCCTAAAGATACAGGTTTTGAACTAATAGGCTATACAGATTCAGATTATGCACGATGCAGGATGGATAGGAAAAGTACTTCTGGAAGCTGTCAGTTTCTTGGATAACGGTTGATCTCCTAGTACATCAAGAAACAACACTCAGTATCTACCTCGACAGCCGAAGCAGAATACATTACGGCAGGTAGTTGTTGTGCACATATCTTGTGGATAAGGAATCAACTGAATGATTATGGACTTGTGCTAACTAAAATTCCAATACTTTGCGATAACACAAGTGCCATAGCAATTTTCAACAATCCTGTACAACATTCAAGAACCAAGCACATAGACATAAGGTATCATTTTATCCGAGAGCATGTCATGAATGGAACTGTGGTGTTACATTTTGTACCCACAGAAGATCAAATTGCTGACATATTCACGAAACCACTTGATGAATCCACTTTCTCTAAGTTGGTTAGTGAGTTAGGGATGTTAAACATGAACTGATTATTGCATGATGTTTTAAATTGAATATTTAATTTTAAGCAAACCTTGTAAATATATTGTATATATTCCTTAAAGTTATCAAAAACAAACAAACAAAATGAAAAAGAAAACTCAAAAAGATTTTCCTTATTTTTGTACAGTTTTATTTATTTGGCATCTCTACTGTAAATATACTTTGTATTACTGTTGTTTTCCAACAATTTATCATATTTATTTTTATTAAATGTATTTTTATTTTATCTAAATATGTGCTGATTATTTCACGTCTCTTTTGAGAAGTAGGAAAGATCTATGAGCTTAATCATCCAATAGTTTCTAATAATGAGATCCTAATCATTGGTATCAATCTCTATCCAAGATCTTAGAACCAAACGCATAAACACTATCACATCCATCTCTCTAACCATTAAACAGAATACCTAATTGCTAAGAATGAGGGAGTCAATGCCTTGAGTGCATTTGATAAGGTTGGTGATGTGAGTGAACCAACAGCTCTGTCTCCAGAAAGGTGATTCAAATATATATAAACTGAGACAACTGTTAGCTTATTTGTGTTCTCTCAAAAGGATACAGACTTGAAAAAGGCAAAACTGTTACTAGGTTCATTCTCTCAACAGAGTGAGTCTATTGAATTCAGCCTGTCAGCCAAGGCTACCAGTAAAGAGTTAATTTCATCTGACATTTTTCAAGAAACCACAAATATTGTCTTATTTTTAAGGACCAACAAGGGACCAAAAATTTAAGGATCGGCTTGGGATAAAAAGGGACCAAGAGGGAGCAATTGAAATGTCACAGGAAGAATGAATTGACGGTAACAATTATTCTAAACTTCCATATCAAGGAAGGAAGAATGATTGATGATTCTGACTGAATCAACATGCCTTCACAGGCGTAAGGAGGAAACTTGGATCATGTGTTACATTATAGATCCTTGTCTCCCTCCCCAGATGGAACATATCTGGATTCCTAACAGAATAGATCATCTTAGATGATCAGCAACTCATTGAATCTATTTATGAAGCAATTCAGTTTTCAAATTCAAATATTTTAATAGATTAAATTGAGGACGGAGATTTGCGAAACCCCATTGCACCACCAGTGACCTCTCTTGAAGGGGCTATGGTGATCTTTCTTGCAGGTACAAACGATTGTGTCATCCATACTAAGAGAGAGAAATAATGATGTGAGAAAGAGTGAAACACAAGTGAGAAAGAGTGAAAATATATATTCTATGAGTGAAACACTTAGAGAGTATATGAGCGAAATACTTGTAAGATACACAAAGTAAAATCATACACTAGCACAATTACCAAATCCCATTCCCAATTCCCTGTTACATATTTCTAATGTTACTCAACTAAGGGGGATGAAATTTCTTCTGAAGAGGATTACTCAACTAAGGGGGAGAAGTGTTGAACAAGATCCAAAAAGGAGAAGTGTTATCCAAAAAGGGAGAAGTGTTGAACAAGACTTTTACAAAAAGGGAGAAGTGTTGAACAAGACTTTTACCAGAAGATGATTACTCAACTAAGGGGGAGAATTGTTGAACAAGAAAAAGGGGTATATAACAACATGCTTGGATTGGAAAGAACTAGTGATTACTTATTAGTCTTCTATTCCATTTGATTTTAGAAGATTCTTGTATATAGGATTAACTGGATTTTCTAAAATGCATAACATGTCATAGTTTGCATTTTTTATATCTGCGATGGTTTAATGCTGTATGTATGCCATGTCTGTTACCTCTATTAAAATGGTTGGATAATTCAAGTAAGGGGAGAATGAATTCACCTTGAGAGAGAAGGGAACACAGGAGTTGGAGAAACAGAGGAGAAGTGGTAATGAGAAGAGAACAAGACTACATCCATGCCATCCTAAGAGGGAGTACTGATGAGTATGAGAAATGAAGATAGTACTACTTGTATAATATGTTCAGTGCTAGAGGAACAAACATCTTTCATTTCAGTTATTCAAGAAATCTGGAAATGTATTATATAATCCAGATAACAGCTTATTATTTACAGTTCTTAAATGTCATATTTATTTCTTAGTTGTTACTTGAGTTATCCTCTAGGAATTTGTGTGTTAAATGTTTAACAATAAATAGGGGGAGATTGAAAGGCATATGACTAGGTCTATTTGTAATAATTAGATGACAACTCAACTCAATCTAGAAACAGCGGTAAATAATAAATATCAAACAGGAATCAAGAAGGAGACAATCAACTAGTCACGAAGAATCTAAAGAATCAAAAGTACTCAGTTGAACCTACTACTCAACACTGAAGAAGTTCATTAATATGTTCAAACGTCAGTGGAAAATAATCAAGTAGTAATTTCATAAGAATTCAGAAGATTCAGAAGATTTTAAGTGACTACTACACGAAGATTCCAGAAGAAAAAGAACAGAAAAAGAAGACAGAAAAGCTAAGCAAAGACAGAAGGCCACTAATTCTAAATGTTAAAAGACATGAAGAATATTTATTAGAGTATGACACAAATGAACCAGACAGTACATTTGTGTGTCAACTTCAATTGATAAATATTCAACATCAAGCTGAAGTGGTTCCATGACAAAAGACTGAAACGGACTACAAAGTTAAATAAGTCCTAATAGTATTTTAATTCTACAATTAAAATTAAGTTAATTATTTAATTTATTTAATTAAATTAATTTAAGTCTGAATTTAATTTAATTCATAAATTATTTAATTAAATTAAGTAGAATTGATTTACTATAAAAGAAATGATTCAATATGACTTAAACATGAATCATACCGAGCTAATCATTAGTGAGTCATACCGAGCTAATCATTATGAGTCATACTGAAGCCACTTGCAATGAGTCATACCGAGCACCTTTGCAGTGAGTCATACCGAATTCTAAAATGAGTCATACCGAGCACCTTTGCAGTGAGTCATACCGAATTCTAATATGAGTTATATCGACCATTATAAGTCATGCCCAACCTTTTTATGAGTCATACAAGTGTTAATTTTAGGTGAAAAAGGTCATATTGGGATAAGTCATGCTGGTTTTCCACCTCTATAAATATGAGGAGATTGTCTTCATTTTTCAAAGTTGTTCAAACATTCAAATTCATAAATTTGTATGCATTGTAATATTCACATATTTCTATGCTCAGTTTGGAATATAAATTGTTAAACCCGAACAAGTCATGTTAAAATCATTCTAGACAATTTATCAGATATAAACACTATTTACTATATTAATTTTGTAATACTTTTCAAGTTTAAATGATATTCTACTTGAACAGTATTTCACCTAAATTAATATTTCAGGATTAAATTTAACTTTATATTCTTAATCCGAATTCGTGAGTATTTTCAGATATTGTATTCAACCCCTCTTCTACAATATCAGGGACTAACAATAAACAATCCTAATTTAGATTAATTATTTTAATACTCTTTCTAGGACTTATAAACATACTTGTAGTATATAAACAAGTGTGGTAGCATTGTTAAAAATATACAAGTTAGATAATATCTTTTGAATCAACTGTTCAGCCTTAGTGCACTTTGTAAGAACAGTTGATTTACTTTCTAACCTTGTAAGACGAAGTTAGGTTTTATTAACCTAGAAATATTGAGCAAAAATATACACTGATAGAAAACTCAATCCATCAGTAATTTTAAATATCTTTGTTCATTGTATTTTAAGTTTCATTTCTTGTTTATACACCTTCTCTAAAAACACTCAAACATCAAGAACAAATATTTAAACAACAAAAAGTTTTGTATATTTGTATTCAACCCCCCCTTCTACAAATATTTACATTGTTCTGGGGAATAACACTAGTTACTTTTTGTGTACTCATCTTTAATAAGATTAAAAATTAAGTATTTCGAAAAATATTTTTTGACTTAAAATAATTTCTGATCAAAAATAATTTTTGAGTAAAAATTATTTCAAATAAAAATTATTTCGAATTAAAAATAATTTTTGATATTTGTATAAGTTGCGGAATATTTGGTTTGGATCTGATATTACAAATATTAACCTGCTCTGATGCCAATTATTGGCCCATGATATTGTAGAAGGGGAGTTGAATACAATATCTAAATTTATTCGCGGAATTATGGATTTAAAAATATTACTTTAATTTCTCACGAAATATTAATTATAACGAAATACTGTTGAAGTATAAGATATGATTTTAACTTGAAAAATATTATAAAATTAATATGTTGAAAGTGTAAATAATAATTTAGAATTTCTTGAACGATTTAGACATGAACTGTTCTGAAATAATAATTATTATTCAAACTAGTACAGAAAGTCTGTGAATATTAAAATCAGACAAATTACTCAATTTGAATATTTTTCTTTCTTGTTTCAACAATAACTTATGAAGCACTAGCCTAATATATATAGAGGATTCTTAAGCTTGTATGACTTTTCAATTCAGGACATTTTTTAAACTTTTTTAAGTCTGTATGACTTTTGATTAACACTTGTATGACTTTTGAAAAAGCTCGGTATGACTTTTGAAAAATCAGTATGACTTTTGAATTTCATTCGGTATGACCTTTTTTAAAGCAACTTCAATATGACCTTTTTTAAAGTCATTTTCTGTATGACTTTTCAAAACAGTTAGGTATGACTTTTCAAAACAGCTCGGTATGACTTTTTCCTTTACTGCTCGATATGACTTTTTCAACATTACTCGGTATGAATTTTGGTAAAACTTGTTCGGTATGACTTTTGGTAAAACTTGTTCGGTACGTCTTTTCAATTAAAATTCGGTATGACTTTCTATTTAAGCTTGGTATGACTTGTTATTCCTTAGAACAATGTCAATATTTATAGAAGGGGGGTTGAATACAAATATTTCACCTGTTAAAACTTTTAACAGTTTTCTTGATAATATTTAAAGTAAGAATAATTAAAGCTAGGATAAGTATTTGAACAAACACAAGATGTTTAAAATTACTGATGGATTGATTTATCCATCAATGTGTATTTTTTCTCAAATGATCTAGGTTAATGAAACCTAGCTGCGATTACAAGGTTAGAAAATAAAATCAATTGTTCTTAAAAGTGCTCTAAGACTGAACAGTTATTTTTAAGATATTGTCTAACTTTTCTTCTTGTTTTTTCCTAACAATTCTACCACACTTATTTATATAACACAACTGTGTTTACAATTCCTAGAAAGAGTATAAAATAATTAATCTATTCTAGGATTGTTTTTTATCTATCTTTCCTTTTGCCTTTTTCTATTTTGAGAAATGTCTTCGGACTTGGAAAGACAACTTCACTTTGAGTCTTCACAGTCAGTATAGACTATCTTCCATAGGTATGCTTTATGTCTTGTCGTGCAGTCCCTATCAATTGATAATTTGTTTTTAAGGATATCAATTGATTCTTCCTTAATTGTATCCATCAACTGATATTCTTCTTCGATTGATATTGATATCCATCAATTGATAATAGCTATTGACTTATCGATTAATAAATTTTATCAATCGATATATCAATTGATGGTTCTTCATATCAGTTGATGGTCTTCAATCTTTGACTTGACTTTTTATCAATTGATCTTCTATCAGTTGATGCCTCCATATCAATTGATCATCCATCACTTGTACAGTTTTCTTGTCTTCAAATAATTACAATTTGACAGTCTAAGTTATATATCAATTGATAACCAATATCAATCGATTCTAGTATCAATTGATAAGAGTTTATCAATCAACTAAAGCCATATCAATTGAAGTAGAATAAGTACACCTATGCTACCATCCATATTATCAATTGATTAACAAAAATATGTCAACTGATAAATGGTTTCCTGATCAATCAATATTTATCGTTTTCATATCAATTGATCAGTTACAATAAAAATATAATTTCATGATTCTAAAATTTAATGTTATCATCAGAGTTACATAGATTCCTAACAATCTCCCCCTATTTATGTTTGTGACAAAAACAAGCATAAATCTATTTGATGATAAAAAAAACCCTAATACAATTGCATTCATAGAGAATCAAGAAATTAAATAGCACTTAAATTTTAGAAGTACCATTGTTATGAACCTTGTAAGCTGCTTCTATCTTTCCAGGGTTCATTTCTTCATCTTCTTCCTCTTCTCAGCATTCTCCTTCAGTTGCCTTATGAATGAGCCTCTCAATATCTGATCATCCCTGTCTGAATCTCCAAGCTACCTCATAAGATAAATGATTTCTTGTTCTGTGATTTTGTCAAGATATTTACAAATGTCAAACTACGTTTTGTTTCCTTCAACATCTGTGAATATCACGGCATAAACTGGTTCCAGCACCACAGTCTTCACTATGATTTGATGTTGGAACTCCTGAGCAACTGTGATATTTAACTTGAATCTTTTGTTGAGTAGAGGCATAATTGTTTTCAAAGTGTTGTAACCCTGCTTTATAATCAGCCTCATTGGATAGGTTGCTTTGTGACCATCTTCATATTCTAATTAAACTCATGCACTCTTTATGATTTGAAGTTTCTAGATGAGTTTTGCAATCTATCAATCTTTTTTTCACTGATTCTTGGCATTTCCTTCAATTCATATCCTTCAAGAACAATTTCTTTTGAGTCTCCTTGTATACCTTTTATTGAAGATTGTTATTGTTGGATAGATTATTTGGGCTTGACTGTCCTTTTCTTGGCCATTTTAATTTGCCACTTTGGTTTTAGGGATTTGTCCTGAATTGCATCCATTTGATTCCACTCCAGCTTCATTTGTATTGCCATTTCAGCATCCTCATTTTCTCTCCTAGCAGCATCTGCACTTCCTGAAGAAATGGCTCCTTGTAGCAATTTTTCACCTGAAAATCTTTCTTTCTTCTTCTTCCCCTCATCAATCATAATAGCTTTCCCATTTTTCTTTAATTATTATTGATGATATATTATATGAAATCTAGCATAGTAAATATGATTAGATCTATTAGTTTTATCACCTAATTTTGCTACAATTTCTTTAATTATTATTGATGATAGATTATAATACTTGTCAAAAAAATATTATAGGCTATTTCCTGCATACTAGTTGTTATAGCATCAAAGTTGCTAATCTTACCACTAAAGCATTTTATTATTGCATCGAAGAAGTAAGACCATTTTTTCCTAAGATATTTTCTAACAACATGTCCTAAACTTATGTCAGGTTCATCATAATTAACATAACTAAGCATGTTTATAATGTTCTCATCTGTAGGTGATCTATCAGTGTTATTAGCAGGAAAATTTAAACATTCATCAATAACAATAGTGGTTAAAATATACTTATCTCATTTACACACAAATGAAATGGAACAGTAGTCCTTGGCAACCTCTGTAGTGGCCCAGAATTCCTCCACCAACTTGCAAACTATCTTGGGTGCTTCACTAAGTGTAATATTTACCTTGCTGTTATCCAAGAATCACATCAAAGGATGAAAGCCATGTGGTGCCTCCTCCATAACTGTGCACACCACGAAACTGTTGCGTTCGTAGTAGCATCCACTTTGAGAAACCTTTTTAGATGATAAAGCAGCCATTTTTTTGAGGTAGATGTTAGGAATATAAATGTAATTTTATGATAACATTAATCTTAGAATCATAGAAATTTTAGTTGATGTAACTAATCAATTGATATGAAAATTATAAATATCAATTGATCAGGAAACCATTTATCAGTTGAAGTGTTTATATGAATCAACTGATAATTTGGATTGTAGCATATGTGTACTTAGTCTATTTCAATCGATAAGATGTAAGTCAATTGATATTATTCCCATCAATTGATGTTAGAGTCGATTGATATAGATCATCAACTGATGTGTAAATTAAACCGTCAAAGTGTAATTATTTGAAGACAGGAAATTATACAAGTGAAGGATGATCGATTGATATTAAAGCATCGATGGATAGGAGATCAATCGAAGAAGCCAAGTCAAGTATTAAAGACCATCAACTGATGTGAAGACCCATCGATTGATATATCGATTGATAACATATATCAATCGATAAGTCATTATTTATCAATCGATGGATATAAAGATCAATCGAAGAAGAACATCAGTTGATGGATTAAAGGAAGGATCAATTGATATGCTTAAGAGCAAATTATCAATTAATTGAGACAACACAGAAGGATTATCTGTTGAAGATCCAAAGGACAAAAGCAGACCTATGGAAGACAGTCTATGATGGATGTGAAGACTCAATCTGTAGCTGTCTTTCAAACCTTTTTCTAAAATGGAAAAAGGTAAAAGGAAGGTAGATAGAAACAATCCAAAAATAGGAATTGTAAAAACACACTTGTAGTATATAAACAAGTGTGGTAGCATTGTTAGAAATATAAAACGAGTTAGACAATATTTCTTGAATCAACTATTCAGCCTTAGAGCACTTTGTAAGAACAGTTGATTTATTTTCTAACTTTGTAAAAACAAAGCTAGGTTTCTTTTAACCTAGGAACATTGAGCAAAAATATACATTGATGGAAAAACCAATCAAACAGTAATTTTAAATCTCTTTGTTAAGTTTATTTTTCAGCTTTTAATTTGTTCAAACATATTCTCTCTAATTCTTCAACATCAGTAACAAATATTAAAATAAATAAAAAGTTTTAATATCTGTATTCAACCCCCTCCCCTCTATAAATATTGGCATTGTTCTGGGAGATAATAATTGGTATCAGAGCGAAGCCTTTCAACATACAGAAAGTTTAAAGAAGCTTTTAATTTGTTCAAACATATTCTCTCTAATTCTCAAACATCAGTAACAATTTTTTTTTTTTTTAATATTTGTATTCAACCCCCCCTTCTACAAATATTGACATTGTTCTGGGAAATAATAATAGAAGATAAGTAATTATACTTGTAAATCTAAGAAATTGAAAGTACAGAGACAATGATTGAGTTCGTAGAGAGAGAGATGAGAATTAGTTAGTAATTATAATTATAAATCTAAGAAATTGAAAGTTAAAGTTAAAGTAAATTTTAATTTCACTATTTATATATACCGAATTCCCAATCACTTTCTTACTCGAAATAGAGCTCAATTCACCGTTGAAATAAAAGGTGAATGAAAGAATTACTTATTTTGGCAATCGACTGTTATACACACAAGGCTGTATGTATTCATCAATTGATAAAAAAAGCAATCAATGACTAGATTTTGTACAAGTCGATTGATGACATGGACCCTAAAAATTCCAGGTCATCGATTGATAATTAACTTATCCATCGACATATACTATTATCCATCGATAGACAAATATATCATCGATTGATATATTTATCTGTTAATGACTACAAATATCCATCGATAAATAAATATATCATCAATTGATATATTTATATGTCGATAACTTTAAAAATATCCATTGATATGTAAAATGTTTATCAATTGATTATGGAAAAATCAATAGATTAACATAGTTAATGTCTACAATTCTAAAAATTACTAAAATAAATAACTTGTTAGACATTTAAAAGATTAAAAATAGTTAATCATACCTAAATCACAGACCAATCTATTGAAGGTAGATTCATCTAATGGTTTGGTAAAAATGTCTGCAAGTTGTCTTTTACCAGGGACAAAATGTAATTCAACAATACCATTGATTACATTTTCCTTAATGAAGTGGTACCTTATATCAATGTGCTTGGTTCTTGAGTGTTGAACTGGATTTTCATTAATAGCAATTGCACTGGTGTTGTCATAGAATATTAATATTTTACTCAAGTTAAATCCATAATCAAACAATTGATTCCTCATCCATAACACTTGTGCACAACAGCTTCTAGCAGCAATATATTCAGCCTCTGATGTGGATGTAGATACTGAATTTTGCTTTTTACTAAACCATGAGACCAACTTGTTTCCTTGAAATTAACAAGTTCCTGTAGTACTTTTTCTGTCATTTTTGTAACCTGCATATTCTGCATCTGAATAATCAATTAGATCAAATCCAGAATCTCTAGGATACCAAATTCCAAGATTTGGTGTTCCTTTGAGATACCTGAATATTCTTTTTATTGCAATCAAATGAGACTTTCTAGGATCAGCTTGAAACCTAGCACAAAGACATGTAGCAAACACTATATCTGACCTACTTGCAGTTAAATATAGCAATGAGCCAACCATGCCTCTATACCTTGAAATGTCCATCTTAGCTTCCTTGGTATTCAATTTAAGTTTAGTTGCAGTGGCCAAGGGAGTTTTTGCAGATGAACATTCATTTAAATCAAATTTTCTTAATAAATCAGAAATGTATTTAGTTTGATTTATGAAAATACCATCTTTAACTTGTTTGACTTGCAAACCAAGAAAATAGGTAAGTTCTTCCATCATGCTCATTTTATATTTACTCTGCATCAACTTAACAAATTTTTGACAAAGTTTTTCATTAGTTGAGCCAAAGATAATATCATCAACATAGATTTGAACAAATATACTAGAACCATTAAGATTTCTATGAAAGAGAGTTTTATCAACAGTTCTCTTGTAAAATGATTCTCAATCAAGAATTTAGACAGTATGTCATAACAGGCTTTAGGTGCTTGCTTCAAATCATACAGTGCTTTGAGAAGATAATACACAAATTTAGCATGAATAGGATCTTCAAAACCAGGAGGTTGTTCCATATATACTTTTTCCTCTAATTCTCCATTGAGAAAAGTACTTTTTATATCCATATGATAGACTTTGAAATTAGTATGAACAGCATAAACTAGAAAGATTCTGATTGCTTCCAGTCTTGCAACAAGAGAAAAAGTTTCATCAAAATCTATGCCTTCTTCTTGTGAGTAGCCCTTTGCCACCAATCTTGCTTTATTCATTGTCACTACACCAGATTCATCCATTTTATTTCTGAATACCCATTTTGTACCAATAACAGATTTATTCTTTGGTTTAGGCACCAGCTTACATACCTTGTTTCTTTCAAACTAGTTCAACTCTTCTTGCATAGCTATCACCCAATCAGGATCATTCAAGGCTTCTTCAATCCTTTTTGGTTCTTCTTGTGACATGATGCTACTATACAAGCATTCATTTTGAGTTGTACTTCTAGTTTTGACACCATCATTTGCATTTCCAATAATCAAATCAAAAGGACGACTTTTGGTCCATTTCCTTTGTGGTGGTAAATTTGTCCTTGAGGAAGATGCTTCATGATCATTAGCATTGTTATGATCATTGTGATGTGAATGAGTGATTGAGAACCCTCCCCCTGATATGGACACTCTACTTGAGGATTGTTGAGCAGAATTATTATCCATCTTTGGATTATCAATTGATGTATTATCAGTCGATTGATGATCATCAACTGATAAGTTATTTGTTGGTGTATTGATATCAATTGATGGGGAATATCTGGGAACTTGATTTCTTGAAATTTCCACATCATCATCACTTTCTTCACCATTACCAGTTGATTCATTCTCAAAATGCAAAGAGTCATGGTATCCTTCATCAAACAACCCTTGAATTTTCTTGTCATCTACATGCATAGATTCTAGAACAACGTGTAATCTAAGATTGTAGTCTCTGTAAGCCTTGGTTGTTATTCCATATCCAACAAATATTACCTCATCGACTTTGGCTTCAAATTTTCCCAAATTTTCACCATGATTTCTTAGGACAAAATATTTTCAGCCAAAGACATGAAGAAAATTTAATGTTGGCTTCTTGTCTTTCTTCATCAATTGATAAGGAGTTTTTCCTTGTGATTGGTTGACCATGGAAATATTCTGAATGTAACAAGCAATATTTATTGCTTCTGCCTAGAAATATGTAGGAAGTTTTGCTTCTTCTAACATAGTTCTAGCAGCTTCAATTAATGTTTTATTTTTCCTTTCAACAACTCCATTTTATTGGGGAATTCTACGAGTAGAGAAGTGATGAGTGATACCTTTTTCTTCATGGAATTCTATTATTTTTGCATTCTTAAATTCAGTACCATTATCACTCCTTATTTTCTTAACCTTCCATTCAGTACTATTTTCAACATTCTTCACATGATTGATAATAAATTTGCTTGCCTCATCTTTGGAATGTAAGAAATGTACCCATGGGTATCTTGTGAAGTCATCCATAATTACTGTCATATTTCTTTTTTGGCAATAGACATGATGTTAACAAGACCAAATAAATCCATGTGCAATAATTCCAAAGGTTTGTCAATTGATGATTCTGACTTTGACTTGAATGATGCATTCCTTTGTTTTCCTTTTTTACAAGCATCACACAAACCATCCTTGGTGAATTCCATCTCTGGAATGCTTATAACCAAATTCTTTCTAACCAATTGATTCATGGCTTTGAAATTTAGACGGACTAGCTTCTTGTGCCAAATTCAACTTTCATCTGTGTTGGCTTTGCTTAATAGACATGTCATTGAATTTGCCTTTACAAAATTGAAATCAGCCACACAGACATTTCATTTTCTTCCTCTAATTAAGAGAATTTCACCAAATTCTTTGTTGGCTATGATGCATGATCCAGTTGAAAACCACATACCATTTCCATTATCACACAGTTAACTAATGCTCAATAAATTATGCTTTAATCCATCAACCAGTACTATAGGTTCAATCATAACATTTTCACTTGCAATAGAGCCATATCCCAGAGTAAAACCTTTGTTGTTATCTCCATAAATAACTCTTGGGCCAGCCTTTTCCACAAACTTTGTGAGTAGGGACATATCTCCTTTCATGTGCCCAAAACATCCACTATCTAAATACTAGAGATTTTTTCTCCTATTTCCCTGCACACAATTAAAAACAATCAAGTTGTTTTGGGTACCCAAGATGCCTTGGGTCCTCTTTTATTAGTTGCAGCTTGAGCCTTGGTTGCCAACTTTGGCTCCTTTTGTTTTAGTGGGTTTAAATTCACTTTAACTTTGGGAGTTGGCTTTTGGGGCTCAAACACCTTGGAACTCATTGCAAAATTTCCATGCATTTCATTATCTATATTAGGCATGTTCCATGGCATTCCAGACATGTTCATATTTGCATATGCAAAGAATAGGTTGTACATGTATGGAAATTGTACATATGGCATGTGAGAATGTGGTGCAACCAAATTAGAAGACATGACATTCATGAGCATAGGATTGGTAAGCATGGCATTTGTAGACATGGTATGTGCATTCAAATCATTTGCAGGTATAAAATATTTTTCTTTCTTGCAATGTATAGATAAATGATTTACACTACCATATTTAGCACAAACCTTTCTAGGTGTATACATATCAAGAGTATAATTATTGTGCTTGTTTATGCCTACATTTCCATTCTTATTCTTTTTCTCTTTCTCAGACTTAGGGTGATTAATTTCAACATGTGTTATCTTTTCCAATTTGTCTTTTAATTGCTTCTTAGATAAGCTACCAATATTAATCTTCTCAACCCTAGTCTAAACTTGACTCATGGGATCTTTTTCCTTAACAAACTTTATAGGAGTACTAAACTTGTTCTTTTGGTTAGCCATTGATGGTTTTCCTGTCAATGGATGCATATCAATTGATTCAACATAATCGATTGATAATCTTCATCGATGGATAGAGGATTAGCAGTCGATTGATCTGTATCCATTGATAAGTTAACCGATGGCTTGCCTGTTGATTTAGGAGATTCTACTAAGGTATCTACACCCTGAATATCAATAATTTTCTTGGTAGTTTTAGCAGACCTATTCCATTTACTAATGGTTTCAATTTCTCCAGCTAATTGTTCTTTCAACAATTCTTCTCTTATTAAACTGTTTACTAGTTCATCCCTAACATCCTTACTTTCCTGCTTGAATCCTTCTAAACAAATAAGTTCATTTTCAAGAAAATTGTTTCTCTCAGCTAAGGCATCAATGGTGTTCTTTAACTTGAGATTTTCTTTGTTTAGAGATTTCAAAGTGACATGCAAGTTATACAGTTCATTGTGCATCTCATTTATAGTACTATTGCATTTATCTTTTGATAATTCAGAAAAGTTAGTAGCTAGTACCTGATTTGATGATGAACTAGCCTCTTTATCTTCATGATTGGCCATTAGTGCTAGATTGATGAATTCTTCAGAATCACTATATTCAGAATCACTGTCCTCAGGAGCCCAGTCATGTCAACTGATAAACGGTTTCCTGATCAATCGATATTTATCATTTTCATATCAATTGATCAGTTACAAGAAAAATATAATTTCATGATTCTAAGATTTAATGTTATCATCAAAGTTACATAGATTCCTTACATGACTTATTTTTAATAGAATTCGGTATGACTTTTAATATAGTCTAAAATGACTTATTAAAAAGTCATACCAAGTCATATCTTTTATAATAAATTAATTTTACTAAATTCAATTAAATAATTTATAAATTAAATTAAATTTAACTTGAATTAATTTAATTAAATATAATTAACTTTGGATAGTAGAATTAAAATACTATCTTGACTTGTATAATCTTTTTGTTAGCTCTGAAATCTTTCCATCTTTACTATGTCTTCTGTCATAAAACCACTTGAACTTTTTGATGAAGAATCTTCATTGACATTATTGAAACCCTGTGCATTGGTCTGCTTCACGGATGACTAACTACAATATTGATTCTCATTCCCCCTTAGTGATCTTTATATCTTGTTTTGTCCTGTTTTGTCTTCTTTTTATTTTTCTTCTATAATTTTTTTCTTCAGGAATCTTTCTGTATTAGACACTTAAAATCTTTTGTATCTTCTAAACTCCTTGAGATACTACTATTTTATTTTTACACCGACGCTTGAACATATAAATGAACTTCTTCCGGTGTTAATTAGAAGTCTTGTCAGAATTCTTCTAATATTCCGATTCTTCGTGTCTAGTTGACATTCTTCGTCTTGATTCCTTTTTCAATATTTATTATTTACTTCACTTTCTTATCTGAGTTGAGTTGTCACCTAATTATTACAAATAGGCCTAGTCATATGCCTTTCAAAATGGTTTTATTAGATGTGTCATAGATAAAACTCTTTTTTATAAATTGTATGATAAAGATATGATATTTGTCCAAGTTTATGTTGACGATATTATATTTGGTTCTACTAACGAAAACTTGTGCAAGAGATTTGTTAAGTTAATGCAGAGTATGTATGAGATGAGCATGATGGGTGAGCTGTCATTCTTCCTTAGACTGCAAGTGAAGCAAAAGGAAGATGAGATTTTTATTTGCCAATCAAAGTACGCAAGGGATCTCATGAGAAAATACAGTCTAGAAGATTCTTCACGGCAAAAACCCCAATGCCAACAGCCACCAAGCTTGAAAAAGATGAAACTGGTAAAAAGGTTGATATCACAAGCTACAGAGGTATGATAGGTTCATTACAATACTTAACTGCAACTAGACCTGACATAATGTTTGTAACATGCTTATGTGCATAGTTTCAGTCTGATCCTAAGGAATCTCATCTTATAGTTATGAAACGAATTTTTAGATATCTGAATGGTACACTAAATCTTGTAATTTAGTACCCTAAAGATAAAGGTTTTGAACTAATAAGCTATACAGACTCAGATTATGCAGGATGGACAGGAAGAATACTTTTGGAAGCTGTCAGTTTCTAGGACATCGGTTGATCTCCTAGTATAACAAGAAATAACACTCAATATTCCAATACATTGCGGCAGGTAGCTGTTGTGCACATATCTTATGGATAAGTAATCATCTAAATGACTATGGACTTGCGTTGAATAAAATTCCAATATTCTACGACAACACAAATATTATAACTATTTACAACAATCATATACAACACTCTCGAACCAAGGATATTGACATATGGTACCATTTTATCCGAGAGCATGTCATGAACGGAACTGTGGTGTTATATTTTATACCCACAGAAGATCAAATTGCTGACATCTTCACGAAACTACTTGATGAATCCACTTTCTCTAAGTTGGTTAGTGAATTAGAGATGTTAAATAATGGCTAATTTTTGTTTGTTAAGAGTTGATTTGAGTTCATAAATATTAAATGTTAATATTTAAAGAATTTATGAGGTTCGAATCAACAGTATCCTAGGGCTTATGAATATTTAGAGAAATTATCTTGAGAATAAATTAATACTCTTAATAGATAATTATTTCAATTATAGCATAATTACTTATTATTATTATATATTTATTTTAAGTATTTTTAATATTTTATATGTAAATTATTGTCTTAATTTTCTAATTATTATTGCATATTAGTAATTATTTTTATAATTATTATTATATGCCTTTAATAATTTAGTTTTGTTATATATATATATATAATCTGCTATTTTAATATTTATAATATCTATATATATAATGTGTAAATATGTTTATCTATGTTTAGGTTTTTTTCCGGAAAGACTTTTACACATAAAGACTTTTCATTTTGTTTTATTAGTCAAAAAGACTTTTAATAAAAGAGTTTTATAAAGTATTTTAAAGACTTTTAAATTAAAACTTGGCAAGACTTTAAAAAAGTCTTACCAAGATTTTTAATGTAAAAGTCTTACCAACTGTTAGTAATTTTTTTTAAAAAAAATACTAACCGACGGTTTTTGTTCTATTAAAACATTTTGTTTGTTTAAAAAGTCTTATTAGTTTATTTTCAATACAGTCATATATACATACATACATGCACGCTGCATATCTTAACAAGACTTTTGCAAAACCTTTATTTTTTATCTCTACAACTGCTCAGTTGATTTAGTTTGATTGTTACAAGCTTTTTACTTGCTAGTTTGAGGAAAATTGATTAGAACAAATGAAGTGTTGCCCGTTTTTCCTTAAAATTGAATTGATTTGGACTTGTTTTGAAGAACTGAGTTTGTTGGTGGTTTTACAATTTAAGGACTGTTATTAGAGTAATTTTGTGTATTAAAATCGATTTGGGGTTAAATTGAAGTTACGTTTTCAAATTATTTGAGTATTTTTCGATTAATTAGGTGTTAATTTTCGAATTTTGTGCTTAATTTTCTTATTAAAATTGGATTTTAAAAGAAAATTTAACTACATCCTATTTAAAAATGGCTGCAACTTTTGAGATAACGAAGTCAAACTTTGTTGGGTATTTTGATCCAGAAACGTGCACAAAGGAAAGATTTAAGCCATGGATCAAATTCATGAATGAACACTCCTTGGTGAAGACTGCTATTACTTTGAATACCCCGTTACAAGTTGAACCTCTTCGAGCCTTGTATTCAACTACCAGAAATTGTACAACAGATAGGCTGGTTCAATTTTCATTCAGAATTAGAGAAACAAAGTACATTACAGATGAAATTGACATGAACAGAATATTAGGGTTCCTCATTGATAATTTTGAAACCCTACCCAAAACTCAAGATATTACAAGTTTCTTCCAGTCAATTCATTATCAAGGCACTTTAGATCTGGTAAAGTTGTCCAAATCCCAGCTGATGAGTGAATGAGATTACTTCTTTGATACTCTAGCCAAGGTATTTACTCCGACCATGAAGAGCAATTTTCACAATATTTCATCACTTCTACAAGTGATTGGGTATTATATGGCCCACAATAGAAGAATCAACTTTGGAAGACTAATTTTAACAGAGATCATAAGGAAGATGGGTACTGTTGAAAGCAGAGACTTAGGTGTAGATCAGAAAGTAACTTGCTTCTATTCAAGGTTTTTAATGTTATTAATGAATAATATGCTGTCAGAGGAAGATAAAGCTCATTTTGTGAACAACCCAGTGAAAGTATCACCAAATCAGAAGAATTTGTTCACCAGGATCAGAAATCTGAACAAATTTTCAAGGGTAACCATTATAAGGACTCAATACATGACTAATATTATCAATCAGATTGCAAATCTAGCACAAGCTCAACCGGAACAGCAAGAGCCAGAACCAGTTCAAGAACCACAACTAGAGCAGTTACTACTTGAAGCTGCTCAACTTGCAAAATAAGAGGCACATGTACATCAGGTAATAACTCAAACCTTAGTGTCTACTTTCTTACTTTTAAATATATCCGTGGAAGACTATAATTGTGGTCTTGCACTTTAGGATATCGACTATGGACCTGAAAACACACAGGTTCAATCCCAAGCTGAAATAGAGCCACACACAGTTTCTTCTTCATCAACTTCATTGAGTCATCTCTAGAAAAAGAAAGAAACCTGTTAGAAAAATTAGAGGAAAAAGTCAAGGTAGTTCTATGAGTGAACCCGCAGCTCTTTCTCCGCCTCAGAAAAAATCAAGAATTAAACCTGAGACAATTACAGCTCCATCCTTATCCTCTCAACAGGATTTGGACTTTGAAATGACAATTCAACAGTCTCAGGACTCATTCTATAAAGAGGATGAATCTATTGAAATTCGTCATCCGGCCCCTGTAATGAGTCAAGCACACTGCTAGCACTCACTCTAGCAGGACCTGCAATAATTCAAGATACACACAGAGAAGAGAGAATAGAAAATGTTCAAGAAAATGTTTTTGATACAAATATGTTTGGAGCCACATTTTCAGTGGACCAAGACATTTTAGATGTTGTGCAGTATCAAGTGCCTTTACATGCTATAAGGGGCACCGCAGACTCTTATGAGCCATTCACTACATTGTCTAAGGTGGTGACTCCCATAAAATTAACAAATTCAGTTATTTTAGATGAAGTTCTCCCATCCACTGGTGGATTAGGTGAGAGGCAACCACTTCATAGAAGGAGTTGAGGCTCTATTCAAGGAGTATCTACGTCAGTAGCGGAGGCACGTTAGGTTAATCCTGTTGGGGACATGCCTTTACAGGCTTCAGAAGAACAATTTGATACTTCAAAGGCAATGGTAATCTATCTGGGTACAACAAAGGAATCTAGAAAAGAGCAAAACACGAGTGTTGTGAGGCAGACACTGAGCGAAACACATGCACATAGTCATGATGAAATAAACAAGAGTGCAAGTGAGGTGAGTGCACACAC
The DNA here is from genome assembly GCA_028671895.1 of Oenanthe sinensis. Taxonomy (NCBI): domain Eukaryota; kingdom Viridiplantae; phylum Streptophyta; class Magnoliopsida; order Apiales; family Apiaceae; genus Oenanthe; species Oenanthe sinensis. The sequence goes on from CM053801.1 coordinate 39,917,598, forward strand.
GCGATGAATTGTTAATGAAAATGAAAGCTCTCTAAAAAGAAATGCAGATTGTTCAGGCTGAATTAGCCCAAGTCAAAGTACAAGCAGAAGCACAAGCAGAAACCAAGTCTACATTTGCCTCTGTAACAGAATAGTTGACAATCGTGCGAAGATAAGTTAATGATGTGAAATCTAGCATTCTCCTTAAGACCCAAGATATCTAGAATGTACAAAGTCTAATTTCTGAGGATATGAAGGAGATTAGCAATATAAATGAAAGAATAGATGATGTTGAGAAGAGCTTGAATCAAAGAATCATTGAAAATGAAGAAATCTCAACTAAAAGTTTCAACAAGCTGGATGAAGGGATGATTCACCTGAATGAAGGAATGAAGTAGGTCTACGAGACCAAGGAAAAACTTGTAAAATCATTTAAAGCTTCAAAATCTTTAGAGGATCCCCCAACTAAGGGGGAGAAAAAAATGAAGAATATAAGGAGAAAGAAAGTGAAGCTGAGAAAGTAGCTGAAGGAGAATGAGCTACTAGAGAAAAGGAAAAGCCAAGCTTTATGAACAAGATCAATATGTGTCAACAGAATCAAACATTCATGAAGATCACTTTGTTGAGGATAATGGTCAAGTTGACACTTACAATCTAGACTACTACAGAGCTGAAGATGAAATGACCTCCTAAACACTATTCACCTCCTGAATTCGAACCCACTGACCGAACTCTAAATTATTTATCCACAAAAGATTCGGAAGAATTTTTTAATTTATTGAGTATCGTATTCAACCCCCCTTCTACGATACTTCCGGGACCCAACAATTGGTATCAAAGCGGACTGATTGTTATACAAATCAGGATCCGTAGCTCAGCGAAGCTCACCGTGCAGAAGCTGTCTAGAAACAAGAGGATGCATTGTTAAATAAATTTAATTATAAACTTATACTAAGTTTATTTTATAAATATTATAAATTTTTATTAGTTTATGTTATAAATTTTAATTAGTTTCTTTTATAAAATTTATATTAAATTTATTTTATAAACTTTTATAAAATTTGTTTAATAAATTTTTATTAGTTTATGTTATAAATTTTAATTAGTCTATTTTATAAATTTTATATGTTAAATTTATTTTATAAACTTTTATAAAATTTATTTTATAAACTTTCATTAGTTTATGTTATAAATTTTATATTAAATTTATTTTATAAACTTTTATCAGGTTATGTTATAAATCTTAATTAGTTTATTTTATAAACTTAATGGTAAATTTATTCTTTAAAATTCTTTAAAATTTATTACTAATTAAAATTTATAACATAAACTAATGAAAGTTTATAAAATAAATTTTATATTAAATTTATTTTATAAACTTTTATAAAATTTGTTTTATAAACTTTTTTCAGGTTATGTTATAAATCTTAATTAGTTTATTTTATAAACTTAATAGTAAATTTATTCTTTAAATTTTATTTTATAAACTTTCATTAGTTTATGTTATAAATTTTAATTAGTTTATTTTATAAATTTAATAAAGTTTAAAAATTTAAATTTATTATAACAAAAGCCACAAAAGGAAGCAGCAGAACTCGGAAGCTGATTGGTATGCTCAAGGAGTAGTAGATGAAGATTTTTCCGGGTATTGAAGACAACTAAAATTGACTGAAGATTATACAATGAAGTTAATTCCGGAACAGGTTGAAGAAATAGTGATATTAATTTCCTCAGAGGTTTACTCCATAGGATCCCACTAATATTTTGGAAGCTGCAAAAGAAGAGATTAATTTGGGTACCAATTTTGGTGAATTTGAGTTGTATTTTTGGATGAAAAATCTAAGGGGTTGAAGTAGTGAAGGAGAACAGACTGGACTATCTGGAATCTCAGTACAAGCCTTAAAGATTATTCTACAGGGAGATTATAGGAAGTTCGTGCTAACACTGCAGATCATCTAGAACACAGGGATACAGCCAACAGGGATCTAAGGATACAACCACATTATCTGTAAAAGAACTGTATGTGCTGAAGGCCTATGAACTAGAACAAGAGCTGAAGAAGATAATATTTGGTAAAGTAGATTGTTAGCATATCCACTGTATTTGTGACCCAGGAACCAAATTTGTTGAATTCAAGGTTGAGAACCTCTGAACAGAAACAAAATGATCCACGAAGCTGAATTGAAGATGTTGTAGCTCGAGGTAGTGGTCAAGGTGTTGTATGTGAATTTGACACTTTGGTATAACTTGAGAAATGAACTGCAAGTCAGGCCTGCAGGGTAACATGAAGTTCAGTGACATCAGATTCAGAAGGAATCCAAATTCTTAATCTAAGGTCCTTACCTATAGATTCCATAAAGGAGATTTTCAAGAACAGTTCAAGAAGTGGTTGCAAGGCAGGGATGGTTTATATTTGAAAGACAAGATCAAGGGTTTGCTACACTGTTTGAAGAAGCCTGTACAAGCAAAGGATGACAGACACTATGTTGGGTTGAAGCATGAATCTCAGGCATTAGTGAGGATGCAGCAAGGGAAAGCAGTTATTGGTGAAGTTAAATGCAAGGCTGATTCTATCAGTGACAGTGATGAACTAAATGAATATCTGGTATTAATGACCGACATTGGAGATGAATCACTAAGCACTTCACAGGTACACATTCTAACTAGTATACGTTTATCTAATTCAGAACTGTATGATTATTAAGTTTTGAAATGTATTATATTCATGATAACATGTCAGCATCTTATGACTTAAATGCTTAAGTGATTGCTAAGAATAAGATTGCATGCTAGGATTCATGAGTTTAAATAAGTATATTTCATACTTGATATTATATGCAGTAAAATGAATATCTAGAATTAGATAGGATGTTCTAGACGGTTAGGTGTATCCTTAAACATTTGCTGGAACTTGAGTTAAATCTTCTGTGATGTAATACCTCTGTTAATGTTGTGAAAAATGCTAAATAGACAAACAGGTCATAGATAAGATATTTTATATTTCCTTTTATTAATGACTTGATAAGTATATGTGGAATTTGATATTGCTTATAATGTTTTATTCAAATATTCTGCATATTCTTGAATTGTTTATGTGCTTATTTTCACATGATTTGCTCTCACACACATAGTTGCACTTAAATGCCATATTAGATCATGTATTGCTTGTTAGGGATAAGATGATTAAAAGATGGTAGAATTATATAAGTAGTCAGTAACATTTGTTGATTCGAGGATTAATCTAAAACTGACTTAGGTAATTAGAAATAGTTAAAATGTTAGACAATGACAGAAATGGATTAGACAGAATTATTACTTAATTTGTTCGTTCTTCTATCCATGTGCTTTTAGAAAATTATTGAATATCTGTAATCTACTTTACATCTGTTACACTTGTGTAGAATGATTAAAGTAGATGGTACTAATTTTTCTAATATGCATAAATTGAAGCTGTTGTTACCACTGTTGACAGTAACATCTCTAACCCATCTGGACTCAATTGAAGTTGAGTACCAAGAAACTTAATCATTTGTGATTGCAGAGTATGTAACAAAAGGCAAAAGTTATGTGACTTCGTGACATTTATTGTTCGAGGCACATGATTAAGATTAAAGCTCTAACATCACAGTTGGTTGAGAAAGCCTACCCAACGGTAACCTTTGGAGATGACAACAAAGGATGTACAAGGGTCTTGGCTATCATGTTTTGGGAATTATCATCAGTGGAAGCATCTTTCTTGTGGAAGGACTTGAGCACTATCTACAGGGCACTAGGGAATTCTTTATCAAGGGTTTTCTGGAAAAGCATTGAAAAGGAAAAGTGTTTGATCTCAAACAAGAAGGTTGGAAGCTCACTCAACTGAGAGTGAGAAATCTTTTTCGTAGCTGACATGGATTTTGTATGCAAAGGTGAAGTGAAATTTTCAGTAAAGCTTCATCAGTAAAGAGTTAGCTATGGCAATAGAAGCTCTCACACTTGGTCAACAAGACAATGGATTCTCCGATAAAGATGAAATTGGTGAGATGGCTGTTTCTAATGGAATTCTATCCAGAAGGACATTTTGAAGTATGTCACATAGGGAAGTCAAGATGACAACCCTAGTTACAAGTTGGTGTTGTTCGGCATTCAATAGATAAAATGTCACAGATGGTGATTGATCACATCAGGTAGATCAAGTTGGAAGCAAAGTAAGCTGTGAGAACTTTGAAGTCAGATAATGGAACTGAATTTCGTGAATGAAGTTCTATATGAAGTCTGCATTTATAAAGGTACTTTAAAGCTGAAGCAATTAACACAGCATGCTACTTTAATCAACAAAGATCGTAAAAGACATCATATGAGTTAATGGCGAACCAGAAGCAAACACTGAAGCTCTTTCGTGTGTTTGGAGGAAATTGATATTTATTGAAGATTTATATAAGAATCTTGGCAAGTTTGAAGCTAAGACTCATGGAACAATTCTCCTCGGCTACTCATTGCTGTCAAAAGCTTTCAAAACATATGTGATTGAAAACCAGAAGGTGATTGAAAGTCTGAATGTTTTGTTATACTACACCAAGCTCCTAAGCATTCAAATGAAATACTATTTTGAATCTTTGATGTTTGGCATCCTGTCAGAGTCAAATTCAGATACTGATGTTGAAACTGAGGTTGCAGAAGGAAATAATGATAATTATGATGATTCAGATCTTATTAGTGGAAATGGTAGTGAAACTACACAACTCGTGAACTTTAACAGAATCCACTGAAAAAAGTGAAGGATCTTTAATGTATCCTAGCAGCAACTTAGGGGGAGCAAATAAAAGAAGGATCTACTAGTCATACTCAACACAATGAAGATCAAAGGAATACATCAAGAACATATCTGCCAAGACAAAAGGTTTGAAGTCAAAGTCAATCATGGAGTCTAGTTCTTAGTAAACCGGATTATTGAGTAAAGGCTAGAAGTGCTAATCAAAATGAACATATATTTTTCGGGACATAACATATGGAATCTCAAAGAATACTAAAGATGCACTAATTGATCCAGACTGGGTGATTGCAATGCAAGATGATCTCAATCAGTTCAAAAGGCAGAAACTATTGAAGTTGGAACCCAGACCACAAGACGAAGCTGAAATTGGTACAACAAAGGTTCTCAGAAACTGGATGATTATTGACATTGTAATGAGAGTCAAAGCCAAACTGGTTGCTACAGGTTACTATCAAGTAGAAGGTATCGATGATGATGGAAACAGAATCTTCGGGACTTTCAAGATCAAACAATAAGCAACAGAGACGAGACTTGATCCTTTTAGGGCCTAACAAGATGAGGACCTAATAACAGGATATTCCTATCACCTATTACACATTCAAACATGAAGATCTATCAAATGAATGTGAACAAGGGCACTCCTGAATGGTGAGTTAGAGGTTGAAGTTGATGTACAATATTTCCTGGACTTTGAAGTTGCAGATCATTGGAATTTGTTTATCATTCTCTTCACAAGCTCTCTACGACGGATGTAAGAATTCAAGCATCGTCAAGGACATGGTATGACACTCTAACTAGTTTATTACTTGAAAATGATTTTGGTAGAGTCGTTATACACATATATCTCTCTAGAATACAAAGCACACACAATGTCATATATGTGCAAGTATACCATGATTATATTATATGTGTGTCTACTAATGAAAATTTGGCAAGATATATTTGCTAAGTAAATGTAGAGTAGGTATAACATGAGCATGTTGGAAGAGTTGCAATTCTTTTTGGATTATAAGTAATTCGAAAGAATGATGGAAATTAAAGTAAGTCAATGATCTTTTGAAGATGCGCAATTTGGAAGATTCTAGACCTGCCAAGAATTCTTGCCAGCAAATCACTAAGCTTGATCAGGTATATGAATTGAAGTGACAAGTTATTGAGGTATGATCAGCTCATTACTTATTCAAGTGCATAAAGACCATATATATTATTCTCGATATGCCTATGTGCAAGTTTCCAAATGGATACTAGAGAATCTTATCTTATAGCTAAGTTATGAATTGTTAGATATCTTAGAGGATCACCAATTCTTAGAATCAGGTACCCTAAAGATACTACATTTAACCTAATTGGCTATATAGACATAGATAATGCAGGTTGTAAGAAAAACAGGGAAGTCATTCCTAGAAGCTATCAATTTCGTAGAAGAGATTGATTTCTTATTGAAATAAGAGGAAGCATTCAACACACATAGTTGCAGCAAAGCCTAAACTTAAAGCAGCTAGTGAATGTGATGCTCTTTTCTTCTGAACAAGGAAACTTCTTCAACTCCAACAACTCTGCTGGATACTCTCTACACCACATATGAAACAAGTGCATGGACACCAGGTATCATTTCTTTCGAGAGTTGTCCTTAGTAGAATAACTTGCAGATCTTTGCTAAATAACTTGATGAATTTATTTTGTCTAAGTTGGTTAGTGAACTTGGGATATTATTTATGTGCATATTTGTTGGAAATCCAATCTGCAATGAATTCTCAAATGAGTTTACAAGTATTAAATCATCCACATTTAAAGGACTTGTGAATTTATTTTTAAATCTAGTAGCTCGTACTTTTTGCTATTAGTTTAATTATCATGCTTACAATGTTATATGCATATGTGGTAGTTAAATAATTCAGCATAAAGTTAGCAGCATAATTATTTGTATGTTAAATATTTGATGAATATTAGTCAATGATATCTTACTTAATTGCTCTGATATTTTTCTCTGATATTTTTAAATATTTTATTACAAATAATTGTGAAACTTTTGATATTAGTGTCAGTATTTAGAATTTATGTTCTAAATTAATAATGCATATTTCAAAACTCACTAATATTGGAAGATGAAATATTTTCTAAGTCATGTGTATAAAATTCTCAATATTTTATAAACTTAGAAAATATTTCTAAAATTTAATTTTATTTACGAGAAGTTGTAATTAGGATCACAAGTATTAAATGTCAATATTTAAAGGACTTGTGAATTTCTATTCAACTATTTTCTTGAGCTTACGTATATCAACAATAATTGTTATGAGTTTAATTGTAATATGCTAGAGTGATAATTATTAGATATATCGTAGGAAGTTAGATGCTAATATTAAATACTATGAATATTTTAGTATTTAGCAAAATTATTTTATCTTATTAAAATTATGGATTGAAGCAACACAATGTTTATCAGTTTCATAATTTTGATTTGATAAAATATTAGAAGCATAATTTCTTGCATTTTGCAATTATTGATAAATATCAAGTAATGATATTTTGTTAATATTTCCATATAATTAATTGTAATATTTTTAATATTAGTGATAATACAAGTTGTTTATCTGAAATCACTAATAATAAAAATATGTCTTAATGCTTATTGTTCTACTGTATGATTGCCATGCCTAATTGATTTATATATATGCATGTTATTGGTAATTGTTTAGTACAATATAAGTATTTAATTTATTTTGATTTATTTAAATTATGATGATATAAAACAATTCAGTGATATATTGGTTCCATGATTTAAGTAAATTAAAATAAATTCGCAGCATAATTATTCGTAGTATAAATATTTTCTTTTATTACTTTGTGATAATTGATTAATATTTTATTAGAAAATAATTATGATATATTGATACTAATGGATTTGCTTAGTCTTTATTCTAAGTAAAAATTGGTTTTTGAAAAAGCCGTTAGTATTAGTATATTTAGTTTTCTTTCTTTGACTGAATTTTAAACTTGAATGCATTAAAAAGAATTTCTTGTCTGATTCTTTTTCAAACGTTTTATTCAAAGATACATTCATTTCTTTATCAGTTTTAAATAAGAAAACATTAAAATTCTTTTTCAAAAATTCTCTTTTGAAAATCATTTGATTTACAGCCCTACTTTGATTTCTAAATCCTAGGGTGTGAATCAAACTTTTCTTGAGGATAATCTTTCTTTAAATCTCAAAATATTTTATCATCTCTCCAGAGTTGGTTTTAAATGCTATATTTTCAAAACCGTTTTCTCTCATAATTTTTCTTTTTAAAGTGACAGAAACTTTGCGACTGTTATTTTATTTGGAGAAATTATTTTAACTTCGAGGTACCAATCACTTGTAAAAAGATTTGTTTTTAAAACACTAGTTTCAATGTATGTTTCACATTGATTCATAGTACCTAAACATTAGTTGTTGTTTTGAAGGCCTTGTACTGTATTGTTAAGCATACATTCACCCCAATTATCATGTTTTCATTTTAAGATGGGGATACTATCAGGTGGACGAAAATGATGTAAATCATAATTGCATTATGAGTCGAAAAATCATAGTCCTCTATCTGATAAGGATGTTTTGCAAAACTATTTTTAAAACTTACAGTACTTAGGTTTTAAAGGAAAAGAGTCATTTTATTGAGATAAAATATGATAAGAGAGTTGAATTTCTTCTTTGGTATAAATTCCCGCATTTTATTATGGGAAGTTTGTCTTATAAGAAATTCATAAGGGATAGAATTTTTCTCTGATACACTTTCCCGCGTTTTATTATGGGATAAGTATCTTAAAGAAAATTTATATTGGTATCATGTTCTTAAATGATAAATCTTTAGAACCGACAAAACTCTTTTACTAAAAGTGCTTTAATGCAATCGTTTACCATTCCTTCATATATTTTTCCTTCTCTTTAGAATGAAAAATATATATTGGAATGTTAAGGTGATTATCTTTTAATCTTGATTGATTCTTTCCGCTTAGCTCACAGTGGCTTCAGAAGCTGGCCAAGAGGTTAAAACCCCATCAATCTCCTACCCATGCCATAATACCAAACACTCATTCATCCACTTCCATATATTAACCCTTGGAGATATAAGAAAACTTTGTAAGTTAGAGGTTGATAAGGGAGAAACTGCACTTGATGCAGCAAATAAGGATGAAGTCGGAAGTGCACCCACAGCTCTACCTCCAGGGAAGTAAAGTAGTATAAAACCGAGGTAATTATAAGCTCATCTGCATATTCTCAAAAGGATACAGAGCTGAAAAGGCAATAAAACTGTCTCTGGAATCATTCTCTCAATAGGGTGAGTCCATTGAAATTCGCTCGTCAGCCAGAGCATCTTGTAATGAGTTAAGCACACCACTGGCACTCACGCTGATGGTAAGCCTAAACATATAAATTCTAGGAACATATTGCAAGGCCTGCACAATGAGAGGTATAGGCATTCAGAGGAGATAAGGACTCTAATTAACTATACATTACATTGTCCAATGTATCTACCTCAAACAGAAGTTAATCTTCTACATCCCGAAAGGGAGATCTCTTGTTCAGATTTATCTAGGCTTGAGAGGCAACTGCTTGACAAGAATTCTTCGGATGAGTCAAGTAGGGTATTTTACATAAATTCCCGTCACACGGTTACGAGGGAAATGTAGACTCTAAATTGCCATTCATTACATTGTCTACTACGTCGCCCCTCCTGGAAGGAACATTTCTATATCCTGAAAAGGAATGTCCACCTCCCGTTTACGGAAAAGGTGTAAGGCAACTCCTTGATAGAACAAGGCAGGATTCCCTAACATATTTTAAAATCTTGGGATAACCCATCTCAAAGAGGTGAGTCTCCACTAGACAGTGATTTAGCAAACACTATTGAGTCTGGTGCTGAGACAGTGCTTATGCATCATAGATCAATAACACCTCTACGAGGCAATTCTCCACTTGATATTGATTCAGTTCATTCTGATGAATTAGGTGTTGGGAATATAACTGAATTGATGGATTTCACTTGTAGGTACATAATGCTATACTTGAAATGCGGAGTGAAAGTGAGAGAGAGAAACACTTAAGTGAAAGTGAGGGAGAGATAGGGAGAGAAAGAGTGAAACACTTCAAAGTGCTCGACACTTTAGTGTAAACACCAACAGAACATAGTAGAAGTGAGGAAACCATAGACTAAACACTTACCCTTGCTACATGCTACTTCTGAAAAAAAGCTACTATATTTTCTCAATCAATGATAGACGAGAACCTTCCTTGGAGGACAAACCATTCAAAAGATGGGCCATTAGAGGATTCCTCAACTAAGAGGGAGAATTTAGTAAGAAAAAAAGAAAAAGGAGAAGTTAATAAAGTCTTATCTTTGTATCCTTAAGAGTAGTTAATATCCTTAGGGGGAGAATTTAGACAAAAAAAGAAGAAGAATTACATTCTCAGGGAGAGAACATTACTTGAGCTGTGTTCTATGTTCTATTGAAGACGTTCCCCGGAATTTTAATTCTTATGAAGCTCTGTTTATGATAAGTTCTTTAAGTTCAACTATGAAGGATTTTGAAGCAGAGAAAGCTCAAACACAAACAAAAATTAAGAGGATGCTATATGAATATCAGTTCAGTGCTAGAGGAACAAACATCTTTCATTTCAGTTACACAAGAAATCTTGAAATGTATAATCTGATCCAGAAAAATCAGTAGCATTATTTACAAGTCCCGGACCATTAATTTTTCAAGTTGTTAGTTGAGTTATCCTCTCTATGAGATTTGTTTGCTAAGTTTAACAATCAAATAAGGGAGATTGTTGGTGAGATTATGAAGCTGTATGAATAGTAATCGTGATAACTCAACACTAGAACAGGACAAGTAAATAATACTACGCCTACACAGAAATCAAGAAGAAATGAAGACAAGACAGATACAGTGAATCAAGACATTAAAAGAAGTTTTGAAGTCTACTACAGGTCACTGAAAGAAGTTCATTAATATGTTCATGTCACAGTGAATAATAATGTGTAAAGACTTTCAGGGTTTCAGAAGTGTTGAAGATTCAGTATAGAAGTGCCACGAGAAGATTTCAGTGTATTAGCATTGATTGAAGATAGACAGTGTTCGAAACATAGGAATCTAGAAGAATTGAAGACATGGTAACGACAAAGGACTAAGAAGACAGCTGCAGTCTTGGAGTTATACTCACTGAAAGAAGTTCATTTATATGTTCAGGCGTCAGTGAAGAACAAAGAATGAAGTATTCAAGGTTGTGGTAATAATGAAGACGTTGTCTAAGTACCAGAAAAGATTCTAGTGAAAGTACAGTGTTTATTGACAGTTAGTGTTCGAAGCAATGCAACAGTCCAATGTTAATCAGCTGAAACAGAAAAGAAATCAAGGGAATTTAATTCAGTGTTAGTCGTTTGTGAACCAGACCAGTGCATTAAGCGTCAGCACAACAAGAAAATAATTACCTTGATCAATCAGAAGAAAATCAGTTGATCAAGCCAAGCCAGAAGAGTGAAAACCAAGTGGTAAATACTTCAAGTATTCAAGAAATTGTTTAAGGCAAGTATTACAACATTTGTTGACTATTGTACTCTTGAGGTACTCTAGAGGCACAACAAAAGAGCAAGGAAACAACTCCAAGTGTTTTGTGGCGCCTACACAATGGTTGTAGAGTGTAGGCGTAACAAAGCATACCAAAGCTCATCAAATCACTAAGGGAAGGAGTTTGTGGCGCCTGCACTAGGAACTCAGTGTGCAGGCGCAACAAAATCTCTTCTAAGGCGCAAGGAAAATTTTGCTATAGAAATAAAGTGGTTTGTGGCGCCTGCACTAGGAACTCAGTGTGCAGGCACAATAAAATAACCGGCGCAACAAAATCTAAGGCACAACAAATTTCCAAGGCACTTGGTGGCGCCTCTACAGGGTAGTCAGTGTACAGGCGCAACAAGTAATCATGGGCGCAAGGAAATAATTCTAAGGCAACTTGGTGGCGCCTCTACAGGGTAAGTAGTGTATATGCGCAACCAAGTTCAAGGGCGCAACAAAGTTCAAAGGCGCAACATGACAGTTAGTGGCGCCTACACACCATAAGCACTCTACAGGCGCAACAAAGGACTTATAGCATTGAGAAGCAAATCAATTTTAATTGATTTGAAAGTCTACATAAAGAAACACAAGTATTGCCCAGATAAATAGACTATTATAGAAGGGGGGTTGAATATAACAGTATCAAAATAATCGATTATGAACATAAGTATGTAAAAGAAACACTGTTTTGTATTAACTTTTGATCAACTGAATACAAAACTCTCTCAAGAAAAATAATGTTCTTAAGTGCTGCTAGGTTATAAGAATGATATAACTTCAATTAATACAATGTTAACCTGATTCTTTGTTTATATAGTACAAAGTTACAAATTCAATTACAAAACAGATAATGATAAATATAACTTCTATAAGGTAATATAATTGTATTTGAATTCTTCCTTCTCTATCCAAATCAAATTCTGATTTGTCTGTTTCTATCCTTGTCAAACTCTGATATAACAAACTCTGTCGGTTGATAATCTCTGATTGATTATACTCTGATTTGAGTAAACTCTGATAGAGTAAACTCTGTCGACAACTTTTAAACTCTGATGACGTCAGTTTAAACTCTGATCTTCAATAAACTCTGTTTATATTAATATCTGACATCATCAGTGTTTGTATTTCTAACAGATATCTTATCAAATATATATTTAATCAAATATATATAATTTATATGTGACTAGTCAAAAAAAATCTAATATATATAATTTTAAATATATTAAACATATGTTTGATATTTAAAAAAAAAATCATGTTCATAATATTTTGAATTATAAAATTTTACATATTTATATATTAATAATATGAACTTATATTTTGTGCGATATGCATATTTATTTTTAATATTTTTTAATATTTTATTTATATTTAATTCGGTTGATATAAAAATATATAAGTTAAATAAGTTAAAAAACTAATATAATTATAATATATTAAGACTTTTTAAATTTATAAAAATATTAATATTTTTAAAATAAATAATTTAATTAATAAAATAAAATATCCATGCATTGCACGGGTTAAAATCTAGTATAAATAATAAAAGAAAATCTTCAATTTTTTGAAAAAATTTGGAAATTGCTAAAAAAAAGTTATATTTCAGTAATAAAGTTGGACCTTATTAAATGAATAATAATTTTAAGTAAATATTTTATTTATATATTTATCAAAATTTAAAATATATCATATTATTTATTTGTTAAATATTTATTTATTAGAGGCTTGGCTCAGGATACTAAAGAAAGAGTGGTGTGGTGGATCATAAAATGGTGGCTACAAGCATTTGTTCAGTGCAACCATTTCCTAAACCTGTAAAACTCTTGAATTTTCACTACTCTGATTCAAACCCACCGATCAACAAATTTCAAAACAAATGCAATAATCTAAAATTTGATCACACACAAACTGCGACCAAGAAATGGAACTGGGTGTTAAAAAGCAGCAGCAGCACCAGCAATGATAAAACCAACGTTGTTGCAACATCTGAAATGAAGTTGGAGTTAGAATCAGCTTCGAATGTTGTGAGGAAGTTTTACGCAGGAATCAACGGTCGTGATTTGTCGTCAGTTGAAGGTCTCATTGCTGATAACTGTGTTTATGAGGACCTTATCTTCCCTCACCCTTTCGTTGGTCGTAAGGTACTTTCTTATTATTCGTTTATCTTATCTTCCCTCACTCATAAGTTAGTTACAAGAATTTGTTTTTTTAAAGAAAACACCATTAATGATCTATATGTTTAAATAATTTTTGAAGCACGATTGGATAAATTAAGTAGTCTGTCTGTTCACCCCGACAATTTATTGGAACCGAACGTTAGCCTAATCATCAAATCGAGAAATTTAACAACTTGAGTATCACATTAATGTCGGGAAAACACATTGTGAGAAAATATATTATGGGAAATGCGAGGCCCGAATTTGTTTTAAAAACTTTATAAAATTTTTATGTGAATTTTTTAATTTTTTTAATTTTTTTAGTTATATATATATTAAAATAATAGTTTTTTTTTATTTTTTGAATGATCAAGTCAATTAAACATTGATGAAAATTAAAATATAGTTTTTATAAATTTAAAAAATTAAGAAAAATATATTTTAAAATGAACTAAATATACTTTCAAATATATAATTTTAAAATTTTCTTAATTAAATAATATGTGTAATTTTCGGTAAAAACATCATCACTTTGACCGCTCAAAAGTTGAACATGGCAATTATCGTGTGACGGAGGCTATAAACCACAAGTGGAAATACAGAGAAATAGTGCATAATATATTCTAGTTTTCGGATCGGATTCAAATTTGACTAAAAAATGCATAGTATTCTACTTGATAATTTATGAATGTAGTAGATTGATTTCGATCTTAGCTACAATAGGTGAAAACTGCTCGAATACATAGATATAATGTTTTACTATTCTCGTCTAAACGGAAAAATCCTTAGCCTCGGCACTGAGCTTGTTGGATAAGTTTTTTTTTGGTTATACGAGGTGTCCGAGTCAGTTTGTACGCACTTTAACTAATCCCGATAGATAACTAGCTCAGTATCTCACCACCAAGGTCATTCACTTTAATTCAAATTGCTTTCGTGGGAAATCAAACCCGAGACCGGGTGCCGAACCACTCTCCCTTACCAAGCTACCGAGGTGGGTTGATGGACAAGTTACACACAGAGAAAGGGAAAGAACCATAAAGAAACAGGAGAAAAAGATAACTAGTACATTGATTTTATCCTATGATTGACAATCTTTTAGAAAAACTTCAGCTTGAAGCAATTCTAAATTGTGTTCCGAAACTAGGCCTGCAAATGAAGGTTACCCAAATAAATTGAAAAATAAGACAAGCTAAAAACATAGTAGTAAAGTTTACTTAATATCAAATATATGTGTAGTGTACTATGGAATTGTTTCTTTTTTTCTTCGTTTTTTCCTTCCCAATATTTAAAATGTGATTATTATTGCAGGCTATCCTAGAATTTTTTGAAAAGTTCAACGATTCTATCAGTGAAGACCTTCAGTTTGTTATCGATGATATATCTACAGAGGATACTATAGCTGTTGGGGTTACTTGGCACTTAGGTATGTCAATGAAGACCGTGATGTATAGTAAAAATATTAATAACTTGCTTATATGTATCTCGATAATTCACTAACATACCCCTATCGAAACAGAATGGAAGGGGAAGCCTTTTCCTTTCAGCAGGGGATGCAGCTTCTATAAGTTAGAGGTTGTGAATGGTCAAAGAAAGATAATGTGAGTTGATGTTTTTCAATTCTGATGTGCTATAATAAGATGGTTATATGCAGTTCAAAACTTATTACAAAGCACCTATCTTAGGTATATTGTTTGTTAATGATAATGATCTCAAATCTTAAAAGCAGTTATGGACGAGACAGTGTTGAACCTGCTATTAAGCCCGGAGAGACAGCTCTGGTATGTCTCCTGCTGATTTTTCATTCAAGGGTGATGTTATGGTACCATGCATTCATATGGATAAATAAAATACATGAACAAATTTCCCCACTAAAGCATGGTAGGTTCATGTTTATCAAACGTTTACCAGCTCACAGCTATATGAATTTGCTTACACATTTAGGGGTATGTTCAAGACTTCAAGTGTGTGCTGTGTTCAGTCACCAATGTTCATTTTGTCTATCAATTTACTGCAGTTTTTGAGATTAAGTTCCGTCAGTCTGTTCAAAAAATATTTTCAGTCGCCTGTAATATATATTATGATGAACAATATAAGTTAACTTCGCATGATGATTGATTATGTGATTTCTATACGCGGATCGGACCCTGTAAACAGCCCTTAATGAAAATTTCTTATTGACGACAGGAGATTAGTTAACATTGGGTTACCCAGGAAAGACCAAGGTTTCATAAAGGAGACAATCACCAAAATAACTATGACCAGAAACTAATTAAGAGAATTAACTAACTAAACATTGCTCTAGATGGATACATAAAGAAATATGAAAGTTCTTCCTTAGTGAAAAATTATAATTTCCTCGCAACTAGCTAGCCACCATAATCAGAGGTTCTAGTGCTCGTTCACCCCTAGTAGAAGTAGTTAATTTAAGCTTTAACCTTTTAAAGCTATGCCGTTTAAGGGGATTATAGTCCAGGGATTATAATCCAAAGATAACATTCCTATAATCCCATCACTAGTAATCGTATTCTAATCCTTTAATTAAGTTTGCCAGTCTCATATTTATTTTCCTCAAGATGAAGGATAGGATTATTTGTCCCGTCCAATACTTCGTTGCATGAGGCATTATTTAATCCCTTTGAACAAGTCATTTTGTAATCCGTTTTAATTCCTGTACTATAATCCCAAGTAAATTTTTGCTAGACAAGCAAAGGATTAAATTTTGTCAAGAATTATAGTCCAATCACAATCTTCCGTTGGAACAAACAAAGCCTTGGTATCCTGTACATTCTGCAGAAAATAAAAGACTCAGATCTCTGAGATCATCATCTTTTAAATTAGCATATGCATGTACCATCTTTCAAGCATTATTCGCTAAAGTTGTCTTTAGTGGGATGGTACGTAACGGTGAGTGAATAATGTGGAACGAATACTATTTAATTTGATATTTATGGGTGACATTTTCATTTTGGTCGTACCATGACATACCATACGGTATGATTTATATCTTCCAGTTTAAAATTAATGTTTGTTCATATTTAACATATCATGTCGTGCAAAATCTATGCTACACTTTTGTCCTATCATTCTATCTCATGTCTCTTCCACCTTTAAACTTCATATTTTTTCAAAGAAACCTAATTTCTTCATGAATTACAGGTTGCTATCAGAGGAGTTACCTGGCTGCTGCAGCAGTTTCCACAGTTAGCTGAACGATTTTAATTGAAGCAGATAAGGGGGACTGTGTTTACATTCGAAGATTCTATACTGGGGGTCATTGTGGTAACTGAAAAAATATTCCACGTTTAACAACTATCTTCACAATCCTATGAGTATAGTGTGCTGCAATTGTACCATTTTATATAAACAGTATTTTGCAGAGAAACTTCTACATCCTGAAAAATAAATTGCAGGCTTATGAATGGAGTGTAAATTCTTTCAAAGAAAATCTAGATAAGAAAGGACAGAGATAATTTCGAAAAGTTTGAGTGAAGTATAGATCATTACATTGTATCAACATATCCATTTGCCTATCGAAGTTGAATACACATTAATGTTAATATTGCATCCACTCTAGATTCACGTTAATCAAACACAATAACAAACACATCAATAAAGAATACAACTATTTAAGGTGAAAAGGTAAAACCACCAATCCATTAAATATGAAAGTAATATAAGAATGGAGTCACTCCATCACTCAACACTCTTGAAGACAATCTCCTCAACTGGATGCCAAAACCCTCTCTTAGTATCTCTCATACAAATCTCTAACTTTTTCCCTCTTTAAAACCCTATAAATATTGTATATTTATAGGTATCAAAAATATTCTATTCCTAATTTACTTCAAATCCTATTTATGACAACTATTATCTTTTCTTATCTTGGATAAAAATACTTCCACATGTAATATTTCCAACAAAATATGATTTTCTGCCAAAAAAATAATAATAAGACTTACCTTAATTATCGTAAATAAGATACATACTAAAATTAGGATTCTTAACTTATTTGGGAATTCGGGACGGACCCCAATAAATCCTCCCTTGACTCAAATTCCTTAACACCTCAACCGATTCCAAGAATCTTACATTTTTCTTGTTCTTCGTGTTCGTTGCTTCTCCATCTAAACAATAATTGTTCTTCTCATTCATCATCCGTTGTAGAATCAAACTCTTTCCTTTATACAACTTAAAACTTCACCCTTGTCCAACGCATTTGTATCCTCTTTTACCCACGTGATGCCAACACACTCAAAGACAACACATTCTTTGATGCATCTAGTATATACATATCTCATATTGAGAGTTTTCTTAATCTTACAATCATGGAGTTTAAGATGAACACTAGGACTGGGAACTTAGCATTATTGTTTCCTAGCAGACTTAGCATCAAATTAGAACTACGTGAGATTGATCCTTATATATAAATATATAGGGTACGTAAAAAACTTGTGAAGAAAAAAAGGGAAAGAAATAAAGACAAGAACATTCTCAAGCTCAACTCAACCCCTACAAATAGCCCATATTCTCCTTATATTAAGTTGATCGTTAGCCTTACAGCTCACTAGAAACCTCTCAAAAGTTGTTACAAAATCCACTCATCAAAAGTGCCTGTAAATATAGATATTTGTGGGGTTTAAAATAGAGAAAAAATTAGAGATTTGTGTTAGAGATACACAATAGTGAGTTTTTGCATCAAGTTGAGGAGATTGTATCCAAGAGTAGTGTAGAGTGAGGGAGAAGAAGTTAGAGATTTGTGTTAGAGGTACACAAAAGAGAGTTTGTGTGTCAAGTTGAGGAGATTGTATTTAAGAGTGTTGAGTGAGGGAGCGACTTCATTCTTGTATTACTTTCATATATAGTGGATTGGTGATTTTACCCATTTTTCATGTTAAATAGTTGTGTTCTTTACTTTTGTGTTTATTATTGTGTTTGATTAGCTTGAATCTATAGTGGATGCGATCATAATAACTGGTATCCAGAACTTAAGTTCGAGGACTAGATTTGGCATTAAAAAGAAGACAATCACACGAAGTAAATTATTGGTTTTGTGTTTGATATAAAATGTTGAATGAGTCGACACCGAAGCAGATATGAGACAAGTTAGCAGGCATCTATGCATCAAAGTTATTGACCAATCGACTCAATTTGAAGATGGAGTTGTACTCGTTAAAACTGGATGAAAGTGATAATCTCTGTTACCATATTAGTTACTTTAAACAGTTGATATGTCATCTGGATCATGTTGATGAGTCGATGAAAGACGAGGAACAAGCTCTATTGGTATTGTCATCGCTGCCTAGTTCATTCCAATACTTTAAGCAGACAATGTTAGTATGAAGGACATCTCTTATGCTTGATGATATATTAAAGGTTTTAAAAGATAACGAGAGGATGACAAAAGATGTTTTTTCTCAAAGTGGTTAAACATTTTTTGTTGTCAAATATGCTGAAAGAAGGAGAAGTCACAACTGCAATGGCCCGCAAGGAAGAAGTAAATCTCGGCCGAGTAAGAAGAATATGAGCACTGTTGAGTACTATTATTATGGTGAAATGGGTCATATGCAAATGTATGGTCCAAACTATTGGTGAGATTGTGAAGCTATATGAACAGAAGTTGTGATAACTCAACACTAGAACATGTCAAGTACATAATAATACGTCTAAAATCCAGAAGAAATAAAGATAAGGCAAATACAGTGAATCAAGACATTAGAAGAAGTTTTGAAGTTTACTACAGGTCACTGAAAGAAGTTCATTAATATATTTACGCCTCAGTGAAGAATAATGTTTAAAGTCTTTCAGAGTTTCAGAAGTGTTGAAGATTCAGTATAAAAGGGTCACTAAAAGATTTCAGTGTATTAGCATTGATTAAAGATAGACAGTGTTCAAAGCATAGGAATCTAGAAGAATTGAAGACATGGTAAAGACAAAGGTTAAAGAAAGCAGCTGCAGTCTTGAAGTTATACTCACTGAAAGAAGTTCGTTTATTTGTTCAAGCGTCAGTGAAGGACAAAGAATGAAGTATTCAAGGTTGTGATAGTAATGAAGACATTTTCTAAGTACCAGAAAAGATTCCAGTGAAAGTACAATGTTTATTGACAGTTAGTGTTCGAAGCAATGAAGTTGCTACAAACTTAACAACGTACGTAAGGCAATAATACAAAGACCTGGATCGAAGTTAGTCGTTTGTAAAACAGACCAGTTGCACTAGGCGACATCGGTTCGTGAATGGAATCTAAGTATTATCAATAGAAGAATTGTTAAGTTGAATAATGTACTTGAAAAGAACGTTTAATAATTAAAGTACGAAAAATGATTTATAGAGGTTACAGCCAAACAACTCAAAGGGTCAAGGGCGCAAAGTGTCACAACTTTGGCACAAAAAGTGAAAGTTTCCGAATTACAGTCGAAGAACGGAAACAGCTCAGGGCAGGGTGTAATGTGACAAGACTTTGATAAAAAAAAGTGGAAGTTTGTGAACTCCAGTCAGAGAACGGAAAGTGTGTTAAAGTGCAGTGGCTAAACTGCACGTTGACTAAAGTTGATCAAGCGCCACTTGAAATGGAGCCACTTTCATTTGGTTAAAATGTTAATCAAAACAATTGGTAAGTGGCGCCTCCCCTGTATTTAAATGTAATGACACCACTTAACTTATAGGCGTCACTCAGCTCCCAGCCAATCAAATTCAAGCAACCTACTTTATTGATTTAAATTCTACATAGATAAAAAGAGGATAGCCACTCATTTTGAAAGAGAGTCATCTTCTTCAACACAAAAATGTAGAGAGTATTAGTCATGGCCGGAGCAAGAGAAATAATTTATACACACCCATACATTGCTTCCTATTAGATATTAGAACCCAGTTCTTTAATAAAAAATTCTCAGGGCTCCTAGATATCACTCCCTACGAACTCATTTTTTCCTTGTATTGATTTAGATATATTTGTATAGTAACTGAGCTTTATATTTTTGTGTTAGTAATGAAAAACTAATTTTGTTCTTCAGGAACTGGTTATATTTTTAGCCGGGAGTAGTTATCCCATTTATTTTCTTGCTAATTTTCTAGAACTAAATTGATTTATCCGGACACACAGAAAATTAGTAAGCAGCTCTCCTAAACGCTACAAATAGCCAACCCCACTCTGAAATAATAATTTTTCTATCCGCAAATTCCAAAAAGAATTTAAATTATTGTTAGTAGCGTATTCAACCCCCCTCTACGATACTTCGGGACCTAACACAAACTTTAAAGAAGACTTTTTTAAGTGTATGAAGGGGAAGAACAAAGTCGATGATGCGCACTCTACACATGTGATCGATGATAGAGAGTTTGTGATGACGGGTAAGGATACCGTTCCTTATTTAATAAAGAATAAATCAGAATGGGTGATGGATTCTGCTACTTCTGGGAATATATGTAAAGTACGCACAATGTTTAAAACATTATGCACTGATAAAGATCTTGGTAATATAACCATGGAGAATAATGAGAAGACGAAGGTTCAAGGAGTTGGATAGAAAACTTGATTGAATCTTGTTCAGAGTGGGAGCTTCCTTAATTTTATTGATGGCTGCCCCTATAACCGTATGAGCTTCGTCCTGAGACCTCTCAACCAACATAGTGAGAGGAACGGGTTTTGCAGCAGAAGTTTCAGCATTAAACTCCACCACCATTAACACTATGTCATCTCCAAGGACAGACCAGTTAAATCCAAGTGCTTTCTCCTAGTTCTGCCTCATCAAATCTCTAACGCCATCATTATATCCCTCATTATATCAAGCTTAATCTTGAAGAATGTGGGCAGCTCAGGTAGATTTAGTTTCAATATTGAGAGAATTGACTTGAAGTTTTAGTTTCGGGGCTCGTCCTAGGGAGATTGAAACTGTCCCAAAAGCACGTCTCTCTCCTTCTTAAGGGATGCTTTTGCAGCCCGTACCTTTCTCAGAGCAGCTATAGTAGTGTTGAGCCTTTTTTCCTTGGTAGTCAGTTCCTCCTAAAGCTTCTTAAATTTTCCTTAGAGGCGGAGGTCATACTAGGTCTTCTCAGTAATATGATCACAAAATTTTAAAGTGAAGAATTCATGAAGGATCATTTGCTTTGGAAATCCTAGTCAAGAAACGAAGATGTGTGTGAAGTGATGGATCTATTTTATCTATAACCGCAAGCGCACGGTGTCTGTTGTTAGCAGAGAATGGCAAGCGGGTCGTATCCACAAGAAGACCTGTTTTATCGATTTTAATCTAATTTTCACAAATTTTTTCAAGAGCAACCAAGTATATGAGAATAATAATTACCTAATAATTATAACTAAATTAACACTAATTAAATATATACTAAATAAATATATTAAAAACCTAGAGCAATCAGGTCCACCATGCTTACACAATTACTAGCTTCTAAGCTAAACCATTAAAAGTGGTCACGTAACTAGAGTCTGTTAAACTCTCTCAAGCATTAACACTCTTGAAACATGTTTACACAATTAACAACTTTTAGTAATTCAATCAATCAGGTAATTAGAGGAGTGTTAATCTCTCTCGAGCATCAATGCTCTCAGAAATCCAATAATACTCTCACACTCAAATTCAATTATGCTAATCGTATGTGTGCATCTATTAAGTAAATGTCTTGATCCATACCTCTATTAGCATAAAATCAATTCATGATATCGTCAGATTACATAAATCAATAATTAAAACATATCAATTAGAATTAACCATAATCAATTAAACCACTGTGAAAATCATGTCAGAATCATAGTGCAAACATGGCTTCCCCTTAAGCCCTAGAAACTACTACTCGCTAATAACTAAACAAATAAAGAAACTAAGAAAAATATGAAACATGATTAAACTAATAAGAATAAAGAAAAGATTCAGAGAACAAAACCTTCAAACCTCAATCTTGTCACTAGAGACAAGAGTCATGATGTTTCTCTCTGTGTGTAAAAACCCTAAAACTAAACTCTAATCCAACAATAATAATATGTCTCATCTATTAATACATAATACTGATATGTCTCTCTATGTAAAGTATTTTAATGCTTTAAAACAATTACAAAAAGGTTTTCTAAACCGATTAGAATTCTCAATGTAAAATTCATAGTTGTGTTTACTCCTCAGTTCCTGGGCTGTTCCAATTGGATTTTATTTATTGGACCACTTTTGAATTAAAGAGAATTCTGTAAACTTCGCGTGGGCTGTAAGATCGTCCAATTCTGAATTCCAGATATGGCCCAAACAATATAAACAGCGCGTGCAACCCAATAAATACGAATTTCCTTATATTTTGACTCCAAAATAGCACTTTAAGTGCAAATTATTCCAAGGTTAGAAATTTCCTTTTGTATGTAATAAAATATTAAAATCTATTATATAAATACCTAATTAATACAAAATACAATAAATATGAGAATAAAAATCATATAGAATATATATATAAATATATTCTATCATGAAACAGGAAGCATATCGTTTTAAGAGAAACACAATTAAAAGAAAGAAAGAACTTACTGGAAAGCTTGTTGAAGTCCTTCTTGACCTCAGGCCAATCGTAACAGTAAACAAACTGTCCCTACTAGTTATCAAAGTTCTGCTTTACTCTCTTCAAACACTGGCCTTAATGGTAGGGCCACACAATCAAATAAAAGTAGCCTGAGTTCTTTACTATTTCTTTGAGATTATAGAAAAGGTCAAGCTCTCTTCTAGTCAATGGTGTTAAAAATTTGGAGGCACACAGTAAATATGTGCTGATGTCTAGGCGATAGGAATTGGGTGTAAGTTGCAGTGGTGTGAGTTCATAAAATTCTAAGACTTCACAGATGAAAAGATGCAGGGGAATGTATATTTCTACCTTGAAAAAGGCATCAGAAACAACAGCTCTTTGAAATCACTTTGTTAAACTTATGAACTCTCTCATCAGGTTTGGGGATGATCAGTCTATAGAGAGGACGAGGATTGTCTAGTTTGATTTTAGTTAGGGTAGAGATTGAGTTCTCAATCATTGGTATAGGTTTCTCTCTCGACTTCAATTTCGATGACAAAATCAAGGTCATCGGTATCAAGGCTCATGTTTGGTTTTGTAACATCTTCCCCCTTAGAGGGCTAGTCATCACCTAAATCTATGAGTTAATGCGTATCAAAGCAAGAATTGAAAAAGTTTCATGGCCCTATGAATTGCTTTTTCTAAGGTAAAGAAAATTATCGAGGTTTTTAATAAACAAAGGGATATAAAAATCAGTAGTGAACCTCTATTTGTTAATATCTACGAATACAGTTAATTCCCTATAATCAAAGCATGCAAGTAGATACTGGTATACAGGTAAGCGTGGAAGATTATATGAAGTTAGAAGTCATGAAATTCAGACATGCATAGATTTTTGCATAAAAATCAAGAGTGTAGCATAAACCATAACTATCTACAGTACAAGATTCACATGCAAAAAGTATGTGAGAATAAGATTTAGAGTGATTGACATATTTATTAGAGCAAAGAACAAAAGAATGTGTGTGATTTGAAGTGAAGATGAAGATGTGCGCATACAAATATGGATTTGCAGGCATGTATTCGAGTATGAGTATCGCAAAAAGCAAGAAAAAAGCATACAAATAAATCATATTAATTAAATGTGGTAACCTTGGATGTTGATAAGGTTAATTTAAAATTAAAATTGCTTGGTTAATGCAACTGGGACATCTAGAGTAATAAGGTGCGTCCTTCCGTATTACAGAATTTTTTGAAATTTCAGAGGTATGTCAAGTCAGTAAAAAAGAACCGGAACCTCGAGAATATCCTTGGAAGGATTTTTCAAAATTAAAAGAAGAATTTGTGAAGATTTTTGAAATTACACACCTAGAGGGGGTGAATAGGTGTTATGGCTAATTATACCCAATTTTTATGAATTACCGAATATGTCAGAAACTGACTAGCAGCTTGCTGTTAAGGTAGATTATATATTGTCAGCACGCTAACAGTGATAATGCAAAGCAGAAAATAGATACCAGCAAGTAAAGCACACACAAGAATTTTAGCCAGGTTCGACCTCTATCTCTACTGGTCTACGTCCTGGTCCCTTACCAACCTGGTAAGAAAATATATTATTAATCACTTAAAAAATATGACGATTACAAGACCAATAATATAACACCCTCTTTCCCTATCACTGATAGTAGCTTGCTGATAACCCCTGTTCCCTGAAACAAATGCTCTCTAAGACCCGTACTATCCAAGTACACCCTTCTCTTGCTTTATTTGCTTCTGGAGTTGCATCTGTTGACTTGTCAGCTTGCTGAGATCCAGTATCTTTCTTTGTCAGCTTGCTGCCAGAACCTGTTCCTGCAACATCTTCCTCAACCTCATCTAGATCATGAGTAATTTCTTGAAATGAAACATTTATAGACTCTTCAACAATTCTTTTAGATAAGTTATAGACTCTATAAGCACGACTTGTCAAAGAATAACCCAAGAATATTGCCTCATAAGATTTAGCATCGAATTTACCATCTTTATCCATGGTTTTGAGTACATAGCATCTTGATCCAAACATTTTGAAGTAACTAATGTTTGGTTTCTTCTTCTTCCGCAATTCATATGGATTTTTGTTAAGAATAGGCCTGATTAGCACCTTGTTAAGAACATAGCATGCTGTGTTCACAGCTTCTGCCCAAAAGCTTCTCGGCAGCTTTCTTTCCTGCAATAAAGTCCTTGCTGTTTCTTGCAAAGATCTGTTCTTACGTTCCACAACTCCGTTTTGCTGAGGGGTACGTGGTGCTGAGAATTCATGTGAAATGCCTCTTTCTTCACAATAAGAAACAAAATCTTTTTGGAATTCTCCACCATGATCACTTCTTATACCTACAAGTCTTGTATTAAAATTGTTCTCAAGCAACTTTATTAGTATCTCAAATTCACTAAAAGCACAATCTTTAGTACGAAGAAACAATACCCATGTAAATCTTGAATAATCATCAACAATAACAAAAGCATATTGTTTACCTCCAATACTTTTGTATGCTTCCGGACCAAATAAATCCAAATGAAGAAGTTCTAAAGGTTTAGAAGTTGATACCACTTTCTTGTTTTTATGAGAAGTCCTTGTCTGCTTTCCCAATTGACAAGCAGAACATATATCCATCTTAGCATACTTTAGCTTTGGCAACCCTCTAACTAGTTGTTTTGCTGACAACTTGCTGAGAAGCTCCATATGAGCATGTCCAAGCCTTCTATGCCAAATTTCTGGATTATTGTCCACTGCTTCTAAACAATATGATTTATCCTGTTCTTCAAAGTTCAATAAATATATATTTCCTTCCCTTCTAGCAACTAGGGGGACTTTGTTAGTACCAACAAAAATAATACAATCATGCATACCAAATACAACCTTATGACCATCATCAAATAACTGACTTATACTAAGTAAATTATAAGTGAGACCTTTAACATATTGTACTTTATTGATAGAGATGATACTATTACCAATAGTTCTTTTGCCAAGAATTGGAAGTGTTTTGCTATCACCAATTGTGACCTTGCCACCCTTCTTCATCTTTAGACTAAGAAACTGAGATTTATCTCCACTCATATGTCTAGTGCAACCACTGTCCAAGATCCATTGATTTGATTTTACATTGGCCACAAGACATACCTACAAAACAAACATGAACAACTCAACGTTTTGGTACCCATATTTGGTTGGGTCCAGCATGGTTAGTTGATAAAACATATAGAACATTTAAATCAGATTTCTTGATCCACATTTGGACCACTTTGTGAGCTCGATCTCTTGTTCTGCCAGTCTTATCAGCTTGCTTCCAGTGAGCTATCTGTCTTTTCCAGCTTGCTGATACTTTGCTTTGAACATTGCAATTTTCAGCTAGATGACCTTTCTTCTCACACTTGTGACATGTTGACCAGGGCATAGCATACTTATATGGAATACCATCCTTGCCTTCATATTTCAAAGACTTGTCATTGGGTAGAGATGTGGATCCAAGACCTTCCTTGCATGATGAGACTTTTGTTTGTTTCATTATGTTTTTAAGAATTTCTTCTCCATGAACAAACTTTCCCATTCCTTTCTGAAGTTGGTTGATTTCAGCTTCCATCTCCTTGATCTTTTCAGCTTGCTGAGATATTTGAATCATAGTTTCAGTTTTGCTTATCTCAAAAACTTTCAAGCTATTATTTCTTTCTTTGAGATCTGCTCTTAGCGAGTTGAGTTCCTTCATGAGAGTTTCATTCCTTCTCTGAATTTGATGATTGTTTCCTTCAAGTTGAGAGATTTGTTCCTTGAGAGCAGCTATGATTCCATTGTTTGATTTGGAATTCTTTTCGGTTAGAAAATCAGCAATGACCTTCTTGAGATGAACATTTTCTTTTTCTAGCTCATAGTTCTCATTCTTTAATTCCAAAAGATCAACCATATTGATATTACTCTTTTCCTGCATGGTTAGATCATCTAACAGAGAAATATCATTAGGTAAATCAGAACTTAAAGAATTTACCTCACTACTTGTGTCTGATCCAGAATAGTCAGTGTCACTTGAGCCATCAATGCCAACAAGAGCCAAATTCACCATCTCATCACTTGACTCATCATCAGAAGCTGAATCTTCATCATCACTCCAGGTAAGAAGTGCCTTAGATTTCTTCCGGTCTTTGAAATCAGTTTGCTGTTTAGACTGCCTTGGCTTGTTTTTCAGCTTGTAGCAATCTCTTTTGAAGTGCCCTTTCTTGCCACATTTGAAGCAGGTGTCATCCTTTGATTTTGATTCTCTCCTTGCACCAAGAGCTTTACCCTTGTCTCTTTTCATTCTGTTTTTCTTTTCAATCATCTTTTTGATTTTCCTTGAGAGAAGTGCCATTTCTTCATCAGATTCGGTATCTTCATCAGATTCCAGCTTGCTATTAGTAGAATGCAATGCCAGATTCTTCATTTTCTCTGTAGGAGCCTTGACACCTTTGCCATCTTGTAACTTTGTTTTGAACTGTTCTAGCTCAGCAAATATAGCTAGATGATCCATAGTGTCAATAGTTGCAGCTGATTCCAACGCCGTGACTTTTGCTTCATAGATAAATGGAACTGCACTAAGCACCTTCATGTTGATCTCATCTTGTGGAATCTTTTTGCCTAGTCTTTGTAGGCTGTTGATAATGACTTGAAACCTTGCTTGACTTTCTCGAACAGTTTCACTTTCCTTGAGCTTGAAATTTCCAAACTCATTCATTAGCTTGCTGAGTTTCACCTTCCGGAGTGTTTTAGACCCTTCATGATAAGTCTCCAAAGCTACCCAAATTTCCTTTGCAGATTTGAGAGAGGAAACTTTGTCATACTCAGTTTGATCCAAGCCACTAATGAGTATGCTTCTAGCTTTTCCATTGTAACCATACTTTGACAGCTCATCGGTTGTAAGATCATCAACATCTTTTGGTTTGCCATCCATGTCTAGAAATTCGTATGGACCTTTTTGCACAACTCTAAGAACAAGAGGATCTCTGGATAAGAATGTCTCCATTTGTCCTTTCCACCAGTTGTAATTGTCAGTCCCTGTGAGAATTGGTGTCGACATATAACTCTTTCTAAAGAATGGGTCAGCCATTTGATCAATACTATTCCTGTTACAGAAGTGTTAGTATTCCAAAGCTCTGATACCAAATGAAATTACACACCTAGAGGGGGGTGAATAGGTGTTATGGCTAATTATACCCAATTTTTATGAATTACCGAATATGTCAGAAACTGACTAGTAGCTTGCTGTTAAGGTAGATTATATATTGTCAGCACGCTGATAGTGATAATGCAAAGCAGAAAATAGATACCAACAAGTAAAGCACACACAAGAATTTTAACCAGGTTCGACCCCTATCTCTACTGGTCTACGTCCTGGTCCCTTACCAACCTGGTAAGAGAATATATTATTAATCACTTAAAAAATATGACGATTACAAGATCAATAATATATCACCCTCTTTCCCTATCACTGATAGTAGCTTGCTGATAACCCCTGTTCCCTGAAACAAATGCTCTCTAAGACCCGTACTATCCAAGTACACCCTTTTCTAGCAAACTATCTCCCTGAACCCTGTTATCCAAGCTCACTATCCAGTAATAACAATTACACCTTGACCGATACAAGTATGAATAAATAAATCACAACTCAAACTATGAACTCAAATAGATATATAAGTGTATATAAGATTGGAGCTCAAAATAAAAGATTTGCAATAAAACCCGGTTGTGTTTCTTCTGAAAAGCTTGGTGTATGAATCGTATGGATATCTCTGTGAAGCTTCCTTTTTTTTTCTTCTTATTTTTTTATTCAATACACCGATACCATATATATACCAGTATATAACGTTCAAATAATTCAAACTTCCACAACGTTCTTGAATTCAATTCTCACGTTTGGTTGTTGAAACTATTTGACTGTTAAACACCTATAACTACGGTAGTTTGAAGATATGTAAATGATAAATTGTTTAAGAATATATATCTTCAAAAATACGTTTGAACATCTTAATAATAGGAGTTTGAAATTGTCAAAACGATTTAAAAACTCTTCCTATTAAAAAGATAAAGATTTTGATGAGCTCTAATAATATATCAGTCATATATATAGATTAGATTTCTCACAAAGTGATCCCTACAAAATCTCCTTGAAATCTGCACTTTGCTTTATCTTCAACAGAATCTGGGCGGAGACTGTTAGCTTGCTGTTAGAATCAATCTTGTACTTATCAGCTTGCTATTAATCTTGACCTGTCACTTGTTAGCTTACTGATAATTCATTATTCTGAATTCTGCAAAACAATGTTAGTACTTCTGCAGTATAAATATATAAGCATGCTAACAACGTCAAATACAAGCTATCAGCTTGCTACTAGTGTTATCATCAAAACTATAAGGTTATCAATTTTTAGCAGATGAAGAATGAAGAATTGTTAGAAGAATTTTTTAGATAGATTGGCATTTAAGAGTTAATCAAATTTCTGCTTTAATTCCTTCAAACGCGGGCCTTAATGACAGGGCCACACAGTGAAATAAAAGCAGCCTGAGTTCTTTACTGTTTTTTTGAGCTTATAGAAAAAGCCATGCTCTCTTCTAGTCATTGGTGTTGAAAATTTAGAGGCATACAGTATATGTGTACTGATGGCTAGGTGATAGGAGTTGGGTGTAAGTTGCAGTGATGCGCAGGGGCGGACGCACCGTATGACTGGCAGTGGCCATGCCCCCCGGGCTTTGAACAGTACCTTTGATATATATAGATATGTAGTTATAAATCTTATAGTCAATTGATGAGCTTGACAGTGGCAAAGGTAAAAATCAAACTGGTAATTTACAAAGAGCAGGAGATACTCGATGGAGTTCTTATTTAAAATCTGTTTCAAGTTTGTTAAATATGTTTAGCGCTACATGTGAAATTTTATTAAAAAATATTGATGATGGAGTCACACCCGCTCAGCGAGGAGATGCAGATGTTGTATATGAATCAATGACTTCATTTGAATTTGTTCTCATTCTGCATATTATGAAAAAAATCTTGAGATTAGTGATTTACTTTGCCAAGCTCTCCAACATAAATCTCAAGATATTTTAAATGCAATGCAACTTGTTTCTTCTACTAAACTGTTAATTCAGAAGTTTCGAGATGAAGGATGGGATGAGCTACTTTCGAATGTAAAGTCATTCTATGAAAATGTTAGTATACCATTACCAAATATGAGTGATAGGTATGTTGCAAGGAAAGGAAGGGCTCGTCATCAACAAGATTAGTTTACGGTTGAGCATCATTACAAGATTGGTATTTTTCTTGCTGTGATAGACACTCAATTGCAAGAGTTCAACAATAAGTTCAATGAAGAAACAGTGGAGTTGCTTGTGCTAAGTTAGGCTTTAGATCCAAACGAGATGCTTATATCAATGAGGATTGATGATATTGACAAGTTGGTACGAAAGTTCTACCCACAAGATTTTGCAGAACATGGGATGATTCAACTAAATATGTAATTTGAGCATTTTAGTCATGAACGTCAACATCAAATATTTGGATCATTATCTACCATTTCTGAATTCTGTCAGTGGTTGGTAAGAACAAGAAAAGTAGACATATAACCTCTTGTGTACAGAGTACTGACTCTTGTTCTAATTCTTCCAGTTTCTACGGCAATAACGGTGCGATCATTTTCAGCTATGAGGCTTGTGAAAATAGACTTCAAAATAAAATGGAAGATGAATATCTCTCAGATTGTTTGATGTTGTACATTGAGAAAGAAATCGCTCGTAGTATAAGTATAGATGCTATTATAGATGATTTTCGTGACTTAAAAGAGTAACGGTCTCGATTTTAATGTATTAGAACGATCTCTGTTTTAAGTGACTATGAATCATATAATCTATTTTGGCCTCCCTGGTAATAATTTTCTGCGTCCAGGGGCCGCCCCTGGTGATGCGAGTTCATAAAATTCTAACACTTCGTGGATGAACCATGTCTGACGCAGGGGTAAGGAGGTGGCAGTGAATGTGAGGAGAAATTTGTGAACGACACAAGAAGAATATGGCCAATGAAGGAATAGATGATCCTGAGACGTAAAATCATAATTATTGATACGGACCTTTTCTAAAAATACAAAGGAGACATTGAGTCGATTTTTGGTAGCAAGCCTGTGGTGGCAGGATAACCATCGGATGAAAGCATAACGAGGAATATGCAGTCCATGCCACACAACTTCCGTCCAAGACAAAGGAACCATGAAGTAGCGGATATCTTGCACGAGTATAATAAATTATTAAATTGTCTCTAAAAAAGGCCGCACATTTTTGCCATATGAGTAGGAGGTTTTCCCGAGTGCCAGATTTAATGAAACTACGAAGAAAACTCTTATTTGATACGTTCAATTTTGATTATTTTTGTAAATGTCGTTTAAATTTTTGTTAATAAATTACGGAGTATTTATTTATAAAAAATAGATAAACAGACAATAAATTATGTTATAATTCCGCAAGATCCCATTAAATTATAAATCTTATTAAAAATATTTTGTGATTCTTTTTAAAATTGCTCGTCAAGAGAAATGATATCAATAGCAATACAGAATTTTCAACATCAAGTATCCTGATTGACCCGATAACCTAGCTTGCGTAGTCATAACTCATAACATAGTTAACAAATTTGTTAAAAGTTGAAAACTCACTACACAATTTGGAAAACGTGTACCAAGGTAGCAAACATATTTGTGAATTAAAAAAAGTCTATCTTCTCCGTTACATGGGGTGACGTTCGTTTAACGAAAATACACCTGAAATAATTGAAGTATATATTTTATATATAATTTATAAATTAAAAATTATATTTTTAAAATTATAAGTTACTTGTAAAAAAATAAACACTCTCAAGATCTTTGAATCTATTTTGGAATCAAGCTGAGGGATATTAAATTATGAGATTTTAATCATCGAATAAGAATAGTAATTTCATACAATAAATATTAACATTTCATTTCATTAATTAGATTAACATTTTAAAACCTAAATTGTATATGTGTGTGCAAAATTTTAATATTTGTTCATGTTCGAAACTAATTTATTTTTACTTTTTTGTATTTAGAAAAAATAATATATGTTCAAATGGTGACAAATTCTTTTCAAAAAGATTATTGTTATAAGAAAAATGACCCTTTGAAAACACAAATCATTTTGCGAAATTCAATCGTCTTTTATCACCGTTACTCATATTTTTTAAATAATTAAAATATCCAAAAATATAATTAGTTTAGCAAATATGTTTTACCAAAAATTATTACTAAAAAAATTAAAGTTTGGAAAAAAACTCAAAAATATATAATACAACATTTCGTGACATTCAAAGGGAACTCCAAATACTAATTTCTTTTCTAGTGATATATTATAATTTTGTAGAATTGGGTAGGTAAGAGTAAGTACAACGGTGTTTTAGGGGATATCTTATAAATAATATTAAATAATAAATTTTAGTGATTTATGTAATTATTTTGTATGTCAATTATAACAATTTTATCTATAACCATTATTCATTTATTATTATTATAATAAATTTGAATTTAACTATATGTTTAAAAAAATGAAAAATGACATAACTAGTGAATCGGAGAATGTCTCAATAATTTAAGGAATTATTAAGATAATGTTAAAATCACATGTTATGACACATTTCATATTTTTAAGTTTAGGAATTCATGGGAGATGTTTAAACTTTCTCGAATATAATACCAAAGTTTACTTCTTTTTAGTACATGATTGTGGAATTCGAATCCTTAAAATCACTCGTTCATATTCAGAGAACCGGGCCAATGTAAGTTACTAATGAAGTAATGATCCTCATTTTTCCTTCTAAAAGAATAGGTCAAACTTTGTGTTCTTGACTGACGAGCTACAAGGAAAATATATCAGTAGATCATAGAAATAGCATCACAGATTTTGGTGGATACATGATTTTTTTAAGGAGATGTTAGATTATTTTTTTTTAAAAAAAACTCTTTTAGAATATTTAATTTTTATGGAGGTATTTTTGTAATTTTAGAAAAATTTTAATACTAAAATTTTATCAAAATATTTTATAAAAAGAAACTATAGAGCTTTTTCTGAAAAATATGATTTTTTTTTGGCAAAATTATGTTTTTTGATTTTAATTTTTGTAAAAATACGATTTTTAATTTTTTTTGTCTAAATATGACTTTACAACTAAATGCAATTAAAATCAAATTCAACCAGGAGTAACTTCAATTTTTTTTAAAAAAAATTGCATTTAATTACAAATCGTATATAAAAAGTTGTATCCAGTTGCTTTCAGTTGTAAAATCGTATTTTTACTAGAAAATTTCAGAAAATAATAAAATCACAATTTTTTTAAATAATAATTTTTATAATTTTTGAAAAATATAATGTATAAATGCTCGATATTTCTTTACTAGATCCTGCCCAAAACACAGTTCTTAGAAAATTTGTACACGGCTGCTGCTGGACTTGATGCTAGACCAACATATTGTAGATAAGTCTCACCATACGACCCTACACCAATAATCCATTACACATACATATGTTAGTCTATATAAAGAACATGAACCATAACAAATATATACACAAAAAGTGAAGAAAATGAAGAGGGAGAGCCACTTTGCAGTTTTCTTGTTGATTTGCCTTGTGGCTAAAGCTGCTGCTCAACAAGCAAGTAATGTGAGAGCCACTTACCATTTGTACGAACCCGAAAAAATCGGTTGGAATTATCTTACTGCAAGTGTGTATTGCGCAACTTGGGATGCCGATAAATCCCTTGCTTTCAGGCAAAAGTATGGTTGGACTGCCTTTTGTGGCCCTGTAGGACCTCAAGGCCGGGAGTCTTGTGGCAAGTGTTTACGGGTAAAGATTTTATATAAATAGTAAAAAAAAATCGTACTCATCATTTTGTTAATTTTGTCATTCTGCCCGTCCCGACCCCGTCCCCAATTAGTAGTCATTTTAGTGAAAATTAACAAAAGTAACTATTAATTATTTATGACGGAGAGAGATTCGTTTTGTTAAATTTTAAATTTATTTATCTCGAATCACGTATTTATAAATGTTGACATGCATGCAGGTTACCAATACTAGGACAAATGCTCAACAAATTGTTAGAATTGTGGATCAATGCAGCAATGGTGGTCTAGATTTGGATATTGGGGTGTTCAGGCAATTGGACACAGATGGAATAGGCAATCAACAGGGCAACATGATTGTCAACTACGAGTTCGTTAACTGCGGAGATTGATTAATTTAGTCACTATATACAGTATACACAACTCAATAATATGCATAAATAAATGTGGCTAAATCCTGGACCATGGATTAAATAAAGATTTTAATGCCACACATGTATTACTCTTCGATCTATGTAATAATGGGCTACTCATTAATTTCTGGAGTTTGGGTTATTTAAAAACAATTGTTTTCATTTTTAAATATTTTATTTATTATATATATAATTTCTGATT
The DNA here is from genome assembly GCA_028671895.1 of Oenanthe sinensis. Classification (NCBI taxonomy): domain Eukaryota; kingdom Viridiplantae; phylum Streptophyta; class Magnoliopsida; order Apiales; family Apiaceae; genus Oenanthe; species Oenanthe sinensis. The sequence goes on from CM053801.1 coordinate 39,952,084, forward strand.
TATAATATATTATTAGTTTGAATAAATTTATTAATACTTTATATATATAAATTAATAATAAAATAAATATTATAATAATAAATTATTTAAAGTTATTTTTTTATAGGTAGTTCGTTAATAAAAGATCATATGACATTTAAAAAATTAATTAAAATTGAACAAACGCCTATTAAAATGTTCAAATAAGAATTTCCTTCATTAAAATTACGATCGCCCATTGAATTTTGTATTGTGATACATAGCTCGTTCATTTCGCTTAAAATTGTAGTTTTTTCGAGTGATAATCTAACAATCTGTTATACTAATGAGAAATTTGATTTTTCAAAATGCAACCGATTATATATAATGCATGTCATTAATTTCTTAAAATTTTAAATGCATATATAAACATGAATTCATAAAGAGAGTAAGAAAAAGGAGGAAATAATGAAATGAATTTGAATTTTTGATTTATAATATATTACTAGTTTGATTAAATTTATCAAAACTTTATATATATAACTAATAATATAATAATAAATCATTAAAAGTAACATTTTTTATAATTAGATAGTTCATTAATAAAAGGTCATATATTATCTATAAAAATAATTAAAATTGAAAGAATATGTTGTTTGCTTAGATGATAATCTATTATAAAAGGAGGTTGAATATAATAGTATCAAGTAAATTGATTATGAACATAAATATGTAAAGAAGTATAGCTTTGTATTGATATTAAACTGTGTACAAGAACTCTCTCAAGAATTTTACTGTTCTCAAGAGCTGCTAGGTTATATGAAAATTATGAATTGAATGTTTTAATAATGTTAACCTATTTTTGTGTTTATATAGACACGGTTACAATTCAATTACAAAACAGATTATGAAAAGAATAGTTTTAATAAGGTAATTAGTTTTGTATTTGAATTCCTTCTTCACTATCCAAATCATATTCTGATTTGTCTGTTTCTTTTATAAACTCTTATTTGTAAACTCTGTCGGTTATCATTCTCTGTTAGAGTAAACTCTGATTGAGTATTCTCTGATAGAGTAAACTATGACCGACAACTTCTTATTCTCTAATGACGTCAGCAATCATAAACTTTGTTCTTTGTTATTCTCTAACAGCATCAATGTTTGTTCACTACAAGAAAAAAAAGTTTCATACAAGGGTTTTTCCCCGTTGTCTAAAGGCCACAAATCCCGTTGTCTTTTGAGATGCCGTCTGAAATGCATCTCAGACAACGATACATAATTGTTGTGCAAAACAAAGGCAGACAACACAGACGCGTTTAATTGTATTGTCCAAGAGCTAGAAAAAACAACGCTATTAAAAAAACATGTTGTCATAAATGGTCTATAACAAGTGTTTATTAGTTTCTTCATGTTGTAAGAAAGACATTACGACAATGTTTTTATTTGATTATATAACTTAAAAATTCGTTTGTTTGGTGTTTACACAACTCTATTTATCATAAATGTCTTGTAATAGTTCCCTCTCCTCAAAACTTTATTTGTAAATATTTTTGGTAATCGATTTAAACAACAGTTTGAGATTTTATAAATGTTGTATTTCGTGATAGCAGAAAATGGTTTATGTTCTTCACCCTATTGTTCCTATCTTATTCATACAACATAAAATATACATATTATTATGAGAATAGCTTGCATACAACATTTTAGTTTAGATTTCATTGTTTCTGATGCTATTTGACAACGGTTATGTGAGATTCTTCCATTGTCTCTAAAAGGAGTAGACAATGGTGTTTTTGAAATAACAATTATTTCAGTTTTATAGGCACAATGATTTCTCTAGCAATGACATTGTATGAAATCTTTTGCACAATGGTTTATTTATGAAAAAAGAAGAAGTGGACAATGCAATCGACATTCTAGAAAATTACCAATATAAAATTCCATCATTCACCTTACATCATTAAAACTAAGTTCACCCTCACAACCAAAAGACCACCAACACCACCATTCACCACAACCAATATTCACCAACAAAGACCAACAAATATTTACCATTATAACTGACTAAGTAAAAGATATACATCCACAAAAAAGAGATAAGAAACACAGATCATTCCTAACAAAAGAGAATAATATTTTGGGATGAACATATCCACAAAAGAAACTGCATGCAAGTTACCACATAAAACTACCAAAAGTTTGTTATGTTCAACCAAAAATATCCAAAAGTACTACCAATTAAGTTACTAATTTTGAAGCACCTAACAAGCATGGCGCTTCATGAAATACTTTTCTGAGTCAGTCTTGATTTCATCCATATCGTGATGCTATAAGTCAGGTTGCTTCTCCGCATTCATTGAAAATCAGACAATGTTAGCGTAAGCACATATTTTACCAGAAAACAATAGGGCATCGACAAAAAAATATAAAAAATTACAATTTTTACCTTTGCAGCCTTGTATTGAGTAATCCAGTTATATTCTTGAACATGAACCAATTTTGCTTCAACTTCACTACTCCTGGACCTAGGAATTGTAATTTCAGAAGAAGAAAACATATTATAATTCATTTTGAATCTCAAAGAGAAAATTGATCTAAATAGATTCATATCAAAATTGATCACATATTACACATGTTTATATTACAAGGGATTTCATAAGAGGAAGGAAAAGATCCAAAGGTATTCACTCACCAAAAAAAGTTCTTGGATAATATAATGCCGAATTATTCAACAACATATATATCGTAATCTTTTAAGGACTAGACAATCGAAGTTAGTAGGAGTACCTATCTACTGTCTTGGCAAACGCATATCCCATGTACTTGATAAAACTTTCTTGAAAATTTTCTTCATTTTCAAACATCTTGATGACAAAGTCAATGATAGTATTTATAACACTGACATATTAATATTACTAACATCTCTAGCCAAAACATCATCCTAAAATGGAAATGACCTCCGATTATCAACGGACACACTCACACACATGTACAATTAAAATTTAAATATACTCCTTCATCTACAGCTGTCAAGCTTGAAGTATGTGAAAACTCAATAAAGGTAGACATCACAAACTACAGAGGTATGATTGGATCTTTTCTTTACTAAACTGCAAGCCGACCAGATATTATGTATGCCACTTGTATATGTGCAAGGTTCCAAGCGGATCCTAGAGATATTCATCTTGTTACTGTGAAAAGAATCTTAAGATATCTTAAGGGTACACCTAATCTTGGTATCTGGTACCCTAAAGAATCTGGTTTTAATCTAATAGGATATACAGATTTTGATTATGCAGGTAGTGTTGTTGATAGAAAGAGTACCTCAGGGAGCTGTCAATTCCTAGGAAGAAGATTGATTTCCTGGTACAGCAAGAACCAATAAACAGTTTCTAATTCTACAGTAGAGGCTGAGTACATTGCTGCTGGAAGCTGTTGCGCTCAGATCTTATGGATAAGAAATCAACTCAAAGATTATGGTTTTGTGTTAAATAAAATTCCTATTTTATGTGATAACACAAGTGCCATTGCGATCTCCAACAACCCTGTACAGCACACGAGGACAAAGCACATAGATATCAGGTATCATTTTATTCGAGAACACGTTATGAATGGTACTGTGGAGTTACACTTTGTACTCAAAGAAGAACAGACTGCAGATATTTTTACTAAGCCACTTGATGAATCCACATTCACCAGGTTGGTTGGTAAACTTGGGATGTTGAATAGTTATTCATCTTAAATCCCAGTTCACATCTGCATTATGTTCTTAGATAAAATTTCAAGTGTTTGTTTTGTAAATATTTGTCATAACACTTGTGAATTTATTTTACTAAATTCTAGTTCTCGAATGTGTGTTTAGTGTAAATTATTATAATATTTTATTTTATCTATTTTGATCGTATTCTATTATATTTTAATTTTAGATTATTATCTTTAAAAATAATTTAATCAAAATATTACAAGTTAGAATTTTGGTAAAAGTTATTTTTATTTGAAAATAATTTAATATTGAAGTATAACTATTATATATATATTAAGTTTAATAAATAGGTTAATAGAATTTTGTACAGTTTTATTTAATTGGAATCTATACTGTATATATATATATTTTTTATTTTTGTTTTTCAACAATTGGTACATATTGTTTTTATTTTCAAACTTTTAGTATCATTATTTCTATATATAAGTGTGTAAGTTTATTTTTATTTTTATTTTATAGTTATTTTTATTTTTACGAGAAATTGTTCTAAGAATCATAAGTATTAAATGTCAATATTTAAAGGACTTGTGAATTTATTTACATCTATTTTCTCGAACTTACATATATCACTGATAATTGTTTTGAGTATAATTGTCATATGCTTGAGTAACAATTATTAGATATAATGTATGAAGTTAAGTGCTAATTTTCATTCCTATGATTATTTAGTATTTAGCGATGATATTTTATCTTATTAAAAATATGAATTGAAACAATTAAATGTTTATTAGTTTCAGAATTTTAATACGATGAGATATTATAAGCATAATTACTTGCTTTTTGAAATTATTATTAATTATCATGTATTGATAATTTGTTATTATTTCATTGTAATTAGTTGTGATTTTTGTTGTTAGTGATAATATATATATATATATATATATATATATATATATATATTGTTTATCTGAAAATTACTAATAATAAAAGCATATATGTGTTCTGCCAAACAAGAGCAATCGACTCAAAGTAAAAGCAGGTAATCTCGATCTTGATATATTCTCTAATCAATTGATATAAAAATATTACAATTGATATACTGAGCCCTCAGTGGCTATATGACGAGATCAAGGGTTTGAAAACCTACATTCTCTAACACAGATCATAGAACCACAAACACTCAAACAGATACAACTTCATCTACTAAACCCCTGAAAAGAAAAGTTTTATCAACTAAAGAGGGTGAGAGAGTAAGTGCCTCTAGTGCACTATAAAATAGAAGTATCTATGAGTGTTTCAGCAGCTCTGCCTCTAGTTAGAATATGAAATTGAAACAAAGGCAACTGCTAACTAATTTATATCCTCCCAAAAGGGTATAGATTTATAAATGGCAAAACTGTTACTAGGTTCGTCATCTTAACATGATGAGTCTATTGAATTCGGCCTATCAGCCAAGGCCATTTGTAAAGAGTCAACTTCATCTGGACACTCTCAAACACTGCAAACCATATATGTAATATTCAAATGCACTGTAAGGATTGTCACACACTAAGGATGAATTGACGGAAACAATTATTCTAAACTTTCATATCAAGGAAGGGAGAATGATTGATGATTCTGACTGAATCAACATACCTTCACAGGTATCAGGAGGAAACTTGGATCATTTGCTACATTATAGATCCTTATCTCCCTCCCCAGATGGAACATATCTGGATTCCTAACGGAATAGATCATCTTAGATGATCAGCAACTCATTGAATCTATTCCTGAAGCAATTCAGTTTTCAAAGTCAAATATTTCAATGGATTCAATTGAGGACGGGGATTTACAAAACCCCATTACACCACCAGTGACCTCTCTTGAAGGGGCTATGGTGATCTTTCTTGCAGGTACAAAAGACTGTGTCATCTGTACTAAGAGAGAAACAGTGTTGTGAGAAAAGAGTGAAACACAAGTTAGAAAGAGTGAAAATATATATTCTATGAGTGAAACACTTAGAGAGTATATGAGCGAAACACTTGTCAGAAACACAAAGTAAAATCACACACTAGCACAATTATCAAATCCCATTCTCAATTCCCTGTTACAGATTTATAATGTTACTCAACTAAGGGGAATGAAATTTCTTCTGATATTAAGGATTCTGAAGAGGATTACTCAACTAAGGGGGAGAAGTTTGAACAAGATCCAAATCCAAATAGGAGGAGAAGTTTGAACAAGATCCAAAGGGGTATATAACAACATGCTTGGATTGGAAAGAACTAGTGATTACATATTAATTCTTCTATTCCATTTGATTTTAGAAAATTCTTGTATATAGGATTTACTGGATTTTCTAAAATGCATAACATGTCATAGTTTGTATTTTTTATATCTGCGATGGTTTAATGCTGAATGTATGCCATGTCTGTTGTTACCTCTATTAAAATGGTTGGATAATTCACGTAAGGGAATAATGAATTCACCTTGGGTGAGAAGTGAAGACAGAAGTTGGAGAAATAAAGGAGAAGTGGTAATAAGAAGAGAACAAGACTTCATCCCTGCCATCCTAAGGGGGAGTAGTGATGAGTCTGAGAAATGAAGATAATACTACTTGTATAATATGTTCAATGCTAAAGGAACAAACATCTTTCATTTCAGTTACTCAAGAAATCTAGAAATGTACAATCTGATCCAGAGAAACCAGCCACTGAAGATGTACCAATGACACCTGGTCACAAAAGTTAAACTCTAGAAGAAGGTGAAGTTGATACTTCTGAAACTGGTAATGATAGGTAAGTCAAAATAGAACTTTATTCGATTTGTTCAGTCTAGAGGAACAACTATCTTGTATTTATCATTAATGTTTGAATCTGGCAATGTTTAATATAAACCGGAACTAAGTTTGTTTATTTACAAGTTTTATTGTTATATCTTTTTCTTGTTTGTTAGTTGAGTTATCCTCTAGTGATTTGCTTGTTATTGTTTAACAAACAAATAGGGGGAGATTGAAAGACATATGTTTAGAAGCCTATTTGTTTAGAGAGATGACAACTCAACTCAAATATAGATAATTTGTAAGTAAATATATTATCTGTCACATGAATCTTCAGCGGGTATTATTTGACAAGAAAAAGAAGATAAAAGTCAATCTACAGACTTGAAGCAGTACTACATTGAAAGAAGCTCAATTTAATTGATCATGCCTTAGTGGAGTATTTAAGTTTGAAGAAGCTACAGTGTTAGAAGATTTCAATATTGTGTGACAACAAATATAGTCAAGTTAGAAGGAGCAGAAGTGAACCATTATAAAAGTCAAGTAAAGAATATTATTTGTTGTGAATCACTCGTGAATCAGACAGTACACGGAGTGTTGACAAAATACAGAGAAGATTCTTTATTACAGAAGAAATGGTCAGCTACAGACATTGGTGTGAAGACAGAAGATTTAAAATTATATCATCACCAGTTGTGGAGTCAAGACTTTAATTTAATTCTCTATTAATTGATTAAATTATTTAGTTAATTTAATTAGTAAATTAATTCAATTAGAATTAATTTATTTCTTAAATTGATTAAGAAATTAATTAATTTAGAATTATTTTAGAATGAAGAAGACTTTAATTTAATTCTATTATCAAAAAGATAATTTATTATGTATCCTATTTACATAGATTAATTCAAAAAGAATTAATTTAATGTATAAGATATATAATAAAACAAATAGAATTTAATTAAAAAGAAAACAAAAAAAAGGGGACAGAAGAAAAGAAAAGAAGAAGAAGAAGGAAGACATAACATATACACATCAGGTCGGTAAAAGTATTACTTGGGAAGACTTTTGAAAAGTCTCCCGGAGACTTTTCAAAAGTCTCCCCGAATTTTATTTAAAAAGTCTCTCAAGATTCAAAAGTTTTCCAAGGGTAGAAAAGTCTCCCCGAGCCAGAAAAGTCTCCCAAAGAGAAAGTCTCCCCGAGCAGAAAAAGTCTCCCCAGGCAGAAAAAGTCTCCCCGGGCAGATTTGCCTATAAATACAAGTTTAAGTCAGTAGATTCACAACTAATTCTAATCACATTCTATTTGGCTAAAATCAAAATTCAAGAGTATTTAATGTCTAAATCTCTCTAGAATTTTAAGAGCTAAATTAGTGAATATTTTCTGATTTAATTTTATAACCCACGTCAAGTTTAATATAAGTATTTTACTTGAATTGTGTTTCTTTGATTATTATTTCGTGATAATAATTAAAATTGTTTAATAAAAAATTATCCGAAACAGAATTTAATATTTATTAGAGATTGTATTCAACCCCCTTTCTACAATCATTTAGACCTAACAATCACCTTTTGTCATGACCAAGCTTGTGGAGGTCATTTTAGTGCTAAGAAAATAGCCACAAAGATACTTCAGTGTGGTTTCTATTTGCCTAGTTTGTTTAAGGATGTCGCTGAATTCTGTTTCGCTTGTAGTAGGTGTCAACATTTAAGAAAGATCACTAGAAGAAATATGATGCCAATGAGTCAAATCCTTGTCATTGAGATTTTTGATGTTTGGAGACTAGACTTTATGGGCCCTTTCATAATTCGTTTGGTAATTTTTACATTCTCTTAGTGGTTGATTACGTGTCTAAATAGGTCGAAGAAAAACTAACTAAGACTAATGATAACAAGTTCATCCTTCAATTCTTAAAAGAGAATAACTTTTCTCGATTTGGCACACCTAGAGCTATCATTAGTGACCAAGGCAAGCACTTTAAAAACCAATATTTTGAAGCTCTCTTGAAAAAGTATTCCATCACTCATAAATTGGCTACCCCTTATCATCCTCAGACTAGTGGTCAAGTTGAAGTCTCTAATAGGCAAATCAAAAAAATTTAGAAAAGACTGTCAACTCAAATAGGAAAGATTGGTCCATTAAGCTGATAGATGCATTATGGGCCTATCGGACTGCTTTTAAGATGATCTTAGTTATGTCTCCCTATAGACTTGTGTTTGGTAAAACGTGTCATCTCCATGTTGAACTTGAACATAGGGCCATGTGGGCCATTAGAGAGTTAAACTTTGATTTATCCACTGCTGGTAGTCATTGGAAGTTATAATTGTCTGAATTAGAGGAAATGAGGAATGATGCATATGAAAATGTTAAAATATATAAAGAAAGAACTAAAGTGTTTCATGATAAATCCATCTTGAGAAAATCATTTTCTCCAGGTCAAAAAGTTCTTTTATATAATTCTAGGCCACATCTCTTTCCTGAAAAGTTGAGATCTAGGTGGGACGGACCATACATTATTAAAACAGTTTTTCCTCACGGTGCTATTGAAATTAAAAATCCTAAAAATGGTTAAATATTTAAAGTTAATGGACAAAGGCTCAAACCATTTTTAGAATTGCCAGTTGATCTTGAGGAAGAGGTCATCTTGTCAATCTCTGAATAAAGTAAGTTTTCAGAATAAACTAGTTTTGCTTCTCCATGATCTCATGTCAGGTATTATCTCTTCATGTTATTTTATCATATATCTCTCATTTTCATACATTGGGGACAATGCATGATTTAGGTATGGGGGAGGGTGCTAGTAATGTTAAAATTTTAAAAAAAATACAAAAAATTGAAAATTGAAAATCCAAAAATAGAAATATTTAGGTTGAGTTGTCCTGTCCTCTATTTGAACTTTAGGACTAGTTGGTGTTAGCATTTGTTTTCAAAAATTATACATATAATGCCTTTTAGATAATTTGAACTTAGTCAAGTAAAGTTTTCTTTATGAAACTTATGTCGAACAATTTTTACACTAAATTTCAAGATGGCACATATGCACAAGTCCTTTGTTGAAAAGATTGTATAGGGATGTTAGTCGAAATCTGAGAGAGATCCCACATGTTAGAACAATGTCGAATCAATTTTTTGTGAAAAATAAATATATAGCCAAAAAAAAAGAGAAAAAGAAAAGAAATGAATAAATTACTTTAATACCCAATATTCCTCAAAATAAATAGACGAGATGATGGGCACAAGTAGAATTGACTAGTCTTATTTTGTAGCCTTTGTTACTCGAGTAATTAAGTCCGTTGGTGTGTTTTAAAACCTAGTTCCCTAAGACCAACTAGTTTGGGAGTCACTGACCCAAAGCTCGCTACATGGGTAACATAGAAAGCCTAAGAAAACAGACACTATACAGTCGATTAAAAAAAGGGGGAAAAGAAAAAAAGGGTATATATATGAATTTGTGATATTTGGCTAGATACTTGTTTTAATAGAGATTAGGTTAGTTCAATATTGGTTGAAAAAAAGAAAATATTCTTATGCAGTTCATCTATCAGAGGCCTTAAATTCACAATTCACTACACACCTTGAGATTTTTTTGTAAACATTTAGATTCGACACTAGTAGATTGAAGTTACCTATAATTTGACTATTATTAGAAAAGTCTGCTAAGACATATATTTTTCCTATAAAATCTTTTTGTTAACACCATTGAAAACTAGAGTGAAAATTGAGTTGGGAAAATTACTGGAATTATTTCACAGATTTTATAGGTATATCTTCGGTAAACCCTTAGGAGACAACACTCCTCTTGTAGAGACCGTCTATGAGTTTAACGGGTTGGTAAACCTAAAATTACCCGTCACGCCTATGAAAAGGAGCCTAGGACTTTTCTTAGTTTGCTTTTTAACTTTTAATTTTACTCGAGGACGAGCAAAAGATAAGTATGAGGGCATTTGATTAGTGCATACTTTTGCATATTTTTATACCTATTTAGTATTTGCCTTAGTATTTTTAATTAATTAATTTGATGCATTTTCATAATTTTGTAGATATTTGATTAAATAAGAAGAAAAAAGAAAAAAGGAAGAAAATGGGAGAAAAGAGAAAGAAAGGAAAAAAAGTAAGTTTGAGCGAAGCCATCAAGCCATTTTCAAGCCATCAAGCCATACTTGGAGCCAAAGTAAAGGACAAGTGGATTGATAGAGATGAAGGGCTAGGATTTACTCAATATCCTAATTTTGTCCTATAAATACTCATCTTCTCCCATTGTATTCCCAACTTTAGTTTTACCCTAGTTTTAATAGTAACCTCTCTTTTAATCTTCTAGATCTAGTTTTTAGATCTCTCAAATATTGTAAACACTTTTCATATTAATGCAAGTATTTATTTTCTTTTATCCTAGTCTCCATCTTCATCTTTTATAAGTCTTAGTTTCTTTTATGCTAGTCTCTATCTTATCTTCTTTAAGTTTATGGCTATGATATCTTTCTAAGTACCACAAGTTGTATACTTGAGAAATGAAAGGAACCCTTTTAGTTAATATTCTAGATCTAGTTTACTTCATCTCTCTACTTTACTCCTTAATTTTACTTTTTATTATCTTATCACGAGCCCTTTAAATCTCTATTTTAAATATGGGTTTAATGATCTTAGATCTTTAACTTTATTATTGTTGGTTCTTGATTCTAGATTGTAGATCTTAGTTTCTCTTTTTATTTGCATCTTATCTTTTCTCTTTTTAGATCTACTTTTCTTTTTTATATTTTGTAATTGAGCTCCTAACTAGATATCAATTCTATTATTGGGTTTGATTCACATACCTTTTACATTTACTTGTTTTCATCTTTAATTTACATCTTGTTCTTATCTTTTATGTTTGAGCTTTCAAGACTCAAGTCTTTACTTTTACTTTTAATAATCTTTTGTGCTATGATTATGATAGCTTTCAAAAACTACCAAGTTGAGTTTGGGGAAATGAAAGAAGCACTTTTATTTTAATCTTTTTAGATCTACTCTCATTTAATATTTAGTGGGTTAAATAATTTAAGCATAGATTTCTCTCCATTAGTAGTTTGATTTTTTTAGTTTTAGATATAATTTTAGTAGTGTTAAAATATGATCTTTAATTTTTTTTAGATATAGTTTACTAGCTTACTTGTTTTTTTCTTTTATTAGTATAAACAAAATTCATCTTGAAATTAAATTCTCTAATTCGCCTAAGTTAAATTTTAAAGATCGCGAAATTAATTTAGTAATTGTGGTTCGAATCTTAAAATACTAAAATGAGATCGTGCACTTGCGATAATTTCAAAATTAATATTTTTAGCACATCACCTTTTTCCTTGAATCTTTGATTTTTACTTCTTTGGATTATTCCTGTTATTTTTTCTCAAACTCCATCAAGAGTGCCACATATTTTGATTTTCCAGATTTCTTGTTCTTTCTCTATTGCATCTCTAAATCATATATCTTGAGTCTGCCATACAATTCTTCTAGAGTTATTTCATCCAAATCTCTAGCTTCTCTTATAGCAGTTGTCTTATTATCCCACTCCTCTAGAAGGACTCTTAGAAACTTGGTATTTATGTCTTCAGAATCATATACTTTACCTAGAATAGCCATCTCATTCAGAAGTTTAGTAAACCTATCATACATCTCAGTGATGGTTTCTCCATCTTTTGCCTCAAAATACTCATACTCGTGAATTAACATAGACCTTGCATTCTTCTTGACATCCCCAGTTCCTTCACAGTGCACTTCAAGTTTTGTCCACATCTCTTTAGCAATTTCGCATGATATTACACAGTTTGTGATAACAGATTCCAAACTGTTAAAGAGAATATTCTTCACTTTTGCCTCCTTGAGAACATTCTCATTGTCCTCCTTTGACCACTCAGCATTTGGTTTGTCAACAAAGTGCTCTCCAATAATTTTTCCTTCAACAGTGGTTTGAGGAACACGCGTTGAGGGCACATAAGGTCCATCATGAATTCTTTCTAGATAGTCAGCGTCTGTAGCCTCTAAATGGTGCATCATCTTGATCTTCCAGTGGGTGTACTCGTTCATTTTGAGCATATGAATTTTAGAATTTCCATTTTTGTTTCCAGACATCTTTGACCGATTTTAAAGTTTAGGCTCTAATACCAATTGTTTTCCCAGTTACACAAGTAGAAGGGGGGTTGAATACTTATATGCTCTTTTAGCCTGATTAAAATCAATATAATTTAAATTAAAGCTTTGAATTAAGAACAAAGAACAAACACAAAGATATGAATGAATACTGTTTTTATTATTGATATATGAATACAAACTCTTATAGGGTGTACACAAACCCTAGCAGCTTCTCTGTTTTTCTCACAACAACTCTATCTATCTCTATGCTCTCACAAAAATTTGACTTTTAAATTAGGTTACATAGAGTGTCTATATAGAGAACTGCCTATTAACTAATAACAGAAAATCAAATTATAATAGGAATATAATTCCTAATTATTAGCTAACAATTTCCTTTTATAATTCTTCTTCCTTCCCACAGCATATCTGCAATATATTTGCCTTTATCATCGAAGATTTTCCATTACTGTGATCATCTCCCAAATTCAGCTTCAACTTTATAGACTCTGAAAACCTTCAGACTCTGATGATCTTCAGTCTCTGACAGACTATAGACTCTGATTGTCTATATACTCTGATTGAAGTCCAGACTCTGATTGAATTCTAGACTCTGTGTTATTTATCCTGAAAATCTTTTAAGTACAAATACTCTTGATACCTGTGCAGAGACTAACTAGACTCTGATTTATATTTACTTTGATCAGAGACTAGAAAGACTTATTCTATTATAGATATATCTATACTAGACTTTGTTTTAGTATTTTGTACATCATCAAATGAATATATTCCTAACGAGAGGTCGGGGAGGTTGTGGGTTTACAGAACCTAGTACTGATGGAAGAAAATGACACAGTTATGGATGTGTTGAAACGAGCAGTCAAATCGGGTAATAATGATTAGTGCATTATGATGGGACTGTTTTGTTGGAGTTTGTGGTTTAGACGAAATAAATGGGTATGGGAGAAGATTAATACATTTGTGTTTGGGGTGAAAGCAATGGCATTGAATATGCTTACAAACTGGAGACGAGCACGAGAGGAAGATGACAAACCAGGAGCTCGTGAATAGCTACATCGAAGACATTGGTGTAAGCCTTCGGAGGGATGGACAAAAGGTGAATATAGATGCAGCATGTAGACATGGAAGTGAGTATGTGAGAGTGAGTTATGTAATAAGAGATGACATGGGAACTTTTCTTCGAGGAAGAACTAATACAGTACAAGGTCGACTATATGCAAAGGGGCACAAGCTCTGAGCCTAAAGGAGGCGTTGCCATGGACAAAAACCTGGAGAACAAATAAGTGTATTTTTGAGTCGGATGCCAAGCTATTAGTGGATGCAATTCTAGCTGATAAAGGAAAATTGATTTTTGATATAATTGTAGAGGATTGTGGGGAATTAGTTAAACACTTTTAGGAAGTGTTAATTGATTTTTTGCATCGATCTACGAACGGTGTATCCCATTCATTAGTACATGCTTCATATTCTATGTGAGATCCTTAAGAATGACATTACACTGCTCCTGATTTTATTGCTTGTAACCTTGCTTCAGAGGGAATTTAATATTTGCAAGTACAAATTTTTCAATATATATATATATATATATGGTGTTTAAAAGTTTTCAAAAAAAGAATCAATATATATATATATATAGTTTAAAAATGTTCTAAAAGATTATCATTAATCGGAAAAAATCTTATTTTACAAAATTATCATTAAAAATTTGAAAACTTATTATTTAATAATGTTAGAGCGATTATATATTTATATAAGGATTTTTATAATCATAATTTTTTATAATTTATTGAAATTAACAATTTCTTATATTGAATCAAGTTCGGATCGTAGAAAGTTATTATTTTAAAAATATTATTAATTTATCAAATATTAACAAATTGAATTTATAGTTTAATTTATTTGATGTAATAAATAAATAATTATTTTGAAAAAGAGAGAAAAATATGTTTCAATTGAAACAAAAAAAATAACTCATGTTAAATGTATATTTTAATTATAAATATAAAATTTATTCACATAATTTAAATAAGATTTTTGAATAATATAAAATTATAATATGTAAAATAAAACAACATTATAGAAATTTTAAATAATATATTCATTGATTATAAAAATATTAAATAAATTGATAATTATTTTTGAAAATATAATATTTTGGGGGACATTTAATGAGATAAAAGTAGAGAAATTGATAAATACATATTCCAATTATTATTCACATAATAATCACATCCGAAAATTATTATATTTATTTATGATTTCCCTGTTCATAATTTGCAGCACTAGTACTAATGGACGGCGGCGACGATACAAAGTGGAGTGAAACAGTGGAAGATCTCGTTGATAATGGCCAAACAGACCAAGCTATTATTTTTCTCGAAACCCTTATTTCAAATCTCGAAAATAATAATTCTCAGTTGCTTAAATTATCTACTCTTCTTCTTGACTTGTCTAAACTCTACTCTACTCAAGGCTTGTCTTTTAAAGCTGACCATGCTCAATCTCGTGCAATAACTATACAACAACAATGGTGAGACATTTTTAACATGGCCCTTTTTTGTTTTTTGCATTTTCTTGATTGTTTTGTGGTTTAGTGTGTGTTTTGGTAGTGGGGTTTGGAGAAATTTGATGGGGTTTAGATAAGGGTGTGTGAATTTGAGGTTTGGTATGGTTTGTGTTTGAGACTCGTGGGGTTTATGAATAATATGGATTTAGTTGTGTGTCGAATAATAGATGCTCGTAATGTAGGGAGAGAAAAAAATAGGGGTTTCAAGAAATTTGATGGGTACGGTGGGGGATGGAGAATTTGATGGATTCTGATGGTATATTTGTATCTAGTGGTTTAAAGGTTTTAATTTTGTGAAATTTATTAGAAGTTATATAATAGAGGATGTTAAAATTTTAAATCTTGTTGGTGTGATGTTTTTGTGTTCATTTTAGTGATTCAGAGGCAGCGCGTGAATCAAAGGAATTTCATTTTGCACGTAATCAGGCTTCAACTAGTAAGGAAATTTTGGAAAATGGTGAGCTGAAGTTCTTTTCATAATTTAATATCTATGTATATTATATGAATCGAGATACATGCAGGGTCTAGGTGTAAATTAAGTTATGTACTCATATCAACTAAACTATATGATTATTTGCAGGGAGGCTTATCCTTTCTTGTTTTGTTGGTGTTGTTGCTTTTAATAAATATAGGTGGTGACTTGTTTTTTGCAGGGCATGTCGACAGTTCTTCAAAATTACCTGATGATAATTCACCTTTAAGTGGTTGTTCTGATGATGGTATGCATCTCTATATAACTGAAATACGTTCAGTCATAGAAAGAATCTGGAGTAAACACAGTGCTAGATATTAATGCTCCTTTTAGTTGGAAGGGAGGGAATCAGGTAGAAATGACATGATATTGTGAATGGTGTAAGAGTGTAAGACGAAAGAAAAATTAAACTAAGAGCGCAGATTCTCCTTTAATTTGTTTTGTGCAAAAAAATGAGTGGGGTGAAATAAATATTCATCCTAAAATCTGTGGTATTGAGCTCTAGTTTTAAACTGGTACGGGTGGACGGAGGAAGGAACAATAGTTATAAATTTTCTCACAAAGTGGAACAAATTTCCATTTCATTCCTACCCAATTTTATTTCTTCTAACTAAATGGAGTGTAAAATTTGACTCGTTGTGTCAAGGTTGCACCTCCCACGATCCAACACTCTTGACTTGATGATCTTTTGTTATGTGCTTTTTCTCTGTTGGACTTTTCTCTCAATTTATCCTATACTCAGTTGTCATCCTAATATTAGTAATGTGCCAAATCAAAAGACTGAATATCTGTATTCATGTTTTGTTTTGTTCTTATAATATGCAGACTGGGAGACAGTAGCTGATCGTGCACCCGAGGAATTGTTATCTACACAAGACATACCAGACGTATCAAATATCTCTCTAAAAGATAAAGAAAGTAAAATCATAAAGCGACGTGGGAGAGGAACGTTTGCATACAAGAAGCAAGGGTTGTATAGTGATCAACAATCTGATGACCCTACTATTGATATCTTAAAAGATGAAGTTGCGACTGATGATTCACAGGACACAGCCCGTGGTTCACAAGAAACCGAAATAAGAGATTGTATGTCATTATAAATACATTTATTTTATAGTCACTTTAACTAAACTTTTATTCCTATAAACTTCATTATCGACATTTTGTATTCACCCTTTTGCACTGTTCTTGCACTGTTCTATTTTATATATTCTTGTATGACTGTTGTCTTGACTGCAATATACCATTTCTTTGATGAGAAAGATTGATGCATACACACGTATGTAATATCTAAATGATGCGTGTCATATTGTAGATGAAAAAGATGGCAATCCATTAGGAATTTATTAAATATTCAGACATATATGTTATCAGTCGACCTGAAGGTTTAAGACAAGTCGGTTGACTTGGCTACTGGGATGTCGACTAGTCGGACTGACTGGAACATTTTCTTCATTCTGTGTTCAGTTTGCTGCATACCTGTAATATGTTTCTGCAATCTGCGTCCTGTTTTCCAGCATTATTCTGTATTTACTATTTAGTTGTCTGCATTCTGTCAGTTTTATGTGTTCTAGTTTCTGCATTCCTCACTTTTATATTCTGCGGATCCAAATAATAAGACAGAGGTAAACAGTTGCTGTTGTATACTATACACTAAACACTGCTATTAGTGACATGATTTTTTTTAGTACTATTGATTACATGATTTTTCTTTCTAAAATTTATACACTGCGTATTTATACATTATACACATATTTATATACAATTATACTACCTCCATCCCAAGTTAGATGACCCCTTGAATTTTTACACGTATGTTAAGGTGTATTGACCGGATAGTTCCGTAAATTATTTTTTTTAATTTTCTTTTTGTAAATAAAAATTTAAGTATCAAATTTTTATTTACAAAAAAAATTAAAATAATTTATAGTACTATGCGGTCAATGCATCTTAAAATCCGTGCTAAAAGTCAAGGGAGTGTCTAATTTGGGATGGAGTATAAATTATCATAAAATTAGTAGCATATGAATTGTAAGTACCCTGATCCCTGGAATACAACAATGTGGCATGTGTCAGAATTATATATATATATATATATATATATATATATATTATAATCTATTAATATGAATTTGTAAAGACTAGAAAATGCCTAATTGGAGCTAGACCTCCCTTGACTTGACATACCGACGTGACAATGAATGATAACCCCAACATATTTGGACTAACCGGGGTAGTGTTTAACAACCCCATGGAAGATTCGATTTTGTTAGTCTTGTATTTCCTTGAAGCCCTCTGCTATGTGCATATAGCCTTATCATCTTTCCACCTGCTGACTTCCCCTTTTTGACCTACATCACTGAGCAAAATGATTGGAGTTTAAACTAAGCTGCCTTGATATTCTGAGTTTTTGATCCTATTTGATAACATGAACAACTTCAAGGGACTTAATGCCTGTGAATTGGATCAAACAGAATTTCATGTCTCAAATTCTCAATAGAATAACGTCCTCTTGATTGACTTTTTTTTATTTACATCATGCATCCTTTTTCTCTTTTTTTTGTAAATTTTTCTGGTAAAGGTTCCAGTTTGGATTGTCTCATATGTGCCCAAGTTCAGTTCTTCTGATCAGTGTAATCTTGTATTTAATTATATTTATATGGATATTAGTTCCTTCTGTCAAGCTGTTGCTCACGATTGAGCATCTTCATTTAATCAATTTTTATAAGTTAGAGCATCTAAAATTTGACCCTGCAGTTTGTTCTATATTTTGAATTCATTACCATCTCTATTGTAGCATCATAACAGCTGCTGAGCTTTTGTTTGGTGTTAAAATATTGCTTGTTTGGCTTTTCTCAAATTATTTGAAGAATGGATGAATATTGGACCTAAACTGTAATAGAATAGAAAAGGTCCTGTTTCGTTAATTGGGATCTATACATCCAGAATACTGACATTTATTACCAGGATGTAAAGAATACTACTTTTCTTTGGTTTCTATTTTTGGAACATTGTTATGCTTTTCAGTTCACGAAGGTCTGAATATTTTGTCCTATATTATTTCAGTAAAATATGGTACGCGTCATGTTCTTGTTCTGGCTGATTTTCCACCAAGTACCAGGACAACTGACCTTGAGAAGCTGTTGGAAGGCTTCAAAGATCGTGTTACAATTCGTTGGGTCAATGATACGGTTGCTCTTGCAGTGTTTGTAACACCATCAATTGGTAATAATCTTATATCTTAATTTGTCTTGTATGGATAGTTGTTACTGATTAAATTCTTCATTGTCGAGATAAGATGTGTTGGCACTACCTCTATTTTTAAGCAATTGACATTTGACTCTTTTGTACACACTTTAAAGAGGTTTGACCCCATAGTTGGAATTTTTAGTTCTAAAATTTTCATTTTGCGAACAAAAATATTTAAAATTAATATTTTAATTTACAAAAAGAAAAACATAAAAATAATAATTCTAACTATGTGGTCAAAACTCTTTAAAATGCGTGCAAAAGAGTCAAACGATAATTATTTAAAAATAGAGGGAGTAATTTATATGTTAATTAATAATAGTTTGCCGTAATGCAACATAAGTATGTAAGTAATCAGTCATTGCCAATTGATTTTAGGAAATCAATATTTTCACATTTTTGGGAAAGTTATATATTTAATGGAACTTTTAAATATAAAGATTAATAATTAGTGCTCCTCTTTAATTAAAAAAGATTATAGGACTAGTTGCCACATATGAATGCTCCATGTGGCAGTGTTAATGATTGTAGAATCATTCAGGTGATAATATTGGCTTGCTTACAGTCCAATTAAATAGATCAAACAAATTTTAAAGAATGAAAAATCAATCATAGCCCATTCATTTTCTTTTGCTTGTTAGGGAGAAGGGCCTAGACTCCAACTCTCTAAGGAACATGAAGCAATAACTTTCACTCTGTAGTGATAAAACTTAACACAAGAATATAGTGCACATATTCAGGAAGTGTAATCCACCATATCGATGGAACCAATGACTATTCATGATTCCATAGTTGTATCAATTCCATATGGATTCCACAGCAAGGTGGTCCACAATTTTGCATGATAAAACTAACAAGCCACAAGTCAACTGCATAACAGTTGGAGTTTCTAGATCCAAAATACTCATTCACAATATATTTTCAGACATTTCCCCCCAGTAAAACTGATCTTATATATCAGTCTATTAATAATGGCCACTATAATTGATAAATGACATCTCGGAAAGGCACTAACTATAACTGAAATTAGTGAAGCCAACTAAGTAACTTTCTTCATTCTGTCATGCTACCCAAATATTTTCCTTGATTTAGTTTTAAGATTTTGTCATGTGTGTAATGACCAGTTGCAAACTGAATCAAGATTCCGAGTTTGGCTTTAGTCATCTATATTCTTAATCTTAATATGCAGCTTGTGAGGCATGCAACTCCCTGCAATGTTCGTTTAAAGTGCGTGTACTTGACAACAATGACGATCTCTTGAGCTCAATATCACCCAAAGGTAATGCTTGATATTGGTGGGCTAAAGTTATCTAAAAATAATTATTTGATTTAACATAAATTAATCCTTTCCTATTTATGGCATCCATTAGCAAATTTCTCGTAAATATGGTCTATGTGTCCGATTTTAGATGCTCCTTTCTTGGTTTTTATTAAGACTTGAACGAAGAAGCAAAGATTAAAATGTAGCATTATTTCTTATCTTTTCCCGACTGTCTGTTGAACTATAATGATTGACATAGGCTTATATATCAGGTCCTACTCATAAGGGATAAAGAAGTCATGTTTATCATCTATTAACTAGTAAGTAATGTGTGTCACTGTGTCCTATTTCAGTCAAAATGTTTCATAATCATCATTTTATGTTAAGGACGAAAAAGCATCAAGTTTGGATAAAAAATATATATGCAAAACTTTCTAACTGAACGTCTTTATTTCCAATTTGTTATGAAGAGCGTAATTGAAGTATTTTGAATTCAGAAAATTATGAGCTTAATAACATGAAATATATAGCCTTTTCTAAAGCTTGTTTTCTTATGTAAACAAATGTTTGTGGGACTTATTTTGCCTCATTATAAATCCTTTATTTTATGAAAGTCTGATACTTTGTTGATGAATCTTTAATTAGTTGGAAAGATCAACCATGGCTTCTTTGTTAAGAAGGTTTTATTACAGTATATGGCCATATGATTCAGTATATTTGAACTAGAAGCTGTACATTTTCTATGTTAGATCTGGAACCACCTCGTCCAAGGCCCAAGACGTCGGCTAGAGCAGCCAACAGGTTAATCGCTAATGTAATGGGACTAAAGTTGCCCTCTTCAAGCTTCGGCGCTAAAGAACTGAGACAACAAGAAGAAGAAAGAAGGAAGCGAATTGTCTCCAGACAAAACATGAAGGTTGATGCTTGGGGCGATGACTGAATCAACATTTTAGATTTTCCGTCATGGTCTCAATACATCTTTAACTATGAGTTGAATGCTTAGTGAAGTATTAGTATCTACTGATCACTGTACTTCAGAAAGAACAAAAAAAGTTAGAACACAGGATTGCCATATCTTTTTCTTGTTTTTCCTGTATTGCATCCATGTTGATTTTGGCAAGTATAACTCCACAAGATGAATGGGGATATAGACTCGATATACATCATCACATAATTTTACTGTACATGATTTTACTGTATACACACCACACCCTCTTTGTGTGTGTGTGTGTGTGTTATTCATGTTGGTTGCTTTGTATCAATGTACCAAAGCTCCTAAAACAAAATTTATAACAGGGCTTCAAGCTGAAAGTTTACAAAAATATGGCACTTAAGCTGTACTACATATCTGTAGGAATACAACTGGAAATTTTCTTTTGCATATATGATTGGGTTGGAATTATTAGAATAATATATGATCCTGCTAGCACTTTTCCTAAAACTGTAATGTGTTAAGGAAAGGCTTGTTAGAATAATATATGATCAAAGCTCCCATCAACAAGGGTATAACCCTAATTTGAGGAGTTTAATTTCTAACATTCTAATCTATTTAAACTTTATGAGAAAACATCCGATCCTAAGTACAAGGCCATCACTGGATTGAAACATAAAAAAGTACACTGCAAAATTATACAATCTTTATAAAAAGTGTATATTTAGTAAGAAATGTTATGGTTTCTTGATTAAAGATTAACATTTTACTCCAAGTTTTAAATAATAAAGAAAGTAGATGAAATGAAAGTAAAGTTATAAAATTTATATTTGTATTCATGTTTAAACAATAAATGAATTTTTACGTATTTTTCCTAAAAATATTTACTCTAAAAGTGAGATGCAAAAAAAGTAAGTAAAAGATAAATTTTTAAAAAATATTATAATTACAAATATATCTTTACTATTTAATCATCCACCTATGATTTTACGGTAAACACGCCATTTTATGTGTGATTTATATTGGTTGCTTTGTATCAATGTATCAAAGCTCGTGCACTTGTATTCATACTCGAAAAACAACTGAATTTTTCTCAAAAATTTACTTCAAAAATGAGATGCAAACAAAAGTAAGTTAAATATGAAAAGTAAAAAAGTCTTACAATTAAAAACATATTCTTATTAATTCAAAATCATACCTTTTAATTATAAAGATAAATTATAATTTAAAAACTATTTACATGTTTTTTTTGGAATTGATGAGCCGCTTAATAAAAGTGATTTCATCTATTTGTTTAGAATTGGTAGGGAAGTGTTGTAAGTTTATTATATCTCAGTTCACTTATTTTTTTTCTTTTTACCCTTAAAAGTCTGAAAGAATGTCAAAAATACCCACATTCCAAGCTAATTGAACCAAATTATCAAAATTAGCTCCTTAGAAATGCATATCATAAGCTGACTTGTTGGTCCCTGATATTGTAGAAGGGGGGGTTGAATACAATATCTAAAATTAATCGCGGAATAATTTGAATTAAAAATATTATTTTAATTACTCACAAAATATTAATTGGAATGAAATACTGTTCAAGTGAAAGATATTATTTTAACTTGATTAGTATTACAAAATTAATATTTAGAAAACTGTTATATAATTGATAAAAAGTCTAGAACGAATTCGACATGAAGTGTTCGTGTTTAATCAATTATATTCAAACTCAGCACAGAAATCTGTGAATATTACAATGCAGATAAATTACTGAATTTGATCTGATTTTTCTAACTCTTGATAAGTTGAACAACTGAAAAAGTGAAGGCTGATCTCATATTTATAGAGATTTGAAAAAGGCTGGTATGACCTTTTTCCGTATGACTTAATTTCAAGAAAATAAGTCTGTATGACTTATTTTAACCCTTGTATGACATTTAAAAACTGGGCATGACTTCTGTTTGGTCGGTATGACTTATTTTATTAATTAAAAAATCGGTATGACTTTTTAATTAAATAAAAAATAAGTCCAGCATGACCTTTTGAACACAGAAAATTCGGTATGACTTTTCTTTAATAAGCTCGGTATGACTTATTAAAAAGGAAGGTCGGCAGAGCTCGGTATGACCTTTTTTAATTAATTAAAAAAGTCAGTATGACTTTTTAATTAAATAAACTCGGTATGACTTTTTGGAATAAGCTCCGGTATGACATTTTGAATCTTCTCGGTATGACTTCCTGTGAATTGTTCGGTATGACTTATTTGCTCAACTGCCGTTTCTTTTCTTTTCTTCTTATTTTGACAAGTGTCAAGCTTCCATTGGATCTTTAAAGTAAATCACCTGCCGAATTCAATTTCAAATGAAAAGGGGCCTATTTCGTCTTTTAGTGATTCAGCTCCGTAGAAATGCTTTTCGACCCGCACAGCTTATAATCTTTAATTAATAAATAATTAATTTAATTCAGAAATTATAAAAATAAATATCTAATATTATTTAGATATTTATAAATATAATTTACTAATTAAAAAAATACTTATTAATAACAATAAATCCTTACGCTCTAAGCTGCGGTCTTTTGATGGTCTGGAACCAAACTCCTTTTGACTTGCAAATGAAAAATCAATTCCAACCGGGGTTCCACTTTTACGAATATATGACTCTGCATTTCTTCCGTGTCAATACTTTTTCCGTCTTGTCTTAAAGTCAGTACTGTCAGGCCTGTTTAGCTGTTTCTGCATCCCTTGAGCTTCCAGCTTCTTTCTTCTGTCATTCTTTTTTTTAACCACTTAAACTTTTTGATGACGAATCTTCACTGACACTGTTGACACCCTGTGCACTGGTCTGGTTCACGGATGACTAACTACAATGTTGATTCTCATTTCTTCTGTAGTGGTCTTTGTGTCTTGTCTTGCTTCTAGCTTTGTCTTCACTATTTCTTTTCTTGGAATCTATTTGTAGTAGGCACTTGAAATCTTTTGTATCTTCTGAACTCTTCTGAAATACTACTCCTTTATTTTTCGCCGACGCTTGAACATATTAATGAACTTCTTCCGGTGTAGAGTAGCAGCTTCATTAGAATACTTCTGATATTAGGATTCTTTGTGTCTAGTTGACTGTCTTCATCTTGATTCCTTCCTCAGTATTTATTACTTACTTGAGTTGAGTTGTCATCTACTTATTACAAATAGGCCTTGACATATGCCTTTCAATCTCCCCCTATTTGTTGTTAAGCATTTAACATACAAATTCTTAGAGGATAACTCAACTAACAACTAAGAAAATAATATGACATTTAAGAACTGTAAGTAAATAAATTGTTCTCTGGATCATATAATACATTTCCAGATTTCTTGAGTAACTGAAATGAAAGATGTTTGTTCCTCTAGCACTGAACATATTATACATGTAGTATTATCTTCATTTCTCAGACTCATCACTACTCCCCCTTAGGATGTCAGAGATGAAGTCTTGTTCTCTTCTTACCATATAACCTCTTCTTCAACTTCTGTCTTTACTTCTCTTCCAAGGTGAATTCATTCTCCCCTTACTTGAATTCTCCAACCAATTTAATAGAGGTAACAACAGACATGGCATACATACAGCATTAAACCATCGCAAATATAAAAAATGCAAACTATGACATGTTATGCATTTTAGAAAATCCGGTTAATTCCTATATACAAGAATTTTCTAAAATCAAATGGATCCAATCCAAGCATGTTGTTATTTCCCCTTTGGATCTTGTTCAACAATTCTCCCCTTTGGATCTACTCCCCCTTAGTTGAACACTTTGGAGTAATCCTCTTAATAATTCTCATTCTCCATTCTCCTAATAATTCTCCCCCTTAGTTGAGTAATCCTCTTATTCATTTAAAAGTCCTTTTCTGGAGAAATTTCCACCTGGTTGAGTAACATTTGAAATCTGTAACAGGGAATTGGGAAAGGGATTCGGTAAGTGTGTTAGTGTGTGATTTTACTTTGTGTTCCTCACAAGTGTTTCGCTCATATACTCTCTAAGTGTTTCACTCATAGAATATATATTTTCACTCTTCCTTACTTGTGTTTCACTCTTTTCTCACATCACTATATCTCTCTCAGTACGGATGACTCAGTCTTTTGTACCTGCAAGAAAGATCACCATAGCCCCTTCAAGAGAGGTCACTGGTGGTGCAATGGGGTTTCGTAAATCCCCGTCCTCAACTGAATCTATTAAAATAGTTTAATTTGAAAACTGAATTGCTTCAGGAATAGATTCAATGAGTTGCTGATCATCTAAGATGATCTATTCCATTAGGAATCCAGATATGTTCCATCTGGGGAGGGAGACAAGGATCTAAAATGTAGCACATGATCCAAGTTTCCTCCTAACGCCTGTGAAGGCATGTTGATTCAGTCAGAATCATCAATTATTCTTCCTTCCTTGATATGGAAGTTTAGAAAAAATTGCTTCCGTCAATTCATCCTTCCTGTGACATTTCAACTGCTCCCTCTTGGTCCCTTTTGGTCCCAAGTATGTCCTTAATTTGTTGGTCCAAAATGCCAATTGAATTGGTCCATTGTTGGTCCCTAAAAATAAGACAATATTTGTGGTTTCTTGAAAAATGTCAGATGAAATTAACTCTTTGCTGATAGCCTTGGCTGACAGGCTGAATTCAATAGACTCACTCTGTTGAGAGAATGAACCTAGTAACAGTTTTGCCTTTTCCAAGTCTATATCCTTTTGAGAGAACACAGATGAGCTAACAGTTGTCTCAGTTTATTTATATGAAACACCTTTCTGGAGACAGAGCTGTTGGTTCACTTACATTACCAACCTTATCAAATGCACTCAAGGCATTGACTCCCTCATTTTGAACAAATAGGTATTCTGTTTAATGGTTAGAGAGATGGATGTGATAGTGTTTGTGTGTTTGGTTCTAAGATCTTGGTTAGAGATTGATGCCAATGATTAGGATCTCACTTTTAGAAACTATTGGATGATCAAGCTCATAGATCTTTCCTACTTCTCAAAAGAGACTTGAGAATAATCAGCTTATATTTATATAGAAATAAACATAAAAATAATAAAAATAAGGATGCCAAAGTTGAAAAACAAATAAAACTATACATACATATATACTAAACAATTGTTGATACCAATTGTTGGAAATAATAAACATAAAATAAAATATATTTACAGTAAAGATGCCAATGAAATAACAACTGTACAAAAATAAGGAAAATCTTTTTGAGTTTTCTTTTTCAATTTGTTTGTTTGTTTTTGAAATATTTTAAGGAATATATACAGTGTATTTACAATGCTTGAAAATAAATATGCAATTTAAAACATCATGCAATAATTAGTTCATGTTTAACATCCCTAACTCACTAACCAACTTAGAGAAAATGGATTCATCAAGTGGTTTCGTGAAGATGTCAGCAATTTGATCTTCTGTGGGTACAAAATGTAACACCACAGTTCCGTTCATGACATGCTCTCGGATAAAATGATACCTTATGTCTATGTGCTTGGTCCTTGAATGTTGTACAGGATTATTGGAAATAGCTATGGCACTTGTGTTGTCGCAAAGTATTGGAATTTTAGATAGCGCAAGTCCATAATCATTCAGCTGATTCCTTATCCACAAGATTTGTGCACAACAACTACCTGCCGCAATATATTCTGCTTCGGCTGTCGAGGTAGATACTGAGTGCTGTTTCTTACTATACCAGGAAATCAACCGTCGTCCTAGAGACTGACAACTTCCAGATGTACTTTTCCTGTCCATCCTGCATCCTGCATAATCTGAATCTGTATAGCCTATTAGTTCAAAACCTGTACCTTTAGGGTACCAAATTCCAAGATTCGGTGTACCCTTCAGATATCTAAAAATTCTTTTAACAGCTATAAGATGAGATTCTCTAGGATCAGATTGAAACCTTGCACATAAGCATGTTGCAAACATTATATCGGGTCTACTAGCAGTTAGATATAATAAAGAGCCTATCATACCTCTATAGCTTGTGATGTCAACTTTCTTACCAGTTTCATCTTTGTCAAGCTTGGTGGCTGTTGGCATAGGGGTTTTTGCCGATGTAGAATCTTCTAGATTGTATTTCCTTAGAAGATCCCTTATGTACTTTGATTGGCAAATAAAAATCCCATCTTCCATCTGCTTCACTTGCAGACCAAGGAAGAATGACAGCTCACCCATCATGCTCATTTCATACATACTCTGCATTAACTTAGCAAATCTCTTGCACAAGTTTTCGTTAGTAGAACCAAATATAATATCGTCAACATAAACTTGGACAAATATCATATCTTTATCATATAATTTGTAAAAGAGAGTTTTATCTATGACACCTCTATTAAAACCGTTTTCAAGTAAAAACTGAGAGAGAGTGTCATACCATGTCCTCGGTGCTTGCTTGAGTCCATAGAGGGCTTTGAATAAGAAATATACAAAATCAGCAAACTCTGGATTTTCAAAGCCAGGAGGCTGTTCCACATATACTTCCTCTTCTAACTTTCCATTCAGAAATGCACTCTTCACATCCATTTGATAGACTTTAAAATTGGAATGTGCTGCGAATGCCAGAAATATCCTGATGGCTTCAAGTCTTGCAACTGGTGCGTAGGTCTCGTCATAATCAATTCCCTCTTCATGGGAGTAACCCTTTGCAACCAGTCTGGCCTTGTTCCTTGTAATAATGCCATCACCGTCTAACTTGTTCCTGTATACCCATTTCGTGCCAATAACAGATCTATCTTTAGGCCTGGGTACCAGTGTCCATACTTCTTGCCTTTCAAACTGATTGAGTTCTTCTTGCATGGCAAGAACCCAATCTGGATCGGTTAGAGCATCTTCAATTTTCTTTGGTTCTTCTTGAGATAGAAAAACCGAAAATAAACATTCATTTGAAGTTGCACTTCTGGTTCTAACACCAACATCTGGATCACCTATGATCAATTCAAAGGGATGATCTTTGCTCCATATCCTTTCCCTTGGTAGGTTTGATCTTGATGATTCGCCTCTATATTCATTGTGATGTTGTGTTGTGCCAGTTGATCCTTTATCTCCCCCTGAGTTGCTGCCTGGATGACTTGTTGATCCACCACTGGTATTAGTAGTATCTCCAGTGTTTCCATTGTTTCCACCACTATTACCTGGATCATTACCATCATTATTGTCATCATCATTTCCTGTTGCAACCTCAGGCTCTTCTTCATTATCCGAATCTGAGTCTGGATGATTGTCAAATTTTAATGACTCAGTAGGATCTTCAGTTTGGATGCTCGGGAGTTTAGTGTCATCAAATGTTACGTTGACACTTTCTTTTACTTGGTGCTGATCAATTATGTACACCCTATATGCTCTTTTTGAGTAGCCGACAAAAATTGCTTCATGTGCCTTGGCCTCGAATTTGCCACGATGTTCATCTCCATCTTTTAGCACAAAACATTTGGCTCAAAATACATGAAAGTATTTGAGT
Source organism: Oenanthe sinensis (assembly GCA_028671895.1). Lineage (NCBI taxonomy): Eukaryota > Viridiplantae > Streptophyta > Magnoliopsida > Apiales > Apiaceae > Oenanthe > Oenanthe sinensis. Next base: position 39,980,566 of record CM053801.1, read on the forward strand.
GTTGGTTTCTTGCCATCCATTAATTCGTAGGGTGTCTCCATATGATCCTTGTTGATTAAGGTTCGATTCTGGGTATAACAAGTTGTGTTCACTGCTTCAGCCCAGAAGTAGATAGGCAACCTTGATTCACTTAACATTGTTCTTGCGGCTTCAATCAAGGTTCGATTCTTCCTTTCTACTACTCCATTCTGTTGCGGAGTTCTTGGCGCTGAGAATTGTCTTGTTATCCCTTTGTCTGAGCAGAAGCTATTCAGAATTTCATTCTTGAATTCTGTTCCATTATCTGATCTGATTGCCCGGACAGGTAGCTTTGAATCTAACTCAATCAACTTTACATGATCAATCACCAACTGTGGAGTTTCATCCTTAGAGTTCAAGAATAAAACCCACGTGTACTTTGTGAAGTCATCTATAATCACTAAGGCATATTTCTTCCTTGACATAGACATGATATTGACTGGACCAAATAAATCCATATGAAGCAGCTGCAGTGGTTCAGTAATATTTGTAGTGTCTGTGCCTCTGTGAGTTGCTTTCTTTGACTTCCCTTTCTGACATGCCTCACACAATCCTTCTTGTGTAAATTCCATCGGAGGCAGTCCTCTCACCAAATCCCTCTTGACTAGAGAGTTCATTGTTTTGAAATTCAGGTGTGAGAGCTTCTTGTGCCATAGCCAACTTTCTTCTGTTGAAGCTTTTGAATAAAAACAGTTTGCTTCAGCTTCAGTTCCCGAGTTGAAATCAGCTACGTACAAGTTTCCTTTCCTTACTCCACGCAAGGCTAGTCTGTCTTCTTTAGAATGAGCTATTAAGCACTTCTCCTTGATAAAGTTTACTTAGTAACCTCTATCACAGAATTGACTGACGCTGAGTAGATTGTGCTTAAGTCCTTCTACCAAAGAGACGTTTTCAATGATAACATTTCCAGTATCTAACTTGCCATATCCCGTAGTCATTCCTTTGCTGTTATCTCCAAAGGTGACGATTGGGCCAGCTCTTTCAACCACGTCTGATAGCAGGGCTCTATCTCTGGTCATATGCCTTGACGATCCACTGTCTAGGATCCATACAACCCGGTTTACCTATTTAACTCCCTGCACATATCAAACGGATTAGATCGACTTCGGAGCCCAAAATTGATTGGGCCCGGCATACTTAAAGAATTGACCTTTGTCAGCTTTGACAACAGATCCTTTTCGAACAACAGCCGCATCCTCCTTGACTGTACTTACTTTCCTATAAATAGTCTTAACAACTTTTTGTTTAGACTTAGGAATATATTTTTCCTTCTTGACAGGTGAAGGAATAGCAGTCTTGGATTTTGCAAATTTATTATTGATGTGTTGTCTCGGTGTAATGTTCTTTTTATTAGCAGTCATGCGTTTGAAATAAGCAGTCATAGCATTAAAAGCACATAACATACAATTTAACATACCACAAGGTTTATGGCATACATCAATAGCAGGCATGTTATTCACAGCAGTAGGCATTTTAATAGTTTCTACTTTAACTTTTTCATCAGATTTAAAGTTTTCAGTAGAATGACATCTATTGTTACTATCCCTACTTCGAACAAAATTGTTGTTAGGTCTGTTCATTTTATTCTTTAAGTTTTTAGCACCTATACCAGGTTTGTGGAAATCAGAAGTTCCTACAACTTTCACTGGTGTCTTGGGTGTAACTTTCTCTTCTTGGACATTTACTCCTTTTATGTCCCTTGCTTGTTCTCCTCTTTTCTTCTCTTCCTCTTCATCCTCTAACTGCATCTCATAAGCGATCAGTATAGAGCTCTCGAGGATGGGTTCAGCTACAGGTGTAATGAAAAGAGGTTTGCGTGCGTCTTTAACAACATGAGGAATACCCCTTTCTTCAGCGCTTTGCTTGAACGGGGTAATGTTGCTTGGCTTTCCTACAGATTTATTGTACTCGAAACCTATTCCAACTTTTCGGTTTATTTCCTGTTGGTCAACTAGGTTCTTTACAATATAAGAGGAATTTTTATAAGCTAGACACCTTTGCTTTTCTTCTTCAATTTTATTCCTTAAAAAAGCTTCAATCTGAACATAGCAGTTGACTCTATTAACTTGAAATGCAACATCTTCAGTTAATTTATCATTAATAAGTTTCAGCTTTTTCAGTTCATAATTCTCTTCTGATAAAACTTTGTTTTCGAGAATTAAGACTTTTATTCGATCTCTAGCATCAGTTAAATTCTCACCTATCAATTTAAACATTTTAGGACAGCTAGGGTTTACCTCAATTCCTTGTCGAGGTGGAGATTGTGATCCTTCAGAAGAAGAGGCCATTAGAGCAAGATTTCCCATTTGTTCTTCTTCATCATTGTCGGAATCATCCCAGCTTTTTCCTGCTGCTAAGTATGATTTTCCCTGATGCTTCTTCAGTAGAGCGTCATATTTCTGTTTGAGCTCGTCATATGAATCCTTCTTTCTTTCCTGCCTGGGCTTTCTACAATCAGTAGCAAAGTGTCCCATTTCATTGCAGTTGAAGCAACGGATCTTGCTTCTGTCTACCATCCCTGTCTTGTATCCACCTCTTGTATTGGATGAGCTAGAAGAACCACTTGTCTGAAATCTATTTGCCATAGGCTTGAATTTGAAACTAGGATTCCTCCTGAATCTTGTATTTCCAAATTTTCTAGCAATCAGAGCCAGAGATTCATCCTCAAGTTGATCGAGTTCTTCCATTGAGTAGAATTCACTATCAGCTGAATTCATTAGAGTTGCACCAACTTCTGCAACAATACCCTGATCAATGATGTTGACTGAAGAAGATTCAGTCTTAGCTTTTCTGTATTCTGGTTCTTCTGCTATAAGAGCTGTAGACTTGCTAACCACCTTGCCTGTACCATATATTTCTTTCTGTTGAATCTGCTCTAGCTCATAGGTCTTCAGTACGCCATAAAGTCTTTCCAATGAAATTTCATTCATGTCCCTTGACTCCCTGATGGCAGTAATCCTATGCTCCAAGTGTACTGGCATTGTCAGCAAAAACTTCCTACTGATCTCTTTGTTCGTATAGTGTTTGCCATTGAGATTTAGATCATTTATCAGTTTGTTGTATCTCTCAAAAACCTCAGAGATACCTTCTCCAGGATTTGATCTAAAATGCTCATATTGAGACGTTAAGATTTCCAATCTATTCTCCCTTACTTCTTCTGTTCCTTCATTTAGTATCTCTATCGTTTCCCAGATGTGTTTAGCATTTTTGCAATTAACAACATGATTGTACATTCCGGGATCAAGAGATTCTACTAAAATTAACTGCAGGCTGGTGTCCAAAGAATCCAGTTCCTTTTCTGTTTCAGTGTACTCCTTAATATCTTTATCATATTGCCTGTGTGGAATGAGTACACCATCTTCCATATGCTCAGGAACGATTACTATAGGAGCAACAACACCAGTCTTCAAAATATCCTTGTACTTAGGGTTTGCAGCTCGAAGAAACAAGGTCATCTTCCTCTTCCAAAGATTATAATTTTCTTTATCAAATTGTGGAATTTTAATGCTACTAACTCTTTGAGTACTCATCTTTAAATAAGATTAAAAATTAATTGTCTCAAAAAATATTTTAATTTTTGACTTAAAATAATTTTTGATCAAAAATAATTTTTCGGAAAAAAAATTATTTCGAATAAAAAATTATTTCGAATTTAAAATAATTTTTGAGATCTGAATGAGTTCGCGGAATTTGATTTGGATCTGATATGAAAATATATCAACCGGCTCTGATGCCAATTGTTGGTCCCTGATATTGTAGAAGGGGGGGTTGAATACAATATCTAAAATTAATCGCGGAATAATTTGAATTAAAAATATTATTTTAATTACTCACAAAATATTAATTGGAATGAAATACTGTTCAAGTGAAAGATATTATTTTAACTTGATTAGTATTACAAAATTAATATTTAGAAAACTGTTATATAATTGATAAAAAGTCTAGAACGAATTCGACATGAAGTGTTCGTGTTTAATCAATTATATTCAAACTCAGCACAGAAATCTGTGAATATTACAATGCAGATAAATTACTGAATTTGATCTGATTTTTCTAACTCTTGATAAGTTGAACAACTGAAAAAGTGAAGGCTGATCTCATATTTATAGAGATTTGAAAAAGGCTGGTATGACCTTTTTCCGTATGACTTAATTTCAAGAAAATAAGTCTGTATGACTTATTTTAACCCTTGTATGACATTTAAAAACTGGGCATGACTTCTGTTTGGTCGGTATGACTTATTTTATTAATTAAAAAATCGGTATGACTTTTTAATTAAATAAAAAATAAGTCCAGCATGACCTTTTGAACACAGAAAATTCGGTATGACTTTTCTTTAATAAGCTCGGTATGACTTATTAAAAAGGAAGGTCGGCAGAGCTCGGTATGACCTTTTTTAATTAATTAAAAAAGTCAGTATGACTTTTTAATTAAATAAACTCGGTATGACTTTTTGGAATAAGCTCCGGTATGACATTTTGAATCTTCTCGGTATGACTTCCTGTGAATTGTTCGGTATGACTTATTTGCTCAACTGCCATTTCTTTTCTTTTCTTCTTATTTTGACAAGTGTCAAGCTTCCATTGGATCTTTAAAGTAAATCACCTGCCGAATTCAATTTCAAATGAAAAGGGGCCTATTTCGTCTTTTAGTGATTCAGCTCCGTAGAAATGCTTTTCGACCCGCACAGCTTATAATCTTTAATTAATAAATAATTAATTTAATTCAGAAATTATAAAAATAAATATCTAATATTATTTAGATATTTATAAATATAATTTACTAATTAAAAAAATACTTATTAATAACAATAAATCCTTACGCTCTAAGCTGCGGTCTTTTGATGGTCTGGAACCAAACTCCTTTTGACTTGCAAATGAAAAATCAATTCCAACCGGGGTTCCACTTTTACGAATATATGACTCTGCATTTCTTCCGTGTCAATACTTTTTCCGTCTTGTCTTAAAGTCAGTACTGTCAGGCCTGTTTAGCTGTTTCTGCATCCCTTGAGCTTCCAGCTTCTTTCTTCTGTCATTCTTTTTTTTAACCACTTAAACTTTTTGATGACGAATCTTCACTGACACTGTTGACACCCTGTGCACTGGTCTGGTTCACGGATGACTAACTACAATGTTGATTCTCATTTCTTCTGTAGTGGTCTTTGTGTCTTGTCTTGCTTCTAGCTTTGTCTTCACTATTTCTTTTCTTGGAATCTCTTTGTAGTAGGCACTTGAAATCTTTTGTATCTTCTGAACTCTTCTGAAATACTACTCCTTTATTTTTCGCCGACGCTTGAACATATTAATGAACTTCTTCCGGTGTAGAGTAGCAGCTTCATTAGAATACTTCTGATATTAGGATTCTTTGTGTCTAGTTGACTGTCTTCATCTTGATTCCTTCCTCAGTATTTATTACTTACTTGAGTTGAGTTGTCATCTACTTATTACAAATAGGCCTTGACATATGCCTTTCATGACTCTTAGAGCATCCACAGTGGGTTTTGCCCACTTCCTCTTTTTGTCGGTCCCAGCTGTAGCCACATAAATTTTAAATGGCTTTTGAAAAAAATGGCCGAAGCACTCCAATGCTATAAGACCAACTGAAGATGGCCACATTCTTATTATACTATAATTATAGTAAAATGCACAAAACATGACTTGCACTTGTTTGGATAAATAATAAAAAGCTGCAAAGTCACAAGAGTTGGTCGTGGCCAGGAAAGCGGTCATGCCTACTTTTTGCTCTATCCATGCAACGCAAAAAAGAGATAAACTTTTTGCTCTACCCATGCAACGCAAAAAAGAGATAAAACAACTGCCCATTTCCACTTTGAGTGGCCCGAGGCACCAAATGGCCTCCCATTATGGATGGTCTTAATACTACAATATTGAATAATAAATACATTCACATCTCCGATTTTTGTCTACTTTATACTTCCACAACACCGTACTACACTCTAAATCCATTGTAGTAGAGTACGGTTTGAGTCGATTTCTCCACGCCATATGCAGATATGCATAGATTCCTTGATAGTTTGCCACGTGTTTATAATTAATTGAAACATATATTTGCTATAAAAAAAACTTGTGTTGAACTAGATATTATGTAATATATGTCGAGATATGATGCGCATGTGTAGCTTAGGTATCAGAGGTGGTCGTGGTCAAACAGGCGGGCTGGGCGGTTGTGCTAGTTCGTCGGTGAGCCGGTTTGGCCATCAAGTGACTCAGGCACGGCACGCGAGGGAAGACGAGTCGGGCCAATTCGGAAAAACCTTGACTCGTGAACAGCTCGGGCGGGTTGGCGATTAGACGGGTTTCGTTGTTTTATATATTTTTTATTCCAGTTCAACGTGGCGGGGCGTGCTGAGCTGTCAGGGTGAACATGTGAATTTCACTTTCTATGTTTCTATCATTCCATGTGATTAGGATTAGACTGAGTCACACAGTGACATCACTAACATGTACACCCATGCATATTTCTATTAACTATGTACATAATTTTATTGAAATAAATTATATTTAAGTTCAAGTTTTATTTATTTTTTTAAAAAGAAATATTTATTTCATACTAATATTTTTGGAATAAAAGAGGACGGTACCTCTATAAATTTTATTAATTAAAAAATATTTTATAAGTAATTTGAGAGGACTCCTCTCTAAAAAAACGGAACAAACCGCTTATACATAATAAACAAATTAAAAAAATACAAAACAAATAAAATTTAAACCTCTACCATTTTATCAATTCAAATAAAATTAATAAACAAATATTTTAATTTATCAAATAAATTTATTTTAATAAACAAATATTAAAATAAATTTGTTTATACTAAAATTAAAATTTATTTATAACAAATATTAAAATAAATTTAACAAATATTTGTTTATTTTAATAAACAAATATTTTAATTTAAACCTCTCTAAAATAAATTTATCAATTCAATTCGTTAAAATTTTAATTCAAATAAAATTAATAAACAAATATTTTACATAGTGAAAACTCTACCTTTTTGTTTTTTGGCTAGGATAGATGAAATAGTACTATTAAACCTACTAACAATATTAGTCTTAGGTGGTACAGCATTTTGAGTTTTGGGAGTATATATATCTACAAGATGATATAATAATTCTAAAAAATTTTGTAGATAAAGAACATGATTATACGAAACTCCTAACTCCTCATAATAATGTTCTAAAATATTTTCTAAACCTTCTTTTCTAACAGCATGATCAAGAAGATATGCAATATAAGTAGCAAAATCTTCAATCATTCTATCTCTATTATAGGAGAAAGGCATACGTCCACCGGGAGACATGAAACTACTGATTTGTGTTTGTTGTGATTCCCTACGTGGCTCTCCACTTTCATGACTTTGCTTTGTTATTCCGTGATGATTTTTTAAGTATCGATCAAGTGTACCCATACTGGTTCCTTTGGCGTGAATAAAATGGGTTGTTGTCGACCACTTTGAATACAAAGCAAATAAAAATCTTTAAATCATTTTGGATCTTCCGTTGATTGTCACAAAAAATAAGTCCAAACGTGTGATGAATGTCTAGCACTAGAAGAACTACCAATAAAAATAAATTATAAATGAATTAATTTAAATAATTCAAAAAATATAACAGACGAATATTTAAAAAATTAATGAAAATGATTTTTTTAAAAAAATTCAAATATTTTGAATAATTGAAACAACATAACAAACAAATATTTTAAAAAAATAAAATAAATTGTATTTCTAAAAAAATTCAAATATTTCAAATAATTAAAAAAAAATAAAAAACGAATATTTAAAAAATCAAAAAAATTGATTTTTTTTTAAAATTCGAATATTTCACACAATTTAAAAAATATAACAAACGAATATTTTAAAAAACAAAAAAAAATTCAAAAGCTTACCTGTTCAATGGGTGGAGGAGGTGGCATTGAATTTGTTTGGCTGTAATCTTGTGAATTTCCTTGATTCATTTTGTAATTTTTTGAAACTCCGCTGGATTTTTTTGAAGCTCGTCGGATTTTTTAAAGCTCGTCGGAATGTTGTGATAGTAGCAATGAGCACCGGTAGGCAATAGCGAATGAGAGAGTACAAACAATGTGAGAGTACAAACAGTAAGAGGGGGAGAGATGAAGAGAGTAGTGAGTAGATGGGTGGGAGAGAATGGATTGAATGAGTGTTGAATTTATAGGGTAGAATAATGTAGCCGTTGGAGAGTAGAGATGAGCCGTTGGAGACTGCAGGCGGAGCAGGTGATAGACTAGGACAACGACAGGTAGCGTTTAGGTGCCAGGTAGCCGTTGCAGTAGCTGTTAGAAGATGGTGTGCCGTGGCGAGTTGCATGTGACAGACGAGCCCAAGCGAGTCAGACGGGTTGGTGAGCCGCGAACGGGTTGGGGAGCTGGCGGGCCACGAGCCGTGCCAGTTCTGCTCATCGCGGTTCGCGCAGGTTTGATGTGCCGATTCTGGTTCACTCCTATCAAACTCGTGTCCGGCTCGTTTTCTACGTGATTTGTGCCAGTTTTCGACTCAGCCCGGTTGTCAGGCTATTTTAACGAGTTAAAAGGTGAGTCGGGGCGAGCCGAACCGCCCGTTTGACCACCTTTATTGGGTACGGTATAGGAATACACATGTCTTAATGCTGCATTGAGTGGATGCACATTCCGGAACCACGTACATTAAACTCATTATATGCAACACACTTTTTTTCTGAAATGATGCAACACACTTTTATAAAATGCGTAATAGAGATACACTATAGGAAAATGCATGTTGAATCCGTTAATTATGGCCATCAATTTCAGATCTGTTATTTGTGTTACTGTGTTATGGAAAATAAGTATTTTTGTCCTTCTCTCTAAAAATCTCGAAATCGGGACATAAAGAAAAAATAGACTTTGAACAAGTAACAAAAACATTTCATTGTTCTCTTGCTTAAGATTTCGTTTAAAATTGTATTTTGAAACTGCTGTGATAAAAAATGTTACTAGAAAAAGTGTTGTAAGAAAATTAGATAATTATTTAGTAATATATTTGATTTATGAGACTTTTGAGGTATAGTATAAAAAAACTAATATTTTCAAGGAAGGTTTGATAATAAGTTTGTAACTAATTCTCATAAAAATTGAAAATCATCTTTTGTTGGGAATCCTTTTTTTTTTAAAAAGGGGAATCAATTCAATAATGAAAAGTCATACGACATCTATAAATACAATCAAAATTGAACAAACTCTTAAATATATCACTGTTGAATCCTTCTTTCTTGAAGAGGTAACCAATCGATTTTTTGAATATATGAATATATATACTTACTGTGACCCAACTATTTTGATCAATCGACCGTAGATGCGATCCCATAAAAACCTTTATCACATAATCAAACTCATAAAAATCCTGCAAATCTATAATCCCGGATATGAACAACACCAAAACAAAGTCAAACTCTCACAAGGAGAGACTAACAAAAATCAAAAAAATTGGGTGCTTATTTAAGGAAAACAAGAGATTAATCAAGAAAAACGAAAAAGTAAAAGGGGATTGGGGCTTTCCATTGGTGAGAACCAATGAAAATCCCTAAAAAAAATATTAGGGGCAGAGGCTCAAGAGAGAGATGTAGGGTTTTAGCGGATGTCGTTTTTTAAAAAGCAACTTTTACATCAGAAATTTTTTCTAAAACACAATTTTTAAATTTTTTAACAAATACTTTTATTCTTCGCGAAAAGAAGTTGAAAAGAATCAGGCCGCTCAATCTCAGTCTTTACTGATAAAAGATATTAAATCTTTGAAGATCAAAAGCAATAGAGGCAAGCCAAGGAAGCTAGAGAAAAAAGTAGAGAACAGGTTCTTTAAGATCCCTCGTAGCAATAAAAGAGCTCAGAATAAAATCACAGTTATTGTGGATAAAAGTTAGGCAAAAGCTATTTATGACACTAGTATTCAGATGGGTCTGATGACAAATCTTAATAAGGATAAAGCAATTGAAGAAATAGGGAAGATATTAAACTAGATCTCAAAGTAAAATCAATCTTTGACTTGTACCAATGGAAGGTTTAATAATAACTAGCTGGAATGTTAGGGGGTGGTCAAAGCTACTAACAGAAACAATATCAAGCAGGTCATCAAGGAGTCTCAAGCCACCATAGTGTGCATTCAGGAAACTAAGGGTCAGAAATAGGAAATGAGAATGATTATATCAATAAGTGGTCAGAGATCTTTTGAATGGGCTGAAGTCCCAGCATAGGGGCTAACAGGTGACCTCATAATGTTATGGGATAAAGACATTGTTGTGCAGGTAGGACTTCAAAGTGGAAGGAACTGGATCAGAATAGAAGGTAAATTAAAGAACATAGATATACATTTTGCTTGCTATAATGTATATGCTCTGGAGGAATATGAGGAGAAATAATCCTTATGGGAAGATATTTAAGCCTTATTGTCACATTCTAACTTTCTAGAAGTTATTATAGGGGATTTCAATTGTGTTTTAAACCCAGATGAAAAGAAGAATTGCTTGTTCAATTTGAGACACTCCGAAGGGTTCAAGGACTTCATTAATCGATCAGGTCTATTGGAATTATCTCCAAGCATTCATAAATTCACGTGGTTCGGCCCAAATGGAAAGAAAAGCTGCCTAGATAGAGCTCTGTTTAATTGTGAGTTCGTAGGGAGAGGAGATTGGAAGTTTTCCTCCCTGGCTAGATGAAATTTAGACCATATTCCCATTGTCCTTTACTACTCAAGGATTAACTGGGGTCCTAAACCTTTCAGAGCTTTCAAGTGCTGGCTAGAGAACAAATACCTGAATCAAAGGATGACTTTGGCATAGAGGAACCAAGAGAACACTCATTTTCCTAAAAAGATGAAAGCGCTAAAACTTTCAATCAAAGAGTGGAGTCACACTCAATTTGGGGACATTGATGAAAATATCAAATCTCTGAAAACCAGTCAAGTGAAAGCTAATAGAGAGAACTGGCTTGATTAGGTTAAAATCCAAATCAAGGAAAATTTGGAAAAACTTAATCTTTGGAAAGCCAGCATCTTATGGCAGAGGTCCCAAGTGAATTGGTCCTTAAAATGAGAGAAGAATTCGAAGTTCTTTCACAATATGGTTCTTCATAGAATGAGGAGAAATTATATTAAGGTATTGGAAGTTAATGGTGAAAGGCCTATTTGATCAAAAAGGGTATTCTTGATCACTTCTCATCGTTCTTTCAACCTCCCTAAAGTGCCAAAATCTTTATTTTGAGATAGTCTTGTCCATAAACTTTTAGATTCAAATAGGGATGAGCTTATTAATCCATTCCTTTTTGGAGGAAATGGAATCGACTCTAAGGGAATGTCACTCCTCCAAAGCCCCAGGACCTGATGGCTTGAATGTATCATTTTTTAAGGTGGCATGGCCATATCTAAAAGGGTTTCTTGAGCTTAGTTGTTAGATTCTTTGATAGCGGATATATCCCCTAGGGCTAAACTCATTTTTTGTGGCCCTAATTCCAAAAAAGCCTAATCCAACATTGATCACAGACTATAGACCCATAAGCCGGATCAATATAAGAATGAAATTGATCTCCAAGATTTTAGAAAAGAGATTAAAGCTAGTGAGTGGAATTTTTGTGGAAGAATATCAGACTGCATTCATCAAATGAAGGCAGATTTATCAAGCGTTAAGGAAGAAAAAATCCCAAGGCCTAATATTTAAAGTTGATTTTGAAAAGGCTTTCGACACAGTCGATTGAGATTTTCTCTTTTCACTTCTTAAGGAGATGAATTTTGATGACAAATGGATTTCTTGGATTAGGGGTCTTTCATAGACTTCAAAAATCTCAGTTTTTATCAATGGCTCCCCAACAGAAACAATTCACCCCGGGAAGAGGCCTAAGGAAGGGTGACCCTCTTTCCCCTCTGTTCTTTTATATTAGTGGGGAAGTTCTGCGCAAATTTCTGGTTAAGGCAAATCTTTTTGGCATATTTGAGGGGATTAGACTTCCTAACTGTATTAAAGACATCACCCACCTCTAGTTCGCGGACGACACAATTATTTTCATCAGGGACAACCATGATAGTGTAAGGAATGTTAAGAGAATCCTTCAGTGTTTCTAAATTCTCTCGGGATTAAAAATAAATTATAACAAAAGAAGTCTATATGGAGTATACCAAGAGGATGACAATATAGCGGAATGGGAAGATATATTGGGGTGTCAAATAGGTGTAGGGAAAATCTCATATCTGGGAGTGAAAGTGGGATCATCTTCGTCTAAATCTAGCTTCTGGGATCCCTTAGTTTCTAAATTTCAAGAGAAGCTTTCAAAGTAGAACAGTGGCTCACTTTCAATAGTAGGAAGGCTCGTGTTAATGAAAGCCACTTTAGATAGCCTACTAGTCTACTGGTTCAATTTGTACTAGATTCCTACAGGGGTTTTAAAGAGCATTGATAGAATCCAGAAAAACTTTCTATGGGGAGTGTTATCGAGTAGGCGGACTAACCAAAAAACCATTCATTTAGCAAGCTGGGATAAAGTTTGCCAACCAAAAAGGTTTGGAGGTCTTGGTATCGCGGATTTGAGAAATAAGAATCTCGCTCAACTTGTAAAGTGGTGGTGGAGATGTTATGGTGAACGGGGAAAGTTTTGTCATGATATTCTGAAGCAAAGGTATGAAATTCAATTCATTCTTAATTCGGAGGATTTATCCATGAACCCGTACTTATCACCTGTCTTGAAATGCTTTACTAATATTTTACATGATCCTAAGGTGAAATATCTTCTCTCACCAAACAACTTTAAGTGGAAGTTAGGTCATGGTAAATTAATTTTATTCTGAGAGGACAGAGGGTATGATCGTGGTATCTTCAAGTCCTTATTCCCTAGGTTGTATTCTTTATCTAAAAGGACTACCCTTACAGTGGAGCTTCATCCAAACTTGGAGAGATTCAGAGGGTTGAAAGAGGTCCTTAAGGGTGTGGGATGAGTAAGAAGTAGATCATCTAGGAGCCATTATCGAAGCTACCAGGCTTACTGATAGAGTAGACATCCTGTCATAGTTTTCGGGTAAAGGTAAGTTTTCTACTTCAATCTACTACAAGGAATTAACCAAGGAGCATATTGGGCCTCCAAGACAATGGGACTATGTGTGGTCGAACAAGTTACCTCAAAAAATCAACGTCTTCCTATGGAAATTAGAGAGGAAAATAGTCCCAACTAAAATTTTTCTTAATCATAGATTATATAACAAGATTGATCATAAATGTGAATGGTGTTTGCTAAAGGATGAAAGTATAGATCACTTGTTCTATGAATGTTAGTTGGCAAAGTGGTGTTGGGATTTTATGGGAAAATGGTGGAGCTTTGGGAGAGAGTTGAGAATACTAGCTGAATTCTCGCTTGGAAGAATTGTAAAGTTCTCGAGATCGAAACATATTAAGAAGATTTGGATTATAGTGGTGGCAGCAGTGTGTTAGACTATATGGCTTGGTAGAAATGAGTTAATTTTTAACTTTAAAAAACTAGAGAGATGATTAATTAAATTCCTGATTCTAGCTAGAGTTAAAAAATGGGGAGAATCGAGTGGATTGGTGAAAATCACATCTAACCCAGTCTGGTTGCTTAACCTGTATGGAGCATTAACATTAGATCACTTTAGAGAGAGTAAGTTCTTTCGGGATAAAGCTCTGCAAGGGGTAAACATTGTTTACGTGGTAGATAGCTCTATAATAGAAGATGAAAATGGTTTTATAAAGATTGGAATAGGGGGAGAATTGTCAATGAAAGAGGAGAGTTAGTCTACATATTCTATGGGCCAGTGATTGCATGCACAAGCCTTGAAGAAGAAAAGATGGCAATAATTCAAGCTCTCTTTGCTTTAAAAATGGAGGGTTACTAAGAAATGGTAACCAGCAACATACGGTCATTTACTCTGACAACGCCGTGGCTAGAAATCATTTTGAGCAGATAAAATTGAGCAGCTTGAATAACAAGGTGAAAGAAATAGATTTTGAACTCCTTATTCAGAAGTATGTGAGCTTCAAACACGTTCCAAGTGAGCTTAACAACGAAGCAGACGTGTCGGCCACACAAGGAAGTAAAAGAATTAAATTTACAAAGGTTTGGCTATAAATCTATTTTCAAAAGAAGTAAATCACGGGAAAAGAAATGAGATTAATCAGGCCCAATACGAGTGGAGGTGTTTTGGCCTAAGTGCAAAAATGATACAAACGGTTTGGTGGTAGGAAAGTGGCTGTATGTAATAGGTGGAAGTAGCCTAACTTTGAATAAATCTTAAGAATCATAGGAAAGGAGTGTGTTGTGCACTAGAGCCGAAATAAATAATAAATAAATACAATAAGAGAAAAAAAACAGGAAGAAATAATTGAGGTTAAAAAGTAATAACACAAATTAAAATGTTATTCCTTTCCAATGTGCACGCAGGGAACGCCAAGAGGCGCTGGAGATATTATTTGAACAATTGCTTCCCCTAAGAGTTACTTTGAGAAATTAAAATAAGTATTCCCGAGATTTTATTTTAGGTAAAATATATACAAAGCCTGGGTTTAAATAGTTGTAGCATTAGATTTCGTCAAATTGAACGTTCACACAATGGAACCTGATGATGTGTTAGGCCAACAAAACACAAACAGTGTGGGTGTTCTTCTTAGAGATCATGAGGGAAGGATGATATGGGGACAAATGGGGCCGATGAGAGGAATATCACTGATCAAGGCACAATTATGGGTAGTTCATGTTGGCATAGTGAAGGCTCAAGAATTAAAATAGAAAAAAGTTCATGTTAAAATGGACCACCAAGAAGCTTACGTCACATTAAAATTCTAAGAGCAAATAATAATAGATAAGGAGCTTGAAGAAGTCATAAAACAGATAAACACACTCAACTTAATCCCTAACGAAGGAAATGATGATAATGAGTCAGTATGTAACATCTCCCTTATCCCTCAAAACAGAAATAGAACAACTGAGTACATGGCTCGATATGGTGTAGAGCATTTGGAGGCGTTGGTAGAGGTGAGTGGGGTCCTTGGAGAACTCCAAACTCACCTGGATAGAGATCTGGGAAAAAGGATTCCATTATTAGAACTTGATGTCTTACCAAACCTGGGCCACGGTGACATTATTGATAACCCTACATCAGGTCTGTTCGAAGAGGAATCAGAAGCTAGCCAAGAGGTGGAAGACTAGATAGAAAGCCCAAATGGTGTAGATGGGATAAAGATCATGGAACTGATTGATTTAATCTCTCCATGCACCAATCATAAGGTAAAAGTGGATGTCTCTGTTAAATTAAATGTCAATGTAATTGTCTTTCCATAAGTGACTCAAGTTCTTGCCCAGAAGGATAAGGGTAAAGAGAAGCAATACAAAGACCAAATTTTTAATGACAAAGGAATCCTCACGAAGGAGGCAATTCAGCTCATAGATAGTAAAAAACTCACACAGATTCATAAAGGTTTCAACAAAGTAGAGATTGACCTAGAAGAAATAGTTTAGAAGGCAGATAAAGCAAAAGATATCCTGGAAGCATGCTTGTCATGTACTCTAAACAAGCTGGTAGCAAGTGTAAAAGTGGAGTGGCGAGTAAACAAAGCAATCAAGATAAAGGCAGGAATCAATGTGGAAGGAATGGTGAATAAAATGAAAGATGCAAAAAGCAGACTGTTGGAAATCATGGCAACACCAGATTTTGATGTGGAAGAAGTTCTCATGGCTATGGCAGAATTTGAAGAGTAAGGAAGTGCAAGTATTAGTGTTCAAAGTGTAAGTATTAGTTGTTCAATGGTAGAATCTAGTAAGAAGGTTTCTAAAGGGTAGGAGTTTTTTTAGCTAAGTTGTTTAATTTTATAGATAGTAAATAATTGATGGAGACTGACTCCATCCCACCTCCAAGGAGGGGTACAAGCGTATCAACGAAACAGGTTCAAAAGAACCCGTTCAGAATCAACATTGGTTAATAATTTTCAACAACAAAAATGTTCAAAATAAAATAAAGATTAACTAGTACTCCTACGAGTTAATCAGAATCATGAGTAGTGTTCATTTCTTTGGGCATCCTCCTGCGCTTAGCCATATGCCAGTGACCAAAGCGTTCATTCTTTGCACTAGGCAATCCAACAATAATTGCATATCCCGCCTCCTGTGAGGTTGCATTGGCTGCTGCATAGGTTGGAGAACGTGGGTTGGCTTCATCTGTGTCTGCATTTGAGTTCTCCTGAGTTGACATCACATGTTTACCTGCTGCCTTGTTCATGTCTTTAGCATGATCTTTGTTCCTACTCCTCACATGACTAATGACTACCTACATAGAATCAGAGCTTTCCACATTCTTTCACTTACCTTTGTCATTGTGCCTCACTTTAGAAGTGACCCCCTGCATATCATTAGAATCATTAATATTGGTTGAATGCATATGCAAGTCTTTTTGATTGGCCAACCTGGGGGATGTACGCCTACGTTGGTAAACCATAGTCTTGTCACACTTATCACCCTTATCAACTAGAACATTATCTGATTGGGAGGTATCACTTGAAGATACATACTCCTTACTAGGTGAGAAAACTATTCCCAAGGGCTAACACTTTTTTTACAAGAGGAAGAGTTTCGACCAACACAGGGCAGAGCTTAGTAGCAAGACTGCAATTTCAATACATACACATAGGGCAAATTCCATCTTTAGTGACATATTTCACTTGAATTCGAGCTAAGAAACGATTGGATTGTCCTGGCATAGAAACAAGGACAATTGAAGGTTTAGCACTAAGGGCGGCAATTGCAACCAACACAAAAGCTACTGGGGCAGGATCTAAGTTATGTAGTCTATTCCATGTGTGGTTAACAAAGGCAATAGGTGTTCCAATTGCATTACTAATGGCACCAATGCCATTAGGAGTCCAGTATGTAAAAGGAACATTAACAATACAGATCCAAACATTCTGAGTTCCATCTGGATGCATGCTATGAAAATGTTCCATCCATGGGTTTAGATGCAATTTTGTGGAACCAATTGAAAAAGGACTATAATGAAGAGCTCTTTTGTAGGACTCAAAATTATCAAACCTCAAGACAAAGTACCCAACAAAATGCTTAGAAACATTAATTAAACCAGTGGAAGTATATTTCTCAAGCAACATTTTAACAACCTCATCACTCTTCAGACCAACAGGACTTTCAAAGTAGCATATACAACAATTTTTCTAATTTTTTTGAGCAGTAGCAAAGATAACATTAGAAGGTTTCATACAAATAGTAGCATTAGACTTGAAAATAGCATTTCCTTGATGTTGAGTTGGGTTTGTATAACTAATAGGATTAATGTCCAAAACATGTAAATTTTTAGGTAAAGAGTTTGAAAAAACTTATCCGGGCGACTTAGCTTGCTCCATGAGTGTGGGAGGGTGAGTTCTAGAGTCGAACTCTTTGGCTTGGGCTGGTTGTGGAGAAGATCCAGAGACATTTGAGTGAAGGGGTTGCTTGTCATGGAACTTCGAGAGATCCGAGTCCAAAGAGATGGAGATGATGGACATGTTGTAGTGACGGTGGAAATCAAAGGTAAGCGATGCAATAGAGAAGGTAACGGCGTCAACAAACTTAGGGTTAAAAGAAAAAATGGGGGAAAAGAGAAATAGAGAGAGAAAAGAGTGGACGCGTGGGTCGACTCTCATCTGACTGTGAGTATAAAAATCAAATCTTAATAAGGGTAGGAGTTTTGTTTTGATCTCAAGTGTATCCGCGTCTTGTATCTAAATTTTATTATCTATTTATTGGCCTTTATAAAAATGGGCCTTAATAGGTTGGTTAGTCAAGTTTTTAAGTTATACTTTAAGGGATTTAAGGAATGTGCAAAAATTTTCATTCAACAATATTTTAATTTTAACAATTCTTTAAATCATTAGTATGCTGTTTTTTTGTTTTTTTAAAGAATCTTTTTCTTATCCTAAAATTATACTAACTTATATTTTATAATAATTATTATAAATATTTTTTTCTTTTTCTATTATATATGAATTAAAGAAATCAAAATAAGGAACATTTATGAAGTTTTAAATATTTATATGGTAAGTTATTAAAATTCAATATTTTACATTAAATTTGAGTATGGACGAAGACTCTATAAAAACATATTAAAATACATATTTTGAATATTTGTTAGTTAGTAATACATATATTTATATTAAAATACATATTTTATCATTGTATAAATACCTCATTTCAAATATGAGAGGCATATTTTGAATATTTGCTAGTTAGGTTATTAGAAAAGAACATAGAATTCTAATTTCATAATATTATTTTAAAATATATTATTTTTAATCTTGATCCTTTAATAAATAGGTGTTTTCTCACATATAATAATAATAAATAAATAAATATTAAATAAAAACTCATTCTTTTTTTTACCGTATATACTTACTCGTAGATAAATTGTATCGAAATACAAAATCTATGAAAAGTGTTTTTTTTCATTCAAAAAACTTATCATCTAACCAAATAACATGAAAATGTCCCCGAAAATTTAGAAAATAAGGTCTTAATGACTGAGAAGAGAACACCCGTCGCACTCTCATCAACAAATACGTCTGTCGTCTAGTCCGATCCAATACAAAAACACTGAAAAACACATCTGAAATTGTTAGGGATTGTGGTACCATCAATGTAATCAACTAATATTTACTTAGATTAATTAATAATTAACTAAGTAAAACATACTGTCATATATAGTTTGACAGTATGTTTAAAATGTCACTTGTAATAAGATGCTCAAATAGTCAAGTAAGTGACAGTAAGTATCAATAGTTACTATCATGTGTAAATGAAATAAATGATTCATGAAGTAGAAGTTCACAAAGTGTTCATGCACAATATAGATCAAATCTTTGACAGTAACATTCTACATCCTGAAGCCTACAACAACACATTCAAGTGACAGCAACTTTTGGAACAGACGATAACAACTATTTCTTGACAGTAAACTTGGCGGAGAATGAAGACTCTATGACAGCAAGTTTCACTGACAGCAACTATCCCTTAACAATAAATTTGGCGGAGATTGAAGAATTAAGACAACAAGTTTTCTAATAGTAACTTTGGCGGGGAGAGTTGACAGCATGTTTGGCGGGATGATCGACAGCATGTTTGGCGGAATAGTTGACAGTACCTTTGTACGACAGCATGTTTTAGAAGTTTGATGAGCCTGACAGTAAAGTGTGCGGTAACAATGATGTTATCACCAAAGTGAAGGTAAAGGTTGACAGTAACTTTCAGTGAAGCTAACAGTCTGTTTCAAGTAGCAGCCTAGGTAAAGTCAATTCACAGATTGATCTTGACATTTCTACCTAGTCTGTAGAGTCTATAATCGCAACTTGAGAAAAAGAAAGCATAAAGGTGAAGCGTGCTCATGGTGTCAAGAATGTCAAATCCTCACAGAATACCTTTATCTACATTTGGAATGAAGACAAGACTTGAGAAGAAAAAGTGAGATTTCTATTTCGAGTATTATCCAGGAAACAAGAGAAAGTGTACTTGTAAATGAGATATGTGTTTTAGTTTAAATACACACATCTCACAAACACTTTCCCTAACACACATACAACTGAGCTTAACTTTTCTCAAGCATAGAATCACTAGCAGTCTCTTATTATTATGTCTATTGAAGCTGGAAATATTTTCCAGTCAGTTGTAGCAACAAAAATTAATAAAATTAATTTTTGAAGTAAAACACCATGTGTCTTTAGCTTGCTTGTTGTTTGCCTTGTAACTTAATATCATTGCTCTTGTTTGTTGTTATCAAAAAGTGATAAATTTATTAAGTTACATTTAACCCCCTTCTGCAACACTAATTCTATTTAACAACTGGTATCAAAGCAGCATATTAGATATACATAACCTGAAAAGATCTAAAAATGAGTGCACAGAAAGTATGCAGCATAAAAATACCCACCTTTGACAAAGAGCACTACAATCTCTAGAAAAGAAAGATGATGATGCTCATAAAAATGGCCAACCCACTATATCCTGGAATCCTGGAGAATGGTCCATTTGTCCCTCAAACATATGTACCTGAAATCACAGTAGATGGTGAAACTATACCAGCCAACTAGGTTCCTAAAGAGGTTTCAGAGTATACTGACACTGAGAAGGAAAAAGTATCTCTAGATGATTGCTTACAATTTATTATCATTGAGGCACTTGACAATGTCATGTACAACAACATTATCAATTGCACTAGTGCAAAGCAAATATGAGAAACCATTGAGATACTCTGTGAAGGGACAGAGGAAGTAAAAGAGAATCAAAGACAGATTTTGGTGTCTCAGTTTGAAGCCTTTATGTCTAAACCAAGTGAAGGTTTGACTGAGATGTTTGAGAGGTTTAATAGGCTGATCAGTGAATTGCAGCTGCATGGAAAGTTTTATGACAAAAATGAGGTAAACATGAAATTCATGTTGACACTTCCTGACCACCTAGAGCATAAGGTTTCTGCCATAAGAAAAGGAAGGGATTTATCAAAAGTTTCTCTTGAAACTTTGTATGGCATCCTTAAAACATATGAGCCAGAGTTGCTACAAAAGAGAGCTATCCAAGCTGGTCAAAGAGGAAAGATGACCAACACTTCTAATGCTCTAGTGGCTCAGGATCCACAACTGATATAACTCAAAGAATCACAACATCAACAACAAATCAAGATTGAAGAAATTACAGATGAAGGTGTGACTCTGGAACTCAAGGATGATGAAGAAGATGAGTTCTATACTTTGGATGAACTAGACAACATGGAAAATAAAACAATGGTCTACATGGCAAGAAAGTTCTCCAACTTGAGATTCAAGAAGAACAAAGCCTTCAAACCAAGAGGACAAGGCTCCAGGTTCAACAAGCCAAATATCTCAAAACCTGGAGAAAGTGGCAAAGGTGGATATAAGACAGGTATGGTAGACAGATCCAAAATAAGGTGTTATAACTGCATTGAAATGGGGCATTTTGTAACAGAGTGCAAGAAGCCAAAATAAGTGAGAAGAAATGACAGTGACTATGAGGAACTCAAAGCAAAGTATGAAGCCTTGCTGAAAAAGCAACAAGGAAGAGCCTTTGTGGCTGAAGGAAAATGCTGGGAAGAGTTAGATGAAGAGGAAGAAGAATAATATGGAAATCTTGCTCTCATGGAAAGTTCTGGAGAAGGTTCATCCACTTCATCAAGTCAGGTACCTTTTCTTAATACTGTTGATATGACTACATCCCAGTATAAGAAAACTATTAAAGTCTAAGTTAAGAGATTTTTAATATTCATACAAGCATGTTAGCTGCAAATGAGGAGATAGCTAGATTATCTAGTGCTAATGAGTCCTTAAAACTTAAAAATCATGAATTTGAAATAAAACAAAATGCTTTTGAGTCTCTTCAATAAGAAAATGAAATTCTTAGAACAAAATTGTTTGTGTTTCTCAGATTGAGGAATTCCTTAGGAAACAGATTTCTGAGAATGAATTAAATATCAAGGCCTGCAAGAATTCATCTTCCTTGTTAAAATCTTACCATGATGATAACACTAAAAATCAAAAGGTAGGTATAGGTTTTAACTATGAGAAGAAAAATGGGAAAAAACATGTTGAAGAAGAAAGCAAACATACTGTCAAACCTTCTATTTTAAAGAAAGTGAAGAATCCATTGTTCAAAAAGGCTGAATTCGAATTTGATGAGGTAGCATTAGTAATTAAACAAGAGATAGATGATGAAGACAAATAAGCTGTCAATAAATCCTTTAAGGTAAAAGATACTGTCAAAATCCCCAAGACAGTTAGTATTGATCCTGACAGTAACTTTTGTTTGAATGATATTGTCAACACTGGCTCGACAGTAAGTTCAGAAGATTCTGTCAAGACTGTAAGATCCTAACTTACTGTCAAGACAACTCCACCTAAACCTACTGTCAACACCAGCATGGCAGTAACTTCTAAACATACTATCATGAAGACCAAGAAGAACAGAAATGGAAAATTAGGAATAAAAAAACAATTATGATTACATTCTTAATGCTCATAGAAAGTTGTGTAACAATTATGGATCTTCTAGTCATCTAACTCATGTTTGCAACAAGGGAAAGTCTAATGTTAAGAATGCTACCTCTAGCAATGAAAACTTACACAACATGCCTTTAAAGAATAAATAAGTAACTCACTATGGTGATTTTGATTGTATATCTTGTAAAATGAACTTGATGAGTATTTGCTTTAACATGCCTTTCGCTAATAATCAAGAATGTCTGCATAAGAATGCTAAAACTGAAAAGGCAAAGACTCCAAGTCCACCTAAAGTTAGGTTGGACAAGCAACCCAAGAGAAAAGCTACCAAACCAGTAATCAAATCAGAATGGGTAGCTACAGGAGTCTTGCTAAAAGCAAGAGAAGATAATTTAAGAAATCCAACTTCATACTGTGATCAAGCTAAACCAAATGGACCCAATGTGAATTGGGTACCAAAAGCAACTTGAAATATTTTGCTTTGCAGGGAAATAGGAAAAATAAAAGAATCATGTGGATCATTGACAGTGGATGCTCAGGACACATGACAGGTGATAAAGCCCTGCTATCACAGTTCAAAGAAATGGCTGGCCCATATGTAACCTTTGGCGACAACATCATTGGTTTCACAATGGGATATGGCATACTGGAGGTTGGAAATCTGAAGATTGAGAAAATTACTCTAGTGAATGGATTGAAGCACAATTTGTTGAGTGTCACTCAATTTTATGAAAGAGGTTTCAAGGAAAGTTTGATATAAAAGCATTTGAAGGAATTTTCATGGAGTATGGAATTGACAGGACTGCATACAGAGTCTACATCATAGATCACAAGACTGTAGAGAAGAGTGTAAATGTCACCTTTGATGAAACTAAATTTTCTGGAATTGAAGGAAGTCAAGAGACAGAATCTTTAGCCTTTGAAAATCAAGGCTATCTAGAAGAGGTTGAAGAGGATTCACCAAGAATTGACTACACAATTTCGGGTCCAACAATGGTTCCTAACCAGTCTGGAGAAAATGAAGGAACTACCCAAACAACTGATTTTTCTGAGAATGTTCCAATGAATAGTGGACTTGAGGAAATTGATGTTGTCAACAGTGAAAGATCAAAAGATGCTGTCAATCAGCAAAATGTTGAAGACTCTAGTGATTCTCAAAGAGGAACTAAATGGAACAGGGATCACACTAATGATTTAATCATTGGTGATCCAGGAACTGGAGTCAAAACAAGAAGAAATGTGCCCAATGAATGTATGTATTCTTGTTTCCTCTCTCAAACAGAACCTAAAACTCTTGAAGAAGCCTTGGCTGATCCAGATTGGGTTAATGCCATGCAAGAAGAGCTTAATCAATTTGAAAGGTGCTGTGTTTGGGAATTGGTACCCAGACCAAAGAACAAATCCATTATAGGCACTAAATGGGTTTATAGAAACAAGATGTATGTTTGTGGTACTGTCACAAGAAACAAAGCAAGGCTGGTGGCAAAAGGGTACTGTCAACAGGAAGGGATTGATTATGAGGAAACATTTGCTCATGTTGCCAGACTAGAGGCAATTAGAATATTTTTGGCTTTTGCTGCATACAACAACTTCAAGGTATTTCAAATGGATGTCAAGAGTGTTTTCCTTAATGGAGAGTTAGAAGAAAAAGTGTATGTTGAACAGCCCCTAGGCTTTGAAGATCCAAAAATGGGAAACTTTGTGTACAAACTGCTCAAAGCATTGTATGGACTAAAACAAGCACCAAGAGCTTGGTATGATACTCTTTCCAAGTTTCTTCTTGATAACAGCTTTACAAGAGGGATTGCGGATAAAACTCTTTTTTACAAAAAGCATGGAAAGGATATCATTCTAGTTCAAGTGTATGTGGATGACATTATCTTTGGATCAACAAATGAAGACTTATGCAAGAAATTCTCTAAGTTGATGCAGAACAAGTATGAGATGAGCATGATGGGTGAATTAGTATTCTTTCTTGGACTTCAAGTCTATAAAAAAAAAGATGGAATATTTATTTGCCAGACTAAGTATGTTAAAGATCTTTTAAAAAGATTTGATATGAAAGACTCATCTCATGCAAAGACTCCAATCTCAACGGCAACTCAACTTGACAAGGATCCAAGAGGAAAGAAGGTAGACAACAAAATGTATAGAGACATGATTGGCTCTCTTCTCTATCTAACAGCTAGCAGGCCTGACATTATGTTTGCTACAGGTTTGTGTGCAAGGTTTCAGTCTGATCCCAAGGAGTCACATCTAATGGCAGTAAAAAGAATTCTAAGATATGTGAAAGGCACTCAAAATCTTGGCCTTTGGTATCCTAGAGAGTCTGGTTTTGACTTGGTTGGATACTCAGACTCAGACTATGCAGGATGTAGAATAGACAGAAAAAGTACAACAGGAAGCTGTCAGTTTTTGGGAGAAATATTGGTATCATGGTTTAGTAAGAAGCAGCATTCAGTGTCAAATTCAACTGCAGAGGTTGAATATATTGCAGCTGGTAGTTGCTGTGCTCAGTTACTTTGGATGAGGAACCAGCTATTGGACTATGGGTTGACTCTGCAAGGAATTCCTATCTTCTGTGACAACACTAGTGCCATAGCAATTTTTGAGAATCCTGTTCAACATTCCAAAACTAAGCACATTGACATCATGCATTATTTTATTAGAGAGCATATGGAGGAAGGCACAATTAAGCTAATCTATGTGCCCACAGAGAAGCAACTTGCAGATATTTTCACCAAACTATTGGATGAAAAGACTTTCAACAGGCTAGTGAATGAATTGGGTATGTTAAATTTAACCTGTTAATGTAATTCTGTTTAGTTGATAAGATTTTAGTTAACTATATTTTACTGTGAATTAATGGTCTATAGAGGTGTTTTGATTTCTTTCACAGTGGAAAGACATGATGATATTTAACTGAGAGGTTAACTAATTTATTTTTAAGTAACTTAATTCCTATGTGATCAATAAAAGATGCAGTCAAGTTACTTGACAGTATGTTTTATTCATACTGTCACATAATGATAAGTTACTGTCAAAATCTGTGAAAACCTACTATCACATGGTTAATGAATCTTGACAGTAAAGTCAGTGGGATTAAAACTTACTGTCGAACCATATGGAACTTACTGTTAAATGGCTGAGAAAACTTGACAGTATGTTTCGCAGGATTAAAACTTACTGTCAAATCTTGTGAAACCTACTGTCAAAGGAATGAGAAATATTGATAGCATAGTATGCGGGATTGAAACATACTGTCAAAGTATGAAACTTACTGTCAGTATTCTTTGAAAGCATAGTTTTCCAAAAACACCACATAACATACTGTCAACAATTAACATTAGATTTATTCATTTATTTGCTAATGTTACTATTAAGAGTGTTTGTCATTTTAGCGCAGAAGTTACTGTCGAGGAATGGAACTTGAAGACAACTGTCACTTAAAATCGTTTAAAATTCTTTTTTGATAGTACCTTTTTCACATCATATATATACTCAGCTAAAATTTCTCTCACTCTTTACTTTACTTTATTTCTCTTATAACTTCTCTACTCTCTTACACCCTAAAAACTTTCCATTTTCTCTGCAACTTCTTTCTCTAAACCGCTCTTCAAATTCTTAAATCTTTCTTAACCTTAAAACTTCAATCAACCATGTCTGGACCCCAAATTCTCTGCACCCTAGCTCAAACAGACTTCACTACCATGGCTTCAGTGGGTGAAGCTGGTGAAGCCTTCAAACCATTTGTTGGCTTCATGAACAACTCATACCTCACCTATGCCTTAACCGCAAGTTCGCATCTCAAAATCCCTAGACTTTCTCAATTCTGAACCTCTGCTGTATGTGAGGGGGAGCAAGATGCAAGCTATATCTCCTTTCAAATCAATGGTACCATTTACACTATTGATTCCTCTCACATCAATGAAGCTCTTCTTGTGGAAGAGACTAAAGGCTCGCTTTTTGAGTAGCCTGCTAGTGAAGAATAACTCACCAAGTTCTTCAAGATGGTTGGGTATGCTGGACCCAAACTGAATGCTAACAATGATGAATGGTATCCTTCGGGAGGCATGGACAGAAAGTACCTCAACAAAGAATGGAGCATGATTCTAAACGCTGTCTCCATGTCCATGTCAAGCAAAATAAGTGGCTGGAATGAAGTGCCAGCATACATCAGGAGGATAGTGCATTCCATGGTGCACAATTACAGAATTGATGTTAGAAAGCTCCTGATGCCCCTATTCAAGATAGTTCTAGGAAAGAAAGAAGCCAGAAAACCGGTAATTTACTAGCCTAGATTTTTTATGCTTATAATTAACTATGTTGTAGGCATAATTACTTTAGACAGTGTTCAATGCATGGAGTCACCAACACTAAAGAAAAACATTCATTATTTGTTAACCAGTAAACCCCTTAACACTGAATTGAGTCTGTTCATTACTGATTTCATGCTTGCAACAATAAAAAGTTTAAATTTAAATATTGTTGGGGACTACCATGTATTTTCTTTGAGTGATGAGAATGGTGTTGACCTCTCCATTCCTAACCCACACTCTAAACCTTTTGAAGGAGTCCGGCCTTCTAGAGTCACCAAGTCTATAAGCCAAGGGTTTGGTTCCTCTCAAAAGGACCAGGTCTCTAAAAGGATGAGAACCACTCAACCTAGGATAGAAACCTTTCCACATGTAAGTGGTGAAACTACACTAGATGCAGCAAATAAGGGTGATAGTCAGATCACAGAACCTATAGAGGTCCATGATGAGGCTAGGAGAAAGAAGGCAAGGGTATCAACCTCTGCCAGCCAGGGTGTGTCCTCTCAAAAGGGCACATCTCTTAAAAGGGACAAAAACACACCTCTAGATGTCCCCTCTCAACATGAGGCATCTATTAAACTTGGTTAGTCTCCCATGACACCCTATAAAGAGTCTGTACAACAGGTTGAACTCACTCAACCTGAGCCCACACTTGCAGATATTCACACAATAGGGCTAGAACATGTGGAACACAGTTCATTCAATTATAGTGCATCACACTTTGCCAACATTGAAGATCAAAATGTGGATGCACTATTTCAACAATTGGATGAAACTGATCATAGCAATCCACAAGAACCTTCTACTCAAAGGGTAGAAGAGGTTGCTGTCACAGCCTCGGTAGCTGTTAATGACAAAGTTGTTGTCAATCCTCATGACAGTAACTTCTCAACAGAAGCTGCCATAGATGCTGTCAATATTCACAATCCAGACAACATCTCTCAAATGGCCACCACTTCTCTACAGAATAAAGATGATGATTCTGCTCTAATTTCAACCCTACTAAAGGTAAAATCTCCAACTCTTGTGCAAGATGTACCTACTCAGTCTCTTGCACCTAGGATGAGTGAGGGTGTGAAAAGAAAAAGAGAGATAAAAGAAAAGAAAAGTGAGCATAAAAATGAGGGGCTGGGAAAATCTCAAGCAAAAGGAGATATCCCTGAGCAAGGCCAAATTAAAAAACAAAATGTGGGAGCCCAAAAATCAAAGGCATTAGGCCTGAAGAGTGAGTTGGTGAGGAGTGATAAGATCACTCATAAAAAAACCAGAGAGTGTGAGAACCACCATAACCTCTAAATCCTCCAAACAAGCTGATGAAAGGTTGAAATCCCTTTCACACAAAGTCACAAAGCTGTCAAAGAATCTGGACACAGTGGGCAGGAATCAAGTGAAGTTGGTTAAAAGGATGGCTAGCCTGGAAAACACAATGAATGAGGGGTTCAAGGCCATCTTTGACAAGCTTGAGGAGTTTAATGCAAAGTTTTCAACCCCTGCAGTTGCTACCTCAACTAAGGGGGAGACAAGTGATAAGGCTGAAGTGTTTGCAGAAAGGAGTGATAAGGAAACAACTCAAGCTGCATCTCAGGGGGAGAGTCAACTAGCATTACTGTCTAGTGTGGCTGCTGAGATTGCTATAAAGCTTGGTGGTGATAAGGTGGAGAGACCAAAAGAGAAAGGTGTGGTGATTAAGGAGGGAGCAGTGAAGAAGGATTCAGTGGTTCATATAGCTGGAAAAGGGAAGGAGAAGCTCTTTTCAAGATGGTAGTGATGATCTGATAATTGAAGAAAGAGAAGATTTTGATGATGAACAGGCTGCAATCCTGATGGTGGATGACAATGAGAATAGTAGAGTTTTTTAAGATGTAAAGTTCAACAAGAGAATTAATGATCTAAAATCCTCATCTAACAGAGACCCCAAGAAATTTTCTGATTCAATGAGACAGTCAACAGTGGGAGAAGCTGTGATGGTGTCTAGGAGCAATAAATGGGTAATCTCTGTCAGAACTGAAGGAGGTTTCAGTTGGTGCGTAAGGATGGCTTATCTGAGTAGGCAGGAAATTGTAGTTGTAGAAGCAATGAAACTCAAAATCAAAACAGATAAGTCATGACTCAATGAAAATCTGAAAAGGACTTTGCAGAAGTTGTCAGAAGTAACTCAGGATCCCTTAGAAATCAAATTTAGTAGCTACACAGATGGAAAATACAGATCTATGAACTTGGAAAGGGTGAACATGTGTAGGCCAAGGTCTGTGAAAGAAGCTTTTGACTATTTCAAGCAGATTCCAAGAAATGAAGAAAGTGATGAGGTGTTGAGAGTGTTGGAAGGAGAATTGAGGAGGCTTGAAGAGTTGAGATTGAAGAAGAATGAGAAGAAAACCCAGGAGAAAAAGGATGAAGATGATAGTGAAAATCCTGATAGAGGTGCAGGTAGTTCCAGCCAACACAATATTGGTGAAGGATCATCTGGAACTGGAAATAAGGTGGAGGTAAATGAGGAGAAGGATGAGAAGGAGTATAAAGATGGTATTGAAGGGAAAGTGATGAAGACAGTAGTACTTGGTTTTGAAATTGATGAAAAATATGTTGTCATGAGTAATAAGGAGAAACATACTGTCACAAAACTTGCTGTCGAACTTGATTTGACAGTAACCCCTCAAAAGTTATTGTCAAATAAAGTCTCTTTTTCAAAGAAGTACATGAAAGCAAGGGCAGAAAGGCCTAAGCCACATTCAAGCAGGAGGCCTAGCAGGAAAGGGTGGAAGCTTATGTCTGAAGTGCTTCATGAGGATTGTCTGGATGTCAGAAGACCAACAATCAATAATATAGCAGAATCCCTGGTTAAGGTGAAGTTTGAGTGGTCTGAGGTGAATACTCTCAACAAGATAATTATCTTGTATTCAAATGGAGCAGTTGAAGAGTTGAGCTATGAGATGAAAGAAATGAATTATTTTCTGGTCAGAAAAATGCTGCTCATAACTCAAGGATCAGACATGAGGACACAGTTAGTGAGAGGTTTGTTGATAAAGAAGCTCATGGAATTGATGGATTCCTTCAAGCCTCATCCTTTGGATTTTACTGATGTTGAAGAGACTGAGACAGTTGTCTACTCAGATGGGGTGATGTTTGAGGGAGAAGATGGAATCAAGGAGTTTTGAAGCACAGAGTCTCTACAGGACAAGAATCTGGACCTACTTGAAAAGTCGGTGAAGCAGTTGGGGGGATATACTTATCCTGAGGAGTGCAAATATATGTCAAATGTTGTGAGAATTATTCAAGCCAAGAAGAAGAGGGAGATTGAGAAGAAGTTTGAGTATAAGAGGACACAGAAATGACTTCTCAGAAATCCTGATAGAATAGTCTTCTACAATACTGGTGGTTCTGCTGAAGAAATCACATTTGAGGAATTAAAGAATTTGGCTGTGAATGACCCTCATATCATTGAGCTTATCAAGAAGCAACTACTCAATATCACTAATTATGAGGTTTTTGATTTGAAGAATAGAGCACCGGAGATATGTGATTCTAAGAGGAAGGGGGAAAATGATAAAAGGAAGAAATTTGAAGATGAGGTTGAAGCTGCAAAGAAGAAAGTGGAGCAAATTTCTAAAAGGATCAAGGAGGCTGAGATTGACATGAAGCATGCAATGCTGAATGATCAATTCTCTAAAAAGCCCAACTATGTTTCTCCAGTCCTGTTTGGGCCCCTAAGAATCATTGTTGATAGCATTGAAGTGGAGGCTGTCAACTTCAGGGTGCTCAATAATGAAAACTTAAGGAGGATATTCAGAATGATCACAGGCTCATTCCTAGAATTCTAAAGGGATCTAAGCAAAATTGTCTGGGAGATCATTGAGTCCGGAGAAAAAGAGGATGAATCTATTGACAAACTCAGAGTGAAGCAGATCTACTCTTCTACAAAGGAAAGATTATCAAGGACATGTTTGGAATGAAGTACTTGTGCATATCACAAGGACCAACTGAGAACTACTACACTTACAAGGAGTTGAGGAATCTTTCTCACAAAATGGTGAAACTAGTCTTAGATTGTGTTGCTGATCATGCCAAGACAAAAGAAAAGAAGAGGGAATTGAAAGCTCTTGAGGGACTGTAAGGAAGGATGACAGCAGAGAAGAAGTAGAGATGCAGCTCAAGTCAAAGTTGAAGATTTGCTCAATCTAGAGGAGTTAAACTTGAGATAGGAGTGTACTTGTATTTTCTTTCATTTTCTGTACAAACACTTCTACTTTTATTAGTTGAGATAGCATCTGCAGTTTTCTTTAAATTTGTCTTTATTCATCATAAAAACAAATTGGGGGAGATTGTTAGGGATTGTGGTACCATCAATGTAATCAACTAATATTTACTTAGATTAATTAATAATTAACTAAGTAAAACATACTGTCATATATAGTTTGACAGTATGTTTAAAATGTCATTTGTAATAAGATGCTCAAATAGTCAAGTAGGTGACAGTAAGTATCAATAGTTACTGTCATGTGTATATGAAATAAATGATCCATGAAGTAGAAGTTCACAAAGTGTTCATGCACAACATAGATTAAATCTTTGACAGTAACATTCTACATCCTGGAGCCTACGACAGCACATTCAAGTGACAGCAACTTTTGGAACAAACGACATCAACTATTCCTTGACAGTAAACTTGGCCGAGAATGAAGACTCTATGACAACAAGTTTCACTAACAGCAACTATCCCTTGATAGTAAATTTGGCAGAGATTGAAGAATCAAGACAGTAAGTTTTCTGACAGTAACTTTGGCGGGGAGAGTTGACATCATGTTTGGCGGGATGATCGACAGCATATTTGGCGGAATAGTTGACAGTACATTTAGACGACATCATGTTTTAGAAGACTAGTGAGCCTGACAGTAAAGTGTGGGGTAACAAAGATGCTGTCACTAAAGTGAAGCTAAAGGTTGACAGTAACTTTCAGTGAAGCTGACAGTCTGTTTCAAGTAGCAGACTAGGTAAAGTCAATTCACAGATTGATCTTGACATTTCTACCTAATCTGTCAAGTCTACAATCGCAACTTAAGAAAAAGCAAGCATAAAGGTGAAGCGTGCTCATGGTGTCAAGAATGTCAAATCCTCACAGAGTACCTTTATCTACATTTGGAATGAAGACAAGACTTGAGAAAAAAAAAAGTGAGATTACTATTTCGAGTATTGTCCAGGAAACAAAGGAAAGTGTACTTGTAAGTGAGATATGTGTTTTAGTTTAAATACACACATCTCACAAACACTTTCCCTAACACACATACAACTAAGCTTAACTTTTCTCAAGCATAGAAACACTAGCAGTCTCTTGTTATTATGTCTATTGAAGTTGGAAATATTTTCCAGTCAGTTGTAGTAACAAAAATTAATAAAATTAATTTTTGAAGTAAAACACCGTGTGTCTTTAGCTTGCTTGTTGTTTGCCTTGTAACTTAATATCATTGCTCTTGTTTGTTGTTAGCAAAAAGTGATAAATTTATTAAGTTGCATTCAACCCCCTTCTGCAACACTCATTCTATTTAACAGAAATTACAGAAAAAATAAAATAATAAGTGTCTAAAATATGTCTAATATAAAATAATATTTATATATAACAACCATTATTTATGGACAAAACGCCATAAAATGGACAATGTCTCGTAAAAGAACGTATGTGATATCAAAATCGATTAAAAGCATATATGAAAAAAATTCTGAATGAAATTAATTAGATCTGAAAGATAAAAAAAAATCTGAAATTTTAAAATGAAACTTGTTAAATAATATAGATTATATATATATAATAGATAGAAGAGATTTTTGGAAATAGGTTTTAGGTTGGGGAAGGAGAGGGGAGAATAAATATACATATGCATACAATCAGATCTGCAATGGAGTAAATGTGTTAGTAGTGCGACTGTTCCCATCATTTTGTCTCCGGTATGTCTCTCCGGGCAACACACTCTCTCTCCCCTATCTCTCCCTGTCTCTCTCTCTATTATTTTCACGAATTATTTCTGTGTATGTATATGTATGTGACCTAATTGAATGTTGAGTTTCGGTTGTATATGAATCTTATTCTTGTTTCGATATAAGATCATTGTCGAAAACAATGACACAACACCTTGCTTTCGAGGAAGATTTTTTTAATAGTCTGATTGTGAATTTTAAAATGAAATGAGCAAAATTGGTAAGTTAAATTACTGTATTTGTAATTAGGAAAATATATTAAAATTCTGTTTGATTATTTTCCTGTTCGAAATACGAGAGCAGGGCGTAAGAGTATGATTATACGACATTATGGTGCTTTTCATGGCTGGAGTGTATTAATAGGTTTGAATCATGTCTTTAACAATGATGTACGATATTTTTTATGATTACTTTGTAGGCAGCGTCGTATTGAACTAAGATTGTTTGTGTTAGCATGGTCTATATTATTGTGTGCTACTTGTTCATTTTGTTAATTCCTGAATGTTTCAATACTTGTCAGTGTTTTGATTTTTTAGTCTGGTACGACCCTGATTTTCGCATCATTTTTATTTTGTTGTTCAATATGTTTTCTGTCCAAAAATGTTATACTTGCAGTTATCTGGTTTGTTTTGCAGTGAGATCTTTTTTGGGGCCTGGTACTTGATCTTATTTGCATAATCCGTTCTTGCCCAGATGCTTAAATGTTTTTTTTGTTTGTCGAAAGAGTTTCTGTATGGATATATCTGGATTTTTGCAGTTATTCTCCATGTGGAATAAAAATATGGTTTCAGTTTTTCACGTCATGACAATATTCTGGTCCTTTATTACTATTCAACTTTAATAATAAACTCAGAAGACTTTGTGTTATTGAAATCAGATAATTGGTGAAATATGGAGAAATCTTGCTCTCTGCTTGTTCATTTTGATAAAGGGACACCTGCTCTTGCCAATGAAATCAAGGAAGCTCTAGAAGGGAATGATGTGGAAGCAAAGGTTGAGGCGATGAAGAAAGCTATTATGCTTCTGCTCAATGGAGAAACACTTCCACAGCTTTTTATAACCATTGTTCGATATGTTTTGCCTTCTGAGGACCACACAGTTCAAAAACTTCTGCTTCTGTATCTCGAAATTATTGACAAGACGGATGCCAAAGGACGTGTCTTGCCTGAAATGATTTTGATTTGCCAAAATTTGCGGAATAATCTGCAGCATCCAAATGAGTACATACGAGGTGTGACTTTGAGGTTCCTTTGTCGATTGAATGAGGTGGAGATCATTGAGCCTTTGATTCCGTCAGTTTTAGCGAACCTTGAGCATCGGCACCAGTTTATTAGGCGTAATGCAATTCTTGCAATAATGGCCATTTACAAACTGCCCCAGGGAGAACAGCTCTTGGTTGATGCTCCAGAGATGATTGAGAAGTTGCTTACAACCGAGCAGGATCAATCAGCCAAGAGGAATGCATTTCTTATGCTTTTTAATTGTGCTCAGGATCGTGCCATTAATTATCTTCTGACCCATGTCGATAGAGTATCTGACTGGGGGGAGCTTTTGCAGATGGTTGTGTTGGAACTTATTCGGAAAGTATGCCGAACAAATAAGGGAGAGAAGGGGAGATATATAAAGATAATCATCTCTCTACTAAATGTTCCTTCTGCTGCTGTCATATATGAATGTGCTGGAACACTCGTGTCTTTGTCATCTGCACCAACAGCAATCAGGGCTGCAGCCAATACATATTGTCAGCTTCTTTTGTCACAAAGCGATAACAATGTAAAACTTATTGTGCTTGATCGTCTAAATGAACTCAAAGCTTCTCACAGAGACATTTTGGTTGATATGGTTATGGATGTGCTTAGAGCACTCTCTAGTCCAAACCCTGACATTCAAAGGAAAACGCTTGATATTGTTCTCGAGTTGATTACTCCAAAAAATATCAATGAGGTTGTTCTTACTTTGAAGAAGGAAGTCATGAAAACTCAAGGTGGGGAGCTTGAGAAGAATGGAGAGTACCGCCAAATGCTTATTCAAGCCATTCATTCTTGTGCTATCAAATTTCCGGAAGTGGCAAGTACTGTTGTTCATCTATTGATGGACTTCTTGGGAGACAGCAATGTTTCTTCAGCTATGGATGTCGCTGTATTTGTGCGAGAAATAATTGAAACTAACCCGAAATTGAGGGTTTCTATCATAACAAGGTTATTGGACACTTTCTACCAGATCCGAGCTGCAAGAGTTTGTTCATGTGCCCTTTGGATCATCGGAGAGTACTGCCTTTCTCTGTCTGAAGTAGAGAGTGGCTTGGCAACAATTAAACAATGCCTTGGAGATCTTCCCTTTTACATGGTTTCGGAAGAAGGAGAGACTGCTGACACTTCACCGAAATCTCAGCAGGTAAACTCTATCACTGTTTCATCAAAAAGACCAGCTATACTTGCTGATGGGACTTATGCGACTCAGAGTGCAGCCTCTGAAACTGCTTCCCTTGCTCCTACTGTTGTTCAAGGATCCTTAACTATTGGAAATTTGCGATCCCTTATTCTTAGCAGTGATTTTTTCCTCGGGGCAGTTGTTTCTTGCACATTAACTAAACTTATCCTCAGACTGGAAGAGGTTCAGCCATCAATAGTTGAAGTGAATAAAGCATCAACTCAAGCATTATTAATCATTGTCTCCATTTTACAACTAGGACGATCTTCGTTTCTCTCACACCCAATTGATAGTGATTCAAACGACAGGATTGTCCTTTGCATAAGATTGCTATGCAACTCTGGGGATGAAATCAGAAAAATTTGGTTGCAGTCCTGCCGTGAAAGTTTTGTTCAGATGCTTTCAGATAAACAGCTTCGTGAAACAGAGGAGATTAAAGCGAAGGCACAAATTTCTCATGCCCAACCTGATGATCTTATTGATTTCTACCATCTAAAGAGTAGGAAGGTACGATGTTGTTCAATGAATTCTGTTTTATTTCTAATTATTAGTACTGTTCTAATGCTTTAATAGTTACTGTCACCTGCACTGAATTTTTTTCAGTTGTCTAATTTATTATGATGTAGATACTGATTGTCCTATATCCATTATGTACCTTAACTTTGTTTTCTCTTCTCTGATATCTATCATTGGTATTTAACTTCAACTACTCTTGGTGTTTAATTTACATAAAAGATTTTCTTTAGCACATATTTGATAGATCCTTTAGATCTTGTATGCAAAAAAATAGAAGATCGATGTCTTTTAGTTAATGGTCTGGTATGCCTTATCTTCATTGTATTTTATGTGCCTTAAATTTGAGGACCAATTTATCTTTTTTATTTTTTCTAGGGAATGAGCCAGCTAGAATTGGAAGACGAGGTACAAGACGATCTGAAGCGTGCTACTGGTGAATTTGTAAATGATGGAGATGATGCAAACAAGCTGAACCGTATTCATCAGCTCACTGGATTTAGTGACCCTGTGTATGCTGAGGCATATGTGACAGTTCATCACTATGATATTGTCCTTGATGTTACTATTATTAATCGGACTAAGGAGACCCTACAGAACTTGTGTTTGGAGTTGGCAACCATGGGTGACCTTAAACTTGTTGAGCGCCCTCAGAATTATACTCTAGCTCCTGAATCAAGCAAACAAATAAAAGCAAATATCAAAGTGTCCTCAACTGAGACCG
Organism: Oenanthe sinensis; assembly: GCA_028671895.1. Classification (NCBI taxonomy): domain Eukaryota; kingdom Viridiplantae; phylum Streptophyta; class Magnoliopsida; order Apiales; family Apiaceae; genus Oenanthe; species Oenanthe sinensis. The sequence continues at coordinate 40,016,553 of CM053801.1, forward strand.
GGGTTATATTTGGAAACATTGTTTATGAAACATCAAATGTGCTTGAACGGTCTGTGGTGGTTTTAAATGATATTCATATTGACATCATGGACTACATCTCTCCTGCAGTATGTAATGATGCCGCCTTTAGAACTATGTGGGCTGAGTTTGAGTGGGAAAACAAGGTAGTTGCTTCCCTCCACATATGTCTTATCTCATACTTTTGAGCCATCTGATTATAATAGCTTTCTTCAGTTGTGTTACAAGAGAAAGTTTAAAGCTTGTATAGTTTAATTGCAATGTTTATCTGGGAGTAAACTAGTAAAACAATCAATTTTGCATTCCTTATTACGGCCTAATAACTCAAAGCAGCCGACTGTTTCATATTTAGGACTGAATATTATTTTATAGATCATAAAATAGTTTATAGGATTAGTTAGATGCTATTGATATTCAACTTTCATTTCCAAAAACTAATACCAGCTTGTAGGACACACAAATATGGATGCAAAATTGTGAAGTGCGAGGAATCAGTCAATAGCCGGGTGTGCTTTGTTATATTGACTATGGCAGCTTATAATATGTAAGATTTGATTTAGAGACCAATTATTTCATAGTGTTGTAAACTTATAGTACAATAATCGGAAGCTCGGATAGATTACCTCAGGAGATATATCTGGGGTTGCAGTTATGTTATCCAATTTTAGTTATGGTCGAACAGGAGTATGGAAAACATTGCAGGCAATGGTAACTGTTTGCAATGTAGAAAACAAAACCATGTAAAATAAGGGACGAAGCAAGATCTTTAATTGTGTCTTATCATCGTTTCTAGTCATTTCATCAATTTTTCCCCTTATTGGTAGGTTTGATACTTGCTGTAAAGCCAGGTTGTAGTTATCATACAAATTTGTGTGACTTGGTACCTTGGGGGTGTGCTTACATGGCTCGAATGCACATTTCCCTTCATTGTACCTTTATTGACCTGTGGCTCGGTACATCGATAGTTATTCCTTCTGTAACATAGTCAGATCGAGATCTTTTAAACAATTATGATAACAAATATCTCTTTTAACTGGTATAAGGACGTAATCTCTTTTACTTTTTTTCTGAATAGGATGTAAGCTCTTTCTAATTGCTTTGTGAAAATATAAATAAGATCGTGAAATAAGCAAATTCTTTTTAGTTTATGCTTTTTGGTTGGGTAATTTGATTCTAATGTAACATACAATTGCAGGTTGCTGTCAACACTGTCATTCAAGATGAGAAAGATTTTCTTGATCACATCATTAAGGCAACCAACATGAAATGCCTTACTGCACCGTACGTCCCTTACTTGTCTCAGCAGCTGAACATATATTCGCTTTTTACTAGTTTACTCTCCCTTTGTCAAATTTTTAAGCAATGCTAATAATTTGGTTATTACGGTGCACAATGACAACGTACCAAGTTCAAAAATAGCTTATATAGTTTTTGGATTTTTACCAAGAAAATTATCTTGCAGGTGGCGTTTATGTCGAGTGTTTCTTCTCTTTTTTTTTTGAATAAAGTTGTCCAGGTTGCGCCAAAATAAATCTCCACCCTGTGGAGGGAATTGTACCTGGACATAAAACACAATTGGAAAATTGCAGCATGTTTTTCCACTGGGATGCTTTAAATAATAAATTATACAAATGATGTCACTAAACACCCAACCACCTTGTTTTTGGGAAGAGTTGACCTCCTGCAAAGAGGAGCGAGGGAGATACCGCTAGATCAAGAGATCTTTGGTGGTTGCTTAATTATTTTCTTTTACATGCAAGTTAAATTGTGCATCATAGACGCTGAATGTGCATACGACTATACTTTTGGAACTTATAATTATATATTAGAAAGTTTAGAGAACAATAATATAATATCTGTAATGGGAGAACCTGCATTAATGATGACAGGAGACCTTATTTGGATAGAAAGAGTAATCTTACAGAGCCAATGTTAATATGTTTTTAGGCAGTTGTAGGTCTATAGCTTTTTATTTCTAGACGTCCTTCCATGAATGAAGATTTGTATAGTCTTCAAGTAGATATGATAAAAATGTGTTTCTTCTTATTGGCACCTATACCTTGGCAATAAATTAAAGTAATATCTGCTTGCATCTTGATTGAATTTTTATTCTCCAGGTCGGCTATGAAAGGTGAATGTGGATTTTTAGCTGCAAACTTGTATGCTAAGAGTGTGTTTGGGGAGGATGCTCTGGTAAATCTGAGCATTGAAAAACAAGCAGATGGTAATCTTAGTGGTTATATAAGAATTAGAAGCAAAACTCAAGGGATTGCTTTAAGTTTGGGGGACAAGATCACTCTCAAGCAGAAGGGTGGAAGCTGATCCAATCACTATGTGAGCCATTAGGTTATACACTTATTATATTACCCCCTGTCCCATTTTTCTTTGCCTCATTTCCTTATTTATGTCCCAAAAATGTTGTCCACATTAACTAAATATGCTAAATTTATTGTTAGTTTTATTAATTTTTATAAAAAATAATACACTTTTTTAGTAAGTTTTAGTTTATTTAATTTAATTGAATAAAAGGTGGAATTCTATCCTGTGGACAAGTAAAATGAGATGAAGGGTGAAGTATTTATATGTCTCACTCAGAGTTTTTCTTTTTCCTCTATCTATCTAAGCACCATCTTGACTATTATTAGTTACAAAAATTAGTTAGTGCATCCTGTTTCCCTGATATTTCTCTTTTTTCCTGATATTTATGTGAATTCTCATCCTCTGGTTATGGCCGACGTGAAAGTTAATCTTAGTTTCACATTTTTTTTGGCATATTTATGTTTCAGTTTTTTTATCTAAATGTTATTAAATTTAGTCCAGTTGATTTGGTTTGCTTTTAATGTCAAACAATCGTGATATTGTCACTCTCAAGCAGAAGGGTGGAAGCTGATCCAATCACTATGTGAGCCATTAGGTTATACACTTATTATATTACCTCCTGTCCCATTTTTCTTTGCCTCATTTCCTTATGTATGTCCCAAAAATGTTGTCCACGTCAACTAAATATGCTAAATTAATTGTTAATTTTGTTAATTTTTATAAAAAACAATACACTTTTTTAGTAAGTTTTAGTTTATTTAATTTAATTGAATAAAAGGTGGAATTCTATCCCGTGGACAAGTAAAATGAGATGGAGGCCTGGAGGGAGTAGTATTTATATGTCACACGGAGTTTTTCTTTTTCCTCGATCTATCTAAGCACCATCTTGACTATTATTAGTTACAAAAATTAGTTAATGCGTCCTGTTTCCCTGATATTTCTCTTTTCCCCTGATATTTATGTGAATTCTCATCCTCTGGTTATGGTCGACGTGAAAGTTAATCTTAATCTCACATCTTTTTTGGCATATTTATGTTTCAGTTTTTTATATCTAAATGTTATCGAATTTATTCCAGTTGATTGGGTTTGCTTTTAATGTCAAACAATCGTGATATTGCAGGTGTTAGCTTTTTTAAATCAATGTATTGTATCAGGCTCTTTCAAAACTGTTACTTCTCTTATAGTTTGACGTGCATGGAATACACGGAACCAAGTTTTTGTAGAGAAGAGTAAAATTTTTATTGTCAATTCATTGGATCTTAAGTTGCTAAAAAGCAACAATGTCTTCCCTTTTTTGAAGCTGTACTTTTGTTCTGATAGTGCTTGTGAACAATCTTTCTCCATCTGTTTTTGGGGTGTTGCAAGTTTTTTTTTATCGTTTTTTTGATAAGCCAAATATTGATGAAGTAAAATAGGTGCCAGGTCTTCCACCGGGTACCGAATGACCAACCTTAATAGGTGTTTCAGGTCTTCAACCAGGTACTGAATGACCAACCTTAGCATAATCTCAAGGTTTTAGTTTGGAAGCTTGAGTGTCAAAAGCAATTGAATGTTTAAACTATTGATTTGGCCAATTGAGTATTGATTGTGCTTCAGAGCCAAAACAAAGGGCGGTTTCCATTTGGATTTTCTGATTTTTCCCCCGCAACTCCAGTACTTCCAAGTCGTTTCGACACGTATATATAGGCATAATTCAGACAATTCATATTCTTTTAATCAATATTTTAATATATTTTTTTAATTCAAATTTAATTAATATATCTATACATTATAAAAGTTTATTTTCAAAATTTATTATTTACAATTCTAAGTAAAAAATAATCCTTAAATACCTTAAAAATAAAAAATGCTTAAAATTTAATTTATCATATAGAAGTTAAAAGTAATTCTTTCAACACGAATGGAGCCCGAGTAAAATGAAGAGACCAATACTAATGGCCACAGCAAATCAACAACTACAGAAGCATGAAACTACTATCTTACTATACTACGCAATCTACTATCTTTGAAAGGTCAAAGAATGCCACAATTTAGTTTGAGCACTAGCGTCCCGGGAGAGAATAACCATGAGAACAATACAACTGATATGGGCTAAAAATAAGTCATAAAGATACAATTAATGTAGTATTGGTTAAACCTAATTTGGTCCAAAAGGCAGACTTATATAATGAGGCTTGAAACCCTAATTATTAAATAAATTTATAATTAATTAATTAGCAAAATACTCAGTTAATTAATTATGTCCAACTACAAGAAAACTACTCCAAGAAGTAGTCTCCAAAACACCTCAATCAACATGTAAACTACTTTTATCACAAGAAGGATTTAGAATCCTTCAAGGAGGTGCCTTACCCGCCAAGGCTTCTAAATCTATTCTAATTCGTAGACTCTTTACATCTTGACTCTCTACTGAAACTCAAGGCCCTAACACTCAAAGACTTGGCTCGTTCAGTGAAATTGTCCATTCTACCAATCCCGAGGAAGTCGTCCATGGATCCGACCCTCTGTATCAGGTAACTCAAACTCCTTTTATTGCTATTACTCCTCCTTGTGCGCAAATTTCTACTGTTGTTATCCCCAGTAGCACAATTGCCCAACCTAGGCTTGGACTATCCCAAGCTTATCCCACTTCATACATCAGAGGGTTGGAACCCCCACAAAACTATAGGCATAGAGAATGAATCCGTAATTTCTCAGGACCATATTAACTGATGATGAAAGTTGTGAAGGCACCGATATTAATCCTAGAAGAAGAATGTATGGCAAGGAACCCGTAGGGAGCCAATGTTTTCAGTCCCGTAGGACACTGAAGTAGAAAATTGCTTCCTACGAGACTGAACTCAAAGAACTAAAGAAAAGCTTGGGTTGACATGACACAAGGCCAGCCCCGAGGCGTGAAGCCCCTGATATCATAGAGCTAGATGAAACCCCTCGAGAGAGTAGGTAAACTGCGAGGGTTGATCCCACTGGGTTGCTACCACTCGGAGATCCTGATGATCCAACACCACCCTTTACTAAAGCGATCATGAACGCTCACATCTCAAGGAAGTTCAAGATGCCCACCATCAAGACTTATGATGGAATGGGAAACCCCTCGAATCATGTAAGAACTTTTTTGAATGTTATAACCTATCAACGATACTGTCAAGTACAGGATTTTTTTATCAAACCCTAGGGGGCATGACTCAATGTTGGTATGCCCGGTTACCTCCTAAATCTATCGGGTCCTTCAAAGAACTAAGCAAATCTTTTATAAGCCATTTCATAATCGAGAGAGTGCACGAAACAAGTTCGGCTTCGCTCATGAACCTAGAGCAGGGAAAGAACGAATCCCTGAGGGACTACTTGAATCGTTTTACTAAGAAAGCCTTGAAAGTACCAGACTTGGATGAGAAGATAGCTATGATAGCCTTACAACAGGGGATAACTGATCCTTACTTCAAGAGATATCTGGCCAAACATCCGCCTAAGAACATGCTCATTCTCCAAGATAAACAGGGAAATATATTAAGGCAGAAGAAAGCATGAAGAAAACCACTACACCAATGGCGATAAATGGGAACAATAAAAAGAAGAGAAAAGGCGATCAAGAGTATGATGCCCAGGACAAGTATTCTAAGACGGATAAGGATTCAGAATCCCCTCCTAAGAAGAATAATTGGGTTCCGAGGTTCGCTGAATATGCGAGGTTGAATACGCCTTGAAACCAAATCCTGATGGATATTGAGAGGGATCGAGACCTGAGATGGCCTAAACCCCTAAAGTCTGATCCTGATAAGAGAAACAAAAATGCGTTTTGCCGATTTCATAAGGATACCGGACATGACATGGATGACTGTAGAAAACTGAAGGAAGAAATAAAATTCCTTATCAGAAAAGGAAAACTCTCTAAATTCACCAAAGATGGAGGCCGTGATAGGCGCGATGATAACGGGAGAAACAATGATAAACGGGATAACAATCCTCAACCGAGAGGCCAGTCATCAACATGATTTTTGGAAGACCTACAACCGCGGGGAATTCAAGAAATTCGAGGAAGGCATACGTCAGAGAACTTATGCAAGTCGTATGGGAGGCACCTAAACGTGCTAAGACAGAGGCTATCCTATCTTTTGACGACTCGGACCTAGAAGGGATAAAGTTCCCCCACGATGATCCCCTTGTCGTAGCCCCTTTGATAGGCAATTCATAAGTAAAAAGAGTCTTGGTAAACATTGGAGCATCCGCGATATCTTGTTCTACGATGCCTTTGTGAAGATGGGGTACAATGATTCACAACTAACCCCTTCAGATGTTCCAATCTATGGTTTTAATGGGGTGGAGTCGAAAGTAGAAGGAGCCATTCAACTACCCATGACAATGGGAAGAGAGCCTCGAGAGACCACCTAGATGCTAACCTTTTTGATAATCAAAGCATCTTCTACGTACAATGCAATCCTTGGAAGGACATGCTTTCATGCTTTTAAGGCAGTTGCCTCGAGTTATCACTTGAAGATCAAGTTCCCCACCAGAAATGGCATTGGGGAGGAAAAAGGAGACCAGAGAATGGAAAGAAGTTGTTATGTGACCGCCCTGAGACCGGATGGAGTCGATGGGCAAGTCCTACCTATAGGGGACATGGACTCAAGAGAAGATGAAAAAAGAAGGGGGAAGCCAACTGAAGATTTTGTTCCAATTCTCTTAGTTCCGGGAGAATCTGAGAAAGTCACCTACATTGGAGTCTCATTAAAAGAGCCTATGAAAGAAAAGTTAACAAAGTTCTTACAAGAAAACGGGGACTTATTTTCTTGGACAACCGCTAATATGCTGGGGATTAACCCCGAACTGATCACTCATAAGCTTAACATGGATCCAAGATGAAAAATGGTGAAGCAAAAGAAGAGAAAATTCGCTCCAGAGAGGCAAGAGGCCATAAAGCAAGAAGTGGATAAGCTCCTAGAGGCTGGTTTCATTAAAGAAATTCAATTTCCCGAATGGCTCGCAAATCCTGTGATGGTCAAGAAATCTAATGGCAAGTGAAGAATGTGTGTAGACTTTACTGATTTGAATGATGCATGTCCAAATGATTGCTTCCTTCTCTCAAAGATCGATGCACTTATAGATGTCACGGCAGGACATGAGATATTAAGCATCATGGATGGCTTTAGTGGATACAATCAAATCAGGATGCACGAGGATGACATTGCCAAGGTATCTTTCATCACTGACTTTGGTGTATTTTGTTATCTTATTATGGCCTTTGGGTTAAAGAATGCAGGAGCAACCTATTAAAGGCTAGTTAACAAAATATTCAAGAATCTTATTGGAAAAACCATGGACGTCTATGTTGATGATATGATAGTTAAAAATATTGATAAGGCCGATCACATTGAACACCTTAAAGACGCTTTCAAAGTGCCGAGCACCATAAAATGATGTTAAACCTTATGAAATGCGCCTTTGGCGTAAGGTCTGGAAAATTCTTAGGAATGATGGTCTCTAAAAGAGGGATTGAGGCCAATCCTGACAAAATTAAGGCTATACTCGACATGGAACCCCTAAAGACAATAAGGGATGTCCAAAAATTGACAAGAAGAGTTGCGGCCCTGGGAAGGTTCGTCTCGAAGTCTGGGGATAAATGTCTACCCTTCTTCAAGACATTGAAGAAAGAAAAATATTTTGTGTGGATAGAAGAAAGTCAAGCGGCCTTCGAGGAACTGAAGAAATATATGGTTGAAGCTCCGTTGTTGGTCAAGCCTAGTCCCGAGAATATCTTATACTTGTATTTAGATGTATCAGAAAAAGCCCTAAGTGCTGTCCTTGTAAAGGAAGAAGAAATGATTCAAAAGCTGGTTTATTATGTGAGCAAGGTCTTGCATAGAGCAGAACTTAACTACTCCAAGATTGAGAAGTTTGCACTAGCCTTGGTGATGGCCTCAAGAAAGTTGCGGCCTTACTTTTAAGCACACAAGATCAAGGTGCTAACTAATCAACCTTTGAGAAACATCATACATAACCCCAAGGGAAGTGAAAGATTGATTAAATTAGCCATAGAGCTAGGAGAATTCGACAGCAAGTATAAGGCTCGAACAAACACTAAAGCTCAAGCTCTTGCTGACTTCGTGATCGAATGTATCATCGACCAAGAAGTCTGGAGGCATGATAGGGAGGAAACACCCTAAAAGGAAGGAAATGCTCCTAAGGAATATTGGGTGCTCAATTTTGATGGGGCATCAAAAACAAATCTAGTAGAGCAGGCTTGGTGCTACAAAGCCCCGAAGGGTTCGTCATTGAGTACGCTATTAAGCTTGATTTTCTAACGACCAATAATGAAGCTGAATATGAAGATCTAATAGCTAGCATGGGCTTGGCCAAGGCACTGAATGCCAAATACCTTAAAGTTTGTGGAGACTCGAAGTTGGTCATATCCCAAGTGAATGGAGAGTTTGAAGCAAGGGAGAGTTTGTGGAGACTCGAAGTTGGTCATATTTACCAGTGTAGTATCTTATACAAAATATTACCCGTTAAGTATTCAATCCGTTAAAAATAACTATACATCTAAAAATTGTTATTTTTATCATTTTAAATTAAAAAATGGATAATTTTATCATTCTTTCTAAACAAGATGGTTGTGCTCATTTTAATACGAAGCGGTAACATAGTTGAATCATCATGATATAGTAATGCAAATATAATTTAAATCAGAAGTTGAGAACTGATTTGTTAATTGCCTTTAAATGCCACCGTGAATTTTACAGTACATTTGGGATTTTCAAGAGTACAAGCTAGAAAAAAGAACTCAGAGAGTAGGGGCTCGTTCTGCAGCTCCTCCAATGACAGTAAGCAAGTTGTTGCCAAAGGGATCACTCAAATGAGCTGAAAGGTTCTCAACAGGCCCCTCTCCTGTTACATAAGCTTGTATAAAGAACCCGAGCATCGCAAACATTGCAAGTCTTCCATTCTTGATCTCCTTTACCTTAAGAAGTGCAGCCTGATCGGGATCATCTGCTAGTCCCAATGGATCAAATGGACCTCCCGGATGAAGTTTGTCTTCAAAATCCTACAAATTAAGAAATCCCGAAGATATTATAAAAATGTCTTTACAATTCCAAAAACAAATTATTTGATTAATAAAAGACTGCATACCAAGCCATTAGTAATCCTGTAGTACTCTGCGCCACCAAGAAGAACCACCTCAGCAACAACAGCAAGAACAAGATTAATGGGAATGTTCTTTCCAAAGTAATTCAGTGTGTTTCCGTCAAGGAGCAGAGCTCCGGTCTGCATAAATGTAGATACAGATTTAAGAAAGAAACTGTAGAAATCGCATGTCCATGACACATAAATACAGAAAAAGTTTTTTTTTTTTTTAAACAGAAGGTAATTAGTTATATACCTTGAACCAAACAGCTTCAGGGCCACAGTTAGCTCCATATTTGTTGAACGCCTCTGGGATAATGAAGCCAGCAGCTCCCAACATCGCCCAACGAGCATGGATCAGCTCAAATGCTTGATATCTGTGTGCATATTAAACAAAATTTAGATTACATGCTCTGTGTACATCGCTCAAATGTAATGCTAAAAAAACTAGTAGTTATGCTTTATGTTAATACTTACTTAGCAAAGTTTTCTGGTTTCTTGCCAAGGCCAAAAGGATCATATCCGTAGCTGCAACAACAAAAGGGGACACAAAAATATGAGTTTAGTTTCCTACTCAAATCACAAACACTGTAACATGCGTTTGTCTTGGTTGAAAGCACAACCAATTTGATTTGCTCAAGTGAGAGTAAACAACGAAACGATGTGGAGTTAAGATACAAGGAGAATAAGTAATTGAACATGGAATCAGGTGGAGTGTTAGAGATACATGTCATATTCAATAAGGTCTTTGTACTATGTAACAAGACTTACTCTCCAGGAACTTCTCCATTCAGGTACTCTGGAATTTCAGATCTGTCCAATAGACCTTCTGGCAAGAAAATTCTTCTTTCGGGACCTGAAAAATAGAAAAAGGACACAATTCAAGGGTTGGTCAATAGCCTAGTGGCAAGGCCAAATATATTGTAAAAGTAAAACCAAGGAAATTTGAAGAATTGACAAACAGTTATGTTCGGTTAATTGAGATGACACTTACCATACCACTTGGCAAGTTCATCAGATTCTGGAGCAACAGCGACAGCCTTCTTTGGTGGAGCAGCAGGCTTCTTACCAAAAAGAGCAACAGTTTTAAAGGTGGTAGGGCTAGAAGCAGATGGAGCAGTTCTTGAGGAGAAGTTGAGGGTGTTCCCTAGCATTTCCGACACTCCGATAGAGGCTGCCGCCGTGGATGCTGCTAAGGAAGCCATTGATTTCAATGAGTTGCCGGCAAGTATAGAATCTCTTTGCAATGCAAGAATGTGTAATGTGTTTATGAAATTGTGGTGAAGAGCAGGTGACTAAATGGTTTTTCTGGTGGATGTGGACTTGACACCTAGGATTCAAGTTATTGGTCTGCATGAGAATCAGGGAAATCCAATGTGAGCTCTTGATTGGATGCAAGTGGTGACATGGCAAGATGATGTGGCTGACGTGGACTGAGAATCATGCATGTTGTGGATGTCAGTGCATGGATTTGGATAACGTTATATCTCCCTGATGTTTTCCAATTTTTCTGTTCCATTTCTTCCTCAAGTGCAATAATGTGGTGTACAATCTAGTTGTAAAAACAGAAATATCTGTATGTAAATTTTCTACCTTGTTAAAGCCCAAAATTTAAGTGTATACTTGATATCCACTATTTTACTTGTTTGGACTCTTGGAACTAGCCTATTACTGGAACATTAAAAATAATAATCAATAAACGCTCCCTCTTAGCCTCCATGAAATAACTCTTATTTCTCTACTCGACTACTTCTCATGTATTCTACGACATTTAATTTAGGCCCCATTTGACTGGACTTAAATTTAAAATAAGTAACTTATTTTAATTTTTTTTAATACATATTTTCAAAAAAAAAAATTAGATAAATATTTATTTTAGAATTTTAAAACCAAATATGATTTTCAAAATTGAAAATAAGTTACTTATTTTCAGAAAAAGTACATAAATACTAACTTTTTCTGGAAATAAGCACTTATTTCCAGCTTATAAGTCCAGCCAAACGGGCACTTAATTGCAAAATTAAGATATTTAATCTGAACATCCAAGTTAAAAAAACTAACTGTAGAGGCACAAGTAAATTTGCAGAGTTTTGAAGTAAATTTGTAGAGTTTGTACCAAACTCGGTGCCTGGCAGATAATATTCATATTATAAACAATAAATTTCTCTGGAGTTTCCGGAGATGGATATCGAGTCATTGCAAGTATGTTTATGTCAAAGGAATCTAGTAAACTGTATCAAAGTCTTCTCCACTTGTCCAACTCTTTCGAGGTTGCTCTGATCAGCTTCTTGGTGTTTACAACAAGATCATCCATGAGGGTCCCAAACTCGTCCCTGAAATACAGAGAAAAAGTTCATGAAATTCATGCAACCAGATAGATACATCAAATATAATCTAGGTACTGCTAGATAAAAAATCTAAGGTGATATAGGTGGAAAGGGATGGTTAACAGTCTATGTTGTTTTATATTTCAAGCAACAGCAACTAAAGCTCGGAGGTGAATAGCAATACGGAGAGTCGAACTTGCTGAATAGGAAGATGTCCAGGCCCATAAAAATTCTTTCCAACATTAGTGTATTTCCGATATTCATCATGAGCGACACCCCTTCCAACACCATATCCAAATCCTAATCCGACCCCACATCCAGCACCAAGTCCAAAACCAAGTTGTAAACCGGGAAATCCAGCACCAAAACCCGTGCCTGAAGTAAAAGAAATCATTATTACTTAGAATGAACTTGAGACATTTTGAAAGGAAATTAGCCTAGGATGAGGGGATGGGGGGAGGGGGATGATTCCACAACAGATGAAAGTAGTAGAAAACAGTCCTATCATATTTTTACTTCCTTTTACCTTAAATGATATACTCCATCTGTTTCGACATAGAATACTCAATTTACATCTATGCATTTTAAGACTACAAGGACCTATACATTGCAACACAAGATGAACCGATCGATATACACATCGTGATTTTCAAGTCACACTCAAAATTTTCATATACAAAACAAGATAAGTTCCTTGTTTCAAACATGTAGACCTAATAGAGTATTGAGAAGAGAAAAATTCAATGACGAAAAAGATAATCAAATATAAGGTGAATTAACCACATAAAAATTACTACACTCACAGCTGGCAACTGTCGGAAGGTAAGAAATGATCACAGTCTATATTTGACTAACAAGTAACCTGTGAATAAAACATACACTGTTTTCTGCGAGTTACAACAATAATTTATAAGGAACAAACACCAATAATAACACTAATTTAATAACACTAATTGATGGAGGAGCAATTCACGCGAATTAAGGTAATGATGGATGGTGATAAGGCAATGGCATAACAACATGAACATGCTAAGGACTACTACATGATCATGCCAAAATTGGGATCTTTTACGGTAACCAAGAGCTTCAATTGGAAGATAATGCATGACCATGCCACAAACTCTGCATGCTCACGCTGCTTTTATTTAATATTTGATTTTAATTAGGATTTAATATATTATTAGATTTTAATTAGGAATTGGTTTTAGGGTTGTTATATCCCTATATAAACAACCTTATGATATATTACTTATTATCTTTTGTTGAATTAAAAACCTTTAAGAGTTTTCTCTTATCTTTCTTGTAGATTCAAGAATTCTTTCTTATGGATTCAAGGTTGTGGATTCAAGGTATTTCAAGATTTCTCGTGTAAGAGTTCTGTGTGTTTTATTAACGATTAACGTTTGTCTATCCTTCGTTTCCGTTCTGCGTCAAGACTGATGCAGGAGCAATTCACGCGAATTAAGATCATGATGGATGGTGATAAGGCAATGACATAACAACATGATCATGCTAAGGAATACTGCATGATCATGCCAAAATTGGGTTCTTTTATAGTAGCCAAGAGCTTCAATTGGAAGATAATGCATGACCATGCCACAAATGCCACAAGCTCTGCATGCTCACACTACTTTTATTTAATATTTGATTTTAATTAGGATTTAATATATTATTAGACTTTAATTAGGAATTGGTTTTAGGGTTGTTATATCCCTATATAAAAAACCTTATGATGTATTATTTATTATCTTTTATTGAATTAAAAACCTTTAAGAGTTTTCTCTTATCTTTCTTGTGGATTCAAGAATTCTTCCCTGTGGATTCAATGGTATTGTGGATTCAAGGTATTTCAGGATTTCATGTAAGAGTCCAGTGTGTTTTATTAAGGATTAATGTATTTGTCCTTCGCTTATGTTCTGCGTCACTAATGAACCAAACCCATTGCCTACTGAGTCTTGACCAGAATGGTGAACCCTTGATGGATTGGTGCCATTAAATAAAATTGATTTATATGGTATGTCGAACCCAAACTATAAATGTGTTGAACCTTAATGGTTTACACTCTCCTTTTAATTTGGTTTGTATATGGTCTAACCCCACTGAGTCTTTACCTAAACTAAACTAACATAAATTGATTCAAGTACATAAATAAAATCAATTAAGAAACGCTGTACATAAAATTTAATCTCTATTATTATATGGGACTAACTTACTAAGAAAAAATTAACTAAAAAACAATGATTAGAGCTAATAAGTCAAGACAAACCGAACTTTGCAGATTGTGAACATTTAGTGCAAAAGATCAATTTTGACTGCCCATCGGCCCAACAGTCCTATGAATTTTGGGTTACTCATAAACCATGTAAATTCTTGCAGCTTTATTTCTTTAACAAGTTCTTTCTTGGTTACTTTTGTGTGTAAACATACCCCTACTTAACAATTAGACAAATAAATGAATGTGCGACACCCCTCTTATCTACATTCATAAGCACTCTTCACAGAACGCCCATACAATACATATATATACAAGGGATTGCGAAACAGTTTCAGAAAACACATTAATGAGACCATGACTATCAACTGAAAACAAATGGGAAAGACATCCCAATCCAAGTGTCAAACCAATAATTTTAAGAACCATACCCAAACATTGTTATGGTTGTTATTTCGACAACAATAAGTCACACTAGCCAAACAATTGGAGAATCTCCAGTAACTGGTAATGCAAAAACACTAAAATAACTATCATTCATATAATCATATTTGAAAAGGATGATGTAGCAAATACGATTGCTGGAAGCCTGGAATCCCTCATAGGCTCATACAATACAAGAATAGTGAAATTTTGGTTTGTTTCATGGGATTAATAATCTCAAAACATACTTAAATCATAGCGTGGACTAAATTTCAGTTATATTTCAGTTCATTTCCATGGAATTAATAATACCCGTCGAGATTATGATTAAGGTATCTCACCTCCACCGTTTTTCCCCAAAACCCAAAGGCTTTGTTTTTATCATGGGATTAATAATTTCAAAACTATAGACCAATTTACTCCAAAGTAATCCTAAGTTTAATACTTAAGTCATCACAGGTACTAAATTTCAATCATAATTCATTTTAGTTCATTTCCATGGAATTAATAATATTTCTCGAGATTAGAATTAAGGGATAGTGTAATTGTAAAGACTCACCCCAACCCTCCAAACACCAATTCCTTTTTTCCGGTGACAAGGTCATAGTTTCGTAATAATCACTCCCCACTCCCCCTCATCCGTAAAAACTACTCAAAAAATAAAGACCCTGATTGGAAGTCGGAGGTTTGAGAAAATATTAGATGATTGAAGCAAATTAGAGGTTTGAGAAAATATTAGAGGATTGAAGCAAATTAGACGGTCTAATTTGACCAGATGAATCCTCTAATATTGTTGTTTGGTAGTTAGTGATTGAAATTGCGGTTCGGACTCAATCCACTAATTTTAAAAAAGTTACTTGAGGAGTTTTTTCAATCACAGGATTGTCAAATGTCTAGTCTAGTTAGAATACAAACAACTAATTCAAACAGTTTTATTAAAAACAACTAATTCAATTAATTAGTCAAAATAGCTATTCAAATCAGTTAACAGCTAATTAAATCCGCTTCCACTTCAGCTAACCGCTAATCGCCAAACAAGCCAAAAACCTCGGCTTTCCGGCATATAAGTAATAACACCTATGATGAAATGAGTGGATTTACCTAAAGTACGGTGATTAATAAAACGAAGCCTAATAAATAATAGAAAAAGCATTAATAATGAATAAATGAGGAAACAAGTAAGAAAACACACCACCCAGGAGTCCGATGCCGAAGCCACCGCCACCGCCAACACCGATGCCGAAAGCAGGTCCGAGTTTACCAAGATTCTTGGAATTTACCCACGGTAACTTCCATATTAAACCCTTTTCTGCATCCTTTTCCTCTCCCTCCACCACCACAAGTCTCTACTATGAGTACTCTACTTCACAATATTAAATGATTTTGAAATCAAAACTTTTTTAAATATTCAAATAATTTTTTATTTTATATCCCAAACTTCACAATAAATCCAATTAACGTAAAAGTCTATGCAAGATATATACTTTTTACAAAATCGGTAAATTACTTTTTTATACCTATTATTTAAAAGTGAAATTTAAACAAACACTTCCAAAATTCAAATTAAATTTCTTTTTCTTTTATATTAATATATTTTTATGTATTAAAAATAAGGTTTTTTTCCAAAAAATACCAAAATTATTATTATTTTTTACATAAATATCTTTTTTTATTTTTTATTTTATAAAAATAAAATTTTTAAAAATTTATTTTCAAAAATACAATTTTGTAATCAACCTGAAATAACAATACGAACAATTTCAATTTTTTTTTAAAAAAAGTTACATTCAATAACATTTGAAATTGATTTTAGTTACAGGAAATTGGATTGGTTGCAAAAACATATTTTTACAAATTTTTTTGAAAGATAATAAAATCACAAAAAAATTAAAAAAATGATATTTTTGATAAATACCCTAAAATATAAATATAAATTTGAAATAAACTTAACTAAAATTGATTAATCTAGTAAGTTTTTTTTAAAGAGCGAAGTGAAAGTTATTACAAAACCCCTAAAAAACAGTGACACACATACAATAACTGTATCTAATCCTGTCAAAAGAAAAAAAAGTGTATGTAATTATCTATATCTATATCTATATCTATATCTGCGCGCTTCATTCATCTACTGAATTTTCTCGATCCGATCTTCAGGTAACTCTACACTTTTATATTCTGTTCATTTTATTAATTTCATTTGTCACTATTAATAACTGTGTGTTTTTAGTGTGTGTGTGTGTGATTAGAGCAGTTGATAATAATGTCGACGGAGTCACCAAAATTGTACACACGGATGCGTGTTTGGGAATTTACGGATCAGTATGTGATTGAGCCTAGTGATGGTTCTTCCGGTTCGTGTTTAGCGATTAGTCGTGTCGATGCTTCCATGAATTTGATAGGTTTGTTGCCCTTTCACTATCTACATTGTGATGGTGGATGTGAATTAGTTATTGTTCGTATCGGTTTTCCTAAAATCCGAAAGTAGTAGGTAGTAGGAGGATCAAGTCCGTACTATTTTAACTGATGTTTGACTTTCTGACACGTATTTTAATGTGTAAAAAAATAATAGTTGCACTACTAGATATAAAATTTTGATTCTTATATCAATTTAAAGTTTGGAGTCTAAACTTTAATTTGATACAAATGTTAAAAAAAATAGTCTAAACTTTAATTTGATTATGTTAAAAAAATAAATATATTTTAATTCAATTTTATTAACACCTCAGTTTATGTGTAAAAAAGTTAAAATGAGACAGATGGAGTATTCTAACATTGTTCATTAGTTTATATGGTAGATGTTTGATTTGCCTTGTGTAATTTTATGTTTATTAGATGAGGTTCCACATTGTAGCGAGGTTCCGAAGACATCAACAATTTTTGGTGTTGTTGGGATGCTAAAACTCTTTGCAGGTTAGTCAGGCTAGTGTGCTACTTGAATTAAGTTTTTCCACTATTTTCGAATTTTGTATCCCCCTCCCCCTTCCCCCTTCCCATTTCCTAATTTCTGTGCAGTTTTATATGAACATTGACATTGGCACTCATCATCGCTGTTGTAGGTTCATATTTGATAGTTATTACAGAATGTGAATGTGTTGGATCGTACTTAGAGCATCCTTTCTATAAGGTTACTTCCCTGAAAATATTTCCCTGTGACCATTCTCTCAAGATTCTCCCTGCAGAACAGGTAAAGCTTCTGTTCTAGTTTTTATATTTGATTACTTCTAAAGTCATTATGCTAATTATATATATGTATGCATATTATTTTTGTTGGATACATTCTTATGCTAGATATCACACTTATCTAGCAGAAAAAGATGGAAACCGAATTTTCTGCCCTACTAAAAGTCGCAGAGAAGACTCCTGGTCTGTATTTCTCGTATGCTGTCAACATAACCCTGAGGTGATTATACTCTACTCAGTGTTAAAGTCAGTATAGCATTGTGAATGGAAGTTACTTCTCTACATTTGATTTCTGATAGCACTACAAGTTGGCTACTATTACTCACGGCACGTAAAAAACTGAATCAATGTAAAATTATTATTTTGAAGGTCCTAATAACTCTCTCTTACCCCTCCCTTCCTCTATCTCTCGCCCCCAAAGTCAGTATAGCATTGTGAATGGAAGTTACTTCTCTACATTTGATTTCTGATAGCACTACAAGTTGGCTACTATTACTCACGGCACGTAAAAAACTAAATCAATGTAAAATTATTATTTTGAAGCTCCTAATAACTCTCTCTTACACCTCCCTCCCCCCTCCCCCTAGTTTGTTTTGAAAAGTCAAGTTGAACATATTTGTACTCTTATGTAAGGGCCAGTAAAACTTAAATATTATTGAATAAGCGAAAAACAACTACAATTTAAGTCGAAAAGCTATTTAATTTTCTAGTTGTGGAAACAGATGATTTGTTCAATTAATGAATATGAAAGTAGTCAACGATGTTCAATGTTAAAAAGTTACAGTTTGGATAGAGATTAGTGTAGTTGTGTATATTGTTGGGTGATTTGTGTCAGTACTCAGTACAACACTTCGACTCGAACCTTTACTTTCTTTTATGAATATCAACACCTGACATGTATCAGACAGAAAATCTGATTAAAACATATTTGAATGTAATAAACTTCATATGTGTACACTAGGACCTTGTTTGTTTCGATGAACCCCTGTGTACTTCCTTGGTACCTAAACCCGAGTTACTTTTTTTGCTTCAATGATTTATAGGTTAGAAAAAGGAACTAGGAGCTCCCAGGATATTGTAGTCATGCCAAAACTTAGGAACTTATTTACCTAGACCCCTATGGTCACCATTCACCGGAAGTTGCACAACCTTACATTTGTTAAACGATTCGATTTTGCCAAATTTCACTATGTAAATTTAGTTACATAGTGATTATTCAACCACATATATAATCTATTCCTGGGAAGTGGGAACTATGAAATGTAACTTCAGTTTCATAGACCTTTAAATTACTATGAAATTGCATAGTTTTTGAAACATACAAGCCCTAGGCGAATCAAGCTTTGAGCAGTGTATATTAACTATTTTTCTAATATATAGTTTGATTTGGCTTATTATCGTTGCTGTGTGTCTTCAGTGGTGACATTCATAAACTTGTACCACCACAAATGAACCATTATACTGATAGCAACAATCTTAATATTGAAAAAGAAAATAATTAATAATATTTATTAAATAAACTAATCTTATATAAATATATTATTTATCATTAAATATAATTAAAATATGTCTACATAATATATAATGTATATGCCTATATCTGAACACTCGAGAGCGCCTTACCGGCTTACCACATAGGCGTCCTAGCGATTTGATAGCGCCTTGGTTAGCCTGTACGCTTTGACAAGTATGGGCAGAAGGTTGTACTTTTACTTGTTTTTTGTTAATTCCAGCTTTACTTCTTTCTTAATTGGCTGACTTCCAGGGCATATGTTTATAAAGATTTTTTCTGTCAAAGCAAGAACTCTTTCTACACTTCAGCCAAATGATCCAGAAAAACTTGTGAAATATTGTTTAAACATAAAAAATAATCCTGATTAGTGATATTTAAAACTTATGGTTCAATTGTTGAGCCTAAATAGGCGTTTCCAGGTGCCTCCTTTGTCTTTTTTTGAATGGGATTGTTTCCTGAATTTATCAGTGAGTGCTTTAGTATTATTGTTTCCTTTTCTTTCCCCATTCCATATTCTAAGTATTTATGATTGTGCTGTTAGATCTAATTGTGAATTTCTCTTAGCTCCTTACCCTATTATGGTTTAATTATTTAATGAAGTAATCACAGTAAAGCTGTCTCTTTTTTATGCTTATAGTTATATCTTGCAGTGCGCAACGGCTGCATGAGTTGGGGGATGAATCCCGCCTTCTTCCTCTGTGGAGACAGGTACCATCTGTTTCTTTTTGTGGCATCAGACAGATAAATAATTCCTGATTGAATCTCATCAACTTCTCTTTCAGATAAATATAATTATATTGATTCTTGACATTGTTAGTGGTTCTGTTTTGGAAAAGTTAAGTTTGATAAACCACAAATTTTGTAATAATTGCGAAATGTTTTTTCCTCAGGCAGAGCCCCGGTTTTTATGGAACAACTATATGCAGGAAGTGCTCATAGATAACAAGGTCTTCTTGCTAACACATCATATTCATTTTGTGTCAGATTTTTTTTCCAGAATTCTTAACCATTTATGCCCCCTAATTACGATATCTTGCTTGTGCAGCTTGATCCATTTTTACTTCCTATAATCCAAGGGAATATCCTGATCTTAGTTTTTGTCAGAAGTTCAACATTACTATAACCTAAATTTGTGTTACTTGTGGATAGAACTATAGTTTTACACTTTTACCTCCTCATTTCTGCTTAAGTTGTGCCTTAACTAATAGTCAGGTTTTCAAAGCTTTCAAGCAGCAATTGGGAATGATATTATTGATGTTACTCTCATCGCTAGGAGATGTACTCGAAGATCTGGTATTGACCTATGACTTACTATATATTTCTCTATATAAATTCTCTAAAAAATACTTTTTGAAGTTAATGGAATGAAGAAGAAGAATTTGTTTCCTTAAATAAATTGTGTTGTAGTAATATATTATTTTTTCCTTGTCAGAGTACGACAAAAGCAGGAGATGAATTTTTTAATGTGGCATTGGGCTTTTTGTATAAGGAGCATATCTTCCTATACAATAAATGAAATTATTATAATCCATTATGTATATGAGCAATCGAGTTTTCTGTACAGTAAATATAAGGTTTTCATGGAATAATGTCCATACTTGGCCCAACACTGCTTAAATAACAATTTAGATATTATCTTAGATAGTCCACTAGGTTCCATAGATTATGAATGGTTTTGTAATTCATTATGGATTTGTTTTCTCCTAGTTTATGAAAGATATGAGTTGTTCTACTTCATCAAATCCTATTTTTCCTTATCTAGGTTACTGATTACTTTTTCATATTCGGAACAAATTATCTTGTACAAAATAAAAATAAAGATCTATATAGCAATCAAGATTCTATATATAAATTCATATGGTCCTTATAAAGAACGAACTCAGAAGACAGATGTAAAGATTATTAGAATTATGTCAACACCAACTACCCAAGGAGTTGGATAAGTAAAAGTGATTGTCCGCAAGGCTTTAAGTATTGCTTTGGTGATGTATGGAACTGTTATCATTCCATGCTAACTAGTCCAGATTTGATGGTTGTTAGGTTATTTATAGCCAGATGATTATATTTGAAAATTTTGATGTTGAGCCTCACTGACTTAGGTTATCTAAGCCCATATGAAATTAGGTTGCTTCACTGAATTAGGTTATTTAAGCCAACAAGGAAACAGGCTGTCTTACTGATTTCGTTGTAGTACCGAATATCATTCTCTTCCCCCCTGACCATTCTTTCTCCTTGTCCCTTTTATATCCTTGAAAGTTTTATAAGGTTGTTACCAAGTTAATCCTGCTACGTTTAATTTCCATCTAGTGTAGTTGGACTTCATTGGTACAATTTGGCATGCATGAGATTTTGGTAATGTGGGGGAGAAAAATAAGAGAGTTTTGAGTGGTATACTGGTACCAAGACAAAAGAAGACGCAAGGAAAAAATAGGGAGTTTAAAACAGTGGAAGGAGAAGGAGAGTCAACTTAACAAGAGAGTTTCTTCTTATCATACTTATTCTTACTGTCAGATCCATTACTCATTCTGTAAACGTAAAAGTTAAACCCTTCGATATTTGCAGATCGAACAACTTAGTGCGGTTATAAAGTTCCTTCTGTCACCTTGAAATGTTAAGTATATGTATTCTTTTACCTTTGATGAGATCATTAGGAAGGGGCTGGTAAAACGCTAGTTTCAATTGAGATGTTATTTTTATCTGCCAATGTTTAATATAGTTAACCAAAAAGATAATTATGCATTTATTTATACAGAGTTTATAAATTCTATCTTTGGAATCTAAAATTGAGTGTCAGTCAGAGCTACTAAATTAAATTATTTCACCTAGTTTTTATTTATATAAGTTAATTTTCCTCGATGCTCTCTCTCTCTCTCTCATGTAATATAATGTTTGCTTGACAAAGGGACTCGGATGTGGAGAAGAGGAGCTGATTCTGATGGGTATGTTGCTAATTATGTAGAGTCTGAGCAAATCATGAAGTTGAATGGATATACAGCATCTTTTGTGCAGGTAACGCTCCTATATCACTCTATTATTCTACATCTAAGAGGTCTATACAATATTAACCATAACAGTTTAACACAACAACACTAAATCACTAATCATTCTTATTCAGAAACTAATCCCAGGGCTTAGAGTATTCAAAACTTTTGACTTTCTGTCAATAACAAGTAGAATATGTATTTTTTAGTTAGTATATTCGACACATTATAGTTATTTTCCATTTATCACCTTATATCTTTCAAACTAAGCCACACAGCCATTTATTTCCTTGTATATTTAAAACTTCTCTCGCTCATAATTAAGGACATGCATAAGTTTTTATATTTTCCTTGAAGTTTTTGATAAAGAAAATGATTGTAAAGGAAAAGGACTTTTGGGCAAGGCAAGTAATATTTTTAGGAGCTATGGAAAGAAAGTTGTTACTTCATAGCCATGACAACTGTATAGTAGTTGTGAGTAGTAAACATTCATGCTGCATCCTGAAGAACAGATGCTCAATGCCTATGTAGTATAAATTGCATTTTGTTATAATCTCCCTAAAAGTTTGCTAAACAGAATTTTTGTGCGCAAACCACCTATAATTAGACCCTTGGGATAATTATGGGTTACTGTAGCTGGTTAATTTACTTTGATGCCAAAAGGGTGGTGTATTCCATTCGTGAGAAGAAAGGATAGGGGTAGGCAGCAGAACTCTCAAGTTTCATGTGGCCATGGTCAGCCAAAATGGCTCTGCCTTGTAGAAGTAACCTTTTGAAAAAAAATATACGTTGCTCATCTAACGACAAAGCCCGTAAGAGAAAACTACAAGTTATATTTGTTTATATTTCCGTGTCTGCTGTCTATGTATATTTTTGGGTCTTCAAAGTATCACGTCCGTTGGTCTTGTGGAATAGAATGTTACCTATGATAACATTGCTTGGTGCCACTGTATGAGTGTATGTTTATTGTTTTTAGATTGTACCAGCACTTTTACGATTTTATTATTTTGTGATGATATAATCTTTACATTTGTCTTTTTATAGGTTAGAGGATCAATTCCTTTACTCTGGGATCAAATTGTTAACCTAACATACAAGCCGAAGTTTGAGATATTGAGACTTGAGGAAGCAGTGAGTAGCATTATGATCTGCATGTGTACAAGTACCAATATAATAATATATTGCCTTCACATCTTATCTGACAGTTGCTTTTTCTACAGCCTCGAGTCATTGAGAGGCATTTTTTGGATATAAGGAAAAAATATGGGAATGTTATAGCTGTTGATCTTGTCAACAAGGTAGAACAGTGTTACATATATGTCTACCTTCGGATGGTTGGGATCATGTGTGAATAATTTAACTAGTTCATTTATACAAGGGTATTTTTCAAGGGTGCTTTCCTTATTAGTGCTATTATTGTTACCATGTACATCTAGCAAATGTTTTCCCTATCCAGTTTTCATGATATTATAATTAATAGAGTGTATTTCTTGATCAGCATGGCGGGGAGGGTCGCCTAAGTGAAAAGTTTGCTTCTGCAATGCAGCATGTTTCCGGTGATGATGTCAGGTACTAACTTGTTATTATTAGTATTATCATTATTATTTTCTTGTTTCACATTGTGCACACCTAATAGTGTTATTCTCTAATGTATATCTATCTGTAGATACTTGCACTTTGACTTCCATCAGATTTGTGGGCATGTCCATTTCGAGCGCCTTTCTATCCTCTATGATCAAATTGGGGATTTTCTTGTTAAAAACAGGTATGTTCATGTGAGGTGTTGTGTAATAGTGCCCGACTTGGAATGATTTTCACATATTGTGGAGTAACCCGGTCATTAACTTGATTCTGGACAATTATTGGCATTTGATTATCTACTACCCTGAAAAAAGTAATTTTTCTTTGTAACTGAAATTGTGATCTCATTGAAGGATGCTATAGAAGTACGATATCTTTGTCAAATGTGATGTTTTCCTAGTAAAATCTTTTGAGGAACAGTTACCATGTTTTCTTCCTGAGTATTTGCACGTGTTCTGTGTTTAGGGATGCAATTATGTATTATATGAAATTCTTGTAATCATTTTCGTATGTGTAGTTGGTAAATTTTTTGTCAGTATATTAAAATTTATTTGACTGTTGATTCATCAGATATCAGTTGCCCGAACTTGAGCCCGTTTGGATTTGCTTTAATTGTCTTGTTTTAGATTAATCAATAAAGTAGATAAATATCTGAAATCTGTCTGTTTGGCAAATTGACTTCCACATACACTTAAAGTAACAAGCAAGAGAAAAGCAAAAATAGCCTTGAGTTACCTTTTTTAATTGATTACTTCAACTGTGCCTTGCTAGAGCAAGCATGAATGTATAGTTTTATATCATTAACTTAATTTGTCCAAACACTTTCAATATTTTGTATGTGAAAAAATTACTTCTATGTATAATCAAAGAAATATAACTTCAAATAGTAAGCAACTTCTTCTACAAGTGCCTTGCTATAAGTGTCTGTGAGCTTTTTCGAAGGCTTAACTTCTTCTCCAGCCATATTATATTACACGGGCTAGTATTACATTACTTGTTTAACATATATGTTTAGTATCTTTTGTCAGTTGACTATATACAGTCGTACGAGATGTTATTTCTATTAAAGTTTGACTTACTATTTTACACCTACCCGTACTTGCATTTGGTTTGGGAATCGTACAGATGAAGAGAACTTGTGTGATCAACACTTGATTGACATCGATTAGAGGTGGCAATTTCGGGTAATGGGTCGGGTTGGCCATACCCTCGGTCCTGTCTTAGCTTGACCTGAACCTGAAACGGGTTAGAAATATCAGACCCGAACTTGACCCCAAATAACCGGTGTCAACCCGACTCGAAAATCAAATTCTTCCAAAAACAACATTCTTCAATTCTGTCATCCTAAGTCAGAACCAACATAGAATCACAAGTATCATCATAAATATACAACTTTTACAATCCAATATAATCATTGTTTTAAGTAAAACCCAAAATCAAGTGCATGAACATACAATTCTGATTAAACTTCTGATACGTATGTGTGTGTATAAGATGAAAATTCAATTAAGCTTATCAAAAAGGAAAGATAAATCATGGAGATAATTAGTAGATGTCTATGCGAAAGGCTTGATAGAGAGCAAACAAGAGAGAAGAAAGAAAGAGGGTAAAAAAATACAGGAGGGCAATGATCTGTGGAAAGGAAAGAGGCGCGGCTAAAAGAATTTAGGGTTTGTATAATGAAATGTTGAATAACCTGTTCTGTTGGTACTTGTGATTGGGCTCTGTGTTTATTGGGCGAGAACATATGACTTAAACAAAGGTTCATACCTGAGACATGGACAACATATCAATACACACACACAATAATATTTCAAGTTGGTTTCGGGTTTTTTTGGTCAACCCAAAACTGAACCAATTTTTTCGGGCTAGTCAACCCGAACATGACCCGACATAAAATGCTAAACCCCCTACCCAAATTCATACTTTTTGGTGTTGGGGTTTGGGTTGTGTTGGATTTTACCACCCCTAACATGATACTAAACTCTGATGTCAACTTAATAGTCTGTTTGATCTAGCTGCAGAGAAAGTGACATTTATTATATAAGTAGGACCTTGAAGTGCCCCCTGCCATAATAAAAAGAGTGCAACTTTGTTTTTTCTTGAAGACAGAAAAGCTTTGATATGTGAAGTCATAATGTAGAAGTTGTACTCGGGGTACTGTTTTAGTAGGTTCAAGCATTCTCTATGTTAATAATCTAGATTTTTAGAAGATAATTAGTTAAGACTAGGCCTAATTATCAGCTTAGAATTACATTGCTTCAATTAAGATAAAAGTTTCCCTCGGTTAAATATTAATGAATATACTTGGCGCCTTGGCGGAGTTATTTGTTGACATTTGTATAAAAGTGTTCCTTGCTATAATAATATCTCAAAATCTGGAACTTACTTTTTTACTTTAATAACACATTGTAGGTACCTTCTGTTAAATGAGAAAGGAGAGAAGGTTGAGGTGCAAACTGGAGTTGTGAGAACCAATTGTATTGATTGCTTAGATCGGACAAATGTAACACAGGTATTTCAACTGCATTTTGGTTAATTTTATTGTGCTGTCTGTGTCTTGTTTGTGTAATATGTTCTAGCATTACAATGGTTCAGTGATTTTAGTTAGAGTGGGGTTTAACTGCCGGGGGGGGGGTTTGTATTTCTATTGCTGAATGCCTATGTCAGGGGAGGAAGAGATTAAAGAAATCATGAATATGAAGTTCATTTCCAGTGTGTTTGCTAAGATTTGATGGATATCATAGCCTCCAGTTTTTGTGCCAATGCATGTTCCTTCTTTTAACCTTCAGCTCATCCTCAGAGCATGATTGGCCGAAAGATGTTAGAGTTCCAACTTAGAAGGCTTGGTGTTTTTGATGCTGAAGAGACTATTAGCATACATCCAAATTTTGATGACAGTTTTAAGATAGGTTAGTGCTGTTTCCCTTGATCAACGTATAGTACAACTTTAGGTTGTTTTGATACTTATCAAACAGATCTATATACTAATTTACTATGTATCTATATATTTTCATTTTTAGTATGGGCTAATCATGGCGATGAAATAAGCATTCAGTATTCTGGTACTCCAGCTTTGAAAGGAGACTTTGTCAGGTATTATCAATATTATTTTGGCCTGGACCTAACCATCCATTTGTATTTAGATTTCCATGCTCACTTTCGAAGTTTTTTGGTGAAAAAAATTATTAGATGCTTTCAGAAAATTTACCTTATTTCTTATTGTATATACCTGTACCATTCCAAAACAATACAGAAAAAATAAATAGTAGTTTACTCATTTGACTTAATAATTAGTTTTTTTGAAACCCTTTTCGTTTTAAGCATATGCTAACACACTCAGACAGATGCACATAGACACACAGACACAAAAGATACAGCTATATATCTCTCTCTCTCTTTGTGAATGTAATTTAGTTACATATTTAATTCAATTTTTAACATTAGTGCTCCACTTGGTTAGAAGGAATGAAATAGAAGTTTATACTATTTTGTGGAAATATATATGTAATCTATGATCCATTACCCTTCCTACTCATGTCGTTCACAATCTTCATCCTACAAAATCGTTACTTTTATTTTTTTAAGTGCCCTTTCTTACATCCTTCTTTTACCTAATCCTTTCATTTATAAAAACTGAGTTCAATGTGTTGACTGTTAATTGTCAATGTGATTTTTATAACTGATCTATCTAATATATCAAGTTTCTTTATTAGGATCAGATTTTGATACAACGTGCCACACTTGGATTTGAAACAAAAAACTAAATATAGAAGTGATAAACATGTGGATGATGGTTTACTAAGAAATAAGTGATATATGTGACTGATTGAATTATACAATGGATTTGAAATTTTGAAGAACTTTTCCGCTCTTAGAATATACACTTTTAATAATATACGTGTGAATGACACTAATGATCATCCCTGCTATGTGGAAAAAAACGTATCTTTTGCTGTGTAAATTGTTTGGGTGAATCTTAGATGTGGAAAGCGGACATTCCAAGGAATTTTTAATGATGGACGGTATTCTCTCATGCGCTATTACCTGAACAATTTTTGTGATGGTACAAAACAGGTATGTATCCTGTTCTTTAATTCGTATCAGCAATATTATTCATAATAGTAAGAAAATCATGGTCTTGCAAATGTTGTACTTCCATAGGTGTAATTTTGCATGTTGCAGCAATATACTTGTATATGCAGGACATTTCGACATGCGGTATTTTACTTTTTTCTATGCCAGTTTACTTGTAAAATTAATCTGGTGCACATAAAGTTAATAAAATTGTATGATAAGATACATCGTATAACTTTTGTTGACCTTTGTGTATCTGTGTGTTTGTTGCATGATTTGTACATAAATAACTTTATTGTTTACCAAATGATATTTCTTCCACTTTGATATGCCTATATTCTGGGGTTGATACAAGTCATTTTTTCTATCATTTAATTAGCTATTTCACTAGTTTCGTTACAGTCCTGATATATTTTCATGGTGTTATATTTGAAGGATGCAATTGATCTACTACAAGGACATTATATTGTTTCCGCTAGCCGAGACATGATGCCAACGTCTAAAAAAGGAGGCATTGAGGCTGTAGCTGTGAGTGGTGTAGATATCTGTTATATTATTACTTGAGCATATGGATTTTCAATTTTGCATTTGATGTATTTTAATAGTATTACTTGTTCAGAGTTACATTTCTTCCTTTGTTTGTTAAGTTTCTAAGTTCGTTTCAGATTACCTTATAATCTGAATAGCAAGTTGAGAGTTCTATACTCTGTAGACATCCATTACTCTTTATTAAAACCCAAGTAGTACGTTATGATAGCACCAGTTTTTTTTTATAACTTTTATAATTGTATCATGGCCCTAGACCTTATTCCATAAGTGTCAGCTAGGTCGTCATGTATACATATCAATATACTCTAATGAACTTGGTGAAGTAATTGTGTGCTTGTATTTCTGTACATCGAACTATCTCAAGTGGTAATATATATTCTCAAGACCATACTAAAGCAGTTTTTTTGCTTTTGTAGTCATTTCGGTTGGCCTTGTCGCTCGTGATGACAGGGTTGTTTTTTACAATGATGTCATTGAGGCATGGTGAGTTTGTAATTTTTATTTTATTTTTGTTACTGTTGCTTGTCGGGAAAAATTCATTTGAATAATTTAATGTTGGTTTTACCACCACAGTTGACATTAATGCTTGTAGTGTTTGTACTAAATTTATACTCTAATAGCTGAAACTTACAATTCGTAGCGTAGTAGCTTGTATAGTGAACTTACAAACAACATTTTTGTAGTGATAATAATAGTGGACCTGGAGCAACATAACCTGAACTAATATAACATTAATAATTTTGCGTTACTAAATGTTAATATGTTCATTTTTAGTGATTTTAGAACAAAATGTTTGTCCATTTCACCGGTTGTATGCTTTACAATTGCTTCAGCAATCTGTTTTCGCATAGTAAATCGGAATTATTGCTTTAAGAATAGTAGATACTCTATTTATACTTGACTTTATGCAGTCCGGTATGATCTTTGGAATGTACTCTTTTCAATTATGTGGGCAAGCATGAGCCTGGCAGTAGTGATAGTCATGAAGGCCAATGGTCGTGTTTTCTGTAACCGTCCTAGTCTGCATAAGCCTCAGCGCTAATATCAGTCCTGGCTGCATATTTACTGCAAATTTCAATCCAAATTCAGGTTGGTTGGTTAATATTGAACTCAATTGAAGTAGTAGTTTTAGGTTATAGTTTTTCCTTTTTATTGTCCATATGATTGATAAACAGTAACACATTTTTTTGTCCTCTTTGAAGGGTGCAACGTCTTAGGTGCCTATGAAGAAATTTCAAGTGTATGTAAATTTAACAGTGGGTAACTGTCAACTTTACATTGCATAATTTAATTACGTTTGTGAATTATTCAAGTTGATCAAATCTCATTCTTCAATTCTAATCTCTGGTGCAGGTTAATATGGATTTTGTGTTATATTTTTCTGGGAAATTGAGTATCTCTGATCCAGTGTTTCTTGAAAAATCTGGAGTACTCTGCGGTTTGTGAGATGAGCTTCTTTCCAAACAATCAATTAAGTAAAATATAAGGATGAGTATCAATATAGATGTTCAAATTTGAATCACGCTTCAGATTTTTAAAAATGGTTACTTGAAGAATGTATGAGTTACAGGAAGGAAATACCACATTTTTTGCATGTTTGGTTCAGTTGATATTTTAAATACGTTTGGAAAGCTATATTTGAGTAAATTACTGTAAAATTCTACTATTTTAATGCTGCACATTTGGTATGTAAAGCTACCAGATGGTAAACAAGTTATATAGAAACTAAACTCATGTTATTATTATGCTTTTTTTTTTGGGAGTGCTGATTGAGTTCAAGTACTGTACATCAGTTATACTTATCCTTAGGAGTTTTTCCCTATGCTGTCGTCAATTTCACTACCTTTCGTAGAGATTTCTATATATAGTGATGATGCCAGTGATATAGAAATGACAATTTGATAGCACGATTACAGTGCTGACTGAGTTATAAAACTTGAAATATTTACCTTCAGGTAACTTTGGAGTGTTTCCTTGTACACAATTTTATAGTGGCAATTACAAACTGTGACGAAAAATAATTATCCGACGAAAAATAATTATCCGACTAATTATACCAACTACCAGAAAATCACAAAAAATAACTAGGCGAGGTTAGTTAACTACTCTTTCCGTTCCACCCAATTGTTTACATTTGGGTTGAGCACGGATGTTAAGAAAATTATATAAGGAAAAATGAGTAAAGTGGTGGGGTCAATTCATATTTAATTGATAGATTTGAAAATGTGGAAAAAAGTGTTGGGTGAGAGTAAATTTTATAATATAAAAATTTACTATTTTTAGAATGTTTTGAAATGTAAAGAATTGGGTAACACATTCAAAAAAAGAAAGCGTAAAGAATTGGTTGGGACAGAGGGAGTACATGATTTTCGGTTAAAGTGATCATAACTGTTCATGCTTTTCCTACTGCCATCTAGTAGCCATTGTGTGACTTGAGTGATTCGGGTAGATGATTACAACCTTGTAACTGGCAGTGGCGTCGAGTCAGAATGACTTAGGTTGATACTGGAATAGATGGCGGTTAATAGCAGAATGAGCAGAGCTGCTTCTAGTTTCCTTGTGTTTTCTGTCATTGAGCCAATCTGTTCGAACACCAGTCCGGCTTTTCACGGTTCAGTTGTGTGCAGTCGTTTCACGTAGCTTTACAACGAAATTGGATCGTGTAAATCATATTTTTTCAAACAGGTACTTCTGTTACTAGGGGTCTCAGAGATACAAAATTATTATTCAATTCAATGAAAATATCATCTAATAACAGGCACACGTCTCTTAAACTCTCGAATTTAATTATAAATATATAGGCATGTGTCTTATTTGTTCTTGATCATAAAATATTATTTGTATGGCTTGACAATTGATAGTATTTTCTTGTTTATACTTTTTGGAGTGTGAGTTATATACAAGTGATATATAAATTTATGTATATTTGTTATACTTTATGTGCCTTTTTCATGCCTGCAAGTGTTGGTTAATTCAATTAAATTAGATAATAATATATGGCTTGTTTATGATTTTTTAGTTTTAATCAAAAATTTTGAGACATGATTCTAGTCTCTTAGTTTCATTCTTTGTATTCTCTTTCGTCTTTTTCATCATATCAATTATAGTTATTATATCAACTTATGGATAAAGATTTGTAAACATGAACGTCACCTTTACATGTTTCCATACAATTATATTTGATTATCAAAAATTGGTTTCATGATTGATTCTCATTTATGTGTGTATTTATATATTAATATACATATATATTAATGCATTAATATATTAATGCATACATATTAATATGTATTAATGTAACAGTTTTTTTTAGATTTTTTCAAAATATATTAATTAATTTTTAAGTTATGACTTTAATTTACATTTACTTTTTTTATATTGTTTTAAAATAGTATTGTTATAAATGTCATTTTTTAATTTTATAATGAGTTTTGAATATATACTTTTAATTATCATTTTTTAAATATAGAAATTGATGATTTTATTGTAGTTATATTTGCAAGTTTAAATTTTATATAGGTATGTTACATATTAAAGGTGACATAATTTACTGCACGATTCACTCTATCATTTTGTAAAATGGAATGTAGTTAATTTTTTTAAATGATAATATTTAATTTTCTTCTATTAATTTTAATTATATTAAATGAGACCATTGATTGATCAGTTATAAATTTAAATGGGTAATTGACTATTTAGATTTTAATTGAAATTTAATTTTAATTTTAATTAGTGCAAATCCAACAATATCCTAGAAGATGCCTTATAAATATAATAAAATATAATATCCTAGTGATTTATGACACTATACACATACATCAACTCTAATAATTTTCCCTATTCTCATGCCCTATTATCAAAATAATAATATTATTAAAAGATAAAAGGAGGGAAAAGATAAAAATAAGAAAGCGAAGTATAAAAAAGAAGGAAATGAATATTTTATTCATAAAAATTAAATGAAACATGTGTAGTGATGCCCTAAAAGTAAGGCATGTGATGGATGCCGTATTGTTTTAGGGCATCACTAGGATATTGTTGGAGCACCCAATTGCTCAATGTGCCTTAAATTTTAACTTAGGATTACAATTTAGGATATTGTTGGATTTGCTCTTAATTATATATATATATATGTATATATATATATATATATGTATGTATATATATATATATATATATGTATGTATATATATATATATGTATGTGTATATATATATATATGTATGTATATACACACACACACACACATATGTCCTTTAATTAAATTATTTTGTGTTTTAATTAGGTTTTAAGAGGGATTTTAGTTAATGAGTTGGTTAATATTTAAATGAATATTTAATTGTGGATATATATCTATAAGTTTATAACCCATGCGAAGCACGGACTAATTATTATTTAAGTAAGTTTATTTTTTATGTTTTATATTATATGTTTTTTTTAAAAAGTTATTTTAATAATAATTAAAAATTATATATAAGAAATAAATCTCTATTTAAGATAAATATGTATATTATTTGAATTTATAAAATTAAATATAGTATTATATTTAATATAAATATATATTTGGACCCATGTTATAATAAATAAATATATTCAATTTGAGTTTAAAATAAAATTTTAGTTAATATAGATATGCATATAGTTGGAGTTCATGTCATAATAAGTAAAATTATATTTAACATAAATATGTATATTTTTTGTATTTAATATATATATATATATATATATATATATATATATATATATATATATAATTTGGACCCGTGTTATAATAAAAATATTCAAATTTGGATCCGTATTATAATAAAATTTTAGTTAATATAACTATGTATCATGTATATAATTGGAGCTTATAATATAATAAGTAAAATTATTTTTAATATAGAAATGTGTATTATTTAGTCCCATGACTTAATACCGACCAACACTTTTAATGTTTTGATGACGATTCTCCAAAATTAGTGCCGCCCAAAATGGGTGAAAGTCTTTTTTCTCACTTTTTATGAAAAGCTTCCCAAAATACCACGACTCGTACAACATTCCTTAAATATCACTCAGAATACGCATTGTGAGAATGCTTATCTGTTGAAAACGCATGTTACAAATGCGTCATCTTCACTAAATTTCATTATCCACATGTGGGACATGCATACGCATCTCCTGGATGCAATTTTTATTGCCACGCATCTTCTGAATGCATATAATTTTAAATCTACTCTGGGTTACTCTGCTTATTCACGTATCCAGAGAATGTGATTGCCATGTATGTGAGGGATGACTTATGTTGACTACGCATACGTGTAATGCGGCTTTTAATGACCCCTCTGTCTCATCATATCCATCGGTTCCTTCACGACGACCTCCATGGCCACCACCGCCTCCACATCCGCCTTCACGATGTTCATTCCTTCAATCACATCCAAATCAATCATCATATAAATATCATATCTAGCCGCATCAACACCTCAATTACACAATTAATCGCACATCTCAATCATACAAAAAATACACACAACACATGCATACACATATATAAAAAGAATCAAAAATCAATCAATATTCGTCTCTTGAAAAGGAGTAAGACAAACGTACCATGATGAAAAGGTAAAAATAAGCGGTAACAAAAATAAAGAGTATAGTAATAACAAAGATCAGATGGATGGAGATGACATATGGTTCTGTGAATCAGATCCGATCGATTACAACAACAAAACGGATCTTGGAGTCGGTGAATTGAGAGAAAACGTTTTCAAGAGATTTCTCACTAGTGGCTCATGCTAGGCCACTAAACAAATATATGTATTCAATCTCTGCCATATGATAATTAGATTGATATAAAGTTTTGTATATATAGAAGAGAAAAGAGAGCAGAGTGAGAGTGAAAGAGGGTTGAAGAGAGGGTTAATTTAGTTAAGTACACGCATATTCAGTATGCGAATATCTGAGGGTAAAAAAGACCCCCATTAGATATGTGATATTTTGGACAATTATGTATTAAAATTATGATAGTCTGGACAATTTCTCGCTCAAAATTGAGTCACTTCATATTATATTACACACTTTTTCATCGAAGGATCGACTCTCGTCGCGATAATTATTATGGGCAATTATTATCAACTAGAATTGATATCAATTTTCTTAGAACAATTTTTTATATTATTTAAAAAATTCACTTTTATTTTTGCAGTATGATCCCAAGTTCATGACCTTTATATCTTATTAAGAATACTAATAAAATCAATTATACAATTTTAAGTGATCTTTTTAATTTTTAACATTTGAGTTTTTTTAAAATTGAAAAAAAAAATCAATCGAAAATTACAAAATTTTAATATTTAATTGGTAATTTGATTTTAATTTCAAAATTCAATTTAATCTATATTATGTAATTTTTGTACTTGTGAGAACTTATGCACAATTTTATTGATTTTTAGAATCCTATGTTTTATATTTAAGGTGTAAAGATAAAAATAATACTTTATTTAATTTTTTTATTTCATGCACATACCATTATTATTTCACAGTTTTATTTGATCTTTAATTTAATTTAACTATATATTTGTATTCTTATAAAAAGAACTACATATTTGTATTTAATAAAAGAGAGTAATATCATAAAATTTACAATTTTATGGATATAACATTGCAAAATAAAAACAATTTTTAATAAATTTCTAAATTATATTTAATAAAAAAATGTTCTTTAATAATAATAGTACTTAATAGTCTTCCTAAATAATTGAAACTAAAAATAATCCTAATTTATATAAACTTTAAAATAATAATAATAATAAATATTATTTTATTATATACTATAGTTGTACGAAGAATATATAATAAATTTAACAACTCATAAATTTTTAATAAACTACTATAAATAAAATTTATAATTAATATTTTATTAAAATAAATTATTGCATATTTAGTATATTTTATAAGGTATATTTAGTATAATTAATAAGGTATATTTTATATATTTTATATTTTTAAATATTTTTATAAATTCTAATTATTGATAAACAAATTATACCCAATGAATTATAATTTTTTTTATTATATTATTTTAAAATAAAAATTTATAAGAGAGGTGACGGCTAACCGAAAATATGGTGAAGGCCCTATTTAACTAATTATAGGAAGGAATTGCTCAAAATGCCTGAATACAAAAAAGAGGCCCGAAATACCGACGTGATGCGTTGTTTCGTGAGCCGTGTAAGGCGGATACGCTATCTAGTACAACGTATTCTATTTGATACACTGCACGGTACAAATATTCCATTCATATGCTACTAGTTACGTATTAAGGTAATACATTGTCTGCTATGTAACCCTCAGGATTTTGATGATCACACAAGTTAAGCAAGTTAGAATATTTGTGAGAATGTACATTTGTTACTTATGCGTGTTACACTATTATAGCCTGCTGTATCACATGTACTAATTCTGTTTTGTAGGATTTAGTTATAACAACATAACAGTCTGTTTTCTGGTTAGAACAACTTGTTGAAATAAAATCTTACAGAGAGCAGAATTCTTTCTGCGATTGCACAACAGAATTATATTTTGTGTAGGATTAATTTAATTGTACATTCACTAATATATTACATTTTTAATATATTTCTAAACTCATATCTTTTTATTAAAAATATTTTCCAAAACTTTAGATAATAGTTGATTTGATTTGTCTTTCCATTTTTAACTACAACTACTTTCATATCGTATGAATAATTATAGGAGGAATTCTAATTCAAATTCGATTTTATATCTACTCCTATAATTATGCCTTTGAAATATTTTCTGATCTCACAATCTTTTGTTTCTTAATTTATTTCAAAGAGTTGCTGTATACTTTTAGTATATAACATGGAAAATCTTTCATTCGATGTAACACACCAATACTATACAACTTGTATTCTACAAAGCTTTATTCCTTTTTCTCTAAATTTGAGCTTAGTTCTATATTGGAAATTTAATATTTAGAGAATATACTTTGAGTTGTAAACACTCTCTTTCCTTGTATTCCTTCAAGTGTAATTGGTAATCACTAAGTGGTAAGAGTTCTAGGTGTAGAAAAAGAAAACTTTTGGGTTCAGTTGTATTGTTTTTACAAGGCAAAGGGTTCGAGGAACAGAAGGATTCAAGAGTGGAACTCGAGGAATTCAAGGTTCAGGAACGGATTGCAAGGCAGAAAATAATAGCAAGCTAGAATCATTCTACTCAGGATTGTTGAAATTGTAACAAGTCACTGTAGTTATTGGGAACAGAGAGATATATTATTATTTTTGTAATTGGTTGATTATTGATTAATAATATATTCTCTTACCAGATTGGTAAATGACCAGGACATAGACCATTAGACATAGGGGTCGAACCTGGCTAAACGTCGTGTGCCTCCTTCACATATTATTTTTATCTGTTTTTCCACATTGCATTCATTCTAGCCTGTTATAATCATTTACAGATTAAAAACACTAAGTCAGTTTATTAAGGCACATTAGACTGTCCACATTACAGTCAAGCTATAACGGCTTAGTAATATTTAAAATTGGATATAGTCAGCTAAATTACTTATTCATTCCCTCTAGGTGCATTCACATGTTATTTCGTTTTAAGGGGAGTTGCGCAGCATTCATATCATATTCTTAGGTTGACAAATATACTGCACTCTGTTCATACACGGAGGTAAGTAAGTTGTATTAATGTAATTTTCATTTTCAATCATATACTGGATACCGGCAATGGACAGTGTTTAGGTAAGAGATGGTTAGTGTTGGTCTGTGTTTGTTAATATAACTATATGTGAATTTCTAATTTTCTATGTATCTGCATTGATAGCAATTTAATCAAGTTACGTAATCTCGTGTTTCGTATAAGATTAGTAAAAAGGGTCTTATTCTTTAAAATGTTGTTATATCGGTCATTTTGTCTGAAAAATATACACAGTATCTTTTATTTTATATTTTTAAATATTAAAATTTTATTAAAATTTATACTATTTAATGTTTTCTACTTTTTAAAAATTTAAAATAATAATAGAATTAGTACTCTAAATCAATATTCAAAAAATAAGTAAGAACATTTATACTATACTTTTAATATATATAATTATTTAAAATATTAAATTCAATAGTGAAAAAATTAATAATCATGAAAGTATAATTATGAATATCAGATGCAATAATATATTATATTGAAGTAAATTTAAATTTTATTAAAATAAGTTATTACATCATTATCAAATTCAATAAAATATGAGAATGTTGATATAATTTAAGAAAATTATTTAATTATTTTTAATAATTATAAATTTTATTTTTGAAATTATTACAAATTTTAATTTTTATGAATGATTCATAAATTGTTTTATTAAATAATTTTATAATTAAAATTTGTAAAAGGGATTGACGGCTAATGTCAACGTAATTAAGGTATATTTAGTATATTTTGTTTTATATTTTAAATATTTTTATAAATTATAAATATCGATAAACAAATTAAACAAAATGATTTGTAAAAGTTTTTATTTAACTATTTTATAATTAAAATTTGTAACAAGGGTGACTGTTAACGAAAACGTAATTAAGATATATTTAATATATTTTCACTTTATATTATTAAATATTTTACTTATATTGTAATTTATTGTATTTAATGTTTAATTTATAAAACAATTTAAAAAATATTTTTAATATTAAAATTAATATACATATATTTATTTATTTATGTTAGTCCTACTAACATACATCATAAAGTTGAGTAAGAAACACATTATAAACCCACAATACTCAACTGTTAATCCACACTAATCAATTGTTAAAAAGATTATTATTTGCGTTAAAAAATTAATTCTTATTTTTTCAATTGTTTCAAATTACCCATTACAGATTATTCATATTTTATGTCGATTAGTAACCACTCACATCAAATTTTAATCGGATTTTATATTAAATATTATTTGAACTCCATTTTAGCATAATTAAATAAAAAAGAACTGGCTAATGATTAATTCCGATGAATAGTTGTTTTTAGAACATTGAGATCAATTATGTGCGTAGGGTTGTAAATTTACGATTTGATTGGTGCTATGCACTACATATCTGAACTTGAAGCGTGTTTTCTGCCATATTGATGAAGGTGTGGATGTGGATAGAAGATTGTGTTAACAAATTGAAGGGGAACAAAGGTAGGCGATGATTCTTGATTATAAAGCTCAATCCCGATTATCTCAACAGCTTGTTGTGGGAATCTAGAGCTTTAAAATAATTACTTCAATAGAAAGAAGATTTAATCGCCAATTTGCAGAATGATTTTAGTCAATCTCTATACATTTGAACATCGATTAATGGTGTATAACATGCATGTGTTTGGAATTATTGTTGCGCAGCTTGTTTCTGAAAGTGAGTAAAAACTTCTCCTCTACTCAATTTACCTTTCGATGTAAAAACTTGTCCTCTACTAGTATGTGTTGATGGTAGGTGTGAACACGGGTCGGATTGGGCGGGTTTTAACCAAAAAACGACCCAATCCAATTAGTTCGGGTTGATAAAAACTGAACCCATTAATATAAATTTTTTTATGTAACCCAACCCAATTAATTCGGATTGGGTTGGGTTAAACCCTCTTCTTCAAGCAACAATACTGTAAACAAGTGTGAACATAACTTTGATATAGTCTGCCTCTGTCAAATGCCAATTTTTCATAACAAATAAATAGTCCAAATGTGTGACATAAAATATGAATAGTCACCAAATAGTCAAATACAATCCAAAATCTAACTCAAAACATTAAATAGTCCAATAACAATTGGCTAGCTTAAAATAAATAAAACAACATTTTTTGTGACGAATCAATCATCAATAACATTGATAGCATTGACCTTGAGTATCTCCTTCGATGCACCAATATCAATATTATTTTTGCCATTTATAAAATTAAAACAAAAAATGAAAACATTTATGAGCCTAGATTAAATAAAAAAGAACATCTCATTATAATTAAATCAGTTTGGTTTATCTTTATCAAGAAACTCATACTAAATGAGCCTAATGGGCTATGCCTATATGTGTAAACGGGTTGGTCGGGTTGGGTTAGGGTCAAAATATGTTAAACCCTAACCCAACCTAATTTATACGGGTTTTTGAAAAATTAAACCGTTCAACCCTCGGTTTTGGACGGTTCAGTTTGTTCGGCCGAAACAAGGGTCGGGTCGAGTCGGGTTGGGTTGGGTTGGGCGGGTTGGCCGGGTTATGTTCACCCCTAGTTGATGGTTCATAAATCACATATACATTAAAGGAGTAATAAGGATATTATAGTCAATATAAAATTAAAATTTATTTTTTCTTAATTTGTGTATAAAAATCAAAACAGTCAGATAAAATGGGAAAGAGGGAGTAACTTCATTAAAATAATATTTTTTCCTGAAAGTAATAAACATGATAAAGTAATTTTTTTCTTTAAGTCCGCAGACTATTACTTTAAACAGGTTATAAACGTTTTTGGTGAATTAGGTAGTAGCTTATGGCCCATGCAACGCACAAGTTTCTTTTTAACAGTAATTTATAATAATTTTATAGTCAAAATTTTATATTTTTAATTTTTTAAATTCAATTTTAATATTATTTTTTTAAAATAATACTAAATTAGTTATTCATATTGGTTGATAATCGAACATTAATCAATTTTATTTACAAATAAATTAAATTAATTCTTGTACTCGTGGGGAATCGAACCTTAATCAACTAATTAAGTAAGTAATAATATTTATAAAATTTACGCCCTGACGACCAAACCATAAGGTCTTATTCCAGTTATATATGGTATATAATATGCATGGTTGAATATGGTTTTCGTGCTACAGACATGAATGTAGTTAGACCTGGCAAATTGGGTCTGGACCCGAAGAACCGACCCGAAATGTTGGGAACCGAATCCGATTTTGTATCCGAATTTGATAATCCGAAAGTGTAACTGAATCTGAAATAATCCGATCCGATCCGATATCGGTTCAATATAATCAAATCCGAAAATGATCTTTAACCGGAATTTTAACCGAAAATAATCCGAAATAACAGATCCAATAATGACCCGAAATCGATCAAATCCTAACTAAAAATTATACAAACTAAATATGGCTCAAACTAAATTATAGAATTTAAGTGTATTTCATACATACAATCTTATGATTCGTTACGTTCATATATATATATATATATATATATATATATATATATTATACATTTATACATAATTCATACATATAATACATGTGTTCGTAAAATAAAATATTAAATATTAAGAATATCATTTATTTTGAATTTGCTAGAAAGTAAAGAAAAGTGAATATAAATTCATATTTTAATAAGAAATAAATATTGTATATTATATATGTACATATAAAATTTATTTATATTTTTATTTGAACATCAAGATTTTTTTTAAATATTGTTATATTACAGAATTTATGGAACATTTCTTTTATCATATTGACCAAAGTCTGAAATGAAGAAATATATTACTTAATCAAGATAATTATTTTGTTCAGTATTATTTTATCAAATTTTAACTATAATTTGTCAAACTAACTTAATGATCTTTATTTAAATTCAACGATAATTTAAATTAATTTAATATTAATCCGAACTTAACTTTTAAATACAAACAAAATCTAATTTAAAATAAGAAATCCTAAAATATCCGAACCGAATTTAATCCGATTTTTATCCGAAATTCATCCGAATTTTAATCCGATTTTGACCCAAACCGAAATCGAACCGATCCGAACCGAAACTGATTCAATTTATGCAAAACTGAAACTGGATCCGAACCGAATCTCATCCGATCCGAACCGAATAAAAATATATTATAACCGAAAAATGATCCGATCCGAAATTAATCCGATCCTAAACCGAACCATTTACCCGAATTGCCAGGTCTAAATGTACTCGTCTAAAACAACTTTTAGATGAAAAGACGCTAGCTGTGCAATTGCTTACAAGTGAGAACCATGAACGTGGAATCCAAACAAAATAAAAAAAACGTCTAATATTCTCACTGGGCACCGATATTACCTGCCGACACATTAGTATATGTTTATATCTTTATATATATCAAATTATTAATTATTTTTTAATTAGGATTTCAATTATTACTTAACTTTTAATTAGTATTTCAATTATTACTTACTTTTTAGCTAATTAATAAATATTAATTAATTGTAATTGTAAGTCCTATAAAAAGTAAATTTATTAATTTAAATTGATTTATTCTCTGACCAGAATAATTTTAGTAAAACTTGAAACGAATAGCAAAATAAAGTTTCTAATTGAGAAACTAAAACAAAACAATGACAAACCATTAACAAACCTAGTTGAACAGAAGCCAAATTATATCCTATATATAAATATATAATAAGAGTAAGAGAGATTTTATCCGGATACTATCAAAGGTCAAATCATCGATTCTTAATAATTAAATAATATTATATATTAATTATTTATAAGTTATTATTATTATTATTAAGATTCCTAATAGCTATAATTTTTCTTATCTCATTTCAAATTATAACTCAAATTCTATTAAATATCTTAGTAATATATAAATTTGAACTTAAACAATTATTTTGAATTTAAATTTAAAAGAAAATTCATAATTATTGTGCTACTTAGACAACAGATATTGTTTGAGTCATATTTTGAGTTTCAAAAGTCAGAATTGGAAGATTTTTAAAATTATCTTTTAATTATCTTTAAAATCTGAGGTGGTTCAACATCTAAAATTCAACTGGAGCAGCCCGTAATCTAGACAGAAAAGACAAGTACGAATTTTTATCGGTGAATTATATTCCGTTTAGGAAATTTTTTATAATTGATTTAAAATATTAAAATACTTTTATATTAGATTTATATAGAGACATATCATATATCAAACATTATTATGTATTATTATTAGATTAAAGTAGAGATAATCTTAGGGTTTTACATATGGAGGGATGGAGGGAGGCCGTGAATTTTTTTTGTAAGAGGGAGAGTTAAAGTTTTTTTTAATCCAAATCTTTTCTATAAAAATATTTTATATGTTATATAAGATATTAGAGTAACTTTACATGGAGAATCAATTATACTTACCAGATAAATTATTATATTGTGAACTCTGAAACCTTATTAATTGATTGGTTTGGATCGAATTGAAGAAATTAGATTTTTTTTAAAATAATTATTTGAGTTCTCCGGCTAAGAGTTCAACATTAGCCTAAGATATTAAATACACATTCTATTTTGTTACTGTATTATACATAATACGTAACTATATCAAAAACATGTTATTACATACTTTAAATCATGCTATTTGATAAATAAAATAAATTAAAATAATATAAAAATAATATAAATTAATAAATATTAATACATTTTTTAAATTTAAACAATTTATATATGAGAAAATTTTATTGAATTAATTTTTAATAACTGAAGACTACTGTTAATTATTTTAATAATTAAAAATCATTTATATTTCTAAAAGAATGTTATTACACAAGTTGAATTGTTATAACACACATTAAGTATTAATATAGAGTAATATGTTTGGTTTAATAAAAAATATGTAATATATTAATATGAAAAAGTGAGATCTAAAAATTATTATGACAATAATTGTTATGTATTATTTTATTTTTTAATATTAAAATAAAGTTTAAATCTCATTAGGAATATATTAACATCTATTATTTATTGATGCAAGGTATAAATATTAAATATTATATAATTATGTATAATTTGTAATTAATATTATACTACTAAAAATCTAATAACATAAAAAAAACTTATTCAAATGAATATGTTACCCAGTAATTAGATTATTATAGAAAGGGGATTGAATATAATAGTAACAAACAATCGAAACTAGACCACAACTATAAAACGAAACACTGTTTGTATTAATTTTGACAAACTTAATACAAAACTCTCTCAAGAAAATCAATGTTCTTAAGAGCTGCTAGGTTATGAGAATAATATTTTTTGATTCATTAATGTAAACCCATGTTTATATAGCACAGCTAGATATCTAAATAATCTAAAGATAATGACTAATTAATACAGAGATACGATTTCCATCATTATCTTCGGAATAGATAGCTTCAAGAAGGCAAT
Organism: Oenanthe sinensis; assembly: GCA_028671895.1. Lineage (NCBI taxonomy): Eukaryota > Viridiplantae > Streptophyta > Magnoliopsida > Apiales > Apiaceae > Oenanthe > Oenanthe sinensis. The sequence continues at coordinate 40,059,998 of CM053801.1, forward strand.
TGTCTTTCATACAAACACTTCATTTTCTATCTTCAATCAGGTCCTGATTTGTCCTCTGAGTCCTCGGGCACAAAGTTATAATTTTCCAAGTCAATCGACCTGGTCACAACGTCCTCTTCCTCGCTATCCGAAGACTCGATCCAGTGTGAGGTCGCTTCGTCCTCCAACTTGGGATTGAATTCCTCGCGAACCCTTTTGCCCTTTAGGTCGCGAGGCTCATAGTAAGCACTCCCTAACGAGCTCCAACTCGAATCGCTCTAGAGATGGATTGGTTGTTGAGGATGTAAAGGCTCCTCATCTGCTCGAGTTCTAGCAGCTCGTTCCGCTACCCGTCTGGCGATCTCTGCCTCGGCTTCTTCTTTGGAAAGGCGACCCGGCCCGCGATTTAAAAAAGACAAATTGATGGGGCTCGACATCACCGGCCTCTTCTTCTTCCAACGTCGGGATTGTCATTCCTAGGCGAATCCTTAATCGACCAGGTCGGGTTGAAAAATAAATTAAACGAGTCCGAGCTCGATTGCTCGACCCAAGTTATATTGGCAGTTGCCTCCTCGCTGATTTCCGTCCCTGGGACAATTGGGTGGCGATGCGTACCGGGCACTTCATTCAGCTCGCGTTGGAACTTAGCTGAGCCTCGCAATTCTTTGGGAAATCGGATGAGGGGCGAAGACGTGCTAGTATCTGAGTCGCTCGACATCTGAAACAGATGGTGAATTAATTAAGGTGTGTGCTCTTAATTGAAGGAAGAAAAATTCAAAGGAAAAAGTACTAAGTGTCTTCACATCGCACATGAGTCGGTCCGAAAATCTAAAAGCGAAGTCGCGACGCGAAGAAGAGTGAAGGTGTGTGAAGTGATGCGACTCGAGGTGTGAGATCGCATTGCATGCAATACGATTGAATAGCTAATCATGCAAATATGCAATGTGCAAACATAACAAAACGAAGACAGTAGTTACCTTTTATATTGGAGGGTGGATGAACAAAACGGGTTCACACTTGAATTATGGGCATAAAAACCACCGTTTGATCCTTGAGTGTTTGGACAAGATTTCTCGAAAATGTTTTTAGAAATGATTGGAAAGTCCACTATTTATAGGCAATGAGGTGAGCCATGGCTTATGCTGGCCATTACATGGCTCCGCCCCTGATTGCACGTATGATACTACTTGTCGATGCCATGAGAGCTGACTACGAAGTGTGAATATGACTAAATACAAAAAGACTGACAAAACCAAGAGAACAAGAGACTTGACAGAGAAACTAACTCACCATGACAAAAGACAAGACCTACTAATCATTCTAAAAATGGGATGTATTTGTAAGCTCCCTGTTGACTGAGATATTACATGCATACACAATATGTACAGGCATATAGTGACATACTACATGAATCACCATGCTCGTAGAGAATCAACAGGTGGATAATTATAAAATAGATTCTCACTTTTTACCAGTGAGAATCAACAGCATTCTCACGTCACTACCCTCCTCCGTCAACTCACCGTTACACTTCTCCCACTTACTAACCACGTGCCGACACGACAAACGAGATCTCAGCCATGTATTAACACATCCGACGTGGAATCCGTGTCCACACTGCGGCAAAACTCTCAATACATCGCCGTCAATAAACTCCGTCAAGCAAATCGCGCAATCACTGAACTGCTAAGTCGTGGTCTGTGTTTTCCGGCGCCGGAGATGACGGCGGTGTCGCCGAGGAATTAGCTTGAGATAGATAACTCATGGAGAAAATAAATAATCGAGATTAGTATCTGTTTATCTCACGTAACTTATATCAGATCAATTTTTCTAATATTTTTTATAAGTTTTGAATTTATTTTATTTTTATAATAATAATTTAAATTTTATGAATATTATATGTGTATATTTTTATGTAATTGTTTATATACTTTATTTGTATTTATATTTAAATAAATATAATATTTGTGTATTTTATTTAAAGATATGTTTTAGTTGATATAATTTTTAATAAATATAACAGTTGTTAAATTTTATTAAAAATTGGACGGTTATGATCTTTTCTATTATTTAACTGAAATAACCAAGATGATAAAAAGTTCTATTATTGGGTTATAATAATATAGTATAGATTTGATATCTATACTATATTATTATAGCCATAAGATTAAGGGGTCGTTTGGTTCGTGCCGAATATCAGGTATGAGTTTTGTCCATTCCAAAACCATACCTGATTTTTGGTTGAAAATTTTTAATGAGTAATGCTATGGAACCAAAAAGTTTCTTAAATGTCACATGTCTTATTATGATTGATTGTGAAATTAATTAATCAAATGAATCCCTCTACATTCAAAATAATCACATCAATTAAAACTTCCCATCTTACCATATGCATTATGCCAGATCATTTTGGATAATTTTTTTGGAAGATTTATTTGGTTCTCTAGCATTTCTCCTTTTTAATTTTAAAACTCATACCTCAAACACATAAGGTATGTGTTTCTGATATTTTAGGGGGATGTGGGTATGAGTTAGGGGTATGAAAAATAAAAAATTCATTACTTTTTTCTTTATTTATAAAATTACATGTTAATCTTTAAAATAAAAAATTTATATTGATGTTACTTAATATTTAATAAATAATATTGATTTATTTTTCATATTAACTGCATATATTTTATTATTTATTAAAAAATATATTAAATTAACAAATTCATTACACCATTCAACCAAATACATGAATCAAACGACCCATAAAAGTTTTGATCGGTCAGTCGATTATTACTAGACCATTGGCCTAAAAATATACATGTCTATATTAAATAGAATTTTACTTATTATAACATGAACTCCAAATATATACATGTTTATATTAACTAAAATTTTATTTTAGACATGTCCAAATTATATACATATTTATATTAAATAGAATACTATTTATCATATTTAACTTTTATAAGCCCAAGTAATATACATATTTATTATATATATATGTCTGTATTAAATATAATTTTAGTTATTATGATATGGGTTCCAAATATATACATATTTATAATAACTAAAATTTTATTTTAGACATGTCCAAATTATGTACATATTTTGTTAGGAAGCAAACACTGATGGCTGTCAGAGAATACAAATCAGAGTTTACACTGCTGACGTCATCAGAGTTTAAGGAGTTGTCGGACAGAGTTTACTCTATCAGAGAATACTCAATCAGAGTTTACTCTGACAGAGAATGCACTATCAGAGAATAACAACCGACAGAGTTTGCAAGACAGAGTTTGTCAGGAAGCAATTCAAATCAGAGTCTGAATAGGATAGTAAGAAGGAATCCTAATGCAAGTACATTTCCTTATGTAAAGCTGTTCTATTTCTAATCTGATTTGTGATTGAGTTGTAACTGTGTTTATATAAACACAGGCATATGTTAACATCAAAGTAATATTTACAAGTTACATACTTATGTTCTTAATCGATTTTTTGGCACTATTACATTCAACCCCCTTCTGTAATAGTTTATTTATCTGGGCAAACAAGTTGTATCATAGCAGACAGTTTAAATTCAACTGTTAGATCACAAAATCATGTCTGGAAACAAGTATGAGAGCATAAGAATTCATATCTTAAAGAAAGTTGAGTACCCTACATGGAGGGTGAAGATGTTGATGTTCTTGGAAGCAACAGATCCTGATTATTTGAACATGATCAATGAAGGCCAGTATCTTCTAACAAAACTGGTGCATGTAACTATTGTGGAAGGAAGACAAGTTTCTGAACATTATACTCTTAAGGACAAAAAGGAGTGGACTAATGAGGAAAAACAAGAAATCCTCAAAGATACCAAGGTAAGAAACATATTGCACAATAGTCTTGACTCTGTAATGTCCAACAGGGTGATAGCATGCAAAACTGCAAAGGAGATCTGGGATGCTCTGGAGGTTCAATGTCAAGGAACCAAGGAAATCAAGAAAAATAGGAGATATGTGCTCATACAAGAATATGAATATTTTGAGGTTAAGCAGAATGAATCTCTCACATATATTTATGACAGATTTTTAACCTTGTTGAATAACTTAGCCTTGGTAGACAAAGTATATGATAATGAAGATTCTAACACTAAATTTCTAAGGGCTCTTCCAGAAGAATGAGATCTACAAACATCTTTAATTAGAGACAATGGCTGATTTAGATGAGATGTCTTTAGATGAGGTCTATGAAAAATTGAAAACTCATGATCTGGAGTTACAGCAAAGAAGAAATAGAAAGAGCAACAAGGCAAGATCTATTGCTTTGAATGTTGAAGCTAATATTGAAGAACCAAAAGAAAAGATCCTTAAGGCTTCAACAAAGAAAGTGAAAGAAGTAGTGATCCAAGAAGGCAGTGAATCAGAGTTTGAAACATACTCTGAAGCAAACTCTGATGACTCCACATATTCTGATATGATGGAGATGGTTGTTATGATTGTTAAAGGCTTCAAAAAGATGAAATACAGAAAGTATAAGAAGCAAGTAAATTTTCAGAAAAAGCAGGGTGAGTGATGCGTTTTATTTTATCTATGACCGCAAGCGCACGGTGTCTGTTGTTAGTAGAGAATGGCAAATGGGTCGTATCCACAAGGAGACGGGTTTTATCGATTTTAAGTTAATTATCACATATTGTTTCAAGAGCAAACGAATATTTGAAGATATTAATTAACTATTAATTAAAACTAAACTAACACTAATAAAATAAAACTAATATAATATATTAAAAATCTAGGGCAATCAGGTCCACTATGCTTACACTATAACTGGCTTATAAGCTAAAATATTAAAAGTGGTCATGCAACTAGAGTTTGTTAATCTCTCTCAAGTATCAACACTCTCGAAACATGCTTACATAATTAACAACTTTTAGTAATTCAATTAGTCAAGTAATTAGAGCAGTGTTAATCTCTCTCGAGCATCAACGCTCTCAGAAATCCAATGATGCCCTCGCACTCAAATTCAATTCTGCTAATCGTATATGTGCCTCTAGTAAGTAAATCTCTCGATCCATACCCCTATTTGCATAGAATCAATTCATGATATCGGCCGATTACATAAATCAATAATTAAAACATATCAATTAGAATTACACATAACCCATCAAACCACTGTAAAAATCATGCCAATATTATAGTGCAAACATGACTTCCCCTTAAGCCCTAGAAACAACTACTCGCTAATAATTAAACAAGTAAAACAACTAAGAACAAAAAGAAACATAATTAAACTAATAAGAATTAAGAAAAGATTGGATAAGAAAACCTTGAATTATCCTTGTCACATGAAAAAGTCATGGCCTCCATCCATCTCTATCTAACCGTAATATTATCTCTACTCTACTCTAATAATATTAATGTCTAATAATACCTAATACATAATAATCTGATATATCTCTATATAAAAAAGTATTTTAATGCTTTAAAACAATTACAAAAGGGTTTCCTAAATCGAGTAGAATTATTCATTGTAAAATTCGTAGTTGACTTTTCTGTCCAGTTTATGGGCTGATACAGTAAAATTATTCTTGTTGGCCCACTCCTGAATTAAAGATAATTCCACAAGCTTCGCATGAGCTGTAAGATCGTTCAATTCTGACTTCTGAAACTCAAGATATGGCCCAAACAGTGTACGCAGCGCGTGCAGCCCAATAAATACGAATTTTCTTCTATTTTATCTGCAAAATAATTCTTTAAGTCCAAATCCTTTCAAGTTTAGGAATTTCTTCTTTTCTGCAATAAAACATTAAAATCTATTAAATAAATATCCAATTAATGCAAAATACTATTAAATATGAGAATAAAAATCCTATAGAATATATATAAAAATATATTCTATCAAATATCCCCACACTGAATATTTGCACGTCCTCGGCAAATAAAAGAACTAAAAACAAAATCCTAACTAACTAACTAACACCACTTTCGTAGATGGCACGATTGCATTGAGCATATGCAACAAGCCGTTAAACCCCTAGGCAGCCCTAGTAGGACGAGTTTTGTCTCGTGAGGGTTTATAGTGAATCTACCCACAAAGTCTATTTTTTTCTGCCAAGTCTCAAGTATGCAACATATCATAGTACTCCACACATGTAAACCCAATTACACAATTTAGAAAAATAAGTCTTTCGACTTAGAGCATCCATTTGTACACAACTATCCAAGTATGCACACATTGTCTAGATAGACAAAAGAATCATGAAATAAACATCAATGTCGTATTTAATAAGTAACATGCTATGGATAGAAAGCTCACATATCTCTCAAATCACACAAGTGTTTAGATGTAAGTGTATCACTCAAGTTCAATCAATATAGTCATGTGCTACCATAGGCTTGGTTGTCCACCAAATCTCCATTACTTTGTATATATGTATGCACTAATCAAAAGGTCTTTGTTAAAGGTTGTAACAAGGCTAAGGTATAGGGTAGGAAATCAATAAAAAAGGCTAACAAGTGGCTAACTTGACAAACTAATAGAGCATATTATTCATTCTTAATTAAAGCACTCAACATGAAAATTAAATCATGTAAAAGTTGATCAGGCTTTCACAAGCATTAAACCCCAAAGCACAAATGTACTTTCCCACTTCCATATTGTAATAACAATGAACAAAAACTCTCTTCGAATCATCTTCTTCTCATTTTTTTTCAATATCAAGTGTTTCTCCAGTAATCAAGGGCACTGAAAAGTCACCAAGAAATAAAAGAATAAGAGATAATCCCATTCTTAATTTCTAGTACAATTGCACTTAATACCAGCACATGTACATGGGTCGTCCCTTTCATATGACATTGCACTTGCCACCCATTGATCTCAAAGGAGCACTATTTTTTTTTTACTTTTCTTTTGAGAAGATTTTTTTTTCATATCAACTCTCACCAAATAATCACACTTTAACAAAGAAATCCCCACACTATATATTCACCAACATATAAGTGGGTTTTCAAGAAGAAGACCGACATGGATGCTAATATACAGACCTATAAGGCACGATTGGTGGCAAAAGGTTTCAAGAAAATTCATGGTATTGACTATGATGAGACCTTTTCACCAGTTGTTATGGTCATGTCCATCAGGATTTTGCTTGCTATAGCTGCTTACTATGACTATGAAATCTGGAAAATGGATGTCAAAACCGCTTTCTTAAATGAGAGCCTTGAAGAAGATATGGATGTGTACATGACACACCCTAAGGGTTTTATTGATCTAAAGGATGCTGGAAATGTATGTAAGTTGCGTCGATCCATTTATGGATTAAAGCAGGCCTCGAGGAGATGGAACATTTGTTTTCATGAAACAGTCAAAAAGAGTTTGACTTTATTCAGAATGAAGATGAAACTTGTGTTTACAAGAAGTTTAGTGGGAGCCATGTGGCATTCCTAGTATTATATGTTGATGATATATTACTAATAGGGAATGACATTCCTTCTCTACAGACTGTGAAGACTTGGTTGAGAAATAATTTCTCAATGAAAGACTTAGGCGATGTGACATATATATTAGGGATCGAGATCTATAGAGATAGATCAAGGTGATTGATCGGCCTAATATAGAGTACATACATTGACAAAGTTTTGCATCGATTTCAAATGCAAAGAGACTAAAATGGATATGTCCCAATGTCTCATGGGATAGTGATCTCAAAATAAAATTTGTCCTAAATCATTGGATGATAGGGACTGCATGAGTAAAATTCCATATGCGTCAGCAATTGGTTTTATAATGTATGCAATGATATGTACTTGTCCTGATGTCTCGTATGCTTTAACCATGATGAGTAGATACCGATCTAATCCAGGTGAAGGTCACTGGACGACAGTCAAGAATATTCTTAAGTACTTAAAGAGGACTAAAGATTCATTCTTGTTATATGGAGGAGATGTGAAGCTAGTTGTAAGAGATTTCAGTGATACTGGTTTCTAGACAGATAACGATAATTTAATGTTTCTGTCTGGCTTTGTGTTTTATTGAGATGTTGTATGCTGGAATGGTTCATAGCAAAGACAATTGTTGATTTTACAATAGAACCTGAGTATATTGATGCTTGTGAAGCAGCCAAGGAGGTTGTTTGGGCATGTACTTAGGAGATATCACCTAATTAATGAGATTAATGATCAAGGAGATATACATATATGTAAAGTGTATACTAATAATAATATTGCAGACACACTGACTAAGGCTTTGTCGCAGCAGAAGCACGAAAGTCACACTAGTTCCATGAGTATTGGATACTTGGGTAATTGGCTCTAGTGCAAGTGGGAGATTGTTAGTAATTGTGCTCTAGAGACAATACTTTTTATATTTTAAGGAAAATATTTATTATTAAGGATTATGTTTTATTGATTATTATTTATTTATTATGTTTTATTTACTGCGTAATAAATTGAAAGCATAATAAATGTCCTTGGAATTTTGATACGTATTATATATCTTTAAGTATGTGACTTAAAAATGAGATTATATGAATAGTATCTTATTCCTAAAATTCCCTAGTCGAGTATTATTATTTAAGGACAATAATAATGCACAAAGACTAGTATGTTTCTTGACAGATGACCACATCTCATTGGTCATAGGTATGGGGATACTAAAGTCAAGAACATAAGTGCATGTATCAATACATGGCACTGGAATGACCCGCCGTGAGATTCTACATGTTAAGTAAGTGTCATAAGTAATTCTCACTGTGATAATGGTGTAATGATCCTTAGACCTGAAATCATTATATTTCTATACGAGAATTAATATACTTTGATTACATTAAAAGTTACCTTTGACCGGGTGATGATAAAAGTGGACATTGGGTATATTATGAATCGTATGAGAAATATGAATGATCTAGATGTGATTTAATCCTCCTAATTTTAGGAGTGATATTATTGGCCTCTTGTTTGAGTGAGACTATGAAATGCACGGCCGTGCTCAAATGTTGATTTGATTTTAATAGTCTACTCATCGATCAAGAAAATAAAGATTAAATTATGAAGAGGATGACACGAGACATGCCTTGAGTTTAATCTATAATATCAAGATTAAAGGGATTATATTACATGGAACATTATTCACGAAAGGCTTAATCGAATCATCGATTTATTATTATTACTTGGGTAGCAATGATGGCGCTCATTGTTTACAATTTTAATTAGATATTAAAATTGTTGTCAACGTAATAATAACCTATAGGGTCACACACAAAGAACGCTTGAAGGAGAAATAATTTAAATTATGAATTTAAATTAAATAAGTAATTTATTTTATTTATGATATTAATTAAGTATGACTTAATTAATTATATAAATAGAATAAATGAATTACTTAAACTAATTCCAAAATTAATAATTAATTAATTAAGTGAGACTTAATTAAATAATTTAGAATTTTGGATTAGTATTAATTATAATTGGATTATAATTAGAAAACTTATTCCTCTCTCTATATAATCTCTTTATGAGCTGATTTAATAAGATAGAGATTTTACAAAAACCCTAGCCGCTCTGAGAGAGGAGGAAGATAGAGAGAGAAGAAGTTTTCGGGTGCTAGTACACATCAATCCTTCATGAAAAGTGTTCGTGTGGATACCGTAGAGCGTAGATCGCGAGAGCGGGATACGTGGTGATTAAACAAGCTTTGGACCTCTATTAATCTTCCATTAATGAACTGTTAATGCTTCTAAAGGTATTCATTTTTTATCTCCGAATTAAATCTTTTGTTTTCGCATGGATCCTGCGGAGGGTTTCGCTATTTTGATTTATTTTTCGCGTTTATTCCGCTGCGTTTGTGTCACGAAACCCTACAATGGCATCAGAGCTACTTGCGAAACGTTTTAATTCGGTTATGTGCTTAACAGTTTTTGATATATAAGCATGTATGCGATCTATCATGATATTTTATGATATATAAACATGTGATGATTATGTGTGTTGATGTATGTATATGATACATGTTTGTTATTATTATGGGAATCGTATTCGATACGAATTCTGAAACGGCTGCCGTTGATTTTCTGAAATCTGTGTCTGTTGTCCGATTTTTGCAAACGATATGTGTTTTCTGACTGTAATCAGGTCACTGAGCAATACTGACTTTGTCAGCTCTGCGTCTGTAAGCCATTAGATGTCGTTACAGCCTCCAAAATGCTAATTTATGATTTTCTGAAAATTATTTGATTTTCTAAAATTTTGAGTATATGTATGTATATATTATGAATATATGATATTCATGTAATGTATAATCATATGATGATTGTATGTATCTCTGTGTATGTATATATGATATATGCTTGTTCTTGTTATGAGAATTGTATATGATACGATTTCTGAAACACCGTCAGATTTGGAGAAATCTGACTGCTGTATCCGATTTTCGTAAACGATATGTGTTTTCTGACTGGAATCGGGCCAATGAACAAAACTGATAGCATAGCTATCACCGACGGGTCTGTAAGGCTTTTGACATCGTTAAGGGCCTCGAAATAGCGATTTATTGTCTTCAGAAATCTGTTTTTAATTTTCTGAAATTTCGAAATTTATTATATATGATTATATGATATGATTATATAATATGAGATATATTATATGTGTTATATGATAGCATGGTGGATGGTTATGGCCTAAAGACCCATAGGATAGTGGTTTTGATTTATGGTTTTGGTTTCTAAATACGACTTGCATGTCGTTTATTCATTGTAATTTAATTATCTCGAATGTAACTCGAGTTCTTCTTGTAATTTCATTAGAATAGTTTTATTTTTATTATTCAATGTAATTATCAATGAAGATTTGCAAACAAGGAGGCGATCCAAAAGGGGATGATGGAGCAATGAAGAAAGAAGACATGTAATAGATAGTATTTTTAAAACCACCATAGACTGACCTTGATATTTCCATTAGCTTGGAAATATCATATAGGATGGGGCCATAACCAAACACGTTTAATTTACGCACATTACATATATGTATATGATTGCATGTATTGGTATGTATGCGTAGATATAATTGAGATGCATGCTTAATATTGATTAATCATGTATGTATTAGATACGACACCCATGCCATGTTTACTTAAACAAGATACAATCTGTAACGATTCAAGATTTTAAAATTAACAAACGATCATGAGATTCTTGTGTTTATGAAATATGAATTTTTAAAACACGGAATTAAATATGGATTTTTGATATCTATAATTGGGATTTTCTGACAAAAGCGGATATGCGTATTCGTAAGACTGATGGGTTTTAAGTGTGACCATTGGTATCCTCCATCTACCTGGAAATGAACAATTTAAGATGTCGATTTGAAATATTTGGTTCAAGGAAAAATTGAGGATCTCTTTATGATGTGATCATGATTGTTATAAATTTTCTAAAACCCCTTAACAAAATATTAAGTTTTACTCGGATGCTTTCCAATGAATGAACACTCATCGAATCCTAGATCGATAAGGGGAAGGACTGTCAGTGGCAGGGGACTCCTATCTATCGTGGTGAGATGCGACGAATATAAACGGTTATATTCGGCCGTTGTATCATTGGGTCTAACTTAACTGAGTCGTCATAATAAGTGAAAATAAACGGTTATATTCAACTATTATGAACTTAGAAGCATAGAGTTTGGTTAAAAGTCTATTAGATAGATAAGATCAATCGTTGTTCACCAAACTATCCAAGAATTATATATGATATAATTGGCAACTGTTGTCTACCTAAATAATCATTTTCTAAGGACTTCCAGTGGTTGACTTAGGACATGACGAAATATGGATCTTGGCTCACTAGAAAGAATTATGGGATATACTTTCCAAATTAATAGTAAGGGCTATTAGTTTGATAAAAATAGTGGGAGGTATATGATGATATACCATAATCACTTAAACATAATTAATATTAAATTTGCAATCTAGTTTATTTTATGCACTTTAATATTGTAGATATCAAATGATAAACACAAACAACTTCTCTATGCGATCAGTTCTTGAGAAGGACAAGTTGACGAGAATATATTTCCTTGACTGACATAGGAGCTTGAGGATCGTCCTCGGACACCACGATATTAGTCAAATCTCTTTAACATGTGCAAATCATAGTGCTTATTGGAAGCAAATTGATGTTGCGACTGATATTTCATGTCTCATGCTCGCAAATATATGTGCTGAGCTTAAGAAGCAATACAAGCATATAGATGCTTATGAAACGATTGAGCACAAGATATATTTGAAAGGGCACTATACACTTACAAGTAGGGAGAGTGAGACCCGGTTACACCACATGTTTTAAAGATTATAGGGTATAATGAATACCATTGATATTTTGGGTTTCCAGATTGGTCTGGAGACAGTTAGATTTGATCTTACAATCCTTGGACAAATATTATTCTTATTTTGTTATGAACAATAAAGTGAATAAGATTGGTAAAACACCCATTGAGTTGCTAAGCATGTTGAGAACTGCTGAAAGTAATATGATAAATGCATGAACTACTACTATATTGATGGTAAACATAGGAAATGCAAAAGGGAAAGGAAAATGGAAAGGCAAGGAGAAGATTTGATCTAGTTCCGTTGTCAAACCAAAGTCCAATCCCTAAAGCAGACTCTAAAGTCTGAATGAGGTGTTGATAAAGAAGACGATTGTCACTTCTGTGGAAAGTTGGGAGACTGGAAATTAAACTGTCATGCTTAATTGGAAGATCGGAAGATGATGATCAATAAGGGTCAAGCTTAAGGTATCGGGTTGGAATTGGAGTAAAGATAGTTGCTCTGGTTCGAGGAACTCGTTACTTAATTTTTGGCCTATAAGGAAAATTTAGAACTTAATAATTGTTATAGCGTGCTTGCAATTGGCAGAGACATTATTTCAGTTTCTTGTTTGGACAAGAAAGGCTTTTTCATTTTATAACAATAGTTGTTTATTCTATTTTGATGATGAGCCTTATAATGTTGCACATCTAATTAACAATTTATATGTTCTAAAGTGACTCAAATCAAATATTACCTTTGGCACTGTCGCTGAGGCCATATTAATGAGAAACGCATTTCCAGAATACATAAAGATGCATTCATGGATAAGTTTGATTATGAATCATACCAAAGGATACGAATCTTGGTTTATTTGGTAAAATGACTAAAGCTCCTTTTACCGGACATGGTGAAGGGATCATTGAATGGGTATGACTTATACATAGTGATGTATGTGGTCATATGTGTACGATGACAAAAGGTAGATTTTATTAACTTCATAAAATTTACTAATTATTTTAGTAGATACGGATATATGTATCTTTTGAAGAACTAATCCGAATCATTTGAAAAGTTCAAAGACTATAAAGATGAAGTAGAAAATATCAAAGAAAAGTTTTTTTGATAGGAGAGATCACACCTTGTTGGACATGGTGCGATCAATGTTGAGTCAATGAATCTTCCAATTAGTTTCTGGGGTTGCACCCTGGAAACGGCTCTACATACACTTAACTGTGTTCCTACTAAATTGGTTCAAAACACTCCTTATGAGATATGGACTGAGCAACGTCACAGCATGTCATTTATAAAATTTTGGGGATGTGAAGCGTTTGTGAAACGTCTAATCTCTGACAAGCTAGGACCAAAATCAGACAAATGTAATTTTGTGGAATACCCAACTGAAACAAGGGGTTATTCTTTCTATAATCCTTCCGAGAACAAAGTGTTTGTTGCTCGAACTGCTGAGAGACAGTGGGAGGATAATAGATCTCAATGAAGTTTGAGACCCAAATGATAACGTTGAACTAGTGGAGGAACCTGAATAGAATGTACAAGAAAAATAATACTGCTCAAGAAACACAGGTGTTCGTAGGTTTAGTAGAATTCGCCATGAGCCCGAGAGATAATATGGATTTCTCTTGACTCAAGATGGTGATGTGATGCTTGTGGATGAAGATGACCCTCTCACCTACCTAGATACTATAAACACTCCAGATTCTAAGAGATGGCTGGATGCCATTAAATCTGAGATGGAATCCATGTATAATAATCAAGTATGGACTTTGGTTGATCCACCTGAAGGGGTAAAACCTATAGGGTGTAAGTGGGTTTTCAAGAAGAAGACCGACATGGATGCTAATATACAGACCTATAAGGCACGATTGGTGGCAAAAGGTTTCAAGAAAATTCATGGTATTGACTATGATGAGACCTTTTCACCAGTTGTTATGGTCATGTCCATCAGGATTTTGCTTGCTATAGCTGCTTAATATGACTATGAAATCTGGAAAATGGATGTCAAAACCACTTTCTTAAATGAGAGCCTTGAAGAAGATATGGATGTGTACATGACACACCCTAAGGGTTTTATTGATCTAAAGGATGCTGGAAATGTATGTAAGTTGCGTCGATCCATTTATGGATTAAAGCAGGCCTCGAGGAGATGGAACATTTGTTTTCATGAAACAGTCAAAAAGAGTTTGACTTTATTCAGAATGAAGATGAAACTTGTGTTTACAAGAAGTTTAGTGGGAGCCATGTGGCATTCCTAGTATTATATGTTGATGATATATTACTAATAGGGAATGACATTCCTTCTCTACAGACTGTGAAGACTTGGTTGAGAAATAAATTCTCAATGAAAGACTTAGGCGATGTGACATATATATTAGGGATCGAGATCTATAGAGATAGATCAAGGTGATTGATCGGCCTAATTTAGAGTACATACATTGACAAAGTTTTGCATCGATTTCAAATGCAAAGAGACTAAAATGGATATGTCCCAATGTCTCATGAGAGAGTGATCTCAAAATAAAATTTGTCCTAAATCATTGGATGATAGGGACTGCATGAGTAAAATTCCATATGCGTCAGCAATTGGTTTTATAATGTATGCAATGATATGTACTTGTCCTGATGTCTCGTATGCTTTAACCATGATGAGTAGATACCGATCTAATCCAGGTGAAGGTCACTGGACGACAGTCAAGAATATTCTTAAGTACTTAAAGAGGACTAAAGATTCATTCTTGTTATATGGAGGAGATGTGAAGCTAGTTGTAAGAGATTTTAGTGATACTGGTTTCTAGACAGATAACGATAATTTAATGTTTCTGTCTGGCTTTGTGTTTTATTGAGATGTTGTATGCTGGAATGGTTCACAACACAATTGTTGATTTTACAATAGAACCTGAGTATATTGATGCTTGTGAAGCAGCCAAGGAGGTTGTTTGGGCATGTACTTAGGAGATATCACCTAATTAATGAGATTAATGATCAAGGAGATATACATATATGTAAAGTGTATACTAATAATAATATTGCAGACACACTGACTAAGGCTTTGTCGCAGCAGAAGCACGAAAGTCACACTAGTTCCATGAGTATTGGATACTTGGGTAATTGGCTCTAGTGCAAGTGGGAGATTGTTAGTAATTGTGCTCTAGAGACAATACTTTTTATATTTTAAGGAAAATATTTATTATTAAGGATTATGTTTTATTGATTATTATTTATTTATTATGTTTTATTTACTGCGTAATAAATTGAAAGCATAATAAATGTCCTTGGAATTTTGATACGTATTATATATCTTTAAGTATGTGACTTAAAAATGAGATTATATGAATAGTATCTTATTCCTAAAATTCCCTAGTCGAGTATTATTATTTAAGGACAATAATAATGCACAAAGACTAGTATGTTTCTTGACAGATGACCACATCTCATTGGTCATAGGTATGGGGATACTAAAGTCAAGAACATAAGTGCATGTATCAATACATGGCACTGGAATGACCCGCCGTGAGATTCTACATGTTAAGTAAGTGTCATAAGTAATTCTTACTGTGATAATGGTGTAATGATCCTTAGACTTGAAATCATTATATTTCTATACGAGAATTAATATACTTTGATTACATTAAAAGTTACCTTTGACCGGGTGATGATAAAAGTGGACATTGGGTATATTATGAATCGTATGAGAAATATGAATGATCTAGATGGGATTTAATCCTCCTAATTTTAGGAGTGATATTATTGGCCTCTTGTTTGAGTGAGACTATGAAATGCACGGTCGTGCTCAAATGTTGATTTGATTTTAATAGTCTACTCATCGATCAAGAAAATAAAGATTAAATTATGAAGAGGATGACACGAGACATGCCTTGAGTTTAATCTATAATATCAAGATTAAAGGGATTATATTACATGGAACATTATTCACGAAAGGCTTAATCGAATCACCGATTTATTATTATTACTTGGGTAGCAATGATGTATTACTAGATGCCGCTCATTGTTTACAATTTTAATTAGATATTAAAATTGTTGCCAACGTAATAATAACCTACAGGGTCACACACAAAGAAAGCTTGAAGGAGAAATAATTTAAATTATGAATTTAAATTAAATAAGTAATTTATTTTATTTATGATATTAATTAAGTATGACTTAATTAATTATATAAATAGAATAAATGAATTACTTAAACTAATTCCAAAATTAATAATTAATTAATTAAGTGAGACTTAATTAAATAATTTAGAATTTTGGATTAGTATTAATTATAATTGGATTATAATTAGAAAACTTATTCCTCTCTCTATATAATCTCTTTATGTGCTGATTTAATAAGATAGAGATTTTACAAAAACCTTAGCCGCTCTGAGAGAGAAAGAAGATAGAGAGAGAAGAAGTTTTCGGGTGCTAGTACACATCAATCCTTCATGAAAAGTGTTCGTGTGGATACCGTAGAGCGTAGATCGCGAGAGCGGGATACGTGGTGATTAAACAAGCTTTGGACCTCCATTAATCTTCCATTAATGAACTGTTAAAGCTTCTAAAGGTATTCATTCTTTATCTCCGAATTAAATCTTTTGTTTTCGCATGAATCCTGCGGAGGGTTTCGCTATTTTGATTTATTTTTCGCGTTTATTCCGCTGCGTTTGTGTCACGAAACCCTACATATAACTCATGGGTACTATTTGGATAAACGTGGTTAATTATTGGTCCCTGATATTGTAGAAGGGGGGGGGGGTTGAATACAATATCTAAAATTAATCGCGGAATATTTGAATTAAAAATATTATTTTAATTGCTCGTGAAATATTAATTATAATGAAATACTGTTCAAGTGAAAGATATAATTTTAACTTGATTAGTATTACAAAATTAATATTTAGAAAACTGTTATATAATTGATAAAAGTTCTAGAACAAATTTGACATGAATTGTTCGCGTTTAACAATTATATTCCAAACTCAGCACAGAAATCTGTGAATATTACAATGCAGATAAATTATTGAATTTGATCTGATTTTCTAACTTCTGAACTGAACAACAAACAATGAAGGGCTGATCTCATATTTATAGAGATTTGAAAAAGGCTGTTATGACCTTTTTCAGTATGACTTTATTTCAAGAAAATAAGTCTGTATGACTTATTTTAACACTTGTATGACTTATAAAAGACTGGGCATGACATATTTTGGTCGGTATGACTTACTGAAGCTCGGTATGACCTTTTGAAAGTTCGGTATGACTTATCCAAAGTCATATTCGGATTTTATCTAATTAAAATAAATCGGTATGACTTATTTTAATTAAACAAAATTGGTTCAGTATGACCTTTTGAGCACAGAACTCTCGGTATGACTTATTCAATGAGCTCGGTATGACTTATCAGTCGGCTGCTCCAGTATGACTTTTCTTTAACAGCTTCGGTATGACTTTCTCTTTATTCAGTCGGTATGACTTTTATTAATATAATTCGGTATGACTTATTAATAAACAGTCGGTATGACTTATTTATTAGTCATTTGAATTATATTAAAAGTCATATTAAGTCATATCTTTTATAATAAATTAATTCTACTTAACTTAATTAGTTAATTTACAAATTAAATTAAATTCAACTTGAATTAATTTAATTAGATAAATTAAATAATCAATTAACATTTGATAGTAGAATTAAAATACTATTTCGTCTTGTATTACCGTGCTATCAGTCTTGAAGTCTTCCAGTCTTCGTTGTGTCTTTTGTCATAAAACCACTTGAGCTAGATGATGAATATTTATTATTTTAGTTGACACACAAATGTACTGTCTGGTTCATTTATGTCATACTATAATAAATATTCTTCATCTTTAACATTAAGCTGTGGTCTTCTGTTCTTCTTCTACTTCACTGTCTTCATTCTTCTTCTGGAATCTTCTGTAGTTGCCACTTAGAATCTTCTAAACAACTGCTTCTCTATTTTTCTCCGACGCTTGAACATATAAATGAACTTCTTCCGGTGTAGAGTAGCAACTTCATTATAATTCTTCTGACAAGTTGATTCTTTGTGTCTAGTTGACATTCTTCGATTTGATTCCATCCGCAGTATTTACTACTTACTTCATTTTCTTACTTGAGTTGAGTTGTCATCTACTTATTACAAATAGGCCTTGTCATATACCTTTCAATCTCCCCCTATTTGTTGTTAAGCATTTAACATACAAATTCCTAGAGGATAACTCAACTAACAACTAAGAAACTAATATGACATTTAAGAACTGTAAGTAAATAAATTATTCTCTGGATCATATAATACATTTCCAGATTTCTTGAGTAATTGAAATGAAAGATGTTTGTTCCTCTAGCACTGAACATAATATACAAGTAGTATTATCTTCATTTCTCAGACTCATTACTACTCCCCCTTAGGATGACAGAGATGATGTCTGTTCTCTTCTTACCACTTTTCCTCTGTTTCTCCAACTCTTGTCTTCCCTTCTCTTCCAAGGTGAATTCAATTTCCCCTTACTTGAATTATCCAACCATTTTAATAGAGGTAACAAACATGACATACATACAGCATTAAACTATCGCAGATATAAAAAATGCAAACTATGACATGTTATGCATTTTAGAAAATCCGGTTAATCATATTTACAAGAATCTTCTAAAATCAAATGGAATAGAATCCAAGCATGTTGTTATATACCCCTTTTTCTTGTTCAACAATTGAGTAATCCTCTTCTGGAAAAAGCCTTTGTTTACTTCTCCCCTTTTTATCTACTCCCCCTTAGTTGAACACTTTAACATTTTGGAGTAATCCTCTTAATAATTCTCCCCCTTAGTTGAGTAATCCTCTTAATAATTCTCCCTCAATTGTAGATAGGTAACAATTGTTGGTCCTTTTCTGAAGAAATTTCCACCTTGGTTAAGTAACATTTGAAATCTGTAACAGGGAATGGGGAAAGGGATTCGGTAAGTGTGCTAGTGTGTGATTTTACTTTGTGTTCCTCACAAGTATTTCACTCATATACTCTCTAAGTGTTTCACTCATAGAATATATATTTTCACTCTTCCTTACTTGTGTTTCACTCTTTTCTCACATCACTATATCTCTCTCAGTACGGATGACTCAGTCTTTTGTACCTGCAAGAAAGATCACCATAGCCCCTTCAAGAGAGGTCACTGGTGGTGCAATGGGGTTTCGTAAATCCCCGTCCTCAATTGAATCTATAAAAACATTTGACTTTGAAAAACTGAATTGCTTCAGGAATAGATTCAGTGAGTTGCTGATCATCTAAGATGATCTATTCCGTTAGGAATTCAGATATGTTCCATCTGGGGAGGGAGACAAGGATCTAAAATGTAGCAAATGATCTAAGTTTTCTCCTGACGCCTGTGAAGGCATGTTGATTCAGTCAGAATCATCAATCATTCTTCCTTACTTGATATGGAAGTTTAGAAAAATTGCTTCCGTCAATTCATCCTTCCTGTGACATATCAATTGCTCCCTCTTGGTCCCTTTTTGGTCCCAAGTAAGTCCTTAAATTGTTGGTCCAAAATGCCAATTGAGTTGGTCCCTAAAAATAAGACAAAATTTGTGGTTTCTTGAAAAATGCAGATGAAATTAACTCTTTGCTGATAGCCTTGGCTGACAGGCTGAATTCAATAGACTCACTCTGTTGAGAGAATGAACCTAGTAACAGTTTTGCCTTTTCCAAGTCTGTATCCTTTTGAGAGAACACAGATGAGCTAACAGTTGTCTCAGTTTATATATGAATCACCTTTCTGGAGACAGAGCTGTTGGATCACTCACATCACCAACCTTATCAAATGCAATCAAAGCATTGACTCCCTCATTCTGAACAATAAGGTATTCTGTTTAATGGTTAGAGAGAAGGAAGTGATATTGTTTGTGTGTTTGGTTCTAAGATCTTGGTTAGAGATTGATGCCAATGATTAGGATCTCACTTTTAGAAACTATTGGATTATCAAGCTCATAGATCTTTCCTACTTCTCAAAAGAGACTTGAAATAATCAGCTTATATTTATATATATATATATAAATAAAATTTAAAATTTAAAATAAATAACAATAAAAATAAAAATGCCAAGTTATAAAATAAATAAAACTATATATACTTATATATATACCAATTGTTAGAAATAATAAACAATATATACTAATTGTTGGAAAACAAACATAATATAAAATATATTTACAGTATAGATGCCAATGAAATAACAATTGTACAAAAAAAAGGAAAATCT
Organism: Oenanthe sinensis; assembly: GCA_028671895.1. Classification (NCBI taxonomy): domain Eukaryota; kingdom Viridiplantae; phylum Streptophyta; class Magnoliopsida; order Apiales; family Apiaceae; genus Oenanthe; species Oenanthe sinensis. The sequence continues at coordinate 40,080,516 of CM053801.1, forward strand.
TTTTGAGTTTTCTTTTTCAATTTGTTTGTTTGTTTTTGAAATATTTTAAGGAATATATACAGTGTATTTACAGTGCTTGAAAATAAATATGCAATTTAAAACAACATGCAATAATTAGTTCATGTTTAACATCCCTAACTCACTAACCAACTTAGAGAAAGTGGATTCATCAAGTGGTTTCGTGAAGATGTCGGCAATTTGATCTTCTGTGGGTACAAAATGTAACACCACAGTTCCGTTCATGACATGCTCTCGGATAAAATGATACCTTATGTCTATGTGCTTGGTCCTTGAATGTTGTACAGGATTATTGGAAATTGCTATGGCACTTGTGTTATCGCAAAATATTGGAATTTTAGTTAGCGCAAGTCCATAATCATTCAGCTGATTCCGTATCCATAAGATCTGTGCACAACAACTACCTGCTGCAATGTATTCTGCTTCGGCTGTCGAGGTAGATACTGAGTGTTGTTTCTTGCTGTACCAGGAAATCAACCATTGTCCTAGAAACTGACAACTTCCAGATGTACTTTTCCTGTCCATCCTGCATCCTGCATAATCTGAATCTGTATAGCCTATTAGTTCAAAACCTGTACCTTTAGGGTACCAAATTCCAAGATTCGGTGTACCCTTCAGATATCTAAAAATTCATTTAACAGCTATAAGATGAGATTCTCTAGGATCAGTTTGAAACCTTGCACATAAGCATGTTGCAAACATTATATCGGGTCTACTAGCAGTTAGATATAATAATGAGCCTATCATACCTCTGTAGCTTGTGATGTCAACTTTCTTACCAGTTTCATCTTTGTCAAGCTTTGTGGCTGTTGGCATAGGGGTTTTTGCTGGTGTAGAATCTTCTAGATTGTATTTCCTTAGAAGATCCCTTACGTACTTTGATTGGCAAATAAAAATCCCATCTTCCTTTTGCTTCACTTGCAATCCAAGGAAGAATGACAGCTCACCCATCATGCTCATTTCATACCTACTCTGCATTAACTTAAAAAATCTCTTGCACAAGTTTTCGTTAGTAGAACCAAATATAATATCGTCAACATAAACTTGGACAAATATCATATTTTTATCATGTAATTTGTAAAAGAGAGTTTTATCTATGACACCTCTAGTAAAACCATTTTCAAGTAAAAACTGAGAGAGAGTGTCATACCATGTCCTCGGTGCTTGCTTGAGTCCATAGAGGGCTTTGAATAAGAAATATACAAAATCAGCAAACTCTGGATTTTCAAAGCCCGGAGGCTGTTCCACATATACTTCCTCTTCTAACTTTCCATTCAGAAATGCACTCTTCACATCCATTTGATAGACTTTAAAATTGGAATGTGCTGCGAACGCCAGAAATATTCTGATGGCTTCAAGTCTTGCAACTGGTGCGTAGGTCTCATCATAATCAATTCCCTCTTCCTGGGAGTAACCCTTTGCAACCAGTCTGGCCTTGTTCCTTGTAACAATGCCATCACCGTCTAACTTGTTCCTGTATACCCATTTCGTGCCAATAACAGATCTATCTTTAGGCCTGGGTACCAGTGTCCATACTTCTTGCCTTTCGAACTGATTGAGTTCTTCTTGCATGGCAAGAACCCAATCTGGATCAGTTAGAGCATCTTCAATTTTCTTTGGTTCTTCTTGAGATAGAAAAACCGAAAATAAACATTCATTTGAAGTTGCACTTCTGGTTCTAACACCAACATCTGGATCACCTATGATCAATTCAAAGGGATGATCTTTGCTCCATATCCTTTCCCTTGGTAGGTTTGATCTTGATGATTCGCCTCTATATTCATTGTGATGTTGTGTTGTGCCAGTTGATCCTTCATCTCCCCCTGAGTTGCTGCCTGGATGACTTGTTGATCCACCACTGGTATTAGTAGTATCTCCAGTGTTTCCATTGTTTCCACCACTATTACCTGGATCATTACCATCATTGTTGTCATCGTCATTTCCTGCTGCAACCTCAGGTTCTTCTTCGTCATCAGAATGTGAGTCTGGATAATTGTCGAATTTTAATGACTCAGAAGAATCTTCAGTTTGGATACTTGGGAGTTTAGTGTCATCAAAAGTTACATTGACACTTTCCTTCACTTGGTGCTGATCAATTATGTATACCCTATATGCTCTTCTTGAATACCCGACAAAAATAGCTTCATGTGCCTTGGCCTCAAACTTGCCACGAAGTTCATCTCCATCCTTTAACACAAAGCATTTAGCTCCAAATACATGAAAGTACTTGAGAGTTGGTTTCTTGCCAGCCATTAATTCATAGGGAGTTTTCATATGATCTTTGTTGATCAGAGTTCGATTCTGAGTGTAACAAGCTGTATTTACTGCTTCAGCCCAGAAGTAGATAAGCAACCTTGATTCACTTAACATTGTTCTTGCAGCTTCAATCAAGGTTCGATTCTTCCTTTCTACTACTCCATTCTGTTGCGGAGTTCTTGGCGCTGAGAATTGTCTTGTTATCCCTTTGTCTGAGCAGAAGCTATTCAGAATTTCATTCTTGAATTCTGTTCCATTATCTGATCTGATTGCCCGGACAGGTAGCTTTGAATCTAACTCAATCAACTTTACATGATCAATCACCAACTGTGGAGTTTCATCCTTAGAGTTCAAGAATAAAACCCACGTGTACTTTGTGAAGTCATCTACAATCACTAAGGCATATCTTTTTCTGGACATAGACGGAATATTGACCGGACCAAATAAATCCATATGAAGCAGCTGTAGTGGTTCAGTAATATTTGTAGTGTCTGTGCCTTTGTGAGTTGCTCTTTTTGACTTCCCTTTTTGACATGCCTCACACAATCCTTCTTGTGTAAATTCCATCGGAGGCAGTCCTCTCACCAAATCCCTCTTGACTAGAGAGTTCATTGTTTTGAAGTTCAGGTGTGAGAGTTTCGTGTGCCATAGCCAGCTTTCTTCTGATGAAGCCTTTGAATAAAAACAGTTTGCTTCATCTTCAATTCCGGAGTTGAAATCAGCTACGTACAAGTTTCCTTTCCTTACTCCACGCAAGGCTAGTCTGTCTTCTTTAGAATGAGCTATTAAGCACTTCTCCTTGATAAAGTTTACTTTGTAACCTCTATCACAGAATTGACTGACGCTGAGTAGATTGTGCTTAAGTCCTTCCACCAAAGAGACGTTTTCAATGATAACATTCCCAGTATTTAACTTGCCATATCCCGTAGTCATTCCTTTGCTGTTATCTCCAAAGGTGACGATTGGGCCAGCTCTTTCAACCACGTCTGATAGCAGGGCTCTATCTCCGGTCATATGCCTTGACGATCCGCTGTCTAGGATCCATACAACCCGGTTTTCCTGTTTAACTACCTGCACATATCAAACGGATTAATTCGTCTTCGGAGCCCAAAATTGATTGGGCCCGGCATACTTAAAGAATTGACCTTTGTCAGCTTTAACAACAGATCCTTTTCGAACAACAGCCGCATCCTCCTTGACTGTACTTACTTTCCTATAAACAGTCTTAACAACTTTTTGTTTAGACTTAGGAATATATTTTTCCTTCTTGACAGGTGAAGGAATAGCAGTCTTGGATTTAGCAAATTTATTATTGATGTATTGTCTAGGTGTCATGTTCTTTTTATTAGCAGTCATGCGTTTGAAATAAGCAGTCATAGCATTAAAAGCACATAACATACAATTTAACATACCACAAGGTTTATGGCATACATCAATAGCAGACATGTTATTCACAGCAGTAGGAGTTTTAACAATTTCTACTTTAACTTTTTCAACAGATTTAAAGTTTTCAGTAGAATGGCATCTGTTGTTACTATCCCTACTTCTAACAAACTTATTGTTAGGTCTGTTCAAATCATTCTTTAAGTTCTTAGCACCTAAACCAGGAGTGGATGAACTAGCAGAGTTCACATTTTCTATTGGTCTTTTAGGTACATATTTCGCTTTCTGGACATTTACTCCTTTTATGTCCCTCGCTTGTTCCTCTCTTTTCTTCTCTTCAAGATCTTCAAGTTTAATTTCATAATCCACTATTACACAACTATCAAGAACTGGTTCTGCAATAGGAGTTATGAAAAGAGGTTTCTTAGTGTCCTTGATAACATGTGGAATACCCCTCTCTATAGCAGTCTTTTTAAAAGGGGTTATGTTACTAGCCTTTCCTACGGATTCATTATATTCATAACCTATCCCAACTTTCCGGTTAATCTCTGGTTGGTCAACTAGATCTTTCATAATGAATGAAGCAGTTCTATAGGCTTGACACCTGACCTTTTCTTTTTCAATTTTATCTTTCAAAAAAGCTTCAATTTCAACATAGCAGTTGACTCTATTAACTTGAAATGCAACATCTTCAGTTAATTTAGCATTTATAAGTTTCAGCTTTTTCAATTCAAAATTCTCATCTGATAAAACTTTGTTTTCGAAAATTAAAACTTTTATTCGATCTCTAGCATCAATTAAATTCTCACCTAGCAATTTAAACATCTTAGGACAGCTAGGGTTTACCTCAATTCCTTGTCGAGGTGGAGATTGTGATCCTTCAGAAGAAGAGGCCATTAGAGCAAAATTTCCCATTTGATCTTCTTCATCATTGTCGGAATCATCCCAGCTTTTTCCTGCTGCTAAGTATGATTTTCCCTGATGCTTCTTCAGTAGAGCGTCATATTTCTGTTTGAGCTCGTCATATGAATCCTTCTTTCTTTTCTGCTTGGGCTTTCTACAATCAGTAGCAAAGTGTCCCATTTCATTGCAGTTGAAGCAACGGATCTTGCTTCTGTCTACCATCCCTGTCTTGTATCCACCTTTTGTGTTGGATGTGCTAGAAGAACCACCTGTCTGAAATCTGTTTGCCATACGCTTGAATTTGAAACTAGGGTTCCTCCTGAATCTTGTATTTCCAAATTTTCTAGCAATCAGAGCCAGAGATTCAACCTCAAGTTGATCGAGTTCTTCCATTGAGTAGAATTTACTATCAGTTGAATTCACTAGAGTTGCACCAACTTCTACAACAATACCCTGATCAATGAGGTTGACTGAAGAAGATTCAGTCTTAGCTTTTCTGTACTCTGGTTCTTCTGCTACAAGAGCTGTAGACTTGCTGACCACCTTGCCTGTACCATATATTTCGTTCTGTTGAATCTGCTCTAGCTCATAGGTCTTCAGTATGCCATAAAGTCTTTCCAGTGAAATTTCATTCATGTCCCTTGACTCTCTGATGGCTGTTATCCTATGCTCTAGGTGTACTGGCATTGTCAGCAAAAACTTCCTACTGATCTCCTTCTTCGTATATTGTTTGCCATTGAGATTTAGATCATTTATCAGCTTGTTGTATCTCTCAAAAACTTCAGAGATACCTTCTCCTGGATTTGATCTAAAATGCTCATATTGAGACGTTAAGATTTCCAATCTGTTCTCCCTTACTTCTTCTGTTCCTTCATTTAGTATCTCTATCGTTTCCCAGATGTGTTTAGCATTTTTACAATTAACAACATGATTGTACATTCCGGGATCAAGAGATTCCACTAAAATTAACTGCAGGCTGGTGTCCAAAGTATCCAGTTCCTTTTCTGTCTCAGTGTACTCAGAAATATCTTTTTTCAAATTGTCTGTGCGGAATGAGTACACCATCTTCCATATGCTCAGGAAAGATATTTATTGGAACAGCAACACCAGTTTTTAAAATATCCTTGTACTTAGGATTTGCAGCTCGAAGAAACAAGGTCATCTTTCTCTTCCACAGATTATAATTGTCTTTATCAAATTGTGGAATTTTAATGCTACTAACTCTTTGAGTACTCATCTTTAAATAAGATTAAAAATTAATTGTTTCAAAAAATATTTTAATTTTTGATCAAAAATAATTTTTTGGGAAAAAAATTATTTCGATTAAAAAATTATTTCGAATTTAAAATAATTTTTGAGATCTGTATGAGTTCGCGGAATTTGATTTGGATCTGATATGAAAAATATCAACTAGCTCTGATGCCAATTGTTGGTCCCTGATATTGTAGAAGGGGGGGGGGGGTTGAATACAATATCTAAAATTAATCGCGGAATATTTGAATTAAAAATATTATTTTAATTACTCGCGAAATATTAATTATAATGAAATACTGTTCAAGTGAAAGATATAATTTTAACTTGATTAGTATTACAAAATTAATATTTAGAAAACTGTTATATAATTGATAAAAGTTCTAGAACAAATTTGACATGAATTGTTCGCGTTTAACAATTATATTCCAAACTCAGCACAGAAATCTGTGAATATTACAATGCAGATAAATTATTGAATTTGATCTGATTTTCTAACTTCTGAACTGAACAACAAACAATGAAGGGCTGATCTCATATTTATAGAGATTTGAAAAAGGCTGCTATGACCTTTTTCAGTATGACTTTATTTCAAGAAAATAAGTCTGTATGACTTATTTTAACACTTGTATGACTTATAAAAGACTGGGCATGACATATTTTGGTCGGTATGACTTACTGAAGCTCGGTATGACCTTTTGAAAGTTCAGTATGACTTATCCAAAGTCATATTCGGATTTTATCTAATTAAAATAAATCGGTATGACTTATTTTAATTAAACAAAATTGGTTCAGTATGACCTTTTGAGCACAGAACTCTCGGTATGACTTATTCAATGAGCTCGGTATGACTTATCAATCGGCTGCTCCGGTATGACTTTTCTTTAACAGCTTCGGTATGACTTTCTCTTTATTCAGTCGGTATGACTTTTATTAATATAATTCGGTATGACTTATTAATAAACAGTCGGTATGACTTATTTATTAGTCATTTGAATTATATTAAAAGTCATATTAAGTCATATCTTTTATAATAAATTAATTCTACTTAACTTAATTAGTTAATTTACAAATTAAATTAAATTCAACTTGAATTAATTTAATTAGATAAATTAAATAATCAATTAACATTTGATAGTAGAATTAAAATACTATTTCGTCTTGAATTATCGTGCTATCAGTCTTGAAGTCTTCCAGTCTTCGTTGTGTCTTTTGTCATAAAACCACTTGAGCTAGATGATGAATATTTATTATTTTAGTTGACACACAAATGTACTGTCTGGTTCATTTATGTCATACTATAATAAATATTCTTCATCTTTAACATTAAGCTGTGGTCTTCTGTTCTTCTTCTACTTCACTGTCTTCATTCTTCTTCTGGAATCTTCTTTAGTAGCCACTTAGAATCTTCTGAACAACTGCTTCTCTATTTTTCTCCGACGTTTGAACATATAAATGAATTTCTTCCGGTGTAGAGTAGCAACTTCATTATAATTCTTCTGACAAGTTGATTCTTTGTGTCTAGTTGACATTCTTCGATTTGATTCCATCCTCAGTATTTACTACTTACTTCATTTTCTTACTTGAGTTGAGTTGTCATCTACTTATTACAAATAGGCCTTGTCATATACCTTTCATTAATCCTAGTGCCTTTATCATTTTTCATGCATACAAATATCATGTAATTTTAATAAGGTTTAAAACAAGTTCTAGAGCAACATGCTATATGATGAACATCACACAAGGAAAAAAAAATCGATTGATATAAAAATGTATCAATCATAAATTAGGCTCAAGATCTCACAAGGTGAAGGCATGCTTCAGTACTTATTAAAATTAACAAAGATGCATTTCAAGTTTAATAATTTTCGCAAGCACATACAAGGAATCATCATATATCAAATGAATATAAGAGATGACATATCAACTAATCATGCAAAATAAATCTACAAGTATGTGTACTTATCCTTGTTAACACACTTTGAGACGAGGCAATATACAAAAAAATTTTTAACTTTCTATTTTTTTGGATTTTTTTAACATTAAGAACACCTCCCCACACTTAAGCGGTTCATTGTCCTCAATGAATAATTATGTAAAAAAAAAGTCCTAAAAATAAAATACAAAAATAAAGAAAACAAATATAAAAAGAAAGGTTAGAAATACTCCCCAAATATATAAGCATGAAGTTCTGCTTGAAAAATAAGTGAAGTGTGTCGGCTCCAAGTCGATACACCATGGGCAGTTCAACCGTCCCCATAGGGAGGTATTTCATCCCCATGGTGCCAAATATTTCTGTCCGGACATCATAAATTAACTTTATGGACCTCCAAATCCGATCTCCACCGTTCAGAATTTAGATACTGGAGTAATAAAGATACTGTCCAAAATTCAGGACGATCCGACCGTTGGAACTCCGGAAAACGAAAAAACAAGATAACTAACTCAACCAGAAAAATTGCTGCGAATTTTTCAATTTTGCACCATTTCCATCAGCTTGTTAAAACTCATTATTCCCTGAAATACTTCACACAAAATTCATCAATGCACTTTGTGGGAATACGAAAACAAAAATAAAATCTAACTAATAACATAGTCTTGGGTTGCCTCCCAAGCAGCGCTACTTTACAGTCATTAGCTTGACTTCTTACAAAATTTACTCTGATAAAGGATAGAAAGTGAAGCATCCACTTCCTCGGTCATAATCTCACCACCAAGAATAATTTCTAGAGCATCCATAATTATTTTTATCCTGCAAAATATTTCCAAACAAGCATTAAGAAATTTAAATGTTCCATCAATAATCAATAATTGAGCAAGTGCTTGTGCAGTTTTAGAAAATTTTGTGATAAAACAACGATAAAATTCACAGCCTAGAAAAGGTGGAACTCCCTTGACATTCACATGAGGTGGAGGCTCAGGTGGTGGTTTATCGGCACTCCTCACTTTCTCAGGGGCCATTAGAACATCTTGACTTATTTGATCAATGACTAAAGAGATAATTTCATCTTCTCCTTCTTCTTCAGCTTGAGACATAAGAGCTACTTTGAATGCATTATCAAACCAATTTTGTGAATGATCATCTTGGACAATATTTTTCATCACGTCAACTTGAAACAATTGAGTTGTGAGTGATATTTTAGGCACACATGGTTGAGAAGAAACAACCATCTCAATATTGCTTTCTTTCGTTACCTCTACTTCACTCACAACATCTTCAACAACCATAACAATCATATCACCAATGGTATACTCCTCCTTTTTAATAGTTACATCATCACCTAGCATTGACAAATTAACATTCTCAAGATCGTTATCAAGAGTGATGACACTCTCTTCCTCTTCTGGTTGGATATGAAGTGATGATAAAAAGTCGAGTTCACTTGTAATGGAATAATTAGCCAATTGTGCAATTTGAGTCTCCAACGTCATATTTTGAGTTTTTAACTCATTGATCTCCTGCATCAATTCTCTCAACATCTCGTTCGTCTGTTTAGCTTGCACATCTACATCAGATAGAAAAGCTTGTGGCTCTTGTTGTATTGAAGAATATTGATATTGTTGCAGTGGTGGTGACCCATATTGTTGTTGATAATACTGTTGCTGAAATTGGTGTTGATCATGATATGATAAATTCTGAACATCATTGTCCACGTAAGAGAAATCAGATTGATCCACTCATTCTTGATCACAAGCGTTAAAATATTGGGTATACCCATATCCTTCTTCTTGAAAATCATTCAGTTGTCCGAATTGAGAATCATGAGAATTATAGGCATTGTAGGAGCATTCGAAACCATAGTGACCTTGAACACCACAAATTTGACAGAAAGTGTATGTTTTATGGGTCACTTGAGACATCTCATTGATACTCATTGGACACATATCAGGCTATATAGTCTTCAACGAGGCAAGTTCTTGAGTTCGTGCCTCTAGTAGAGAGGAGAAGAGTGCAAAATTATCAACTTCATCCATTGTATACCTGAAAACACTCAACAAAGCCAAGAAGTAAAATATGCCTCAATTGGAATAAAAGTTCCAATGAGACAACAGAAACAATCTAAATAACCAAATCAAAATCAATAAAAACTATGTCGTCACCCCGGCAGCGGCACCAAAAACTTGATGCGTTTTATTTTATCTATGACCGCAAGCGCACGGTGTCTGTTGTTAGTAGAGAATGGCAAGTGGGTCGTATCCACAAGGAGACGGGTTTTATCGATTTTAAGTTAATTATCACATATTGTTTCAAGAGCAAACGAATATTTGAAGATATTAATTAACTACTAATTAAAACTAAACTAACACTAATAAAATAAAACTAATATAATATATTAAAAATCTAGGGCAATCAGGTCCACCATGCTTACACTATAACTGGCTTATAAGCTAAAATATTAAAAGTGGTCATGCAACTAGAGTTTGTTAATCTCTCTCAAGTATCAACACTCTCGAAACATGCTTACACAATTAACAACTTTTAGTAATTCAATTAGTCAAGTAATTAGAGCAGTGTTAATCTCTCTCGAGCATCAACGCTCTCAGAAATCCAATGATGCTCTCGCACTCAAATTCAATTCTGCTAATCGTATGTGTGCCTCTAGTAAGTAAATCTCTCGATCCATACCCCTATTTGCATAGAATCAATTCATGATATCGGCCGATTACATAAATCAATAATTAAAACATATCAATTAGAATTACACATAACCCATCAAACCACTGTAAAAATCATGTCAATATTATAGTGCAAACATGGCTTCCCCTTAAGCCCTAGAAACAACTACTCGCTAATAATTAAACAAGTAAAACAACTAAGAACAAAAATAAACATAATTAAACTAATAAGAATTAAGAAAAGATTGGATAAGAAAACCTTGAATTATCCTTGTCATATGAAAAAGTCATGGCATCCATTCATCTCTATCTAACCCTAATATTATCTCTACTCTACTCTAATAATATTAATGTCTAATAATACCTAATACATAATAATCTGATATATCTCTATATAAAAAAGTATTTTAATGCTTTAAAACAATTACAAAAGGGTTTCCTAAATCGAGTAGAATTATTCATTATAAAATTCGTAGTTGACTTTTCTGTCCAGTTTATGGGCTGATACAGTAAAATTCTTCTTGTTGGCCCACTCCTGAATTAAAGATAATTCCACAAGCTTCGCATGGGCTGTAAGATCGTTCAATTCTGACTTTTAAAACTCAAGATATGGCCCAAACAGTGTACGCAGCGCGTGCAGCCCAATAAATACGAATTTTCTTCTATTTTATCTCCAAAATAATTCTTTAAGTCCAAATCCTTTCAAGTTTAGGAATTTCTTCTTTTCTGCAATAAAATATTAAAATCTATTAAATAAATATCCAATTAATGCAAAATACTATTAAATATGAGAATAAAAATCCTATAGAATATATATAAAAATATATTCTATCAGTGAGTCAGAAAAGAAAGACAAGTTCAAGAAAAAAGAAGATAGAGATGGGAGATCAAAGACTATTGATAAGTCAAAGATTAAGTGTTACAAGTGTAACAAGATGAGGCACTTTGCTACTGAATGCATGAGTAAGGAATCAGGAAAGTCTTTAATCACATCAAAGAAGGATTGAATGGATTCCTCAGATTCTGAACAAGAAACAAATTATACACTCATGGCAAACACTGATGCTCTAAATTCTGATAAGGTACCAGACTCTGTTTTTAATTTTCAAACTGACAATATCTATGAATTAAAGTCTTTTCTTAGATCTTTGCATGTTAGTTTTAAATCACAGATTTTGGAGAATGAAAGATTAAAATCTGAAATCCGAACTATGACTGCTAGGAATAACATGCTTGAATCTGAAAACTCTGATATATTAAAAATTAAGAAAGACTTTGATAATGCTATTCACATGCAAACACAATTGGAAATTCAAGTTGAATACCTAAAATCAGAAATAGTAAAAGAAAAGTAAACCTTCAGAGTTTGGACAAACTCTGGAAAGAGAGTCCAACAAATGTTGATTAATAAGAATTTATATTAATATAAATTTTCAACATTATAAACTTTTATAATAAATATCAATAAAAATATAATATAAAAAATAAATTTATTTAAATATTAGTCATCCCGTGTGAATAAGCTTGTTACTAATTATTTTCCAATTGGAATTTTAATTATTACTTACTTTCAAATTAAGATTTTAATTATTATTTATTTTTTAGTTAAGAATCTAATTAGTAAATATTAATTGATTCTAATTATAAGTCTTATTAAAATAAGGGTATTTATCAAAATACTACTTTTTAAATTATTTGTTTCCATTTTACCATCTTTTGATTTTTTTTTTGTAAAAATACGGTTTGCAACCAAAAGCAACAAGATGCATCTTGTTTTTCAAAATGCAACTAAAAAATAATTATTTTCACTAAAATTTAAAGTTGCATTTGTGGTTGATTTCGATTTATTTCAGTTGTAAATATGGTTGCAAAGTTTCAAAACCGTAATTTTGCAAATTATTTTAAAAAAAAATCGTATTTTTGCAATTTTTTAAAAAAATTCATATTTTTGCAAAATATTTCTAAAAGAGTCAGTATTTTTGCAAAAACATTTTATCCTTGGCTATTTTTCAAAAAATCCCAAAAAATAATTATTAATATAAATTGACTTATTCCCTAACAAAAATAATTTTAATAAAATTAGCCTCCATAAAAAGATATCCAATCCATTAGCTCGGTAACTGCTTCATTTGGCAGGCCTGAGTCCTGACTGAGTTCTAGTATTGTACATCAATTTGATAATGCAATTACACCAGTTCTGACTGAGTTGTAGTACATGAATTATTTATCTTCAGGCAACTTTGGAGTGTTTCCGTGTACACAATTTGATAATGGCAATTACAAACGGGGACAAAAAAATAATTATACTAATTATGCCAACTACCAGAAAATCACATCAATTAACTAGAGGTCATAACTTGAACTCAACTATATGCATTTCAGTTAAAGTGATCATAACTGGTCATACTTTTCCTACTGCCATCTAGTAGCCACTGTGGTTTCAGTGATTCAGATAGATGGTTACAACCTTGCAAGTGGCAGTGGCGTCGAGTCAGACTGATCTAGGCTGATGCTGAAAACGATGGCGGTTCATAGCAGAATGAGCAGAGCTACTTTTGGTTTCCTTGGGTTTTTCTGTCATTGAGTCTATCTGTTCCAAAATATCCACAACTTCTTTCATGGAGGGGCGCTTTTTCATATCAGTTTCCAAGCATTTTAGTGTCAGCTGAGCAGCTTGTATTGCTGCTTTTGTTGAATATTGTCCTTGTATACGTGCATCCATGATGGTTTTGAGCTTCCTTTTCTGTGAGAGAAAGGGCTTCCCCCAATTTATTAAATTCTGCTTACTGCTTGGACGTTTCATGTCAAGTGCTCGTAAGCCTGTCAACATCTCAAGCAACACAACCCCAAATCCATAGACATCGCTCTTCACATATAAATGACCTGTCAATAGTGGCACATCCAAATTGAGAACAAAAATTCTCTTTCTAGTTTTTGAAGTCAAGAAAATATGGAAAACAAAATTCATTAGATCCCTTTTTCCTTTTCCAGTTTTCTTACCATCTTGGTCATGAAAATATCCAAGGAAAACTGGTAGTTACCTTGGCTTTACTTGAAATGGAACTTGCAAATATGGGAATCTTAAAATGATCACTCTCCTTGTCTTTTCTATGTTTGGTTACCTTTTGTGCAAAGTGTCTTTATAGAGATTAAAATCAATCATTAAGCACTCACCTGTTGCAACATATTCAGGAGCAGCATAACCATAGGTTCCCATTACTCGAGTTGTGACGTGGGATTCTCCACCGTCTGGACCCAATTTTGCCAAGCCGAAGTCTGATATTTTTGGATTGTAGTCCTGTGAAAGATAAAAATAAATGGTTTTCAGAATCACTGGGAACTTGTAGATTTTTCTAGCAGGCAATCCACTGGAAGGATGCAGAAGGGACAATTTGGTTTCTTCAACATAGTTGAGGTTTGAACTTGTTGATAAGAAAAACAGGTGTAGCTAACTCTCTAGACTTTTAAGTGTAATTTTGTCAGTAGCCTAAAAAATCAATGTGAGAAGAAAATGAAATATTTAAGAAAGAACAAGTAGAAGAGGTAAGATAATATATATGTGTGTTTATGTGTGTGCATAATAAAGTGGAACTCTTTAGATTTACATTTTGAAAAGGACCAAATTACAAAGGAGAACAAAAATACTTAAAAAATCCACAAATTCATAGTGTTGCCTTACTAGGCCTCAAATATGCAGATTGCATCTCGTAGTAATCATTTATACTGATCAATACAAACAATAAAAAGAGTAATACGGGTAGAAGTAAAGAGTTCAGAAAGAAGAAATATGGCATCCGGAATCTGATGTAAGAGCTATTTCTACTTTTGTTTCCATCTTTGACCTTTTCGTTCTAATATCTTAATCCTCAATGAATTCTCAGGATCAAATTTTACTGTATATGTTAAATACCAAAGATATAATTATCCAGAATCTCACCCCATCAAGCAGTATGTTAGAGGCCTTAAAGTCCCTGTAAATAATTTTCTTTTCGGAATTATGCAAGAAAGATAGTCCTCGTGCAGCTCCGATTGCTATTTTTAGTCGTTTGTCCCATGAAAGTGGTTCAGTAGCAGAACTCCCTGAACAACATAATCCAGCAAGTAAAAAAATTTATTACCAAGGACTCAATGAGCAATATTATCTTGCTTCTTTTCTATTTCTTTTCAAGTTCTTACTTCTAAAGAGATGGTTTTCCAAACTCCCTTTCTGCATAAATTCATAAACAAGTAAAAGGTCTTCATCCTCCCAGCAGTATCCCAATAACTTAACCAAGTTAGGATGAGAAAGTGTTCCTAAAAAGTTCACTTCTGACTGCATTTCAAATGAAGAAGCAACCACAGAGTTGGTAAACAAGATATGTCAATATTTAAGCATAGAAAGACCAAGCAACATTGTAGTTGCATATGTAAATAATGTAAATAAATAATGAGAAAGTGCGGGGTACATAACAAAAGATAATTGATGATATCACCGATTAACTAAAGAATCTTAAGAGTCTACAATCTTTTCAATTCTTTTTCTTTTTAAAATCATCTTAATACAAAATTATATTAGGATGACGGATTTGGTTTTCATGACACATGAAATTATCCGGATAGGGATCAGTATTAGCATCATGCCTGGACACTATGCCAACGGTGTGAGGTTTGGCAACTGAATCGATGACTAATAGGGAAAAAATAACATTACGCAAAAGAAAAAGAAAAGGGAAGGACAAATATTTTCACTGCACAAGGATGCAAAACTTCTATGATTTTTTTTTGTTGAAAATGTAGTTGAAGAATCAACCTTTTCATTTTCTTTTGTGTACATCTCCATATCTAAATATTAATCAACTTTTTTAGCTGTATTTTACCTATCTGGAGAAATTAATACCCATAACTCTAGTCTGGATTCTAGACTCAGACTTGTACTCCAAACATGCACCAGAGCCCTTATAACTAACTTCATATCACTTGCTCGTTGGCTCAAGGTTAGTCCTATGCAACAGTAAATTGCAAGTGCAAGGCTGTAATGGTCCACCTAGCAAGTATTGCTGCCGTTTTGATAAACATTTTATAGTTAATCATGTCAACTACTACTAGAAGTCCTATAAATGATGAATATTGTGAAATTTCAGCGATATCTTTTATGCCAAGCCTACAAGGACAGTTAAGTCTGTAGCCAAATTTTAATAGCTAATCCTTATATTTCACTACTATAGCTCCAACTCCCCTTAGAAAACTCAAGCAACAAGAGTAACTTTAGATGATTTTCCAGAAAAGTACATCCCGTTTCAATTTCCGTACTGTAGCCGTCCCACAAATTACAATTTGATCAATATCCTCAGGTGTAGCCGTCCCACAAATTATCATAACTTCCTGTTCATCATACTCAGAAGAATTATCAGCTTTTTGACATGTTTAGTCATTTTCTGACAGGAGTCCTTTTCTTACTAGTGTGATAACTAATCCACAACGTTGAAACATTTCAAAGAAGACCATATGAGCATACATTTTTACATTCAGCTAAAACTGCAACACATTTCTGTCATTGGAAAGTTCCAAGACTATAAACCATTTCACATTATACAGTAATCCAAACTTAAGTCTTGCAGTTGAGCTCTGAAGTAAACCTAAGTGTCGAATCCTAAACTTATTCCCACCAAAATGTGATGCTCGATAGCCTGAATAAAACATTACCCCTACAAACTTAAGTACTTAACTAAACAAAGACCAACATTTTTTAATTAAAAAAATTAAAACCCAATTCATACCATAAAGTAGTGTTTTTCTGCTAAACAAAATTACCACAAAAACTTACCTGCCATTCTTGAAACCCTTGCACACTTTCGTGATTCAATTTCTTTATAGCAACCATCATTCCAGTGCCAACTTTAGAGGGTGCAAGGGTCTTCTCATCCACCCAACCCTTATAAACAGTCCCGAAACCTCCCACGCCTAACACTGTATCAGATTTAAAACTTTTAGTAGCATTTTTCATATCCGAGAAACTATAAACCTTGAGACTCGGGGTAGGCAGTAATCCTCCAAATAAAGAAGTCTCATTGTCACCGCTTGCTGCAGCAGAAAATTGGTTTTGGCTCTGTTCACCTGCACTGCTGCTTGTAACTGAGAAGCCACCACCATTGCTATAAAATGTCTCTAAAAATAACACACCAAAATTTCGCAAAAAATTTACTCAATTGATATGACACTTGGCCTTGTGAGAGCGAATTGCCCGAAAGTATTAAACCATCAAACACAAACCAAAACAACCATAACTCTAAAACTACATAGAGAAAAATCAAATGTATAAAACATCCAAAAAAAGAACCCAAAAAACAAAAAGTAAAAGACAAGAGATAGATACAAACCAGTAGTTGTAGTGGAAGGTCTAGTACTTGGGGTGGTACTAGGATTTGAGTTTATGTTTGAAATTGGACCTGTGCCTGTGCTAGCACTTTTTGAAGATTTCAAGCAATTACCCATCTCATCAATCTCTCTATCTCCCACTACACATCCTCCCTCACACAATATTTTCTTGATCTTTTGCTATTAAAAGGAGGCAACTTGATGTACAAATGTTCTTTTAGTAAAAAAAAACAAGAATTGAAATGTTTCTTTCTTGTTGTAATTCTACAAAGTTGAAAGCTTTTTGATTGGTTAATCTTGTTTTTATTTCTAAATGTTGGTAGATGTTGTCATTGGTGGTCCTCTTTTCTTGCAACTATCATTTTCTTTTTTAGTATACTTTTCAACAGCACAGTCCACCCATCTCATTCATCATTCCCTTTTTTTTACTGCAACAACAACTTACTTAGAATCCACAGTTACTTTTCACTGTGCTCTGCAAATTAACAAGTCAATCCCCAGAACCCATTATTGCATCACACTCTAATCTGTACAAAATTTTTGTAAAAACACTGTATAAAATTTCTGTGCTTGTGTTTATTTTTCTGAAAAAATCGGTTGTAGCTGTCAAAAATTGGTCAAAATTAATATTATTTTAAAACAAATTAAATTTTTAAAAAATTTAATAATCGCTATATATATCTATATATATATATATATATATAAGTTGAGTTATAGAGAGACCTAATTTATCAAAGGACAACATAATCCAGACTATTCATTAAATATAAATTAACTAAATTATAAAATACAAAATAAAGTAGTGATTAGATTCAATTATATCATAAGTATTTTATGTAGATATACGGTTCGAATTTTATGAAATATAGAAACATGTTTGAGAATGTTTGAATTTATGGAAAGAAGATAATGAAAATATTTGATTGATTGATTAGGTTTTGTATTATAATCGTTTATCACCAAATTACACCCAACAAACACTGTATTTGATTTACAATTATCACCAAATTTTTGGTGCACAATGGTGCATTGGGAAGATTTGTGTTGGTGTTTCCGATTATGTAGGGCCCAGACCTGTTCATTGAATTCTTGCGACCAGAAATTACAATGGGGAGTATGTGCAGCTTCTTGGGACCAGAAAGGTTCCTGTAGTTCATGGGTAATTGTTTCTATCCTGAGGAGGGTTTGTTGGGGTTTAGAAGATGGATATGCTGCACACCTGGTGTTAGTCGCAAACTTTTATTGGTGGTTAGATGTCCTGGGAATGTTGATTGCAGGTGGTGCTGCAATACGGTGGGCTGGATCCAGATGGCTTGGAAGCATATATATTTGTGCAAATTAATCCGGGCCCTGCAATTCTGTGATATAGTGTCGGATAAGTGTATGCATAGGAGCATGTATACAGGATTGCAGCAGTGTTCGATCTATCTGGTTTGTCGATAATTTAAAGAGTTGGGTGGCTGCAGAGAATGTTCTTTGTAGCTTGAGTCCCATGCTGGGATACCAGACCTGCAGAAATTGTTTTTTTGCCAAGTAGACCTGCAGAAATTGTGCAGACTCTATTATAGAATCTATAACAGGTTGCAATTTGGCTCTAGACCTGCACACCACCTGGTTGTAGTAAAATTCTGGAGAAGTTATGCGCAGGAGGCTTGTGACAAGTTTTTTATTTCTCAATGCAATTCCTAGAAATGCAGAATGAACATTCTTGGAGCATGATGAAATTTTAAAAAAAAAATTAATAATACATTAAGTAGAACACTTATAAAATGAAAGCATATGTATTTGTTATGCCCAATATTTGGACATGGGTCCTAGGCAGGCCCAATGACATAAATTGGCCGGCCCACCTCGCATCTGGGCTCACATGGCTTCAAAACCAACATCCAGTTCGCATCGTGCTAAAGATGATAAAATATTCTAAGGCCCTTGGCCTAGCGTGAGGTCGCATCGCTAGCTCACCAGCCTTAGACTCACTCACCTTCAAGAAGGAAGAAAGAGGAGAACCGGCCCCCAGCCCGGTTCACTTCTCATCATCACCTCTCAGGTCGCATAGATTTGCCAGAGAGGCCCTCAGTCCGGCTCGCTTGGCCCGGCTCACTGCCTCCGGATCGCTTCGCTAGCCCGGAGTACTTAGCACAGATTTCTCATAATTGGCTGAAAGGCTCCTAGCCTCATGGGCTCACCTCACTTGATATTATTATCTAATCTGAAGACTATAGAAGGCCCCCCAGGGTAATATCTCAACATACTTATCTATTTGAAGACAGCTAGCCCCATGGGCTCTCATCTCATCAAGGGATCCGCACATGATCACATCACGCACAACCGCTCTCGTGAGGCCACATCACGCACAACTGCTCCCGCGAGGCCACATCGCGCATAACTCCCTACGGGAACCCCTTGCTCTACAACTCCATGACAGCCCCCGGAGCCTAACGGGCTTGGGCCATGGCAGTTACAGACATCTGGGAAGTTTGCCCTCCACATCCACACAGACTTGGGCCAAAGCCCAGCACGTCTAAGGATTTGGGCCTGATGGACCGAACCAATACCTAGCCCATATAGGTAACTTGTCCTCCAAGAACTATGTGTGGCTTGAACCCCTATATAAAGGGTACGTAGGCCTCTTGTTTCAGTTGAGACAACAGTTGGCAGCAAGAGAACACATATTTTCTCTGGCCTTCTAACGAATCAACAACAAGATCAGCTACCAAAATCCATCACTTTCCTCCCGTGTTCTTCGCGTTCTTCATCAAGTTCATAGCAAAATCATCATATTTTGCTCTGTGATTCCAGCAAACCTCCAAATTACTGTTATACCAGTTTCTCCCTATAACAATTGGCGCTAGAAGGAGGGGCTACTTGACATCTGAGGGAGAAGGATGTCTAACTCTAGGAGAACCGGAAACTCATCAGAAAGTGATAGAGCTGAGGATGACGAGACCCCGAGACATGCCAACGAGAACCCGCCTCAGACTGACCCCAAACTCTTGGAATTCCTGGATGAGATGGGCCAACAGATGCTCGAGTTCAACAAGAGGATAAGGCGGATGGAGAGGAGAAGCGCCTCTAGGAAGGCTAGCACGAGCGCCCGGCGAAGAATGAGGAGAGCCAACAAGTCTAAGCAGCTCTGGTCGACCGTGAAGCCTCGTGACCTCATGAATGACTTTGATGATGAAGCCGTAGATACAGGAAATGATGAATCACTAGAGTGGGATGAGGTGCCCCCTAGTCGGGCGCGGCAGGCCCATGAGACCCCTCCCAGGTCGCTTCATGGCCCAGCCCCCTCTGAGGCGAAGGCAACCAGTGTTTTTGACAGGGTCGGGAGAAGACTAACAGAGCACGATCTAAGGATAAAGCTGGAGAGAGCCCGAGCAAAAAACACTGAGGAGAGACCCCTGAGTCCGGTACATGAAGCGGAAGGACCCCCTCGCCATCGCGAGCGTGCTAGGTCCCTACATCGTGCTCGTAGACCGGAGAGGTCCCCTCTCAGAGAATAGAGGAGATAATCAAGGCAAAGGAAGAAATGAGAAAGCTCAGTCTTTGGTAAGTGAACAAGGTGGAGGCCGAAGACATGAACAAGGATCGGCTCCATCACACAGAGCCATCAACAGTAATAGATCTCCCCAACGGGATAACTCGAGAAGTCACAGTCAGGCGCGGCAGGCCCATAAGACCCCTCTCAGGTTGCTTCATGGCCCAGCCCCCTCTGAGGCGAAGTCCACCAGTGTTTTTGATAGGGTCTGGAGAAGACTAACGGAACATGATCTAAGGATAAAGTTGGAGAGAGCCAGAGCTAAAAACACTGAGACGAGGCCCCCGAGTCCAGCATGTGAGGCGGAAGGACCCCCTCTCCATCGCGAGCGCGCCAAGTCCCCGCATCGTGCTCATGGACCGGAGAGGCCCCCTCCCAGGGGAAGAAATGAGGAAGCTCAGTCCGCGATAAGTGGAGAAGGCGGAGGCCAAAGGCGTGAGCAGGCACCACCTCCATCACATAGAGCCAGCAATGAAAACAATAACGAGGAGAGGCTGGGAAACCTTCGCATGAACGATCTTAGATAGCTCTTGGAGCGTATGGAGAAAGAGAAGAATGCTCCAAATCCTATCTCCTCTCAGTCGCCTTTCACTAATGAGATCCGGGTCGCACCTCTACCCGTCATCTTCAGAAACAATCCAAATCTCACTTTCAATGGTGATACTGATCCAGCCGAATACCTAATCCGCTTCAATATTGAGATGGAGGTCTACCAGGTTTCCACTCTAGCCCGGTACCGGCTATTCGCCGCCTCTCTCAGAGGCAGTGCCCAACAGTGGTTCTCCAAACTCAGGCCCATTATGATCGACTCTTGGGAACTACCGACAACATTATTTATTGCAAGACTTCGTATGAATAAATCATCCTAAGTCTCGGGGGTAGTAATGTTATATAAACACCTCTTCGAGCTGATATAGGTCCGGACTATGATAATGTGTGGCCAAAATACGCGAACTAGGCGAGGCCTAACGGCCAGCCAAGCGACGCGATGTGGCGCCAGCGACGTGAGGCCATAAAAATAAAGGCTAGCGACGCGAGGCCAAAGCCACAGGCCCCGTTACAGCGAAGTATAGGCCAGCACGAAGGCGAGGCCACTTCTGTTCGAAGAAACTCGAACTGGGCCCCCTCATGCGAGGCCAAATATAAATGGGCAAATTGAAACGAACTCAAGAGTAGCGACCTAGAAGCAGTTGGTCATTTTGCAAATATGAAAAGCAACGAAGTCTGCTAATCAATGAAGCAATGCAATCCCTCAAAACGATCAGAAATAGCTATGACAATGTGTGGCCATAAATCGTAAAGCTAGGCGAGGCCTAACGGCCAGCCGAGCGATGCGACGTGGGGCCCGCGTCACCACATAAATGGACGATGCGAGGCCACAACCACGTGCCCCTTTGGAACGAGCTCAGGCCAGCATTAGTGCGAGGCCACTCGGTTCTAAGGCATATGAATCGGGGGCCCCATGCGAGGCCATAAACATGCGAAGAAAAGCTAAGTGGTGCGAGGTCATTAAAGCAACCACAAAATAGTTGTGCAAAATCAAAAGAAACACGCAGCATAGAGATGTAACATGCAACACGAGCAGAGTATTGAAACATGCATAAAAGAAAGGGATGCGAGCAGAAGGAAGATTGAAAAGTTTAAAGCGTTGGAAATAAATCGAGTTAATACAAGTGCGAGGCATAGTTGGTGCTCGCAACTCATCAAATTCACCCCAATGTAGCAAGGCGAATTGGTCAGCGTCTTCAGGGAGGCCTAAATATCAGTCCGGTTCATCTTAAAGGAGACCTCATAATCAAAGATCCAGTGTGACATCAGGTTATTCTAAAAAATTGGAGACATTAAATGGTTATGTTTAAATACATTAAAAGCTGTTAGTCACGAAGCGGGGCTGACGAGCCAGCTTGGGCCAGCTTCATGATGCGAGGCTGACGAGCCAGCATCATGAGGCGAGGCCGACGTGCCAGCTTTGGGCCAGCTTCATGATGCTAGGCTGACGAGCCAGCATCATGAAGCGAGGCCGACAAACCAGTATCACAAGGAACAACTCATGTATTAAATCATCATCAATGCATTATGAGAAGTGATCTGATTCTAGTGCGCTTCAATTCATGAGCCGGACTGACATGAGCTCACCTCGTTAGCCGGCATAACTTGAGCTCCCCTCGCTAACTGGTCTCACACGAGCTCCCTTCACTATGCGGTTCTACATGGTCTTCTAATCAAAGCCAGACTAGCTAGCTCACAATCTTATAGCTAGCTCATATCCTTCAACTCCGTTCACTATGTATCAATAATTGTTGAAGTTCATGCAGTTCGGGTCGAGCTACGTCAATGTGCGGCCAGAAATTGCAAAGCTAGGCGAGGCCTGTTGGCCAGCCAAGCAATGCGACGTGGGGCCCCGTCGTCACATAAGTGAACGATGCGAGGCCATAACCACGGGCCCCGTTTGGACGAGCTCAGGCCAGCATAGGTGCGAGGCCATTTAGTTCCAAGATGAACGAACCGGGCCCCCCATGCGAGGCCAAAAGTAAAAGTAAAATGACCTGGAAACAGCTATAAAAAATAATAATGTGATGCAACAGTGCAAACATGAAACATATGGATGCGATGCGAACAGAATGATAAATGTGAAGTGATATCGATGTGTACCGGACTCAGTCCGAGCTCGCTTTGCAGGACGTTTCTTAGTTGAGCCCTCGATGGCTTTTCCGCCTCGACCAGCGACTCTGAGGTCAAATTGGTTCTCAAATCGCGAGCCGCGAGCACTCGAGGAGAAGATGGTCTCGTTGAGGAGCTGCTCGCACCATCACCCACAGGCTTCGCGCCAATATAGATCGGCTTCTCAAGCCCGGGCTAGTCGGGAGGTACATAGGCCTCGCCATCGGAGTCCTCGAGAACGAGCTAATAATTTTCCAGATCAATCACTCGGATCACATGGAGCCCAGATCACCGGTCCGGTTCGCATGGATCCCAGATCGCTAGCCTGAGGTACTTCTCAGGAAATATTTCACTAAATCCTGAAGGCCTGGCAGATCGCTTCGCATGGAAGGACCGTGGTATCGGTTCTCGTCTGATTCCACCTCGCATCGCCAATGGCGAGGAGGAATCGGGGGGTAGTTGTTATGCCCAATATTTGGACATGGGTCCTAGGCAGGCCCAATGACATAAATTGGCCGGCCCACCTCGCATCTGGGCTCACATGGCTTCAAAACCCACATCCAGTTCGCATCGTGCTAAAGATGATAAAATATTCTAAGGCCCTTGGCCTAGCGTGAGGTCGCATCGCTATCTCACCAGCCTTAGACTCACTCAGCTTCAAGAAGGCAGAGAGAGGAGAACCGGCCCCCAGCCTGGTTCACTTCTCATCATCACCTCTCAGGTCGCATAGATTTGCCAGAGAGGCCCTCAGTCCGGCTCGCTTGGCCCGGCTCACTGCCTCCGGATCGCTTCGCTAGCCCGGAGTACTTAGCACAGATTTCTCATAATTGGATGAAAGGCTCCTAGCCTCATGGGCTCACCTCACTTGATATTATTATCTAATCTGAAGACTATAGAAAGCCCCCCAGGGTAATATCTCAACATACTTATCTATTTGAAGACAGCTAGCCCCATGGGCTCTCATCTCATCAAGGGATCCGCACATGATCACATCACGCACAACCGCTCTCGTGAGGCCACATCACGCACAACCGCTCCCGCGAGGCCACATCGCGCATAACTCCCTACGGGAACCCCTTGCTCTACAACTCCATGACAGCCCCCGGAGCCTAACGGGCTTGGGCCATGGCAGTTACAGACATCTGGGAAGTTTGCCCTCCACATCCACACAGACTTGGGCCAAAGCCCAGCACGTCTAAGGATTTGGGCCTGATGGACCGGACCAATACCTAGTCCATATAGATAACTTGTCCTCCAAGAACTACGTGTGGCTTGAACCCCTATATAAAGGGTACGTAGGCCTCTTGTTTCAGTTGAGACAACAGTTGGCAGCAAGAGAACACATATTTTCTCTGGCCTTCTAACGAATCAACAACAAGATCAGCTACCAAAATCCATCACTTTCCTCCCGTGTTCTTCGCGTTCTTCATCAAGTTCATAGCAAAATCATCATATTTTGCTCTGTGATTCCAGCAAACCTCCAAATTACTGTTATATCAGTTTCTCCCTATAACAGTATTGAAATTTTGCAGAACACTTCGCAAACATTTTATAAATCTAAAATTTCAGTTAAAAACTTTAAAGATTAAAAAAATTTTAGATAAACACTTCATAGATCAAATTTTTTTAGATAAACACATTGTAGATCACCTAGTAAAACACTTTTGCATACACTTTGCAAAACACTTCGTAGAGAAAAAAATATTTCGTAACACTTTTCATAGAAGATTGTGCGGTTGACCTTGTAGATCACTTTGTAGAACATTTCATAAATAAAACAATATTAAAAAATATTTTTGCAGAACACTTTATACATCAAAAAATTTAATTAAACATTTTGCAGAACAATTCATGGATTAAAATATAACATTAAGGAAACCTGAAAAAATTAAATTTTGGTTAAACACTCTACGAAACACGTATAATTCTTTAATTATAATATTAAAATGTTAAAATTTTTTGACTGATCTTTATAATTAAAATATTAAACTCCTAAATATAATAAACATTTACATTATAATATGTTTAAACATATATATTAATATTATAAAATTAAAATATTTTAATGATAAACAAACATGAGACTATTGGTATTGTCATAATTTTCTTATTATAATATTGACGAACACCTTAACGAATCTCAAATAAATAAATATTATATGAATAACTAGTAATATTATTAATTATTAGTCAATACCTTAAAAATATTTAAAATTATAATATTAGATGAACAAGTAAGAGAATCTCAAATTTATCACATTTTTGTAATTACAAACTCATATAATATTGAAGTATTAAAAAAAATCACAATTTAAAATATATTAAAATCAAATATTATCGAAATATTGATGAACGCCTTAAATAATTTTACACCTTATTATAATTCGGTGGAAATAATCTTATTGTATTTGAATATTCTTTTTACTATGTGATCTATTAAGATTTTACTTTTTATTGTTAGGATTGTACAAAATATTTCACAATAAAATTTATTTGATTTCTATTAAGTGTTCTACTAAAAATTAATTTTATTATAAATTTAATTAAAAATATATTTTTTTTCATATTAATTTTTATAGAGTAATAGTAATACACTTATCTTATTTAAACGTAAGATTGTATTGTATGTTCTATTAAGTGTTTTAAGATTATACTAAATATTATATTTTAATAATACTCTTTTACGAAATATTATAAGATCCCACTAAGTGTTCCCCTAATAATTAATTTATTACATTTTCAACTAAATTTTGTTTTCTAATATTAAGATTATATATATACACTTTTTTAATATAAAATTAATTAAAATTCTACCAAGTATTATTATAATTTTTCATAAATATTAATATTATTATTCTATTGAGTATTACAAATATATTTAGTAATGTTAGTCAACCTAAATTGTATAATATTTATTAAAATTTTGATTATAATATGTTTATTATTATCATTATTTAAAATGCACTAAATTTTCTACCAACTATTTTTTATGTTTTTTTTGATAAGCAAACAAATTTTATAAATCAGTAAATCAGTACGACACCAGCACAAGACATACCACCTGAAAACATGACCAAAGCTAGAGACCAAAGGAGAAACAACAGCTAAGCAATTTAAAAAACTGAAATGCAAGGCCTAACATACTCAATGAACTACTGAATATTTAGAGAAACTGCATTTGAGATTCCTCGAACTTAGCCGTTTCTGGTAGAACTTGCTCCACATCCATTAGCTCTGTTGGGAACGCAAATTCTTGATTGTTTAGAACCGAGTCACAACCTGCTTATAACTACAATACTTAGCAATTTGGTTGAGGAGGGGTTCTAAAGTTCCTATTATGAGCATACTCAAGAACCCTCTTAATAGAGACTCCAGGGACCACTTGCTTCTCCATATCTATGATTTCTTTACTAAATTCATCAGAAATATAGAACAGGTCTTTGTTATCAATCAAAGATACAGCTTTCTGACAAAGAAAACCATTCACAGATATGACACTATCAGCATAGATTTTCTGTTTTCCTTTTCCTCTATTTAATTCAATAGCCTTACCTTCAAAGGGAGGAACCTCGTCCTGGTCCATCTCATTCATATTTTCAATCTCACGTGCACACTCTTTATTCACCACAGAAATATTAACATTCAAATTGCACCAGAAGTTAAAGGTATTAAACGTGTTGGCATTTTGCAAGTCTGGTTCAGACTCTTCTGTGTCCATGTCAGACACCTCATCAGACAAGGGTAATGAAACTGAACTAGGGTCTGAGAGAACCACAACTGGGACAGGAGCGTCCTCGACTTCTCCCAGCTCCATGTTTGGTTCGATGTCCAAAGCTGGGATGGGGATCCCCAATCCCATATCTGCATCTAGTATCTGTTGTAATTCACCAAATGAAAGCCTAACCTGCACAAAAGAAGTGACCTGCACCAGGCCTTGGGAGGCAAGATATGCCGTTGCTCTATTCATATCCGGGATAGGTAGAGAAAATCTTCTTGCCATTTTTCCTATCACATAGTGGTTTGTATGAATGGTATTAATTTGCCTCAAAGCCTCCTCTATTTTCTTCCTCAAAGAGAACCTCATCTTGATCATGGATTGCTTGATACACATCACCATTATCTGTTGTGAAGTGGGTCTTGAATTGTTTTTGTTGTAAAGCTTCAACCATGGCTGCGTGGAAACCCCAAAGCTCAGCCTGCACTGTATTCATACCGTGCAGAGGCCCCATGGCTGCCCAAAGCATCTTCCCTTCGTCATTCCTCACGATGACATCAATGCTAATAGTGTTACCATTATGTAGTGGGTGGTCAGGCTCAATGCTGTGAATATTAATTTTCACGAAAGTTGGCTCAGGCGGAAACCATGCTACATCCATTATCTTGTGATGAGAAGAAAAGAGAATGAAAATAAAAGAAGCAACACAATGAAAGAGGAGGCCCAGGAGAGTGTAGGCAAAGGAAAAAAACCAGGGCAAGATATATAGCCTCCATCCATCTCGGGAAGAAAAGTACTGCGCAGGCGTTGTCTGGAAAGTTGTTTTGCATGCAAAGACACCACCAATGGGTGACTTACTTGTCTCGGGCTAATTCACCACTTAGATAATGGAGAGTATCCCAGATACTTTATAAAATTTCGAAAACCACCTATGTATCGGGACTTAATCATACTTGAGTAAATCAATTACTCCAAATCAATTTCCTTCTATAACCTCTAGAGCCGTTTTGAGATTACTAATGAAACACAGAGAAATAAAAACCCAGGAGATACCATACTAGATGGGTTGGGCCAAACTTAAGACACACCAATACTCTCCACCTGCTCTACTAGAACTGTGCTATTCTGATTTATACAGTTAGGCCCAATACTCAAAAAATTGAAGTCTGTTAAGCCAACTTTTTACCAAGGAATCAACTTGATAATTTAACCCACGAAGCACATAATTAATTCTCAAATTTTTCTTCAGTATACTCCTCAAATCCTTCCCATTTACAATAATAGGAAACCCATTATACCTCCCTTCCCTTATTGTAGCTATGGCCTGACAAGAGTCCGAACATATCACAGCCAAATTATTTACCCAATCTAGGGATAAAACCACACGAATAGCATGCAAAATGGCCTCAACTTCCACTTCAAAACTGATTGAAGCCTTGACAGGAGCAGCAAACAAATAAATTAATTTCCCTTCCTTGGACTTAATTGTTCCCCGCATACCTGCCATTAGGACATTCGTATTATTCATTCCCCAAGCACCATCCATCGCACAAATAAGATCATGCACCAATAATTTATTTGTCCAGAACTGAGCTCCTAACTTATGGAAATAGACCTTTATAGATCCAAGAGGGTTGACCAACCATAGAGGATCATTGTAGAAAGGAGTCAAGTTTGAAGCTTGGCCCCACATATTTATTCTGGCTAAATAGAAATCCTATATTTCTTGAAAATATGCTCATTCCTTGCTAACAAGATTGACCAACAAGTGGCTGCCACTACTAGTCCCCAAATTTTTTTAGCTGCCCCATTTCTTATCATCTATCAATAAAAGCCTATCCACCTCTTGCTAAATCACAGTCCCAAAATAAATGTTGGGCATCCTCAACAGCTTTAGAGCACCAATAGCACAAATAGAAAATATTCTGAGTTTTGAATCTCTTACAAATGAGGCTACGAGTAGGAATGACTCTCCATTGTAATTTCCACAAAAATATTGCTACCATAGGGGGAATTTTTAATTTCTAAATAAAAGACCAGTCCCATGTCCCCTTGAATTGTAGATGAGAGGATTTGAGAACACAATTTGGTGGAAAACTTGCCTTTACCTGAAGAACAAACTAGTTCATCATTCACCTTATTTAGATTAACAAGAGAGATAATGAATTTAGTAGACTTAACTGCACTGCAACCCTCTCATTTGTTGCTCTGCTCCAGAGTGAGTTTTTAGCTTGATCGCCTGCATATCAAATTGAGATAAAATCATGGACAATCATGATGGGATTTTTGGCAATTCTAAACAGCCTGGGGTCTGTGTTTGCATAACTCCCTTTTCATGCCAATTGTCCAGCCAGAACATAATAAACTTTCCATCACTAAGAATCCAATGAAAACAATTTTTTTGGATCAAATTCTTTAATCTAGGCTTATTCGAAAGATTAAGAATACTTTTAAGCATATATGAACAGTCAATCCTTAATGAAAGAGATGAGATGCCATATGTCAATTTGACATCATATTTGTTGCTCAAAAGTTTATTCCAGGAAAGACCTCTCTTAGTATAGAGTGGCCACCACCATTTGCCTAACAGAGCCAAATTTTTGTTACCCATCAAAGTCAACCCTAGACCTCCATCTTTCTTGAGTCTACAAATATTGTCCCAACTGAGAAGGTGCAATTTCTTTTTTACTAAACCATCTGAGTTGAAAGAGCCCCATAGAAATTGCTTCCTAATAGACTCGAGTTTAATTTCAATGGTCTTGGGAATTCTATGGAGGTTAAACCAGTAAACAGGAATGCTATCTAGTGAAGCCTTCAAAAGAACTAATTTCCCCACCATTGATAGCTTCTCAGTTTTCCAACTTAACAACTTGTTTTCAACTTTATTGATTAGAGGATCCCAGTAGGCGGTTCCCCTTGGGAAAACTCCTAGAGTAGCACTAAGATAATTAAACTAGCTTGCTCCAACCTAACAACCCAAAATATCCGCCCAAGCTTTCATAGTTTGATCCTCATGGCCAAACCCATGCAGAGAACTTTAATGAAAATTTTTCTTTAGCCCCGAGATCAATTGGAAACACTGAAGAACTCGTTTTAGCCCTGAGATCTATTGGAAACACTGAAAAATAATTATTACATAATATATCATATAATTATTAACAATTTGAGAGAGTATTTAAAATTTATGAAGTATTTAAGGTCTTACAACTCATATTTATTATAAATTTGTAATAAAAATATACTAGTTATTAATTTTTTTTAATATTATAACTTTTTTTTGAAATAAATTAATTTTCAACCGATTTTTGAACGATTTAAAAAAAACGTCTTTTGACCCGATTTTGATTAATCGAGACGGGTCCTGACCGTCTTATTGATATTTTATTCAATATTTTTTTAAAAAAATATTTTTGTTTATAAAACTTTTATAAAATCATATTCAAAATTTTTTAAAGAAAATATGACCCAATCAAATTCAAAAAAAATCCAAATTTTAAAAATGAAAATATATTTATATTAGTCAGAAGTCAAAACAAAAATAATGGAGGTGTTTGGCTTAGCTTATAAGTAATAAGTTACTTTTTTTTAAAAAAGTATTTTCATTTTTTTTTGAAAATTAATATTTGTTTTAGAAATTTAAGACCAAATCTTATTTCCAAATTTGAAAATAAGTTACTTATTTTCAGAAAAAATACATATATACCAACTTTTTCAACTTATAAACAGCTTATAAGCTGCGCCAAACGGGGCCAATGTTAATCCAGTTTCAAACTTATTTATATAAGTATATACAGTAATTTATAAATAAGGAAAAAATAATTGTGTGTGACCGCTAGGGAAAAGAACATAGCAGATATGAAAGTTGAAAACGGCTAACGCAACTCAACGGCTATATTAAATAATAATAATACCCTTTCCATATTTTCCGACCGTTAAATCCACTCTTTCCTTTTTCTTCTCTCTCATATCTCTCTCCCTCTCTCTCTCTCTCGTATATCTCTCTCTCGTATATCTCTCTGGCTCTCTATCTACCTATTATATACACACACAGAGAGAGAGGTGATATAGGGGCAAAATGACGGTGAGCGCAGCAACGAGGAGATGCAAGAAAGCTATCAAGTTTGGAATTTCACTGATATGTAACACCTTCAATTCTTCTAAATGGTAATAATACTGTTAATTGGTAGAGTAGTTTATTGTATTGGTAAATGTATTAGGATTGATTTGAATGTGTGTATGTGTGTGTGTGTGTTTGTTTGGGTAGCAAAACGATGACGAAAATGGCGGTGGCGAGGATAAAGTTACTACGGAATAAGAGATTAGTTGTTGTCAAGCAGATGAGACGAGATATTGCTTTGCTTCTTCAGTCTGGCCAGGACGCTACTGCTCGTATTAGAGTACTCTCTCTCTCTGTCTGTCTCTCTCTCCCTCTGTCTCTCTCTCTGGGTCTCTCTCGGCCTCTCTCTCTGGGTCTCTTTCGGCCTCTCTGTCTCTCTCTGTGTCTCTCTCTCTGGGTCTCTCTCTATATCTCTCTCTGGTTCTCTCTGTCTCTCGCAGATTGATGAATCTTTTGTGTCTTAATTGTAGGTTGAACATGTAATAAGAGAACAAAACATCCTAGCTGCTAATGAGTTTATTGAGCTTTTCTGTGAACTCGTTGTGGCAAGACTTTCTATCATTTCCAAGCAGAGGTAAATTTGCATATTGTATCTTAGTGAACTACCATTTGCAACTCTTTCATAACCTTACTTTTCTCGTACAGGGAATGCCCACAAGATCTTAAAGAAGGGATATCTAGTTTGCTTTTTGCAGCACCTAGGTGTTCTGATATTCCAGAATTATTGGCTCTTAGAGACATTTTCGAGAAGAAATATGGAAAAGATTTTGTATCCGCTGCTACTGATCTACGACCTAGCTGTGGTGTAAATCGCATGGTAAATTTCTCCAACAAGTCCAACTGTATGATAGTAAAATTTTTACTGATTATTCAGGATTAGTAAGATTTATTCTTATTTTTGTATACAAAATGAGACTAATTTTGTTGAGGTTTCGTCCTCGGTTAGGCCCTTCTGGTTCCACCACTGTGTACATGACAAATTGACAACCCAAGTATAAACATTGGCGTCGCTATCACTTAATGTTCATCTAGAACAAATCTTAAATATTCTTAAGTATAAACAAAATTCTCTAAATAGTGGATTGTTTTACGTTCTGTTAACAGCTCATTGACAAGCTCTCTGTTAAAACGCCATCTGGTGAAGTGAAATTGAAAGTGATGAAGGAAATAGCCAAGGAGTATCAGGTTGAATGGGATACAACAGAATCTGAGACGGAGCTTCTTAAGCCCCCGGAAGAGCTTATAGTATGTTGCTTTCTGTCTTATGACCGACCAACATATAAATTATGAATTTCCCTCTTATCTAGCTACTCACTGTTGCTCTTTTAAGCAGGACGGACCAAAGACTTTTGTAAGCGCAACCAGCTTCCCGATAAAGCCTATACCAAAACAATCTACTGAACCAACAGCAACAACCAGGTAAATAAGCTACTGTAAGGCTTAAACACTGAACTGTTGTATTATGAACAACGAAGTGTGGTGTCTGTGTTTAATGCTTGTGTGCTTATCTGTAGATATTCTGATATTGGAGGGAGGAACACGATGCAATATGAAGACACAGCATCAGCTGCTGAAGCAGCTGCTGAGTCTGCGAAAAAAGCCATTGCTGCTGCAGGAGCTGCTGCATATTTGGCTAACAGAGACTCCTATCGGACCACAAGTCAAGGATCTGTTTCAATTGGTGACGTAAATGGTTTTAACAGAGAAATGGATACTATTACTGGCAAGAACATGTCCTCTTACAAGGACATGAAGAGCTCAAGTTCTGAAATTTCTCAAAATTCATTTCCAAAGGATTTACACACTCAAACCACATATAGGAGACACAGCTACAATGTTGCTCCATCCGCGTATTCGGATGATGAATCAGAGTATGACGAAGAAATTGAAGTCGAAGATCATAAAAGTGTCGCCAATCGATGTTCAAATAGAAGTGCACGTGATATAAATCCAAAAATGACTCACAGGAGGCACAGCTACAATGTCCATCCTAAAGATACAGGTATTAAATTCGATGAATCAGATTGTGAGGATGAATTTGAGAGGGAAGAGTCAACTGGGGGCAAAAATCTACCACCAATTCGACCTGCACCAGAAGTACCATCATCTCATGTTAACTCCACCCATCGTGTTCATCCTAAGTTACCAGATTACGATGCACTTGCTGCTCGATTTGATTCTCTCAAGTATCCCAAAGTTTAAGATGTAAAAAAACAAATTGAATTGCTCGCGGAAGGAGGAAGGTGCCTAGTTTTATATATAATCTCATAATTATTCTGTTTTTTTGAACCCTCTAAGCTATACTTGGATATATGTTTTTGTTAGGAAGATGTAATAACTGTAATGTCCGCATGCAATGTGAGATACTGTAATTTTTGGGTTACTTGGAGATTTGCATATACTATATTTACATTATGTTTGGTTTGTGCTAGTATGTTTTACTATCATTTCATCTTGTTCTTTGTAATTACTATAATAAGAACAGATATACAAATATATATTAATATTTGTACCCGTTAAGCACGGTCCTCCGTCCCAAAAGCAAATAAAAGAGGATTTTTTTATATTTTTAATTCTAAGATAACAACAAATCAGAAATTAATATGCTTTCAAAAACTAAAGAATCAATTGATGGTAAAAGAATTTGTCTGCAAATTATCAAGCCGAGAACCCAATTAAGTCACATATTTATTTTGTTATGCATTCTTTTATATATACTTTTACCATCTTTCTTAGAGTAGGTGAATATGATCAATTTTGGGATGATTTAATTGCTGGGGTGTTCCTGATATTATGAATTCATCAGAAGTTGATTATTTTGCATGTTCTTGATATATTCTTTGGCCAAAAGTTGCGAATTTCGATAATTTGAAGGAGATCAGGGTAAGCAAGAAATAGAGGGAAGAAAAATGGAGGGGACAGGAAGGTGATTAGTTGATTATTTAGCATGTTCTTGATATCTTTTTTGGCCTAAAGTTGGAAATTTCGATAATAGAGAGAAGAAAAATGGGGGACAGGGAGGAGATGGGTACGAGATGCAGTCAGGATCAATTTTTCAATCCGGTACTAACAATGGGGTATCAGGTGGCAGCCATTCTTGTTCTTTCTCATGCCTGCCAACTTAGTCTGAACTTCATACCTGGTCCCACTGCTCAAATTCTCGTAAGTAGGTCATCAATCTATCTGAACATGCATTGGTATCTTTGTGAGTGCGTTACTTTCATTTTATACATGTTGGGTGTTAAAGAAATCTTGAAGTTGGCATTATTACGATGACGATTAAAGTTTTAACTATATGCAGTATCTTATGTATATGCCTGTCTTGTTTCCTTTGACTGCAGGCTGGGTTTGTGCTAGGTCCCTCAGGGATTTCGAATATAGAAGCTATGGAAGAGTTCTTCTTTCAAGCTTTTGCTACGGATTATTATGAAACAATGGCGATGTATGCTAGAATTATTATAATGTTTCTGATTGGTCTTGAGTTCGATGTTCCTTATCTAATACGAAACATTAAACGGGCATCTGTTATAGCATTGGGTGGTTGTGTGACATCTACCATTTTCGCGTTTGCGATTACTAACTTATTATATGAAGAAACTTCAGCCGATGGCAACCACTTTTTGATGACCTGCATGATCGCAGTGGTATTGTCCAACTCAGGCTCTCCGCTGGTAATTCGTTTGGCTGCTGATTTGAGATTTGCAACCACAGATGTCGGAAGACTAGCCATTTCATCCTCATTAATTGGTGACCTGTATGCTATGGGTCTTTTGATTATAATTTCCAGGAATAAGAAAGAGAATTCTAAGACGTGGATTTCTGATGGTTTCATTGCATTACTTATCATTGTGGCTGTAGTAGTTGCCAATATATATCTCTCAAAGTTTATGAATCGGAGAAACAGAAACAAGAAGTACCTGTCGAACATTGAAGTATGTATTATTATGGTAATTATCTTTGGAGCTGCAATGGGGGTTGAGTCGATCGGATATAGCAGCATATATGCTTGTTTCCTTTTTGGCTCGTTGTTTCCCAGGGGTGGTAAAACCATGCGGACGTTGTTGATAAAACTAACGTATTCAATTCACAACTTCATATTCCCAATTTACTTTGGGTACGCAGGGTTTAAAGCAGATTTATCTATAGCCTACAAACAGATCTGGAGGATTGGAATTATCGTCCTTGTCATCTTGTTGAGCATTGGTGGGAAGATTACAGGAACCCTTGCTGCTTGCCATTCTCTGAAGACTCCCTTGAATGAGGGTGTTCTACTTGCTTGTCTAATGAATTTGAAATGCCATGTTGATCTAGTAGCACTGACCGTAGGCCATCAGAATGCAGTAAGTCCGACTTTCAACTTTTTAATTTGCTTGCTTTAAATTTGTTATCTAACTACGCCTTGGAATCAATTTTACAAGTACACAGGAAAAGTTTTAAGAAAAATATATGTGAAGCTAGACTAACTTGTTTTTTCAGAAATCAAAAATTGAAGTGTGTTGTATTCTCTTGTTTATTTTAGTATCATGTCAAAAAAAATTAAACTCAATGTTACTTGCATATCTTGACAGCATGTTCACCAAGCTTTTTTAATCTTCTTTTCTTTTTCTGTTTTGTGTTAAGTATTTTGCCAAGACGAGCTAGAGGCTAAAAGGATCACTTTCTCCTTCTTTCTTTCTTTTTTTCCTTTTTTTTTGTGGATTAGTACAGATGGTTACCAGTCAAACATTCTTCAGTTTGATGATATGCTCTTCAGTGATTAGTTCTATCATATCAGGGCCATTGATAGCTTTCTTGGTGCGAAGAGAAAGTGATACTCTTGGATACAAAAATGTTGCTTTAGAGTGGCAGGATCCAGAGAGTGAGCTACGAATTCTGGCCTGCGTGCATAGTCCTCGCCCTGTTTCGACTATGGTTGGGCTCATTGCAACTTCAAGAGGTTCTGAAAACATTCCTATTACTCCTTACTTGATGCACTTGATTGAGCTCCCCAAGACTAAGAAAAAGAAGATGCGTCCCAAGGATGAACATGAAGAGTTGATGATGGATGAGGAAGACTATGGTGGCAATGATGTGGTGGAGATCAATGACGCCGTAGATGACTTCACAGCAGAAACAGGCGTGATGATTCATCAAGTTAAAACGGTAGCACCCTTCACATCCATGTATGAAGATGTGTTTGAATTTGCTATGGATGTTCGAGCATCTATAATAATCCTACAATTCCATAAGCACCAGAGAATAGATGGAAAATTAGAGCGTGACAAGGTGGGTATAAGGACTACTAATCAGAAACTTCTTCTGCATGCTCGATGCTCAGTTGCCATACTTGTAGACCGTGGACTTACAGCTGGAGCTTTAAAGGCTTCTGGCTCTGAATCATTGCAAAATGTTGTAACTCTGTTTTTTGGGGGACCTGATGATCGTGAAGCACTGGGATTTAGCAAACGGATGGGCACACATCGTCATATAAATCTTACAGTTATTCGATTTCTTCCTGCTTCAACATCGAGGGACCAAAATGTGGAGGTAAATGTTGTGCCAAAGGAAGAGGCAAGGGAAGAGGATGTTCTGATGGCCATATCAGATGAAGAGAGAGAGAATGAGATAGACAATACTTTCTTAACAGACTTCTATAACAGGTATGCCATTATAGAAACACTTCATCTATTTGTAAAGAAGTTGAACCGGCATTATTCTCACTTGTGCTACTTTGGCTAATGATTAACAGGTATGTGACATCAGGACGTGTGGGATATATAGAAAAGCATGTACATAACGGGACAGAGACATCTTCATTTTTAAGGGACATCTTGGACATGTACACGATGTTCATAGTAGGAAAGGGTGGGAGAAGACAATCCACAATAACAACCGGAATGAACGATTGGGAAGAATGCCCTGAGCTTGGCACAGTAGGGGATTTATTGGCTTCTTCAGAGTTTGATGAGAGTGGTTCAGTCTTAGTAGTTCAACAGTATATTTCCAAAAATGACGACGATGACAATGATGTTGATAGTGAGGATGATAGGCGTAGTAGGTGATACACTATATAGCTTGCACGAAACATCACAATATATTAATATGACAGAGCTCATCATGTAAGAAATGTCAGTTAAAGTTCATTGTGCATAAGCCTACGCAATGCCAGGCTTGCTAGCTTGATAACAAGATATTGTTTCTTAGGAACAACCGTATATATTGTAGTCATTGATTTTGATGGTTTATTCTTAGAGCATTTGAATGTACAGTTTCAGCTTTGGCTTGTGGTTAGCATCTTTGGATGTATTTAGAGATAATTGTGGATTGCATGTTTGTTGGCAGATTAGCATGCTTGTACAATATCAAATTTGTCACCAAGTGAAAGCATAATATAACCTTTATCATTAACCTCAACCGATATCATTTATTAATTTGGTATATAGCTTTGTCAAAATTTTTTTGGTATATATCATATTAGTAACCTTTACATTAATTATAAATTTTTTACAAAATTATTAAATTTGAATAAATTATTAAAAATTATATTATGTATAAATTTACATTCATGGGTTATATTTTATAAATAAAATAAGTTTTTATTATATTTAATCATTTTTAATAACAAAAAAAGAAAAAAAATGTAAAATTAATAAAAATATAGTAAAAATATTATTTAAAAGAGATATACGGGAAAAGAGTTATGCTAATGTTCCGAGTTTTAAATGAGATAAGTAGAGTAAAATAATCAAATTTGCTACCAAGTTTTTTTTGAAAATATTACTTTCTTAAGTTTATATTCAAAATACGGTGATTTTTAAAAATAACTAAATATACTATTTTCAAAATTAATTTTGCAATTTAAAATTCAATTTTATTTTATTTTTCAAAAAAGTTGATTTTAAAATTAGTTTATACTATATCGGATTAGTTGCCATCCAAATTAATTCTAAAAAGTTTAAAATTAAAATTACATTTTAAATTTTTTACTTTTGAAATATTTTTTATACAAAACCATTTTTGTTAAAAAAATTATATTTTTAAAATAACCCCAAACATAAGCTTTTTTTTTTTGGGGTCAGCTACTTTCGATAAGCTTGAACATGTTGAATTGAAGTATATACTCCGTCCCACCAATTGTTATTATTTGGGAGAGAAAGTTCGGCACGTATTTTAAGGTGTATATAAAATATAATTTCGTAACTTGTTTTTAATTTTTTTTCTGAATAAAAATTTAAAATTAAATTTTTATTTAGAAAAAAAAATTAAAAATAAATTACAGAACTATACTTTATATGCACCTGCATATCAGACCTTCTCTCCGAAAGGATAACAATTGGGTGGAACGTATGTTATAGAACCTTCCAGCTGAACGCGGTTTTAGAAATTAGTTACGCGACTTGGACCAACAAATACACACAACACTTATATATATATATGCACACACACCCGCACCTCATTTCACAATCAAAAAATGGCTTATTCATCATCTTCTTCATCAATTTACAGTTGCAGTGGGTGTGGATTAAATCTAAATCTAAACAGCACCCATTTATATCCATCACAAACTTACTTCGATGCAGGAAATAAAGGGACTCTTTCCTTCTCTGCCATTGATGCTTCTAAGTTCCGGTTCAAACCCGAAGACAAGATCCGACCCTTTTTCGAGACCATTGATTATTGGGGTATTCAAAGAAAAAGGACAAAGATTTTGTGTGATAGTTGTGGGTATCTTGTTGGTTATGTTTATGATGATGGCCCACCGTTGACTGATTCTCCTGGTCAGTTTCATTTTGGACCTAGTCAGGTTATTCCCAGGGCTCCTAGATATAGGTTTAAGAAAAAGACTCTCAACATTACTTCGAATACATTCTGATGCTGTTGAGTTTTTCAGGAGAGTTCAAAAGTGATAAACAAGTACGTTATGAATGCATGTTACGTTCTGATGCTGTTGAGTTTCTCATGAGAGTTCAAAAGTTATAAACAAGTACGTTATAAATGAAAGTTCAGGTTCGGCAGAATATGTATTTAGAAGTATTGGATTTTGTTATTCAACATAGACTTGCGGCTCAGTTTGTTGCTCGTATACCTTGTATACTTGTATAATTTTAGGTGATTGGGTTTTTTTAATTGAAAATAAATGATGTAATATATTGTGGTATAATCGATCGGGGTTTCATGAATTTGTGTTTTATCTTGGCTCATTTTAGTTCATGAAATAAATTGTATGCGACTTATGTTTGATTTCATGTAATGTAATGTTGGGACTTTTGATTCTGTTGTACCCGGCTCTTGTAAAATCGACAAGTATAGCATCTTTTTCGATTTTGTGTTAATTTTTTTTATGTTCTTGTAAGATTATTACTGTGTGTGATTATGGTTTACCTTCTTTGATTTGAGGACTTGTGTTTATGCATTATCTTTAATGAGATTTTATGTATGTTGGACTTGCATATTTGGCTATTGTATTTTTGTTGCATCGTAGTGCAGATGGTTAGGTTTCTGTAAGACTTAACTTGTTGTTAGATAGGTATGAATCTAAATTGCCTGAAAAGAGTCTCTTGACGAAAAATTAGGCCAGAAAGCCAAAAATGTCATGTATGTAGAGTTCGTGTGCAAAGTTTAGTACTTGGGAGAGCCAAGATCTTTATAAAGATTGAATGAGGATGCTAAGGATTGCTTTCGAAGACAATTATAAGTGGCCAGGCTAAGCTTATTTGTTTACCATGAATTTTCAATTTCTCGTGTCCATGCTCTTTGGATATATGCATACACAAAACCAGGTCAGAGTTGCTTTCTTCTTGTTGTATGTAGATTAAAGGCTTCCCTACATCTATGAAGGCATAAGGCTTCGCTAGTAGGCTACATTGATGAAGGCATAAGAACTATGAAGCATGGGGAATTTGCAAGGTCTAGAAAAGAACCTTCATCCTCCATCCCCCACTTCACTGCCTTCACACGGTGGCTGCCATCCGTTGTAAAGGTTCTCGCCATGTGTTGCCATGTGTTGAACTGCTGAGCTCAACAGGTGAACACGCACAAATGCAGCTTTTATAATTGCAGCTGCTGTGCTTGTACAGTTCTCTACTCAAGTGAACTAACCAAATATGTTGGTAAAATTCCTTAGTTTCATCTTTAGCTTAAGTAATAAGTTGTGGTTTGCCAAATATGTTGGCATGTACATAGTCACTACATACATCAACAAGAATTTTGGTTGGTTAGAAAATTTTGCATTGTATATGGATACCAGAGAACTAATACATTTCATACTCAGAGGACCACGTTATCATGAGGAGAACACCCTGTGATTATGTGCGAGGCACAGATAAATAGACTATAGAACACAACAAATGACCTAGTATAAACATTCAGATATGCAAGGTATATTATTATGTTTTATTTTTTACATGTAAATTTTGATTTTTGGAAATATTTAGAATATTGTGTTATTATAACTTTTTTCGCGTTCTTTATTTTATTTTAAAATTAAGGAAGCAAACTTCAAGTCCCAAGTTTGATTGTCTTGCTGAATTTTTTGTGATTAAATTGATTTAAAGTTAACTACTACTCTCTCCATCTCATATTATGTGTTTTATTTTGACTACTAAATAGTCAAATTGATCAAGTTTTGATCACAAATTACACATATTATATAATTAAGAAAATTTTAAAAATTTATTTTATTAAAAAATATATCTAATCTACTTTAATATCTAATTTTTAGTTTTCTAAAATAATTAATAATTTTTTAATTAATGGTCAAAATTTGGTTAATCTGGCCACATAATAGTCAAAACAAGACACATAATATGAATGGAGGGAGTAATATTTAAAATTTATTCTTTTATAGTTTCAAAAAGATGAAAATTATATTTTAAATTAAATTAGATATATTTTCTAATGGTATAATATTTAAATAATTTATAATTATATAATATATGTAATTTTTAATTAAAATTTAATAGTAAGAAAATTAAACAGAATAGTTAATTTGGGGTGAGAAAAATATTCTTTTATCATTACCGTTTATCTACTGGATAATCAAAACTAGCTTAAAATAGCGATAATTAAGAAGCTAGCAAAGTCAAATTGCTAAAAAAAATCGTCAACCTTAAAACATGTAAAAATTATAATTTTTAATGAAACCCTTATTCTATTTAAAAACAACACATTTTCTTCCTAAATCAAATTTGGTAAAAGAGATATATACGTTGTGTTGTGAACGATTTTCTTGCATCTCCCACTTTGTTTGAGTTGATGTGATCACTTGCCTGATTCTAACGATGTCTCCGCCATCTCCATTAGTGGATCCCTATTGAAGGCCATAACTCCGTATTTCTAGAGTTACTCTTATAGAGGAGTTATGGTGTGCTACTAACCTTATCTTAAAATATCCTTTTCCTGAGGCGGGTTGCCCTCGTCTGGGGGTTTAGGACGTGTCCTACACTTGTTGTGGATCTAGTGCTAGCCTCCAGTTAAGGTACCTTGGAAATAGTGGTAGTGGACCGGTTAGAGCTCACGGTTTCCAGGTCAACGTCGGATCCATGAAATCCTTGGGTCTTATACTGGATTTTGACCTATCCAAACAAGTTCGAATGTAGAGTACTCTTCCGAGAAGGTTCCTCTTGCCTAACTTGATTCGAAGAAGGAAAATTTTTCCTAACGGGCATTCATTTTGCCAAGAACTATGTGGGCTTGATCATCTATTTTAGCTATAAATAGAGGTACGTATGCATATTGTAAGGGATCAGAATTATTAGAGCTCACAACCGTCATAGAACCAAACTCTAATTATTCTTGAAACCTAGCAATCTCAGCCCCCAATTGCATACAAACCACTACACTTCAGTGATAATTCAGTCTCGTTAGATCTTTTTCCGACAAAGAACCTCAATCTTTGTTGATTACCAAATTTCTCCATCAATAAATTAGCGCTAGAAGAAGGGCACTCTCATCATCTAAGGAGAAAAGATGTCACAACCACAAGATCAGAGGATGAACGGTAGGAGGGAGGAAAAAACGCGGTCACCTGACTGGAGACATGGTCAGAACAACCAGAACTACCATGACCATGAAAAGTATGTCCCAGAGCACGTCACCAACCCCAGGGATGTTAATCGGATTGTTGGTGGACGTCCTCCCATCATGATGAGCAACATGGATGTTATGGATCAACAGTATCGAATTAGTGATATGGTGAGGGGTCTTCACGAGAATGTCCAAGGCATTAGAGAATCAGTAAGGGGTTTTGATGTTCGCATACGCACTCTTGAGTGTCGTTCGAGGAAAGATCCAATTATCGAGGAAGAAGGTAGGATGCTGAAAAATGGTCGTGGAAGGAGATTCCATGAAGTAACCCCTCAAAGGTTGGAGTTTGGGAGCAGAACTACCAATCAAAACCCTGAAGAGAATATCGAGAGGAGAATTATACTTGCAGTAGAAGCCAAGCAAGCTCCTCACCCAAATCGCTCAGGCCACACAACCGAGGAAAGGCACAATACCCAGGTAATCCCTGAACACAATAGGGTATATGTTCATGATATGATTGGTAGGTTAATTTTTCAGGAAGAAGCCAGAGATCTAACTCATAGAACTGAAAGAATAACGGGGGAGAGGCCTATAAACCCTGTACCTCTAAGGTCAATCCACCCATATGAGGGCTTTCTATGAAATATAGACACACGCACTCACGAAGCTCTTTCAAATTGAAAGGAAAGGAGATATAATGATTTCATGAAACAGAGGCCTCTTCCTCACTGGAGACGCCACAACGCCAACCCCATCATCATCTCTGCTTACTCTGAAAGATTTCCGAGGGCGGGCGTCACACCCCTCGCGACAAAATAATTAGAATAACTAAGATACACATAACATTTAAAATCCCCCTCCTCCACCAAAATCTCATCAGGGCACACCTCAGCCCCCTCTCAACACTCAGGGCATGCCTCAGCCCCCCATCACTACTCAGGGCACACCGCAGTCCCCCGTAACCAATAAGACCATGCCTCAGGCCCCGCAACCACTCAGGCCACACCTCAGCCCCCCATGATTACTCAAGTTTCACCAACCTCAAATCCATCCATCAATACTCAGGCCACGCCCATGCATCAAGGCGTGCCCGCATTACACACTTTTCAGGCTAGCCCCTTAGCATAACTCTCAGGAATGCAAAACATTCCAGGTGTGGGTGATATAAATGTTGACGAATTTAAGAAGCTTCTCACCCTCCTTAATGGAGGAAGATCCACAACTCTGGTGCATGCTCCTTCTCCTTTCTCCCAAGCGGTAAGGGAAGCTCCATTTCCACAAGGTTATCGAAGCACTACTGACCTCCGCTATCATGAGAACTTTAACCCGATTGAATATTTGGGAAAATTCAATATTGACATGGATGTTTATTAGGTACCTGACTTGGCTAGGTACAGGTTTTTGGATGCTACATTGAGGGATATCACTCAGGTATGGTTTCAGAAGTTGGGAGTATGTGTAGTCACGTCATGGGATCAAATGCAACTTCTCTTCCTAACACAATTCCATGTTGCGGTAAAATACGCTCCTCCAGTCATGACTCTGGTTAATGTCAAGCAAAGGGACAATGAATCCCTCCAAACATATTTCAAAAGGTTCAACTTTGAAGCCACGGTTGATACTTTGAAGAGTTTCCTCATTTCCGGTCTGAAGGTTGTGACAAATATTTGGAAGCATTTTCAGGGGAAGGAACCATCGACCTTAGCCTCCCTCTATGTTGAGGCAGAACCTTTCAAAAGAATCGATCAATCTTTGAAAGATAACGAAAAAGGGGGTACTCAGTCAGGGTCAAAGTTCAAAGCCAAGAAGAGAGATAGAACTCCACCATCCGAATATAAGGGGAAGCCTAGGAGCCCGAATAGGGTGAACATGACACATGATAAAAGGAACTAAAGACCTCCACTTTCCTATGATAATAGGCGAGAAGGGTATACTCCTTTAGTGGCTGGGGTCAAATATATATATGAAGTCAACAAAAATAAGGGTTTATTCAGGAGACCTCCTCCTCTGTCAGCTTGGCAAAGCAAGGATCATAAGAAGTATTATGAATACCATGAATCTACTGGGCACGACACTTACGTATGCCGACAACTAAAGGATGATGTTGAATTATTGATAAAGGAAGGACACCCCACTGA
This sequence comes from Oenanthe sinensis, assembly GCA_028671895.1. NCBI lineage: Eukaryota > Viridiplantae > Streptophyta > Magnoliopsida > Apiales > Apiaceae > Oenanthe > Oenanthe sinensis. The sequence continues at coordinate 40,124,471 of CM053801.1, forward strand.
ATGGGTGAAGAAGTATAGGGTTGATCATCCTACCCCAAGGAGAGAAAATAGACCCGGCCTCTAGGCCAACGGTCAAGAGCCGACCTCAGACCCCGCTTTTGTAAGAGCCAATAGTATACACACTATTATTGGGGGACACCACATTGCTGGTGATGGTAGAAACGCTATGTAAAGGTATGCAAAGGAAGCTAAGTATCGCCTTCTCACCAACGTTAATAGCTTGTATTCAAGACCTACAAAGCTTTTTAAGGGAGAATCCACATATATTACTTTCACCGAAGAAGATGCCAAATGGGTACATCACCCACATAATGATGCCTTGGTAATAACAATAAAGATTGGGACGTGAATGTCCATCAGGTTTTTGTAGATATTGAGATCTCAGCAAACATCTTATACTACAACACGTACTAGAAGATGGGACTCCTTGACAAAGATATGACTATTGAAAGCATCTTCCTGTAAGGTTTCAGATGGGAGCCTATTCCTGCTAAGGGGACCATCTACCTTCCTATTACCCTCAGAGAGGGGGAATTGTCATCGACCCAGATCATTGATTTCTTGGTAGTGGATCAGGAGTCAGCCCACAACGCCTTGATTAGAAGGCCATTTTTGAAAGAGATGGGGGTCATCACTTCTATCTATCACTTGTCCATGAAATTTCCCACACCTGCCGGGATTTGATGTGTTAAAGGGTGTCAGTTTGATTCAAGGGAATGCTATAAAAAATCAGTGAAGGTGTTTGGAAAGACAAGAGGTCGAAGGCAACCACAACCAAATAATATGCTTAACAACAAATTACCAATTGATCAAGACAACACAGAAAGGCTATCTGTTGAAGATCTAAATGACAAAAGCACACATATGGAAGATAGTCTATGATGACTGTGAAGACTCAATCTGAAGCTGTCTTTCAAACCTTTTTTTAAAATGGAAAAAAGTAAAAGGGAAGATAGGTAGAAACAATCCTAGAATAGGAATTGTAAAAACACATTTGTAGTATATAAACAAGTGTGGTAGCATTGTTAGAAAAAGTACAAGTTAGACAATATTTCTTGAATCAACTGTTCAACCTTAGAGCACTTTGTAAGAACAGTTGATTTATTTTCTAACCTTGTAAAAATGAAGCTAGGTTTTTATTTAACCTAGGAACATTGAGCAAAAATATACACTGATGGAAAAACCAATCCATCAGTAATTTTAAAATCTCTTTGTTGAATTTATTTTCAATTTTATTTTGTTTAAACATATTCTCTCAAACTCTTAAACATCAAGAACAAATATTAAAACATACAAAAAGTTTTGATATTTGTATTCAACCCCATTCTAAAAATATTGATATTGTTCTGGGAAATAACAATTGGTATCAGAGCAAATACTTTCAACATACAGAATGTTTAAAGATCAAGAACAGTCAATAAGGGACAAAAAGATTCAGGTGTGAAAATTACAGTGTTAGAAAAAGATGAATATTTTGCATGGAAAGTAAAAATGCATCTACATCTTCTTTCTCTCGACCCTTCCTATGTTAACTAAATAGAGAAAGGTCATCATGTTCCCATGAAACTAGTCACAGGTGTAAACCCTGATGGAACTCCTGCACTTAACAAACATGTTCCAAAACTCATCAATGAGTTCACAGAAGAGGATGAAAAATAAGTACTTAAAGACAAGAAGGCCATGAACATTCTATTTAATGGTCTAAATAAAGACATGTTTGACAATGTGATAAATTATACTTTATCAAAGGAAGTATGGGATACCCTTCAAACTCTATGTGAAGGAACTGAACAAGTAAGGAAAAACAAGATGCAACTCTTGATTCAAAAATATGAATCATTTCATTTCAAGAGTGAAGAATCTATCAATGATACCTATAGCATATTTCAGAAGTTGTTAAATGGATTGAAGCTATATAGTAGGGTTTATATAATTGAGGATACAAATCTAAAATTTCCTAGATCTCTTCCAAAAGAATGGAAATCAATGAATGTTTCCATTTGACAATCTCAAGATTTCAAGGATTATACTCTTAAGAAACTTTATGGTATTCTCAAGACATATGAGTTGGAAATCTAATAAGATGAGGAGATCGAGAAGAATCAAAGAAAAGAGAAAACTGTGGCTTTGATGGTCAAGGGAAATGAAGAGAAGAAGGAAATTGGCTATGTACAAGGTTCTGTCATGGTAGTTGATGATGTTGTTGAAGAATCATTCAAAGGAAAAAGAAAGGGACTGTGTGAAGAAATTGAAACATGTTCACATGATGATTTGGATGAGATTAATGAGCACCTTGCATTTCTGTCAAGGAAATTTTCAAAGCTAAAATTCAAGAGGAATCCAAATGCTCAAAGGCCTAGATCCCAGTTTAGAAGTAACAATCAAATCAAAAATTTGGTTGATAGATCAAAATTCAAATGTTTTAACTATGGATTGGCTAGTCATTTCTCAAATGAATGCAGAAAGCAAAAACAAGAAAAGGCAAAGTCATATGATGGTATTGATTACAAAAAGAAATACTTTGACCTTCTTAAACAAAAAGAAAAGGCTTTTGTTACTGAAGAGAAAGACTGGGCTGCTGAGGACAGTGATTCTGAAAAGTTTATCAATCTAGCTCTAATGGCCAACCATGAAGATGAAGAAGCTAGTTCATCATCAAATCAGGTACTAGCTACTAACTTTTCTGAGCTTACAAAAGATGAATGCAATAGTACCATTAATGAAATGTCTAATGAACTGTACAATTTGCATGTCACTCTAAAATCTCTAAACAAAGAAAACCTTAAGTTGAAAAACACCATTGATGCCTTAACTGAGAGGAATGTTTTTCTTGAAAATGAATTTGTTTGTTTAGAAAGGTTCAAGAAGGAAAGTAAGGATGCTAGAGATGAACTAGTGAATAGTTTGAGAAGAGAAGTATTGCTGAAAGAACAATTGGCTGGGGAAATTGAAACCATTAACAAATGGAATAGGTCTGCTAAAACTTCTAAATAAATTATTGATGTTCAGGGATTAGATACTCTAGGAGAATCCCCTAAATCAATAGGCAATCCATTGGTTGATACTACAATGGATAAAGATCAATCGACTGCTAATCCATCATCAACTGATAAGGATTATCAATCGATTGATGCTGAATCAATTGATAAGCATCCATCGACAAGTAAATCATCAATGGCTAATAAGAAGAACAACTTTAGCACCCCTATCAAGTTTGTTAAGGAAACCAAAAATCAAGTTGAGTCTAAGGTTGAGAAGATCAACATAGGCAGCTTATCCAAGAAACAATTGAAAGCAAAATTAGAATAGATAGCACCTATGAAAATTATCCAACGTAAGTTTGAGAAAAAGAAAAAGAACATGAATGGAAAAGTGGGCATAAATAAACACAATAATTATACTCCTGCTATGTATGCACCTAGAAAGGTGTGTGCTAAATGTGGTAGTGTAAATTATTTGTCTATGCAGTGCAAGAAAGAAAAGAACTCTATATCTTTAAATGATTTAAATGCACATGTTATGTCTGCAAATGTCATGCTTACCAATCCTATGCTCATGAATGCCATGTCTTCTAATTTAGTTGCACCTAATATCCATATGACTTATGCACAAGCTCTATACATGTATAATCCTTTCTTTGCATATGCAAATATGAACATGCCTGGAATGCCATGGAACATGCCTAATATAGATAATGAAATGCATGGAAATTCTGCCATGAATTCCAAGGTGTCTAAGCCCCAAAAGCCAATTCCCAAAGTTAAAGTGGATTTAAACCCACCAAAACAAAAGGAACCAAAGTTGGCAACCAAGGCTCAGGCTGCAACTAATAAAAGAGGACCCAAGGAAACTTGGTTACCAAAAGCAACTTGATTGTTTTGAATGTGTGCAGGGAAACAGGAAGAAAATCCTCTGGTATTTGGATAGTGGATGTTCTAGGCACATGACTGAAGATTTGTCCCTGCTCACAAAGTTTGTGGAAAAGGCTGGCCCAGGAGTTACTTTTTGAGATAGCAACAAAGGTTTTACTCTGAGATATGGCTCAATTGCAAAAGAAAATGTTATCATTGAACCAGTAACATTGGTTGATGGATTGAAGCATAATTTATTCAGTATTAGTCAACTGTGTGATAAAAGAAATGGTGTGTGGTTTTCAACTGGATCATGCATCATAGCCAATAAAGAATCTGGTAAAATTCTCTTAACTGGTGAAAGAAAAGGAAATGTCTATGTGGCTAATTTTAACTCTGTAAAGGCAAACTCAATGACATGCCTACTTAGCAAAGCCAATACAGATGTAAGTTGGATTTAGCACAAGAAGCTAGCCCATTTCAATTTCAAAGCCATGAATCAATTGGTTAGAAAAAATCTGGTTAGAGGCATTCCACAAATGGAATTCACCAAGGATGGACTGTGTGATGCCTGTCAAAAGGGAAAACAAAGGAAAACATCATTCAAGTCAAAGTATGAATCATCAATTGACAAGCCTTTGGAATTATTGTACATGGACTTATTTGGTCCAGTCAACATCATGTCAATTGCCAAAAAGAAATATGCCTTAGTCATTATGGATGACTTCACAAGATATACATGGGTATATTTCTTACACTCTAATGATGAGGCAAACAAATTCATTATCAATCATGTGAAGAATATTGACAATGGCACTGAATGGAAGGTCAAGAAAATTGGAAGTGATAATGGTATTGAATTAAAGAATGCAACAATGAAAGAATTCTGTGAAGAAAAAGGTATCACTCATCATTTCTCTGCACCAAGGACTCCACAGCAAAATGGAATAGTTGAAAGGAAAAATAGGACCTTGATTGAAGCTGCTAGAACTATGTTAGAAGAAGCAAAACTTCCTACATATTTCTGGGCAGAAACAATTAATACTGCTTGCTACATTCAAAATATTTCCATGGTCAATCAACTTCAAGGCAAAAAACCATATCAGTTGATGAAGAAAGACAAGAAGCCAACAGTTAATTTCCTTTATGTTTTTGGCTGCAAATGCTTTGTACTGAGGAATCAAGGTGAAAAACTAGGAAATTTTGAAGCCAAGGTTTATGAAGCTATATTTGTTGGATATTGAATAACAACCAAAGCTTAAAGAGTCTACAATATTAGATTGCACATTGTTATGGAATCTTTGCATGTAGTCTTTAATGACAAGAATATTCAAGGGTTGTTTGATGAAGGATTTCATGACCTATTGCATTTTGAAAATGAATCTACAAGCAATAGTGAAGATAGTGATGATGATGTGGAAATTTCAAGAAATCAAGTACCTAGAAACTCCGCATCAATTGATGTCAATGCATCAACAAATAACTTATCAGTTGACAATCATCAATCGACTGATAATACATCAATTGATAATCATTCGATGGATAAAAACTCTACACAACAGTCTTCAAGAAGAGTGTCCATCTCTGGGGGAGGGTTCTCAAATGATCAATCACATCACAATGATCATAACAATTCCAATGATCATAAAGCATCATCATCAATGATAAATTTACCATCACAAAGGAAATGGACAAAAAGTCATCCCTTTGAATTGATTATTGGAGATGCAAATGATGGTGCCAAAACTAGGAGTGCAACTCAAAATGAATGCTTGTATAGTAGCTTCTTGTCTCAAGAAGAACCAAAAAGGATTGAAGAAGCCTTGAATGATCCTAATTGGATAATTGTTATGCAAGAAGAGTTGAATCAGTTTGAAAGAAACACGGTATGGAAGCTGGTGCCCAAACCAAAGAACAAGTCTGTTATTGGTACAAAATGGTTGTTCATAAACAAAATGGATGAATCTGGTATAGTGACAAGGAATAAAGCAAGATTAATGGCAAATATTTACTCACAAGAAGAAGACATAGATTTTGATGAAACATTTGCACATGTTACAAGGTTAGAAGCAATCAGAATCTTTCTAGCATATGTTGTCCATGCCAATTTCAAGGTGTATCAGATGGATGTGAAAAGTGTTTTTCTCAATATAGAACTAGAAGAAGAAGTATATGTAGAACAACCTCCTGATTTTATTGATCCTGTTCATCCTGGATTTGTATATTATCTTCTCAAGGCACTTTATGGATTGAAACCAGCACCTGGTATGACGCATTATCTAAATTCTTGATTGAAAATCACTTCAAAAGAGGTACTGTTGATAAAACTCTCTTTCATAGAAATGTTAATGGCTCTATGATTCTTGTTTAAATCTATATAGATGACATTATTTTTTGCTCAACTAATGAGAAACTTTATCAAAAGTTTGCTAAGTTGATGCAGAGTAAATATGAAATGAGCATGATAGGAAAACTTACCTATTTTCTTGGTTTACAAGTCAAACAAGTCAAAGATGGCATTTTCATAAATCAAACCAAATATATTTCTGATTTATTAAAGAAATTTTATTTAAATGAATGTTCTTCTGTAAAAACTCTCATGGCCACTGCAACTAAACTTGAATTGAATACTAAGGAAGCTAAAGTGAACATTTCAAGTTATAGAGGCATGGTTGGCTCATTACTTTATTTAACTGCAAAGTAGGCCAGACATAATGTTTGCTACATGTCTTTGTGCTAGGTTTCAGGCTGATCCTAGATAATCTCATTTGATTGCAATAAAAATAATATTCAGATATCTCAAAGGAACTCCAAATCTTGGAATTTGATACCCTAGATATTCTAGATTTGATCTAATTGGTTATTCAGATGCAGACTATGCAAGTTACAGAATTGACAGAAAAAGTACTACAGGCACCTGTCAATTTCTAGGAAATAAGCTTGTATCATAGTTTAGCAAGAAACAAAATTCAGTGTCTACATCCACTGCAGAAGTTGAATACATTACAGCTAGAAGTTGTTGTGCACAAATATTATGGATGAGGAATCAACTATTTGACTATGGGGACAACATGAACAAAATTCATATTTTCTGTGACAACACAAGTGCCATTGTAATAACAGAAAATCCTATGCAACATTCCAGAACCAAGCACATTGACATAAGGTATCACTTCATTAGGGAACATGTAATAAATGGTACAGTTGAATTACATTTTGTCCCTAATGAAAGACAACTTGCAGACATTTTTACCAAACCATTAGATGAATCTACTTTCAATAGATTGGTCTGTGATTTATGTATGCTTAACTATGTTTAATATATTAAATGTCTGACAAGTTATGCATTTATATTATTTTTTTATTATTGTAGCCATTGACTATGTTAACTATTGATTCTTCCATAATCAATTGATAAACATTTTATATATCAATGGATATTTGCAGTTATCGACAGATAAATATATCAATTGATGATATATTTACTTATCGATGGATATTTACAACTATCGGTGGATAAATATATCAATTGATGATATATTTACTTATTGATGGATATTTGCAGCTATCAACAGGTAAATAGATCAATTGATGATATATTTATTTATTGGTGGATAAAAGTACGTGTCGATGGATAAGTTAATTATCAATTGATGACCTGGAATTTAAAGGGGTCCATGTCATCAATCGACTTGTACAAAATCTAGCCGTTGATTACTTATTCTATCAATTGATTAATACATACATTCATGTATGTATAACAGTCGATTGCCAAAAATGGTAATTTCTACTTTTTATTTTTCTTCCAGCGGCCGATTAAGTTCTATTTTGAGTAAGAAATTGATTGAGAACTTAGTAAATATAAATAGTGAGATTAAAACATCTTTTAATTCTTACTTGCAATTTTATTAATGATTTCTCTATCTCTTTCTCTTTCTCAATCTTCGAACTCATTCTTTATCTATCTCTTGCTAAAAACCTTAATCTACTTACTGTCTTATTATTGTTTTTGCTTCAATACTAACAAGTTTGCCAGTCAATTCATATCTATATCTTTAAACACGATTATGGCATCATCAAAGAAAGTCTCACAATCAGGATTCTACTATGAACTCAACAACTTCGTTGCTTGCACTATGGTGGAGGAAGCCCCAACAGAATTTTATCCACTAATGGAATTCCTAAGGAGTTCAAGGATCTCAAAGGCCCTCACGGAAGCACAAAAAATAGTGTGCAATCTAGTTGAAGAATTTTGGACAACAATAGAGGTAACAAATGATTTTTCTTCAATCTGCTTTGATTGCAAAGGACAAAGGTATATTCTAACCACTGTGGTCTTAGGTGAGTGTCTAAACATTCCTGTTAGTAATACTGAAAATGCACCCACTGACACAGAAATAAGAAGCATGATTTAGGAAATCAATTACACTGCTTCTGATGCTAGTTTAGGTAGTATTGTTAGAAAGAATCTAAGAAAAGAATGGTCATATTTCTTTGATGCTATAATAAAGTGTTTTTCTGGTAAAGTTAGTAATTTTGATGCAATAACAACAAGTATGCAAAAAGTAGGTTATAACATTTTATATGATAGATATCACAATTTAGGAAGCTTGTTGCTCAATGAAATATCTGTCAAATTGGGAAACAAGATTAATAGATATAATCATATTTACTATGCTAGATTTATCATGATTATTATTAACCATTTTGTCAAGGATATTGAGATTGACAGGAGTACAGAAACCTTGAATTGCTGGTTCAAAACAAAAGGGTATTCAAAGACTTGGTAAGAATCAATCTTCACAGTGATGTGGATTTGATTTATCCACCTTTTGTTCAGGTATTTATCTCTACCCTAACTTCTTCCAATCCCCAATCTTCTTTGCCTTCTGTGATTATGGAGGGTGTTAGTAATGACCCCAACCCTCCTAACCAAGCCACACATCCAATTTCTAAACCCAAATTTATCAAACCAACCTCAACAGGTTCCCAAAAACCTATTGTTGTAAAATCAAAGAAAAGAAAAGCATCTGTCATGGTCGATAGATTAGAGGAGGATGTAGGTGGTGAGGGAATTGGGGAACATCAAAGAACCCAGAAGAATAAGGAGAGTGAGGGTGTGCAACCTAAGCCAAGCCACTCCATAGTCTCTCAAAATATTGTGGATGTTAATATGGACAATACCACATCTCTATTGGCATCCTCTCAAAAGGATGACAATATTGAAAATAGCCCACAACTAGGGGCACAGAACCAAGATGGGGACACACCAGCCAAATCACCAAAAATATATAAACGAAGAAGAATCACATTTGCACATGGGGAAGCACACACTATAAAATTTGATGCCTTCTCAAAGTCAGTTTGATGCATCTCATGTAAATGATGAAATGCAGTCTCATTCTCTCTCAATTCCAATCCCTTCTATTCAAATTTCTTCAAAAAATGTTCAGAAAATGTTCTGATAGATAATCAAACATTTTCAAATTCTCCTTCTTTGCTAATCAAGGAGAAGCCAACACTCTCTCTTGAATTTTCTTCTCAGAAAATTCAGGATTCCATCTCACATGTCATTTCAAACATAACTTCCCAAATCACAACCTCAAATGTTTCAACTCCATCAATTGATGTTCCTTTATCAATTGATATTTATCCATCGACTGATAAGCCATCGATCGATACTCAAGATCAATCGATGGGTATGCATCAATCGATGGATATCCCAAACACTTCGACTGATAATTTCTATTCATCAATTGATGCTCAATCGATTGATGTTGCACAAATACTCTTAGGAATGGGTGAGTTGAGTGAGAGGAATGATTGTAATCTGGCATAAGGAGAGGAAGTGAGTAAGGACATTCCTATTTCTTTCAGGAATGAGAGTGAAACACATGAGGGCCCCACCTTAGAAGGTGCACATGATATGAGTGAGGAAGAGGTGAGATTTCAGGATGAGATCCTGATGCAAAATAGAGAGATGAATGAGAGAGATAAAACAATTTTGTTATTTGAACATAAGTTGGAAAATGAATTAATGTCAGAGGAGGAGGGAGTCAAGAAGATAGGGGGAGTATCTAATGCGGAAGCAAGTAGGAGTGGAGTTAACAAGGAAACCGATGATGCAGATGTTGATGCTAGTGACTTGGATCCACATAATTTTGTTCACCCTGATCCACAATATCAAGGGTTGGTTGCTTCAAGTAACAGGGATGCAGAACAATTGTTGGGAATTGAGCATACAGAACAAAGGACCAGGAATATGAAGGAGAGCATTTCCAATACAACAGATACATGTTATATGGCACCTGAAGAGTTAGAAGATGATTCTGATGAAGAGCCATGGATGAGCTCTATTGATGGTTCCTTAGAAGCTGCTGAAACTAGGATTTTTTCTCAATATAGGAGGTCAATGATGGAAGGAGAAATTGCAGATCCCAATTAAAGGAGAATTGCTCACTATATGAGGGAGTCATTAAAAATTCAGAAGATCACAGTGACAGGAGTAAAGAGAGAATTGGAGATTATCAAGGGATCTATCACTTCTAACAAGGATTCATTGGAGAGAAGGTTCGATGAGAAGCTACCTATTAATACTATGGGTCAAATCAAGGACAAATTATTCAAGGAATCCAAGAACTTTGCAGCCTTAGAAACAAGAATGAAGTCTCTAGAAAAGAAGATGGATGACATCATTAAAGGTCAGAGTCTACATGCTTCCATTCTTCAAAAGTTTCTTGACAGAATGCCACCACCTTCTCCAATTGATGATAACAAAAAGGGGGAGAATGCTAAGAAGAAGGATGGTGATGGTGATGGCAAAGGCAGTGGTGGTGTTGGTGGTTCTAATGTGGATAAATCAAGTGGCATTGGTGGTTCTACAACAAAAAGGGCTACTAAAAATGGAAGCAACATGGATAAACAATCTTCAAAGACATCTGAGTCATCTAAGTCAGCCAAAGATGACTTAGAATAGAAAAAGAAAGAATTCAAGAAGTTTGAAGATGATCTAGAAGCTAGAAGAATTTCTAAGAAAAGAGAAACTCAATCAATGATTGAGAGAGAAAGGAAAAAAATTGAAGATCTAAGAAAGAGCACTGAGTTGGTGACAGAGGCAGCAGAAAAAGGGAACTTGGATGAGTTCATTGCATAGACAAGAATAGTAAATGAAAATGCAAAAAAGGCTGCCAAAGAAAGTAATTCAAATGCAGAAATCTTTCTCACAATTGATCTTGAAGCCCTTGAAGAGAAGAAAAAGGGTAAAGCCATAATGATTGAAAAAGAAAAGAAAAAGGAGCCAGTTGGCCAGAAGCTTCTTCAAGGAGCCATTTCCTCAGGATTTTCAGATGCTGCAAGAAGATAAAAGGAGAATGAAGAAATTGCAAGGAAAATGAAAATGGAATGGAATATAAAAGATCAATTAGTAGAACAACCACTGAGGAAAAATAGGAAAATAGCCATGGCTAAGAAAAAGACAAGTTCTACTCAATAAAAGTGGTTCAGGTAAACCTCCAGGTTAAACAAGAAGAAATCAATGAGGAGGTAACAATTAAAGGCTATGATATGAAATGGATACTAGTGATAAGTGAAAAAGGGTTAATAGGAGTAAGAACTCACCCTACAACCTCCAACCAAGAAGAATCAATGAGGTTGGAGTACGAGAATGGAGTAAAAATCACTTATTCAGTAAAGGTGATAATGAAGCAAAGCTACAATGTTCTGAAGACCATTCTTCATCTACTCAACAGAAAGTAAAAACTCAATACAACAATTGCTCAGGAAATTCAACATCAAATCTCAAAGCTAAGGAGATCAAAGGCAGAAGCTGAACCTGATTCACCCCTTAAACTATGGAAGTCGCAAGTCAAAAAGGTGGTGTTGGAGCCAAAATATGCAATGATGTTTACAGATGTGGAGGGCAACACAAAGTTCTTTGATATCTATAAATATCTGGACAAAATCACAGATAAAGAAATTCACTACCTTATGAGGCAACTTGGAGAGACTGACAGAGATGAAACAATTTTGAGGAGTTCATTCATGAGACAATTAAAGGAAAATGCTGAGAAGAGAAAGAAGAAAAACTAATTGGATTATGAAGATGGTGAAGACATTGGAGCAGCTTGCAAAAGTTATTCATTAAACTGGTACTTCCAAAATTCAAAGTGCTATTTAAATTTCTTGATTCTATCTGAATGAAAATAATTAAGGGTTTTGTTATCATCAAGTAGATTTATGTCTGTTCATGTCACAAACACAAATAGGGGGAGATTGTTAGGAATTTACATGTAATTTGATGATAACTTTAATCTTTGAATCACAGAAATTTTAATTGATGTAACTGATCAATTGATATGAAAGTTATAAATATCAATTGATCAGAAAACCATTTATCAGTTGAAATGTTTATGTGACAACTGATAATTTGAATTGTAGCATTGATGTACTTAGTCTATTTCAATCGATAAGGTGTAAGTCCAGCCTACAAGCTCTGTTGAAGCTATAGACTCATTAAACCTCTGATATTAATTAATTTCGTAATTAATTTATAAAGGCTCAGTAAAGGTCCAAGAAGTCTGTTAAAGGCCCTCATCCTAGAAGGATCTAGAAACCCAAACGTGAGAGGAGTTCAACGAGGACCCTCACTCCTATAAGGTTTAGACAACCTTGACACTAGGAGACTTGCTACCAAGTCTCCTAATTCTAATTTAATTCCAAGGCCCTCATGCGCCTATATAAAGTGCTTAACCCCTCAACACTAGAACTACGTTTTATTGGCTTGATTCTCACACCATTGAGATACGTAGGCAGTTAACGAGGACCCGAGGTAGTCATGAAACGTTAGTGCAGCGATAGAAGCTCGAAGCTCTCTCAAACCCTAGTATTAATTGCGTATTAAATACACCTCATTTTTGATCCGTAACATTTGGCACTGTCTGTGGGAAACGAATAACAATCATGGCAAGAACACGAAGAACCGCGAGCACCCTCGAGGGAGAGATCCCTGACACCGCTGTTGACACCAACGTTCCCCCTGCTGGGGCGGAAGAACAAGGAGCTACTGTTCCAACCACCTTCGTCGAGGACCCTGAAGCAAATATTCAGCGTGCCGGACCCCTAAACGTTGTTGTTCATCCTTCCAACCCCGATGTGTCCATCCATGCTTCGGTTCCTCCACTACAGGTAATTTCACCCCTTCGTACAACTTTTATTGCTCCTTCTACTTTGCAGATCTCGTCTGCTATAACACTTGACCCTCGCTATGGGCTCCCAAGAAACTATGAGCCCCTTTATGAGCAAGGGTTGTTGCCCCACTATACCTCACAATGAAGAAGTCAGGACTTCTCTAGACCTTACTGAAAGGCATAGGTGTACTAACTTGTAACACTTAATTATTATGTAACTCAACTAGAGAAAAGATAAAACAACAGCAAAACAAGAGAAACTGAAGAAGCACATGGAATCAATCAACTGAAGAAATGGTAATGATACTTGGTAACTACAAGTAACTAATTTGGTTAATCAAGGATGCATAAGTGAGAAGAAGTTCAATCTGAGTATTGCTCATGCCCTAACTTATCTAATGGAGAATCAAATTAATGTCAAAGAAGTATCAAGAAGACCAAAGTGATTTCATGTAATGTATATCAACATCTGGATATTGTAAAGGTTAATCAACAAATGAGAACTGACATTCAGAAGCAAGAACCCCTACAAGACTAGTCACTTATGAACCAGACCATTGCATCAAGTGTCAGGACATTGGAGGCAAGTTCATGTCAGTAATAGAAGATATCATTTGAATTGAGTGAGGAAAAGAAATTGAAGAAGCTAGGGAAACTTGCTCTTAAAGGTTAATCCTCAATTAGTCACTAAAGAAGGTCAACATTGGATGAGTGCATATTTGCTAAGGCAAATGTCGATCCACAGCAGATCGAGATGCGGGTCGAGATTTATAAGTGAAGTAAAACATTGCAAAGGCAAATCTCGATCCACGATAGATCGAGATCGAGATTTTCCCAGATCGAGATTGAGATCTTCATAGATCGAGATCGAGATTTTCCCAGATCGAGATCGATATTTTCACAGATCGAGATCGAGATGGGTCCAGGCGAAGATCGAGATGCGGGTAGAAATGTAACATTTAATGTTCAAGGGACAAGTGGCTTATTGTGAACGGTTGATCCAGAGTTGTTGGGAAAGTACTTTTTATTGTCGAAGTCCTGATTGGGCCACGTACACAAAAAGGACAAGATCAAGACTACATGACATTATAAAAGCAGCACTTTGTTTTTATTAGTAAATAGACTTTCATCATCTCTGTAATTCAACGATAATTTTTAAAGAGAGAGCATTTACTGTAAAACAAAAAGTGAGAGAGAGGATCAGTTGAATCTAGCTTTAATTGTTGTATTTATTGTTCAACTGATCATGATGCTTTTATGAATGTTGTAGCAAAAACATCAATGAATATAATGATATATTCTTGAAATTCTGTGTCATCATTTATTACCTGCATATTGTTTATTCTCTCATTAATTTTAAACAGTTGTATTCACCCCCCCCCCCTCTACAACACTTTGGACCTAACAATTGGTATCAAAGCTTCTGTTAAACACATCTAACAGAGATCCTATTGTGTTGTTTGAGTTGGTTCTTGAAAATCCCAGATCAATTTTTTTTTCTTGAAGTTTGTGCCGAAAGTTTTTGTTTGTTTCTTCTTGAAAGGTTCATAGATCTAAAAGGTTCTAAGTAATGGTGTAAGGAATATTTGTACAAAATTCCAAAATATTGTACTTTAGAGCTTTGTGGATTTTCCTGTGGGCAAAACTGGAATCAACTGATTGACTAAACAAAAAGGACATTTTCGAACTTCTGTCAACTAGAAAGTGGACAACTTTTTGTTTGGACTTGAAAAATTGTGGACCCTACTACTGTTCCTGTGATTAAAACTAACTTGCTTGAATCTTAAGTGCAAAATCCGTTGGATATTAAGTGTTGAATATTTAAAGTGAGATAATTAATTTTTCAAGTAAATACAATTTATTGTAATTTGAAAAGTGTATTATCTTAATTTTAAATTTTATTAAAATGGCCGCCGCACACAGATTTAAGATACCTCCGTTTGATGCACAACATTATGACGAATGGACTGGAAGGATGAGAGCTTACCTTGAATCAATAAACAAGGTATACTTGAGAATATTGGAAAACGGTCCATACATACCCATGAGAATTGAGCCAGAGCGAATGGAAGGAGGGATACTAATACCATCCCGGTCTGTTCCTAAAGAGGAAATGGAGTTTTCAGACGCAGATAAAGAATTGGTTGGTATGGATGCGTCGTTACGCAACGTCATAATTGAATCCCTAAACTCAGAGTTCTATGTTCAAATAAAGGGATTAAAAACAGCTAAAGCCATGTGGGATAAACTGGCTGTGGTGATGGAGGGGACCGAGGAAGTTAGAGATAATCACAAACGCATTCTGATATCTGAATATGAATCGTTCAGATGCGAACGAGGAGAAAGCGTAGCGGATGTTTACAAACGTTACAGTAAATTGCTTATCGAGCTGAGTATAAGAGATAAAGTCTATCCACTAGCAGATTCAAATATCAAGTTTCTCTTGAATTTGCCTAAACATCTGGAACATAGGATCACTGCCATTCGAAAGTCAAGAGACTTGAAAAATACTTCTCTCGAAAAGCTGTATGGTGTTTTGAAGACCTACGAGCTGGAGCAGGAACAAAATGACAGAAGAAGATCCTACAATAGTGGAGAAAAAAAAGCGGTAAGTGAGTCTGGACTTGTAGCTGAAGAGTCTGCTATAAAGGCACTTGCAGCTGTCTCATTGAAAACTGCTAATCCTGAAAGGGTGGTATTAGACATTGAAGATCCATCCGAAGAAAGTGAGGATGAATACTATACCCTTGAAGAGCTGGACAAATTAGAAGACAAGTCATACGCTTGTATTGCTCGAGAATTTGCTCATATCAGCTTCAGGAAGCAAAGAAGTGGTAAAGGACGATTTGGTAGTTCTTTCAGCCGAAGAGGCAGCAGAAGCAGTAGTGTAAGTGGTCGGGGAAGTTACAGTGGCCGAGGTAGCACATCTGGTAGTGGCTACAGACATAACCTGGTAGACAAGAACAAGTTCAGATGCTACAACTGCAATGAATTGGGGCACTTCGCAACAGAGTGCAAGAAGCCCAAGTACGTTCATCCCAAGGAATCCTATGCTGATCTGAAAAAGAAATATGATGCCTTGGTTAGCAAGCAACAGAAGGGAAGCCGGGCGTATGTTGTGACAGAAGGGAAGGGTTGGGACGAGTCTGATGAAGATGAAGATCAGGAGCTATGCAATTTCGCTTTAATGGCAAAATCTTCAGAACAATCAGAGGTACCAATTCTAACCGTAAATGAAATGTCTATTTCTGAGTACCAAGATGAATTAGCTGCCATGACTAAAGATATGTACAATCTCCAACTAAATCTAATTGCTGTTAATGAGGAAAATGCTAAACTCTCCCTTAAGAATAGACTTCTCGAGGCCAGGGTAGAGGAATTAGAATAAGGAGAAAGTAAAGAAAGGCAGTTAATGAATCAGGTAGACGTTTTAGAACACAAGCTTAAGATTAGGGAAGACCTTAACGAAGAACTTAAAAATGAATTAGCTGAGCTTAAAATAACATGTCAATCTTTTAAAGAAGCCGCTAATAAAGTTTTCGTAGAAAGGGACATGTACATGAAGCTGGCAGGCAAGAGTAAAAATGAAAAAGTAAACATAGGACTTGACTACACACAGAAAAAGAAAAATAGGGCTGCTGAGTTGTTAGAGCCAGTGTTAGTCAAAGAAAATGTGCCTGAGGTTTTAATGGATGTTAGAAAACCTATCTTTAAGCAGTTTGAGCCCAGGACCATAGATCCTGTTGCTACTAAAATTGAACAAGAAATTAAAATTGAAAGAGATTCAGAAGAAAAAGTAGTAGAACCTACAACTTCTTAGAGAGCGAGTAAGATTGCTTATGCTAAGAGAGGTGTAGGAACCAAGGAGGCTAAGACGGTGTCATATAAACAATGGGTAGCAGGGTCAGACCAAATGAAAGCACCTGTAAAGGCAGTTAAAACTGAACCTGCATCTGTATCTACATCTACACGAGCTAGAAAGGCATGTTATATCTGTAATCAAACTGATCATTTGTCTTACTATTGCCCGTTCTATGTAGAGGAAGAAAAATCTGTTGGTTGTAATACCATGCCTGCAACTACTGCTTTGCCTAACATGTATGCAAATCATGCTAAATGCAATAATCCTAATTGTATGCCATGTGCTGTAAACATCATGCATGCTTATTTTAATTTAATGAATACTGCTAGTGCATCTGTTGAACATTCATCTAGTAGTAGTAAGAAAAAGCATGCGGGGTCAAAGACTAAGACTTCAAGTCCTCCTAAAGTTAGGAGTGACCAGTCTACTCCCAAACCTGACAAACCAGTCAAGGTTGACAAGGGAAAAGACAAAGTCAAGATGAATGCCCCTGATGGCAACAAGGCAAAGCCTTCTGTATCTGAAAAGAAAAAGGAAATTATTGATGTCGGGCCCAAACATCATTGGGTTCCGAAGAACACCTAACCTTTCTGGATTTGCAGGGCAGTGAACAGGAAAAGAGTAAAGTCATATGGGTGCTGGACAGTGGAGCATCGAGGCATATGACCGGCAATAAGTCCCTGCTAACAGATTTGGTGTTGAGAGCCGGCTCCGTGGTTACTTTTGGAGATAACAGCAAAGGTTACACCAGGGGATATGGCAAGATCGTTTGTGGAAATGTTATCATTGAGGACGTGTCTTTTGTGGAAGGATTGCGACATAATCTTCTCAGCGTTAGTCAGTTCACCGACAGGGGTTTTGACGTCAACTTTGGGAAGCATGATTGTTCGATTCGAAGCAAAAAGGATGGAAGCCTTGCTCTTAAAGGAGTAAGGAAGTCAAATTTGTTCATAGCTGACATGAATTCTGCTGATCAGTCTGAAGTCACGTGTTTCTACAGCAAGGCTTCTGCTGATGAAAGTTGGCTATGGCATAAAAGATTATCTCACCTGAACTTTAAAGCAATGAATAATCTCGTAAGGAGAGAATTAGTGAGAGGGCTGCCGCAGATGGAGTTCACCCCAGATGGACTCTGCGAAGCATGTGAGATGGGAAAATCAAAAAGAGCCTCGCATAAGGATAAACAAGTGAATAGCATTACCGAGCCCCTACAACTCCTTCACATGGATTTGTTTGGACCTGTTAATGTTATGTCAATGTCAAGGAAAAGATATGCGCTGGTAATTGTCGATGATTTTTCCAAATACACATGGGTGAAGTTTGTGACATCGAAAGATGAAGTGCCACATGAGATCATTAGACATGTACTGGTAATTGAAAACGTAGCAAGTCTGACTTTGAAGACTATCCGATCCGACAACGGGACAGAATTCAAGAACTCAGTGTTAATGGATTTCTGCATATCTAAAGGGATCAGACGACAGTATTCAGCACCGAGAACACCGCAGCAGAACGGGGTGGTAGAAAGGAAGAACAGGACACTGGTTGAAGCAGCTAGGACAATGCTGTATGAGTCAAAACTTCCTTTATATTTTTGGGCTGAAGCAGTTAGCACGGCTTGTTATACACAGAACAGAACCCTGATTATAAAGGACCATAATGAGACGCCGTATTACATGATGAATAAACGAAAACCATCTATCAAGTACTTTCACGTATTTGGTGCCAAATGCTTTGTGTTAAGAGACAATGCACAACTTGGAAAGTTTGATGCCAAAGCAGATGAAGGGGTTTTCATTGGATATTCTCTTGAAGTAGTAGCAGCGTACAGGGTGTTTGTGCTTAATGATCGCAAGGTGGTTGAAAGCCTTAATGTCACATTCGACGACTCAAAGCTCCCTTCCATACAAAAAGAAGATAGTGAGCCTACTTCCCTAAGATTTGAAAATATGGATATTGATGAAGTGGATACAGTTCCTGAGTCAGTAGTGCAGGGTAGTGATCCAACTATAAATAATGAAATTAATCAAGAGTCTAGTGTTTCGCAAATTCAAAACACTAGGGCTGAGGGATCACCTTCCATCAGACCTGGTACTAACTCAGGGGGAGTCAGTATGCACTTAGGGGGAGCAGCTCACTCAGGGGGAGCCAGTACTAGCTCAAGGGAAGCTAGTGAAAATGTTTCTAGACTAAGTCACCTTCACTTACAAGATCAAGCTGAATCATCAAGAACATTTGCTAGGGATCGCACTTGGAACAAGGACCATCCGTTTGAGCTAATTATTGGTGATCCAGAAGCCGGAGTGACTACTAGAGGAAAAGCTAGAGCTGAAATTGCCACTGAGAATGAATGTCTATACTCAGTGTTCCTTTCCCAGATGGAACCTAAAGTGGTGGAAGAAGCTCTAGATGACGCTGATTGGGTGATTGCTATGCAAGAGGAACTCAATCAGTTTGAAAGGCAGAAGGTGTGGAAGCTGGTACCCAGACCAAAGAATAGATCTGTTGTTGGGACAAAATGGGTATTCAGAAACAAGCTGGATGAAGACGGACTTGTAACACGAAATAAAGCTCGCCTGGTTGCTAAGGGTTATACTCAAAGAGAAGGAATTGATTATGATGAAACCTATGCACCAGTAGCAAGGCTAGAAGCAGTAAGGATGTTCTTGGCATTCGCAGCACATCATGGTTTTAAAGTCTATCAAATGGATGTTAAGAGTGCATTCTTAAACGGTGAACTGGATGAAGAGGTGTATGTCGAGCAACCTCCCGGGTTTATTGACAGCAAATATTGTGATTATGTTTATCGACTCTTCAAATCAGTATATGGCCTTAAGCAGTCTCCGCGGAAGTGGTATGAAACTCTGTCAGACTTCTTACTAGAAAGTGGTTTCACCAGAGGAGTAATCGACAAGACGCTTTTCTACAAGAAATGCAAAGATGATCTAATAATGGTGCAGGTATATGTGGATGACATTATCTTTGGGTCTGCAAATGAGAAGCTGTGTGCTAAATTCGCAAAGTTAATGCAATCAAGGTATGAGATGAGCATGATGGGAGAGCTGACGTTCTTTCTGGGCATTCAAGTTAGTCAGAAGAAGGACGGGATATTTATCTGCCAGACCAAGTACATTCATGATCTATTGAAGAAGTATGGTCTCCAAGATGTATCACAAGCAAAGACTCCTATGGC
Organism: Oenanthe sinensis; assembly: GCA_028671895.1. NCBI lineage: Eukaryota > Viridiplantae > Streptophyta > Magnoliopsida > Apiales > Apiaceae > Oenanthe > Oenanthe sinensis. Next base: position 40,144,562 of record CM053801.1, read on the forward strand.
AACAGCCACGAAGCTTGACGAGGACAAAGCGGGTAAACCTGTAGACATCTCAAGCTATCGAGGTATGATCGGCTCACTTTTGTATTTAACTGCTAGCAGACCTGATATTATGTTCTCTACGTGCCTATGTGCAAGGTTCCAAGCGGATCCTAGAGAGTCACATCTCATAGCCGTAAAGCGTATTTTTAGGTATCTCAAGGGAACATCAAATCTCGGGATTTGGTACCCAAGAGATACAGGGTTTAATCTTGTTGGCTATTCGGATTCAGATTACGCAGGTTGTAGAATAGATAGGAAGAGCACTTCAGGAAGCTGTCAGTTCCTTGGAAGAAGGTTGGTGTCTTGGCAAAGCAAGAAACAACACACAGTATCTACCTCGACAGCTGAAGCAGAATATATTGCTGCTGGAAGCTGTGTGGCTCAGATACTGTGGATGAAGAACCAACTCAAGGACTACGGTGTGGAAGTATCTAAGATTCCTATCATGTGTGACAACACAAGTGCTATTGCAATGACCAACAATCCTGTGGATCACTCAAGGACCAAGCACATTGACATCAGGTATCATTTTATTAGAGAGCATGTAGAAAATGGAACTGTAGAGTTGCATTTTGTGTCTACTGAACGTCAAATAGCAGATATATTCACTAAACCTCTAGACGAATCAACATTTTCTAGATTGGTTGGTGAATTGGGGATGCTTAACATCTGTTAGTTTTGCTACCTATCTATTATAATTCAGTTTGTATACATATTATTGTTATTCATGAATATTCATAATTAATAATGTGTACTTAACTTCATAAATGTATGTATTACATCTCATAAAGGGAAGTTAGAAAGTTTCATGAAATTAATCTTGTGCTGATCTGTGTATCTAAATGATTAATGTCTAATAACGTGATAGGATTTAATGCTATACTTAATTTTGTAATGCATGATTTATTTGCTAAATTCCCTGTCGTTTCAAAATTGTAAGTTTCTTAAATGGTGTGAAAATTTGTGGTGAAATCTTGTGAATTTTACATATAAATGTTTAATTCACATAATTTCATTAAAATTTTCTAAGGCAAATCTCGATCTGGTTCTGGATCGAGATCGGGAACGACTTGTGAAAATTAGTCTAAAAACTGTCAAGGTACATCTCGCTCTATCCACATCGAGATCGACATCGAGATCGACATCGAGATGTAGATCGAGATGCGGATCGAGATCGACATCGAGATGTAGATCGAGATGCGGATCAAGAGATCGACATCAAGATCGACATCTAGATGAGGATCGAGATGCGGATCTCGAGATCGAGATGTGACTTGTCTTTTCAGATATTTTTTTTGGCGTGCAAGTATATATTATAGCATTAAAAAGGCTGTTCATTATTTATATTAACTTTCTTTCTCTCCTTCAAAAGCTTAAGTTCTTCATATACACACGCGTATACATACATTACCAGAGTTCTTTTTCCTGCCATTACATCAAGTTTTCTTGTGATTTTCTTAAACAAAAATCACTAACTGTTACTTAAAAGCATCAATAACTAAAACGAAACTCTGCTAAAATTTTGTTTAAAACTGTTGAACTTCTTGTGTTGTTTTTCACGTCATTACTGTTCTTGCAAATAGTTCTTTAGTTTTTCTTTTCATTCGAGTGAGTTTGGTTTTTGTTTCGTGCTTTCTTATTGTGTTCTTGAGCGAAATAGTTGTGAGTACTACGATTTAATCCTTAAAGTGCAACTTTACCGCCGTGTTTGTGGTTTTCTGGAAAAATAATTTATTTTGTAACGGCTGTTCACTTTAATTTTCGAAAACTCAACCGTCAATCTTTAGTGGGGAGTTAAGTGGTCATTAGTGGGGAAGTTAATTTGGTTTAATTTGTGTCACTAATTACGTGGGGTAATTAGTGGGGTTCGTGTACGTTTTATTTTGTTTAAATTTAGAACTTGTTCTCTAAAAATTCCATTGCAAAACCATTTCAGAACATTTCTTTTCTCAAACACAAATTTAAAATGGCAAACCCAAATTTCACAATTCCCAAGACAACTTTGTTAATCTCTCTGCTGATCGAGCAACTGGTAGATTTATTCACTATCAGTTCTGGATTGAATCCCTCAACAACACATCAATCATAAGTCATGCGTTAACCGCCTCTCCCATCCTGAATGTCGAAGCCCTTCAAGCTGCTTACTCAACACTAGAGATTCAGGGGGGAAAAGAAAATTGAAAGGCAGAGTGTTTAAACTTGTAACACTATAATTTATGTAACTCAACTAAAGAAAAGATACTTAACCCGAAGACAATCAAGAACGAGAAGTCACAAAGAAATCAATACAAATGAAGACAAAGTAATTGATACAATTCAACATGTTAAATATGATCAAACAAAGAAGAAATCATTGGAAGAAGTTCAAGTCAAAGTTGTTCATGCCCCAGTGATTTGTAACTCAAAGAATCAAGATCATAACTATCAGTATCAATAAGACTAATTGATTTCAAGTGAAAAAGAAGGAAAGCAATTGTTGGAAAGCCACATTTCTAATTGAACATGGTAATCTATTCAGAAGCAAGAAACCTATCAAGACTAGTCACTTATGAACCAGACCAGTGCATCAAGTGTCAGGACATTGGTAGCAAGTTCATGTCAGTAGTAGAGATCCAAGTTCAAGAGCTTGTTGAAGAAAATAGAAGACATGAAGAAATCACAAGTTCAAGATGTTGCATTGAAGTTTCAAGTTGAAGCCCAGAATTTCTCTAAGTACTTACAAGGGAACCTATGTAGAAATTCCTATCTAGAAATTCTGGATAAGTTTCTACTTAGAGCCAAGTAGAAATTCTGGAGATGGAAATATTTTCTAAGTACTCAACTCAGGAAGCTATCTCGAATTTCCTATGTAGAAATTCTTAAGTCGAATTTCCTATGTAGAAATTCTGGAGGTGAAAATATTTTCTAAGTACTCAGGAAGAAGGCTATCTCGAATTTTCTATGTAGAAATTCCTAAGTAGAAATTCCTATGTAGAAATTCTACTTAGAATTCGAGATAGAGCCAAGTAGAATTTCCTATGTAGAAATTCTACATAGAGGAAAGTTTCAACATGACACATGGCATCATCCTGGTGGCAGATTTCCAAGCTTTCAAGACAAGATAAGATTCACGTGGACAACATTGGGCCACTCATATCTTATCTTTTGAAGACTACAAGTCATAGATTACAAAGTAGTATAAATAGAAGTACTTGTGTAACTTATAAAAAGAGCAATATTCGAGAGAAACACTTGTAAAAAAAAAAAGAGAGAGTATATTCACAGAGCTTAGTATCATTTACTACCCTCTTTACTTCTGTTGTACTATTGTAATGAATGTTGTAGCAACCCTTTCAAGTTATATATAAGACATATATTCCTTGAATCATTGTGTTCATTTATTACATAGTAATTATTGCTCCATAAATATGAAAAGTTGTATTCACCCCCCCTCTACAACACATTTGGACCTAACAATTGGTATCAAAGCCTAATGTTTGACAAACAAAACATAGATCCTTGTGTTTGGTAGAAGATTAATGAGTTTTCTCTTCCAGATCTAATTTTCGAGTTTTTCTTGAAAAGTGTGCCTTAATTTTTTTTTTTTTTTTTTGGTGAAAACTCATCCCAAAAATTATTTAAATACTCCAGGTGTGATTATTTAGCTTGGGTGGATTTTAGATAATTTTTGTGAATTAATCTGGGTACTTTGGTTTGTAGTGTTCTTCATTGTTCTTGACAAAGAAGACAAACCCAGTAACTTTTGATCTTCTTTTCAAAAAGACAAAAAGTGTAAAAGGTGTTATTGGCTTTTGATTGGACAATATACTCACAGAAAAAGGGAATTGTCAGAAGACTCTGTACCTTTCACGTGGGTGTTAGGTGAAGTTAGGTGAGATTAGTCATAAAAGTCAAAAAGTGTGAAAGTGACTTGCAGCAAATTTTCTCCAAGGCAAAAGTTCTACATAGAATATCTACTTGACAATTTCTACTTAGAAATTTCGACTTGAGCAAATTTCTACTTGGTGAAATTTCGACTTGGCAAAAAGTTCCACATAGAAATTTCGACTTAGCCTAGTCTTGTGTACTTAGAATTTTTTTTGTGACCAGTTTTTGAACTTTGATTTATTTTGAGATAATTCAATTTTCTTTTAATTACTACTCAAGTAATAAGAAAAGTTTATTATCTCTACTTTAAATCTATATTAAGATGGCACCTAAAAATCAATTCAAAATTCCAATGTTCGACCGAGATCACTATGAAGAATGGGTGTTGAGAATGAAATTATACCTTGAGTCAGTTAACCCTGAATACTTGGAAGTCCTTGACAAAGGTAAATTTGTTCCAATGGTGGTTGTTCCTGAGCATATGGAAGGAGATGTGGTTGTACCACAGCGGTCTGAGCCTAAAAAGGCAGCGGACTTTTCAGATGCTGATAAGGAGCAGATAGCCTTTGATACATCCGTTCGACAAACATTGGTGGAATCCCTCGATCACGAAATGTTTAATGTAGTTAAAGGACTAACTACAGCCAAGAAGATCTGGGATAAGATAGAGGTCGTCATGGAAGGTACAGCTGAGGTTAGAAGCAATAAGACACTCATACTCAAGATGGAGTATGACACTTTCAGGATAAGAAAAGGAGAAAGCATTACAGATGTCTATCTAAGATTCAGTCAGTTGGTGTTGGATTTGAATCTGAGAGGTATAACTCTCCCCATTGTTGAAGTCAATACGAGATATCTAAGGAACCAGCCAAAGAGCATTGAACATAGAGTCTACGCTGTAAGAGAAACCAGAGATTTGCATACAACTTCTCTGGAAGAGTATTATGGAATACTAAAGACCTATGAGCTGGAGACCCTTCAAGATCAAGCATGGGACAATGATTCAAGAGGAAAAGAAGTGGCATCAGGATTAGTTGCTAATGAGGAAGAGGCTAAAAAGGCAGTGGTTGCAGAAAAACCTAGATCATCACCGGCACCACATCAAGTTGAGAATGATGATGAGTGCACCTCAAATAGTGATGATGACTACTTCACCCAAGAAGAGTTGGACAACATGGATGATAGTGTCGTGGCATACATGGCAAGGAAGTTCAGCAATATAAGATTCAGGAAGAGTAACCGACCGCAGAGAAAATCTTCATCCTCCTATCGGGTTACTAAGGGTGGTAGTAGTTTTTCAGGTTACAAAGGGAAAGGCAAGAGTATCAGCTACAAATCTCCTTTGGATTTCAAAATGAAGTTCAAATGCTATAACTGTGGTGAAGCTGGACACTTTGCTACCGACTGCAAGAAGCCAAAACAGATTTATCCAAAAGAAACTTATGAAGCCCTCAAAAGCAAGTATGAAGCCCTGGTAAAGGAAAGACATGGAAAGAGAGCTTTAGTTGTTACAGAAGGAAGAGCTTGGGATGATTCAGATGAGGAAGAAGTTATTCATGCAAACTTTGCCCTCATGGCTGAGACATCAGAAGAACCAGAGGTACCAGTTCTAACCCTTAAGGAAGAAATGTCTATTAATGATTATAGGGTGCAGAACGGGGCTCTTAGCGAAGAGATCTATATGTTGTGCAAAAGCCTAAACACTTCTCAAAAGGAACAGAAAACACTTGTTGCCAAATGCAGAATGCTTGAGGCAAAAGTGGAAGAGTTAGAGGCTGTTTGCACTGTAGATACTTCCCTAAGAGACTCTATTAAATCTTTGGAACACAAGCTTAGCCTTAAAGATGAAATAGAAGCATGTCTTAGGAATAAACTAGCTGAGTTAGAAACAAAATGTGAAGCTTATAAACTAGCTGCTAGTAAGGTGAATGTTGACAGTGGTACATTTAAGAAGATAACTGGAGTTGGTGTAGGTCTTGATTATTCTAACTTATCTAAGAAAGAAGGGAAAAGACCTGTAGACATTAGTTCCAGTAAGACCAAGACTGAAATACCTACTTTTCTTAAATCAGCTGTCAAACCCATCTTTAAACACTTCGTTCCTCAAGTAGAAGAAGAGACTGAATTATTAGTTAGATATGAGATAGAGATGAAAGATCGAAAGGAAGAACAACCTGTAACTCCTATTAAATCAGTTAAAATCAAATCCACTAGAGAAGAATCTAGACAAGGATTAGGAGCTAAGGCTGTTAAACAACAGAAAAAGGAAAAAGGCATAAAAGAGGTTAAGGCTGAACGTGTTAAGAAAGAGTGCTATCATTGTAAATCTACTGAACATCTTTCTTACGCATGCAAATCTAACATGAATATTCCTGTTACTCATGCCATGCCTGTACCACACACAATGAATAACATGCATATGAACCATGCACAATGTGGTCAACCTAATTGTATGCCATGCACTTTTAACGTCATGCAAACATTTGTAAACTTGATGAATGCAACTAGCCAATCATGTCAAAATTCTAATGCTAGTTCTAATGTCAAAAAGAAGCATGTTAGAGCTAAGACTGCCAGTCCTCCTAAAGTTAGGAGTGACAAACCTTCTCCTAAGACTAACAAAATTGTCAAGTCTGAAAGAGGAAAAGACAAAGTCGAAAGCTCGAGTAATGTTAAAATAGGTGCATCTACTGTTGTTAAAACTGATAATTCTCGATCTTATAGAAAAGCCGGGCCCAATCAAACATGGGTTCCGAAGAACGCCTAATCAATCTGTCATTGCAGGGCATTAAGCGAAAAAGGAATAAAGTTATATGGGTGCTAGACAGTGGAGCATCGAGGCATATGACAGGAAACAAGTCCCTGCTTACAGAGTTGGTTATGAAGGCTGGCCCTTATGTTACCTTTGGAGATGACAGCATTGGTGTGACAAAGGGATATGGCAAACTGAAATCTGGTAATGTCATCATTGAAGATGTTTCCTATGTTGAGGGACTAAAACACAATTTGTTGAGTATTAGTCAATTTTGTGACAAAGGATATGAAATTGTCTTCAACAAGAAAGGTGTATCAATCACTCACATTAAGGAAGGTTCGTTGGCTTTGAGAGGAGTTCGAAAGGCAGATCTTTTTGTTGCTGATATGGATTCGGCAAACCAGAATGAAGTGACCTGTTTCTATAGCAAAGCGTCAGATGATGAAAGCTGGCGATGGCATAAGAAGCTGTCTCACTTGAACTTCAAAACGATGAATGCTCTCGCAAGGCGAGAACTGGTGAAAGATCTACCTCAAATGGAGTTTGCTCCTAAAGGACTCTGTGAAGCCTGTGAAATGGGAAAGTCAAAGCGAGCATTGCATAAGAGTAAAGAAATTTCTAGTGTCACTGAGCCTCTACAACTCCTTCATATGGATTTATTTGGCCCAGTGAATGTCCTATCATTGTCTAGGAAAAGATATGCTTTGGTAATCGTGGATGACTTCTCCAAGTATACATGGGTATTGTTCGTAATGACAAAAGACGAAGTGCCGTTTCAAATCATTGATCACATCACTGAGATTGAGAATGTATCAACACTCACTGTGAAGACGATAAGATCAGACAACGGCACAGAATTTAAAAATGCAATATTGAATGACTTCTGTGTTTCTAAAGGAATACGTCATCAGTACTCAGCCCCGAGAACTCCACAACAGAATGGAGTAGTTGAAAGGAAGAACAGAACATTGGTTGAAGCAGCAAGAACTTTGTTGTATGAATCGAAACTTCCTCTATACTTTTGGGCCGAGGCAGTGAGTACAGTGTGTTACACTCAGAATAGAACCTTGATCATAAAAGATAAAGAAAAGACACCATGTGAACTAATGAATAACAGAAGACCAACAATCAAATACTTTCATGTCTTTGGAGCTAAATGCTATGTACTTATAGATGATGAAAATCTAGGCAAGTTTGAAGCAAAGGCACGTGAAGGAATATTTATTGGTTATTCTACAAATACGGTGGCAGCTTATCGGGTATTCTTAGTGAATGAACGGAAAGTTATTGAAAGCTACAATGTCAGATTCGACGATACCAAACTCCCATCAATTTCTAAAGATAATAGTGAACCTGAGTCCCTAAAAATTCATAATCTGGACTTGGATGAAATTGAGGATGAACCTGAGTTGGTTGTTACTTCAAATATACCAAGTGATCGTGAAGCTATACCTGAGTCTAGTGGACAATCGAATTCTACGAGATCAGAAGAAACTTCTTCCGCACGTTCTGGCAACAACTCAGGGGGAGTAAATAGCAGCTTAAGAACAGGTGATCAAGACTCGAGGAGAAATGACACTAGTTCTGTAGGAGCTGGTACTAACTCAGGGGGAGTTAGTAGAAACAACACAAGTAGTCAGCACAACAATTCAGAAAGTCAAGCTGAATCATCAAGACAATTACCAAGAGAACGGGTATGGAGTAGAGACCATCCGTTTGAATTAATTATTGGTGATCCAGATGCTGGTGTGACTACTAGAAGATCTACAAGAGCTGACATGGCAAATATCTGCTTGTACTCTGGGTTCTTGTCCAAACTAGAACCTAAAGAAATAGAAGAAGCTCTTGGTGATGCTGATTGGGTGATTGCAATGCAAGAGGAGCTCAATCAGTTTGAAAGACAGAAAGTTTGGAAGCTGGTACCCCGACCAAAGAACAGATCAGTAATTGGAACTAAGTGGGTATACAGAAATAAACTGGACGAAAACGGACTTGTAACACGAAACAAGGCTCGTTTGGTAGCAAAAGGTTACTCTCAACGAGAGGGAATTGATTATGATGAAACCTACGCTCCAGTTGCAAGACTTGAGGCAGTCAGGATGTTCTTGGCCTTTTCAGCACACAAGAATTTCAAGGTTTTTCAGATGGATGTGAAAAGTGCCTTCCTGAATGGAGAGCTAGAAGAAGAAGTGTATCTGGAACAGCCACCTGGCTTCATTGATCCAGAACTTGAAGATTTTGTGTTTCTTCTCTTCAAAGCTGTCTATGGCCTCAAGCAATCCCCAAGACGATGGTATGAAACCTTATCCTTGTTCTTAATTGAAAATGGTTTTATTAGGGGAGTAATTGATAAAACATTGTTCTACAAAAATGTAAAGGGTGATTTGATACTTGTTCAAGTGTATGTGGACGATATTATTTTTGGGTCATCTAATGAGCGCTTGTGCGAGAAATTTACCAAGTTAATGCAGGATAAATATGAGATGAGCATGATGGGGGAGCTATCTTTCTTCCTTGGATTACAGATCAGTCAAAGAAAAGAAGGAATCTTTATCTGTCAATCTAAGTACATCAAAGATTTACTCAAGAAGTACAATCTTGAAGATGCATCAGCAGCTAAAACTCCCATGCCAACAGCCACGAAGCTTGATGAAGACAAATCAGGTAAACCAGTTGACATCACAAGCTATCGAGGTATGATTGGCTCACTTCTCTATTTAACTGCAAGTAGACCCGATATCATGTTCGCAACTTGTTTGTGTGCAAGGTTCCAAGTGGATCCTAGAGAGTCACATCTCATAGCCGTCAAACGAATCTTTAAGTATCTCAAGGGAACACCAAATCTAGGGATTTGGTACCCAAGAGATACAGGTTTTAATCTAATAGGCTATTCGGACTCAGACTATGCAGGTTGCAGGATCGATAGGAAAAGCACATCTGGTGCTTGTCAATTCCGGAAGATTGGTGTCCTGGCAAAGTAAAAAGCAACATACAGTATCTACTTCTACTGCTGAAGCTGAGTACATTGCTGCTGGAAGCTGTGTAGCTCAAATACTGTGGATGAGGAACCAATTGAAAGATTATGGCATGAAACATACAAAGATTCCAATCATGTGTGACAATACTAGTGCCATTGCCATGACCAACAATCCTGTAGATCACTCAAGAACCAAGCACATAGATATCCGGTATCACTTCATCAGAGAACATGTCGAGGAGGGGACTGTGGAGTTACATTTTGTACCCACAATGCAACAAATTGCAGATATATTCACCAAACCTCTTGATGAATTAACATTCAATAGGATGGTTGGTGAATTAGGGATGCTTAACACAAGTTAGTAAATCCTTCTATCTGTAAAATCCAAGTTTTTGATCATTTACATATGTTTGTTTTTCTTGTTAATTGCCTAGTTGAAAACATGTGTAAATAATCTTTAAAATTGCTCAAAATATCACTTCTGCATGCTATTTACTCATTTTGAACTTAGACTTTAAGATGTTTAATTAATGATTATTATATGGTGTATGTTGTGTTATTTTTCATAAATTCACTGTGCATTAGTTGAAATTATTGATCAAAACTTTGAATTTATGCTCATTAATTGCATGAACATAGGGGGAGTTAAATTCATGGATCTCTAAATTTGTCATGTTTTTTAAATGAATTTTTCTATGTTTTTCATGTAATTTTTTTTTAATTTGAAGCCTTAGAATTGTCAAGGAATGTTTCTTTTAATGGTTTTTATTAAAAATCCTTGAATTGGTATTTATTTTAATTTAGCAAAAATTTAATTATTGTTTTTCTTGGAAAATTACCAAATTTTACTAAGTACCTTCAAAATTTCGAGATAGGGTCTATCTCGAAACTCATCTCGAAATTCGGCTTGAATTTCGACTTTGAGCTTCCAGGAGTGAAGTTGTGAAAATTCTAAGTCTAGTAAATTTTTTTACTTTGTGTCTATCTCGAACCTTATCTCGAAATTCGACTTACAGTTCGAGATAGAGTTCCAGATGTGAGAGATTTAAATATTCCAAGTCTGGGAAAATATTGGAGTCTATCTCGAAATTCATCTCGAAATTCGACTTGAAGTTCGACTTGGAGTCTATCTCGAAATTCATCTCGAAATTCGACTTGAAGTTCGACTTGGAGTCTATCTCGAAATTCATCTCGAAATTCGACTTGGAGTCTATCTCGAAATTCATCTCGAAATTCAACTTGAAGTTCGACTTGGAGTCTATCTCGAAATTCATCTCGATATTCGACTTGAAGTTCGACTTGGAGTCTATCTCGAAATTCATCTCGAAATTCGACTTGAAGTTCGACTTGGAGTCTATCTCGAAACTTCTCTCGAATTTCGACTTAAAGTTCGAGATGTGTTTTCCCTCTGAGGTTTAATGCTGTTTAAAATTGTTTAAGTGAATTTAATTCGAGTTAGCCTCTATGTCGAAACTTATCTCTAATTTCGACTTGATGTTCGAGATAGAGTTCGACATAGAAGTTCGACATAGAAGTTCGACATAGAGTTCGACTTAGATTACCCTGTGCGTACTTAAGTTTTTTTTCATTTTCACAGGGATATTTTTGTCATTTCACTCTATTGCCTATATATACAAAATTAACCCGATTTTACTTTCACTTTTACCCAATTGTTTTAAAACCTAATTTTTACAGCAGCCCTCCCTCCCACCCACGACTGTTCATAGTTGTGGTTGAATCTCTTACATATAACGAACTACTGTCCATTTTGTTTCTTGATTTTACTATCTGCATCACGTTTAACCGTTTATATTGTGCGTAGTTTTGTGTTTAACATCGTGACTGTTCATCTTCACAGATACATACATACACACGATTTACACACACTTCTCACATATATATTATTCCTGCAGATTTTGTTTTCACAGTAGTTTGTTACTGATTCTTGTTTAATTCCGTAGTTTAATTTTCACTACAACATCACAGTTGTTTCTAAATTAAAAGGGATTAAACACAAATTTTTTTTCTCAACACAAAAAAAAAATAAAAAAACAAATGACTCACCAATTTTCTCTTGCAAAACATAATTTTTATAATATTCCGACTGAAATTGGTGATCAACTCCCGCGTTTCAAGTTTTGGGTACGATTTCTTAATTTGTACTCCAAAGCTAGTACTGCATTTACGGCAAAACCTACACTGGTCCATGATGCTTTGCAGCAGTTATGGACTAGTGCAGTACCTTTTGGGAGTAAATCGACCCCCTACGGTTTTACTTTTACCTTGGAGGGTCAAAATTTTGAGGTTACAGAGGCTATTTTTAATACAGTTCTTGGTTTTCCAGTCAAGGATTCTTATGACCCTGAACCTACAGCGGCTGAGCGCCAGAATTTTTTTGAAGCAATTGGATGTTATCCTCCCCCTGGACGACTATCCACTTCAAATATTCAAAAACAATTTTTTCATGTGGAATGGAATTACTTTTTCGAGGCCATTACTAGATGTTTTCGGGCACGAGAAAGAGATTTTCATCAAATTTCCATTCCCATGCAAATTTTTGGTGTTTCCCTAGCCCAGGAATTAAACATTAATTATGGCAGGCTTGTTCTTTCAGAATTAGTGGCTACAATGGGATCATCTGAAACCAGAGACATTTCACACAATGATATTGTCTGCTGGTATCCTCGTTTCTTGCAAATGCTAATCAATCATCTCGTGCCTTCTAATGCTTTATCAATTAGGCAGGCATTTGTTCGAAGTCCCACCTCTGCACCTCTAGGCATGGGCACTAAGTCACTAACAACTATTGCTAACCAGGATAAACATCAGGGTAAACCTATGTCTATTCCTGAGAACATTCAAGGGTGCCTCTCTTATGATGCAGGTGTAACTACTCTCGCGGGGACTTCACAAATCTCATCACATGCTCAGAATCCATCTGCCCACAATGAAGCATTTCAAGGGATTCCTGATGAGCATATTGATGACGAACAAGATGAGGGCCAATCTCTCAGTCACTTCACAGCCAGGCAAAAGGAACAGCAACCGTCTCCTAGGACACCACATGCTGATTCTGATTCCTCTGTTGGCCAAGGTAATGAAGGAGGTACATTCTTCGAACCTAACACTCCTTCCTCCTCTGATTCTGATTCCGTGGCCCAAGATTCTGCTAACCCGCAGGATCTATCCCAGGGTGATAGCCATATTTCTGCGTCTGCTTCTCTAACTTCTTCACTTTCACCCCTGTTAACGGGAGTTAAAAGGCCGGCACCTTTAGAATTAGGTGAGAGTACTGATGAGAGTGACCCTGAAGTGCAGCCAGTTTTAAGGAAGCGAGCCAAATTTTCACAAGCTGCTACTTCCAAAGCCCAGTCCATCCCTAGCGTGTCTATCACAACCACTCCACCTCACGAGAGTGGTTCTCCCCTTGCACAGTCAACACCTAGGATGGTTGCTGAGGATTCAGTGTCTTCTGAAGAGCCTGTTCCTTCAGTTAGGCCGGAAGTTTTACGAGCTTCGAAAGTACCTTCACCGGTACGTCCTGATGCTGCAGAGAGGATCGGTTCTACTGTTGTACTTGAACACTCTGCAGCCTCTCAGCCTGAGATTCCACCTCAGGACAAAACAGGAAACATTGATCCCATAATTGTTCCTCATTTTTCTTATCCAGTTTCTGCAGGTACTGCTTTGAATCTGAGTGCTATTATTGAAGACATACACGAGCGTGAGACAGGGAGTGAGTGTGAGCGTTTAGGGAGTGAGGGACCTTCATTTTTAAGGCCCGAAACTGAGCGTCAAACACAAACAGAACGATTCTTAGAGCGAGAAAACCTAAGCCAAACACCGTCCCTGGTTCTTGAAACTCTTGCAACACGTATGTCAACTGTAGAAAATCAGATGGAGCAGTTTGGGCAATCTATGGGGCAGTTAGGGGTTAATGTCGGCGATCACAAGAGAGCTCTTGATGACTACGCAGCATGAATGGCAGGTCAAGCCGAAGCTTTAAAAGATATGACAAACAAAGTCAATGACCTGGGCCATGCTGGTGGTCTCTTGGGCAGCACTCTGTATGACAGAATGGGGAGTGTTGAAAGCGTTCTGCATACACTGGCAACGGAGGTCAGTCGAATGATGTATGCAGTTCGGCATTTGGTTCCCCCGGAGTGCTTTGAAGAACAATTCACACAACCTCCCCCGGCTGATGATGATGGTACAGGTGGTGCAGGTGGTGCTGGTGGACCTTCTGGTTTTGGTTCACATGCTAGTGGCTCTGGTGTACCAGGTGATGTTCAGGATAACTCACCTAAGGGGGAGAAAGGAGGTAATGAGACGACACAACAGTCACCCCGTGCTGAAGAAGAGATTGATCCAATGGTGACTGATGAGGAGGCTCAGAGGAAGCGAAAGGGTAAAGCAGTGATGGTTGAACAAGAAGAGCCATTCACTGACTTTGGTGATCGACAGGAACACGTGCAAGTTGATTCAGATTCTGATATGGAAGACGTACCTCTAGCACATGCAATTAAGAGATCTTTGGAGGAACAAGGTGGAGGTGCTGGGGCGTCTGCTGAAGAGATTCCTGTTGATGAGGAGACCCTGAAAGCTCAACAGTTAGCTCTGGAACAAGCTCAATTTTTCAAAATGAAGATGATGCAGGATAAAGCTGTTTTTCTTGAGAAGCAAGTGGAGCTCAAGGAAAAGCAGTATGATCATGAGCTTGCCAGACTAGCTGATCCTCAAGTTGATCTGGACAAAAGGAGGATTGGACAGAAATGGGACGATGCACGAAAGATACTGATGGGGTCGTGTGCACATGGAGTTCATAATAAGGAGGCAGATGACTTGTTCTTCAACTTGAACATGAAGAATCCGATGACGATGGACTATATAAATGCTTTGAAGAGAATGATTTCTAAAGTCCGTGTTGGATACAAAACCGTGGATAATGAATGGCAAGTCATCTTGTCTTTAATTGATGGAGCCCCGATGTCTTTTATGTATGTCGATGATCAGTTTATGTCGAGAAGATCTGCGTCAGAGTTGTTCTTGCTAGCAACTAAAATTCAATATTCTCAAGCTGAGGAGCTAAGCATTCTGTATAGAGATCAGTTAATGCAGTTAGCAGAGGACAAGGGACCAGAATTCTCAGCCAATCCAGACGTTGTCAGAATGGTTGTTGATGGAAAGATGAAGAGGGTTAGTTTGGAAGAAAATGACTTGATGGCTCTATCGGTGGAATCCCTTAAAGCTGTTTGCAGACAAATGATGGGTAAGGGATTCACCTCGGATATTAAAGAAAAATCAGTGGAGTTCATTGAGAAGATAATCTTTCAGAAGAGCAGTGAAATATGGAAGTGCGATGTCGTTGCTCCAAATCCTCTTGATAACGTGAAGATTGAGCCAGAGCTAATGCAAAGAAAATGGGATATTCTACAAGCTGTGAAAAGCGTAGATGAAGCTTTGACTCTTCCTTCAGGACCCCTGGAACAAGGAGAGATAAGGGAGGCAGTTGGTGTTCCAGGAAGAGAAAGTGTATACTGGATTCATTCTTACACAGATGATACAGCTGATGCCTTAGTGTTCATTGATGCAGACCAGAATCAAACCTTCTTGCATATGAGTAGGAAATGGCTGCTGCAGACTCAAGATGCTGCATTTCTAGACAAAGTCAGAGATGAATTCAAATTGGGAGATGTAGAGGATATGTTTGCAGATGAAAAGCAGAGACTATTAAAGTACTTATCTGAGGTAGTAAAAGAGAAAAGGAGAATGGAGTCAGATGCGGCTAGTAGGTTCAATACCAACCGTGTCAAGGGCTACCCTAAAATGATCTACTGTCAGTTCAAAGCTGATAAAGCTCATTGGAAGCCTCAGCTCATCATGAAAAACTTTGAGGACATTCCAAAGATCAGAACTACCCAGGAAGTTGATAAACTAAGAAGGCTTTTCAGACATCCATATCCAGAACCCAAGAATCCTCTGGAAATGGAAGCAGTGAGTTTGCTGAATGCGAGATGGGCACAACTACACGATCCAGTATACAAAAGAGAACAGCAAAGGAAAGAAAGGCGCAGAAAACAAGGAGAAGATAAGCGCAGTGCTGTTAAGGAAGTTAGGAAGGGGAAACGGAATTAGAGTTAAAGTTCAAAGGGATGTGAACTTGAAGTTGGAAAAACTTCATATCTTTTGGTTGCTCTAACTCACTTGAGGAAAATTCATCTGACCACGGTATGCGAGATAGGCTAATTCACCATACTGTAACCGTGAATCAGAGTGGATCCAATAAGGTGATATGAGTTGGACTGAAAGGTATGAAATAATCCAGGTGATAGAGATCATCTCAATGGTCTTTAATTCGAGGTTCGAATTTTCTTTCTAAGCTTATGTTTATTTTCTAAAGTTCTTTGTATTGTTTTCAAGTTTTTATTCAAGTGTAAAATGTACAAGACATTAATGTTACTTATCTTTTCTCGTCTCATTATTTAGTTGAGTTATCCTTCTTTAATTTGAATGTCATTGTTAGACAATCAAATAGGGGGAGATTGAAAGGCAGAGTGTTTAAACTTGTAACACTATAATTTATGTAACTCAACTAAAGAAAAGATACTTAACCCGAAGACAATCAAGAACGAGAAGTCACAAAGAAATCAATACAAATGAAGACAAAGTAATTGATACAATTCAACATGTTAAATATGATCAAACAAAGAAGAAATCATTGGAAGAAGTTCAAGTCAAAGTTGTTCATGCCCCAGTGATTTGTAACTCAAAGAATCAAGATCATAACTATCAGTATCAATAAGACTAATTGATTTCAAGTGAAAAAGAAGGAAAGCAATTGTTGGAAAGCCACATTTCTAATTGAACATGGTAATCTATTCAGAAGCAAGAAACCTATCAAGACTAGTCACTTATGAACCAGACCAGTGCATCAAGTGTCAGGACATTGGTAGCAAGTTCATGTCAGTAGTAGAGATCCAAGTTCAAGAGCTTGTTGAAGAAAATAGAAGACATGAAGAAATCACAAGTTCAAGATGTTGCATTGAAGTTTCAAGTTGAAGCCCAGAATTTCTCTAAGTACTTACAAGGGAACCTATGTAGAAATTCCTATCTAGAAATTCTGGATAAGTTTCTACTTAGAGCCAAGTAGAAATTCTGGAGATGGAAATATTTTCTAAGTACTCAACTCAGGAAGCTATCTCGAATTTCCTATGTAGAAATTCTTAAGTCGAATTTCCTATGTAGAAATTCTGGAAGTGAAAATATTTTCTAAGTACTCAGGAAGAAGGCTATCTCGAATTTTCTATGTAGAAATTCCTAAGTAGAAATTCCTATGTAGAAATTCTACTTAGAATTCGAGATAGAGCCAAGTAGAATTTCCTATGTAGAAATTCTACATAGAGGAAAGTTTCAACATGACACATGGCATCATCCTGGTGGCAGATTTCCAAGCTTTCAAGACAAGATAAGATTCACGTGGACAACATTGGGCCACTCATATCTTATCTTTTGAAGACTACAAGTCATAGATTACAAAGTAGTATAAATAGAAGTACTTGTGTAACTTATAAAAAGAGCAATATTCGAGAGAAACACTTGTAAAAAAAAAAGGAGAGAGTATATTCACAGAGCTTAGTATCATTTACTACCCTCTTTACTTCTGTTGTACTATTGTAATGAATGTTGTAGCAACCCTTTCAAGTTATATATAAGACATATATTCCTTGAATCATTGTGTTCATTTATTACATAGTAATTATTGCTCCATAAATATGAAAAGTTGTATTCACCCCCCCTCTACAACACATTTGGACCTAACAAAAATCTAACAGGCCTATCCTTTACTATTAGTGGTGCCAAATATGAAGTCAGTCTGCAGAAGTTCAATGAGATTCTTAGGCTTCCTACAGAAGATTATGCTCCGGAACCCACTATGGAGGATATGTTGCAATTATTCACGGAGATAGGTTGTCGTCCTCCAACGGGTCCTATCAAGGTAACAAAGGTTAACACCGGTATGCTACCAGCTGAGTGGGATTATGTAGTTCAGGCCATTCAGCGCTGCATGTTCCCAAAGGACAAAGACTACAGGCCAATGAACAACAGCTGCCGAGTAATACTATATGGAGTGGCAAACAACAGGAGAGTGAATGTGGGCAAACATCTGTTGATTCAGTTGCTTGAGAGGTGGGCATTGGAATCCGGTTCATAAGATTTCAAGATTTCTTCAAATGGTTCTGGAAGACGTCCTTTCAGAGGAACACAGAAGAGTATTTCAAGGCTCTGAAAGGATGGCATGTTTTGATATGACTCTAAAGAGTATCTCTACCATGGAAACCCAGCAAAAGTCAAGACTTTTTGAGTTGCGCCTGACTCCGTACTTCCAGGATCTGCAAGATGAGTATGCTAGGAGGCATGCTTCTCAGTTTACTGCAGTAGAAGCTGAGAGTAGCGGTAACGAAGCTGAAGGTGGAAATCAAGTGCCTAGAAATTTGGAAGAAGCAGGTATGGATGTTGACATGGCCGAGGCAAATGTTGCAGAAGCTGGAGCTGACAAGGATGACGATCTTCTGAGTCAGGTACCTATTCTTGCTGATCTTGATCAATCATCAATTCAACCTGTTTTTTACAGCCGTGGGCCTGAAAACCCCCAGGCTCTATCCCAGGCTGCAAGCCCTTCTGTTCATAAACGTTCAGCCAGCCCTAAAACTGGTGATAAAAGGAAGGCAAGCTTATCTGAGTCGAGTGATTCGAGTGGAGGGAGTGTAGGAGTTGAGAGAGTAGTCACTTCAGCAGCTCTGCCACCTCCAAAGAAGCAAAAGGTGGATTCAAACCCAGTGGCAACTGCACAACCTGTTAAGGCTAGTTCACCTCTCACAGCCACCACACCTCACGCTGGTGGCTCTCCTCTCCAAAACATTTCAACACATTCGCACTCGCCTAGGCATGTTGGTGAGAGTCAAGGAGGGGGTCCAGCTCAACAGCCAATAGGAGCTGGCCCTACCTCCCCTGAGTTGTCCGCTCAGGGCTCTTTGAGCAATTTCTCGGAAGGGGAATGGCAAACTGAGACTAGCACTTCTGATACTAGTATCTCAGGAAGTTTTAATGAGGAAGAGTCTGTCGAATCCAGTACGGATGACGCTTCCTCATCTAAATCAGAAAACAAGTTGCTTGTAGAGCAACGACATCTGGTGACTGGTGGGTCTACGCCTCCAGAACAGCCCAGCGAACCAGAAAAGGTTCTAAGTGAACAAGGGGATGACATGGTCATAACGCCATCTCCTATCGTAGACACAGCGCTTAAAGGCTCAATCTCACTGACCGATATCGCCGACCAACTCACCGCTAGTCCCCAACGATTAGTGGATGAGGCTCTAGTACTGTTAGGCTCTAAACACGAGGGAGAGACAGGGAGAGTAGATCCCTTCTTTTTAGGGATCTTGAGTGAAACAGAACCCGGTGAGAGTAAACAGTTTAACCCAAGCCAAACACCGTCCCCCAAATTGCAGGATTTAGTGAAGAAAGTGGAGGCTTTGGAGGCTGGAGTTGCTGGTGTTACTGCTGCTGTCTCTTCTCACTCTGGAAGATTGGAGGTTGGAGCTCAGTTCATGGAGAACCTCATTGCCGTCCAAAATCAAATGATTGACAAGATAAATAATCTTGGATTGGCACAGGTGGAGGTTGGGAGGTCAGTAGATGATGTCACTTATGGCATGTCTCAGGTTTGGACGAAGCTGAATGAACTACTTGATGTTGTCTTTGGACGTAACACGGATGGACCTGGTCCTTCAACCGGTGGTGGTGGTGACGATAATAATGATGATGATGCTCCTGATGAGGATAACACACCTAAGGGGGAGAAGGAGGATCAGGGTCTGAAAAAGCTGACTAGTAAAGGTCCGGTGATCGAGTCCTCAAACAAATCTGGTGAAAAGGTGGAAGAGGCTCAACCGGCTCTTAAAGACAAAGGCAAGCAGAAGATAGTAGTTGAAGAAGAAGCTGAGAAAGAAACACCTCTCGTCGATGCATTTATGAGAGACTTTATTGAAGATTCTGATGAGGATGAGATGGATGTAGAAGCCTTAGTGGCAAGGAGGTCGAGACTCGAGCAACGGGCAAGAGAGTGGGAACAAGAAAGAGGTCTAAATCCTGGCGGATCTGGCGCAGGAGTTGCAGGTGATGCAGGAGACCACTCGGTTGCTGACGAGCATGTCCCAGAAGAAGAAGTTGATGAAGCGGAGATGCAAGGAGAGATTTTCAGGGAAGCTAGAGAAAGAGTAAATGAAGAAGTACTACAAGGGATAGTTGAAAAAGAACTAATGGCAAAGGAGAAGAGAGCGGCTCAGAAAACTCAGCATGAGTATGAAATGAAAAAGATCAAAGATCCTAAGGTCCAGGCTGACATAAGGAGGGAAGGTCCCGAGTGGGACAAGGCTAGAGAAGCCTTAGCTGGACCAAGAGCCTATGCTCATGACTCAGAAAGATTGAGCTTTCTTCTTCATAAGCTAGAAAATCTAAACCCTGGGCTGCTGAATTATCTAAATTGCATAAGACAGGGATGCACCTCCGTACAAGTTATATTCAAGGAGAAGCATGGAATCTGATGATCACTTGGACACCCATAACAAAAATCGGGCCGTGTATGGTCGATGAAGCTTTCTTCCAAGAAAGGGGTGCAAGTGAACTGGTAGAATTCGCTCACAAGGTAGACACCTCTGTCAAGACTGGAGTGCTGTTTAAGGAGAAATTGTTGAAGATGGCTGAAGACAGAGGGGTTGACATTATTCTAAATCCCTACCAGATCAGATATGTTCATGACAAGGTCTTGAGGATCATAAATCTGCATGACTCGAAACTAACTCCGGGCGGAAATGTGCTGAAGGCAGTTGCAAAGCTAGTCCTCTCTAAGGGTTTTCTAACAAAGGAAAAGAAGCTGGTGGCTAAGGACTTGGAGAAGCTGATAAGAAGGCAAGATGCTAGATACAAGTTGCCTGAAGCTACACTACCAGTGGTTAAGAAGGAACCTGAAGACTATGCATTCGAGCAGCAAGACGAGGCAATAAGGGAGCATGTGCAGAGATACGGAGATCCAAGAATAGACATTCCAGAAGAAGGGGAAATAAGGCAGGAAGCTGGTGCAGTGGCTGGTGCAAATGTCAAGTTTGTCAAAAGCAAAGCTGAGAATGAGAATGATCTACTGATCTATACAGACAAGCATCAGGTGGAAACCATCATTGAAATCAAGTACGACATCTTTGCAGAACACAGTCATGAAACACTGTGTATTATAAGGGAATTGATTGATGAGATGGATGATGTTGACGAGTTTGATCAGGATTATCTAAGGGTCACATTTGATAACTTCTGTAAGAGAAGACAACAGCTTGATATTCAGAGGCTACAGCAATGCACCACCGCTATTGTCATTGGATACCCTAAGCAGCTGGTTATAAGGAAGAAAGGGGAAAAGGGGTACCCTGACAAAGTCACGAAGCTGAGGTTTGAAGACATTCCCACGAAGCTTACCACTCGCAGCATGGTTGAAAGGTGGTTGAGGTTGTTTCGAAATTACAAGATCAGAAATCATGTGGAAGCAGAAGGACTTAATCTTCTCAAGAAAAGGATGAATGAAGTCTGCAACCCTGAGTTCATGAAGAAAGAAAAAGCAGCCAAGAAGAAAGCTCGTGAGGAAGAGGAGCGCAAGAAATAAAAGTTTTAATGTATTATGCTTGTAATGTTTCTTTGCGTTGTAATTTGTTTTCTTGTTTTCCTGCATTGTAAAAATATTATCTGTTTTCTTGTGTAGTGTAAGGTAGAAGTTAGTTAGCTAAGTGTCTTGAAACTGGTTTATATTAGGCGTCAATTATTTCGCAAAGTTCGGCGGTGGTAATACTGCTAAAAGGACTTCAGAAGGATAATTGAAGATTGAGTGGACCGTGCTCTTAAAGTACTTAGAGAAAATCTCTAGAAGAGCATGAAGCCATTTAATCGAGCCAACAGGTGTCCAATTTTGGCACTTGAAGTATCAGTAATAGACATGAAGTTAATTAATCAAGCCAAGCATTATGTAAGTTGACATGATCTTTTATGAATGTTATTTTATCTTTTTCAATCTCTGTTTAGTTGAGTTATCCTCATTGTGAATTTGGTTGTCATTGTTAGACAATCAAATAAGGGGAGATTGAAAGGCATATGTGTACTAACTTGTAACACTTAATTATTATGTAACTCAACTAGAGAAAAGATAAAACAACAGCAAAACAAGAGAAACTGAAGAAGCACGTGGAATCAATCAACTGAAGAAATGGTAATGATACTTGGTAACTACAAGTAACTAATTTGGTTAATCAAGGATGCATAAGTGAGAAGAAGTTCAATCTGAGTATTGCTCATGCCCTAACTTATCTAATGGAGAATCAAATTAATGTCAAAGAAGTATCAAGAAGACCAAAGTGATTTCATGTAATGTATATCAACATCTGGATATTGTAAAGGTTAATCAACAAATGAGAACTGACATTCAGAAGCAAGAACCCCTACAAGACTAGTCACTTATGAACCAGACCATTGCATCAAGTGTCAGGACATTGGAGGCAAGTTCATGTCAGTAATAGAAGATCTCATTTGAATTGAGTGAGGAAAAGAAATTGAAGAAGCTAGGGAAACTTGCTCTTAAAGGTTAATCCTCAATTAGTCACTAAAGAAGGTCAACATTGGATGAGTGCATATTTGCTAAGGCAAATGTCGATCCACAGCAGATCGAGATGCGGGTCGAGATTTATAAGTGAAGTAAAACATTGCAAAGGCAAATCTCGATCCACGATAGATCGAGATCGAGATTTTCCCAGATCGAGATTGAGATCTTCATAGATCGAGATCGAGATTTTCCCAGATCGAGATCGAGATTTTCACAGATCGAGATGGGTCCAGGCGAAGATCGAGATGCGGGTAGAAATGTAACATTTAATGTTCAAGGGACAAGTGGCTTATTGTGAACGGTTGATCCAGAGTTGTTGGGAAAGTACTTTTTGTTGTCGAAGTCCTGATTGGGCCACGTACACAAAAAGGACAAGATCAAGACTACATGACATTATAAAAGCAGCACTTTGTTTTTATTAGTAAATAGACTTTCATCATCTCTGTAATTCAACGATAATTTTTAAAGAGAGAGCATTTACTGTAAAACAAAAAGTGAGAGAGAGGATCAGTTGAATCTAGATTTAATTTCTGTATTTATTGTTCAACTGATCATGATGCTTTTATGAATGTTGTAGCAAAAACATCAATGAATATAATGATATATTCTTGAAATTTTGTGTCATCATTTATTACCTGCATATTGTTTATTCTCTCATTAATTTTAAACAGTTGTATTCACCCCCCCCCCCTCTACAACACTTTGGACCTAACACTTACTCTACTGATGACGAGGAGTCGTCTGACGAGAATATAAACCCACGACGGAGGCGACTGGGTAAGGAGCCCCTTGGAGGAAGGAGTACCCAGCCCCGAGGGCCTCAAGATAATGACTCTGTGAGCCTTCAAGACAGAATACGCGTTCATGAAGCCGAAGCCCAGCGATTGAGGAAGGACCTAGAGAGAGCATTAGCAAGGCGACAGCGACCCAGAATTGAAGGTGCTGGGAGGTCGATAAGAAATGCATCTATTATAGATTTCGATGAGCCCCCAACTAGGAGGCAAACAAGGGCAAGTCATGTTAGGGCTGACCCCCAAGACCTATTACCACTTGGAGATCCTAATGATCGTACTCCCCATTTTACTGAGAATATTATGAATGAGAAGATATCAAGGAAGTTTAAGATGCCTACAATTAGGGCCTATAATGGGACATGAGATCCCTCAAATCATGTTCTCACGTTCTCTAATTCACTGTTGCTACAGCACGTAAATGACACCGTCAAGTGTAGGGCGTTTCCCCAAACCCTAAGTAGTATGGCTCAATGGTGGTTCAGTCGCCTATCACCAAACTCTGTTGGGTCATTCAAATATCTGAGCATGGCCTTCATTGGTCAATTCATCAGCAGCAAGACTCATGAGAAGAGCTCAGCTTCACTAATAAATATGCAACAGGGGAAGAATGAGTCTTTGAGGAATTATATGAACAGGTTCACAAATGAAGCCTTAAAAGTCCCAGATTTAGACCAGAAGATAGCTATGATAGCCTTACAGCAAGGGACTTCTGACAAAAATTTCAGGAGATCGTTAGCCAAGAGGGCCCCCGAAAGTATGAATGAGCTCCAGGAGAGAGCTAGAAAGTATATCAAGGCCGATGAAAGTATGAGGAAAGCCCAAGGATTTCAAGCCTCGAACACCTGCTCTAAGAAATGATCCAGCGATACTGAGTATACTGTCGATACCAAGTATGCAAAGAATGATGATGTTAATGTCTCCAAGAAGAAGGAAGGATCCAGGTTCACCGAGTATGCAAGGCTAAATACTGCATGTAGCCAAACATTGATGGACATTGAGAAGGGTAAAGACCTTCGATGGCCGAAGCCACTAAGGTCCGATCTGCCGGTTCCATAGGGATATGGGACACGACACTGATGACTGTCGTCAGTTGAAAGTTGAGATATAGTTTCTGATTAGAAGAGGAAAGTTGGAAAAGTACACCAAGGAGGGTGCTAGACATGATAGAGGTCACAATGACAAATGAAGGGACTCAGACCCCAAGGACAGAAACAATCAGCCCCGAGGGCCTGTGATCAACATAATCTCAAGAGGGCCAACCGCAGCAGGTAACTCCCGAAACTCCAGGAAGGCATATGCCCGAGAGGAAATGAGCATCGTAGGAGAACCTCCTAAGAGAGCAGGGACTGAGGTCTCTCTGTCATTCGATGATTCTGATTTAGAAGGGGTAAGGTTCCCCCATGATGATCCCTTGGTAATCACCCATGTCATAGGAAACTCTCCGTTGAAGAGAGTCTTGGTAGATGGTTGATCGTCTGTAGACATCCTATTTTATGAAGCCTTTATGAAGATGGGGTATAACGATTCACAACTGACCCCCTCCAATATGCCTATCTATGGATACAATGGAGTGGAATCTCGGATATAGGGAATTATACAACTACCCATGACTATGGGCGAAGAACCTCTACAGTCTACTCAGATACTGAATTTTCTAGTTATCAAGGCAAGCACCACCTATAATGCGATCCTTGGCAGGACTGGGCTGCATGCCTTCAAGGCGATAGCCTCTACATACCATCTGAAGCTCAAATTCCCAATTAGGAATGGAGTGGGAGAAGAGAAAGGAGATCAAAAAATGGCTAGGAGCTGTTATATGACCGCCTTAAAGCCTAGTGGCACTGTGGGGCAGGTCCTCCCTATTGAAGACATGGATGTCATGGATCGAGAAGAAAGGAGGGCTAAGCCCGTAGATGACTTGGAGCCTGCTCCTTTGGATCCTCTAAATCCCGAGAAGGTGACGTATGTGGGGACTTCACTTCCCAAGGACCTGAAAGAACAGCTGATTCAATTCTTGCAAGATAACATGGATGTTTTTGCTTGGACAGCAGCCGACATGCCAGGGATAGACCCTGAGCTTATAACGCATCAATTGAATGTGAATCCTGGAAGGAAAACAATCAAGTAGAGGAAAAGAAGCTTTTCTCCTGAAAGATAGGAGGCTATTAAACAAGAAGTAGAGAAATTATTGGAAGTCGGATTAATTGAAGAAATTCAATTTTCTGAGTGGCTGGCTAACCCTGAGATGGTCAGGAAGAGCAATGGAAAGTGGAGAATGTGCGTGGACTTCACATATTTGAATGATGCATGTCCTGAGGACTGTTTCCCATTTCCAATGATATACACGTTAATAGATGCCACAGTTGGGCACGAGATGCTTAGCTTCATGGATGGATTCAGTGGCTACAACCAGATCAAAATGCACCTCGATGACATCCATAAGGTATCATTCATCACTGACTTCAGTGTCTTTTGTTATCTGATTATGGCTTTTGGACTTAAGAATGCAGGAGCCATGTATCAAAGGCTTATAAATAAAATCTTCAAGCACCTCATTAGTAAGACCATGGAGGTCTATGTTGATGACATGTTAGTCAAAAGCCTAGACAAGGCTGACCATCTTGAGCACCTAAAGGAGGCATTCGAAGTTCTGAGAACTCACAAGATGATGTTAAACCCAGCCAAGTGTGCCTTTGATGTAGGTTCTAGAAAATTTTTAGGCCTGATGGTCTCCAAAAGGGGAATTGAGGCCAATCCCGATAAGATTCAAGTAATCTTGGACATAGAGCCCCCAAGACAGTAAAGGATGTCCAAAATCTCACAGGAATGGTAGCAGCCCTGGGGCGCTTCATATCTAAGTCAGGAGAAAAATGCCTACCTTTCTTCAAGGCCCTTAAGAAGGTCAAAAACTTCGAGTGGAATG
The DNA here is from genome assembly GCA_028671895.1 of Oenanthe sinensis. Taxonomy (NCBI): domain Eukaryota; kingdom Viridiplantae; phylum Streptophyta; class Magnoliopsida; order Apiales; family Apiaceae; genus Oenanthe; species Oenanthe sinensis. The sequence goes on from CM053801.1 coordinate 40,170,617, forward strand.
ATGAGAGTCAAGCATCTTTTGAAGAGCTGAAGAAATATATGACTGAGCCACCTTTGTTTGCCAAACTGAAACCTGGAGAAGTGCTATACCTGTACCTTGTTGTCTCTGGTTCAGCCTTGAGTGTCATTCTTGTGAGAGGAGAAATAAAGGTTCAGAAACCCATTTACTATGTCAGCAAGATTCTACATGGAGCAGAGTTGAACTACTCAAAGGTTGAGAAATTTGCTTTAGCATTAATAATGGCTTCAAGGAAGCTATGCCCGTACTTCCAGGCGCATGTTATTGAAGTCTTGACAGACCAGCCCCTGAGAAACATACTGTACAGTCCCAAGGCCAGTGGGAGGCTAATCAAATGGGCTATTGAGCTTGGAGAGTTCGAAATCAAATACAAGCCAAGAACGGCCATCAAGGCTCAAGCTCTTGCTGACTTCGTGATTGAATGTACCATTCTCAACCAAGAAGTCGGGGATAGGAAGAGGATAAAGAAACTGGAAAGAATAAGGAAAAAAGGAGGAACTCAAAGAATACTGACTACTCTTTTTTGACGGAGCTTCAAAAACAAGCACTAGCGGAGCTGGCTTGGTTTTGCAAAGCCCTGATGGGTTTGTTGTCGAATATGCAATCAAGTTGGACTTCCCCACTAAAAATAACGAAGCAGAATATGAAGCTTTGTTAGCTGGACTCAGTCTGGCCAGAACCCTGAGGGTGAAGAAGTTGAAGATATGTGGCGATTCAAGTCTAGTAATCTCTCAAGTAAATGGGGATTTTGAGGCCCGGAAAGAGACTATGATAAAATATTTGAGGATTATTAAGGCTCAAGCTACGCAATTCGAAGAATGTCACTTCGAGTATATTCCGAGAGAGGAGAATGTGAAGGTCAATGCCTTATCTAAGTTTGCATCATCAGAGAATGATAGATATTTTGGCAGTGTTTATTTCCAAGTCTTAAAGACCTCAAGCATTAATGCTAAACTAGTAGCCCCGATTGGGTTGAGAGCATGTTGGATGGATCCCATCAAGCTCTACTTGGAAATGGGAAAGACACTAACTGACCCCATAGAGGCACGGAAGCTATCAATGAGAGCCTTGAAGTATGCCCTCATAGAGGGAATACTTTATAAGAAATCGTATGTAATACCTTACTTGAAGTGTCTGAGACCCCACGAGGCTGAAGTTGCCCTAAGAGTACCCCATTTGGTTTATCATATCGATTAAAGACATATAAAAGGAAAAGATTGGGATTCTATGAGAGGGTTTACCTCTCTTAACAGACCATGCGTTCATAGCTGCCAGCCTGGACGCTTTCTTGTCAGCCATGGAAGCTTCGATTTTGTGAGTATCCTTAGGAGTGCTAGAAGCTAGATTTACTTAAAAAACTTGAGAGCTCGAAGGCGTTTGAGAAATTTAAGAATTGAGAAATGAGAAGTGAGGGAAGTGAATCCCCTCACTTCACTCATATATAACCACTAGCCGATCATCCACCCGTTCAAATTCCACTTTTTACCGGTGTCTTTAGGTCACATGACTGTTGAAGGGTATGTCAACTGGTACAACCGGTGAAGGGCCTCATATAACAAAGCCCATGAAGGAAGGCCCAAATATAAATAAATAAAAATAAATAATAAAAATAATCATAGATTTTTCTAGAATCTAGAAGAAGGATCTAAAAGTCGGGCCTGTGAAGCCCATGACCAATGAGCCATGAAGGCCCACTAACCAAAGAAAAAAGCCTCAAAGGCCTAGAATTTAAAAAGCCCAAGGCCTAGAAGGCTCAAATAAGGATTAAAGACTCGTAAGATATTGGAGGCCCATAATTCAAGACCCTTGGAGGTCCATAATCCAAAAGTTGTGAAAGCCCACTATTTGGAAAAATCAATTGGACTCTTTAATGGAAGACTTAGTGAGGGCCCATATTATCTAGGGCCCAAAAGCCTGTAAGGCTCCACTTAATCAAATCTGTAAGGGAACAACAATTTTTTAACCCATGTGGGCATTTGAGGTTTATTTCGATCTCAATCTCCTTTTAAAAATATGAAGGCATGAAGCCCGCAACAATTTCGACATGAAGAGAAAAATCAAGTGTTGGTCGACCTCAAACCAAGGCGAAAATCAGCAACTATTGAGAAATAAAAAGAATCGACTTGGGTGCCTTGTTGAGGTACAATTCGACCTCAATTGAGGTCGAAAACACAGATATAGCCTAGAAGGCATGTCCAACTTCTAAAGTCAAGTTAGACTTACCATGAGACCGATATCCAATCTCAATCTTATATTGATCTCAATGTAAATTGAAGGTAAAATTCGACCTCAAATAAGGTCGATAATCGACCTCAATTATTAATCGACTTAGGTCTATATTTGAAGTGATATATGACCTCAATCGAGGTCAAAATTAAGCTATAGCCAAGAGGCCAATCGACTTCATTCCAAAATCGAGTTAGGAGGAAAAATAATGATTATATCGACCTCATTCCAGGTCGATAGTCGACCTCGATTCTTCATCGACCTCAATGGAAAAATAAGGCATAGATCGACCTCAATTAAGGTCGAATTGGAAGCCCCAAGCCTGGAAAGCATGTTGCACTTTAAAGTCTCTTTCGACTTCAAATGAGGTCGAAAATCAATCTCTCCAGCCATTCGACTACAATGGATAATAGAACTTTAATTCAACCTCAATGAAGTTGAATTCGATCCTAGAATTACGTTTCGACCTCAATAGCCAATTGAGGCCTAGTTCGACCTCAATCGAGGTCGAACACCACTCCAGCCTCGTGTTTCGACTCCAAAGAGCCAATGAAGCCAAATTTGACCTCAGTCGAGGTCGAAGTCAACCTCATGCTCTGTTTCGACCTTAAGGGATTTTCGAGTCTAATTCGACCTCAGTCGAGATCGAATTCGACCTCAGTCACATAATCGACCTCAAGGTGATTTTCCTGTTGTAATCGACTTCAATCGAAGTCGATTTTGACCTCGGTTCCCCATATCGACTTGGGAATGCATTTCAAGTCTTATTCAACCTCGATCGAAGTCGATTTCGACCTCAATCCTCAAATCAACCTGGGGTGAAATTGAACCACTGATCGACCTCGATCCAGGTCGATTTGAGGCAGACCTGCAAGAAACTCATCTATGGTGAGTTTGCTAGAAATAAAGTCTGTGGGGACTAGCTTATATAATATTGATTCTTTAAAAGAATTAATAATAAAAGGACTGAGCCCAAAAAATGAAATAAAACTGACTGAAACAAGCCAAAAGCCCGGTAAGGCACTTAAAATCCTTTGTGAAACTTTTACGAAAACTCACGAAATTTTTCCAAAAGTTGGAGGGCCAATGATGTAGGTAAAAATAGCCCTGAAGAAATAATAAATATAGCATTTATTATTTCATTAGTTAGACCTGATATGATCCAAAGGCTTGGGCCCTTGAAACGAACTAAGAAAATGAATCCAAGGATCAACTGGATTTGTAAGTCCAGCCCACAAGTTATGTTGAAGCCATAGGCCCATTAAGCCTCTGTTATTAATTAATTTCGTAATTTATTAATAAAGACTCAGTAAAGGCCCAAGAAGCCTGTTGAAGGCCCTCATCCTAGAAGGATCTAGAAACTCAGACGTGGGAGGAGTCCAACGAGGACCCTCACTCCTATAAGGTTTAGACAACCTTGACACTAGGAGACTTGGCTACCAAGTCTCCTAATTATAATCTAATTAGAAGGCCCTCGTGCGCCTATATAAACGGTCTAACCTCTCAACATTAGAACTACGTTTTATTTGCTTGATTCTCACACCCTTAAGATACATAAGCAGTTAACGAGGACCTAAGGTAGTCACGAAATGTTAGTGCAACCATAGAAGCTCGAAACTCTCTCAAACCATAGTATCAATTGCGTATTAAATACATCTCATTTTTGATCCGTAACAAATATTTTTATTCAAAAAAAGAAAATTTTAAAAATAATAAATTAACTATGTAATCAAAAATCCTAAAGATGTTTGCTAAAAAGTCAAACGTCAAATAAAACCAAACAGAGGAGTACTAACTAGTAAATATTATGAACCACTTGAATATTAAAAAATAAAATAATGACATATATCTCTTATTTTAAATCTTATAATTAAGCATATAAATATAATTAGTTATTATTTATTAAATAAATAAATTATCTCATTGAATAATATCGATTATCCAGAAAACCATCGCCGTCCGATTCATGAAACTGGTCAAAATCAATCGACATAATTCAACAACACGTGTACTCTCCCTATATTTTATTTCATACACGCATACATAGACCCCGTATGTCGTGAAAGGTTAGTGGAGGAAAACCAAAACCGAAATGAAAATCGAAAACAAATCAAAAACTGCCTGAAACCGAACCGAAATTTTTTAAATAAAATAAAAACTGAACCGAATCACCGATATTTTGGTTACGGTTTGATTTTTAAAATTTTACAAATCGAATAAAAATTGAACCGAACTATAATAATATTTATAATAATAATAATTATATATAACAAAATATGTCATATAAATTATTTTTAATATAAATTTTTGTATTTAGTTATGCACAATTACATACTAATTATTTTTTTTACAAAATCTTAGTTATTTTTCTTTATACTTCTACTAATTATTTGGTTTATCCATTTAGTGGAACAAGTTCCAAATCAAATTCAAGTAGTTTGACGGTGTTTTTCCATTTTCTCTTATTTAACCGAACATGTATATGATAAGCCGACACTCTATTTATTTGAATGAAATATTTATTTTAAATATAATAAGTTCATGTAAAATATTATATTATAAATTTATGTATAACTAATATAATAAAATAATATTTATTTTAAAACCAAAATCGAACCATATAAAACTGAACTGCATTTTTTAAAACGATCCGAACCAATTATTTTTTATGCGATTTTTGTTTCTAAATTTTAAAACCGTGCTTTAAATGGTTTCAACCTAAAACGGCACCGAACCGCACTACTCTCGCGGCTAATACACAGCGTAGGTAATAGAGCCTTCTTCACTGATAAAATAGACCTATTTTATCTCGTTCCAGAAGGGTTATATAATTATTTCCATGGCATTTGCTCACTATTTACTGGCAGTTCCACTTGAATCTTCAAAACCCCATCACCCCATCACTGCTTCAAAGATTTCACCTTCAAATCTTGGGGTTTTACCTATACTTACAAAATCTCCTAGTGGCCTTAATTTCAAGAAAGTTTGCAACTTTTCTATCTTTCCTAATCTTCTTCATAGAATTTCTGCTCACAAAGGTGATTTATTTATTTATTTGGTTTACTGTTCTTTATTTACTAATTTGTTACTGCTATTTGATGATTGTGTTGATGTTTATTTTTCCAATTTATTCAACTAAAACCCAAGTAAGTTGATAAAATAAAGAAAAATGTTAGGTATCCAAAAATTGTCGGGAAAATTTCCCATAATTGGTATGTATTATGTATGTAATTGGCAATTTTCTTAATAGTAATATTAGACTTCGCGTGCACACATATGCTCCCACGAAACAAAATATGTCATATATCATGTCACGTCATTTGGTAAAAATTTTGGGACAATTTTTGGGCTATTCCAGCACTTTATTATTATCAATGAAATATGGAAGATTTCTTTATTATATTAGTTTCGGTTATTATTGATTAAGTATTGGCTATATTAATAGTTGTGATATCGTAAATGAATTAAGGCATGACTTCAAAATTGAATGAGAAAGCTTTATTGAATGTACTGTTGGTCTAGTTCTTTCATCTTAGAATTAAAAAAAAAAAATTGTTTGGAATTGTATGGGACCCTTTCTGCCATACTTTAGTTTGTTTTGATAATCTTGATAAGGGTCTTGCTGATATGTTGCCTAGTAAATACCAATTTCTTTATATTTATTTATAAGAGACTCGAACTTGCTAGTAATGTGATGTGGTTGTAATTGACAATCTTATAATTTGGTCGGTTCCAAGCATTTAATACTATAATGAAACCCCTGGTGTATTTGGACATCAAATATAGTTTACAGCGAATAGCGATTGAGCATTTTTGTAATAGCGATGCCAGGGGAAAACACTCGTCATCACGTAATCTTATTGCCATCTCTAAGTAACTTGCAACACGGTATGTGTTGGTTTAATTTTGTTATGTAAAGCACAGCAATAGCTGAACCCTATGATATGGCAGTCCCACTTGATGAATTTAATTAGGAAATCTTCTCCAGCAGAAATATTATGGTCGTTTTGCTATGTTACTTGTTACTGTGTGATATTGTACTTAACGTAGTTCTTTTATGGCGCACTTACAATATTCAGTTTGATCTTCATAGCTAAGGCTAAGCCGCAAGAATCTGAAGTCAGTCCAGCTGTTGATTCCTTTTCTCAATTCAAGCATTTGCTACTACCAATCACAGACCGGAACCCATATCTCTCTGAGGGTACAAGACAGGTCATGTTTTTTATGTGATTCTTTTGGTTTTAGATTTTACGTTTTATGCAACTTGTTGGCATTACCTTTGGTAGATTACTAGTTTTACATCAGAGGAAATGTGGTAATTACATTGATACTTTCTATAAGTTTGGGACTGCTTTCAGTACTAGACATGGGACTGGCTTTTCATCCTGATGCGACCCAGCTGTTTTGCCCTTTATTCTTTCCTACGAGTAAGGGCTTTTTGGACCATTAGGTCTGGCTAAGGCTTGGTTCTAGCCTTTCAAAAACAGCTTTGTAGAAGTCTTGAAGGCCTTTCCTAATGAATTCTGATGCAAATGAATATATTCTCCCTTAGTTCAATGTGTAGAAAAGCTGAAATTGATGTTAGCTGTTGAACATAAGCCTATTAGTTTTTTGTTTCTAGTCACTTGCATTTTCTATGTTTACCGGAGACTTAATTTTCATAGTATTCCATCTACAGGCAACATCAACTGCTGCTGCTCTGGCAAAGAAGTATGGTGCTGAGATAACAGTTGTGGGTAAGCATAACATTTCTCATCTGTTCCTTACTATATTTATGCCTAGATCAAAGCATTAAATATATAAGAGTGTGCCTGTGATAGATTTAGTTTAAAATCATAAATCTATAAAACGTTCGTACATTTATATTCTGTGCAGTAATTGACGGAAATCAGAAAGAATCATTGCCAGAGCATGAGACCCAGTTATCCAGTATCCGCTGGCATTTGTCTGAAGGTTGGTTGATAGTATTGTCATTCTATAGTGGCTTGTAGTTGTTTTTTCCTTGCACTTTCAAGGTTCCTTAATTCTTCTAGCACTTTATTTCATGTTTGAACACATGTTTTCTTATGATCACATGGTTTTATGGTTTAAAAATTTGTAGATACTATTGTTGTGATTGGTTGGGGTGCCATCAATCTAAACTAGGGCTCAAACACACCAATATGAGAAGGAACATTCCTTGCTCAAATTCACTGCAAGCTTCATCTTATGAAATTTGCACTCCAGTCATTTTTGTTAACTCTTCAATCCTACATCCTTTCTTTCTCCTTAATTTTTGTTCACAAATTTTCATTCCATTCCTTTCCCGTTCCATTCCATCGAACTAAACGCTGCATATCTGATATTTATGTATATAGATGCCTGTGATTATACACATTTATGCATAGTGCACTCACTCACTTTCCTGTCTTTTAACAAGCTAAGACTATAATTCTCTGAATCGATTTTTTTTTTGAAAATACCGTGTGAGGTGTAAGATTTTTATGTGTTGTGAAATCTAGAGATGAATAACTTGAATAATCTTTGCCTGGAAGTAGATCAGTAGATAGAGAACCCTCTGACAAGTTGTAAATTGATATATGTAGTTGTTATGACCACATGCTTATTGCCACATATTAACACTTGAATGTACTGGTGTTGATTGCATTAATATGTATCTGGAATACATTAGGTGGGTTCACAGAATACAAGCTGATAGAGAGACTTGGAGAAGGGAGTAAGCCGACTGCTATTATTGGCGAGATCGCTGATGAAATGAGTTTGGATATGGTGATTATGAGCATGGAAGCCATCCACTCCAAACATGTGGATGCAAACCTGCTAGCTGAGTTCATTCCTTGTCCAGTTTTGCTCCTTCCCCTGTAGAGTACTATAACTTCTCAATGTGGTGTTATCTACTTTGTTTCTGGTTCACTGTCATGTTCTCTAAATCGTCCATTTGGTTTAGCAACCTACAGTTGGAAGCGACTTTCTTTTGAGATGGTTTTGTGGCAGAGTAATGTTTAAGTTTAAGTTATCTGCATGCTTTTGTTGTCTTCATATCATTTTGGTTGAAAGTTTTACAATTTAAGTGAAGGGTTGGATGCTAAGTTTACAATTGAATATGAGATTGACTAGAAGCTGCAGATAGGTATGCTAGTGGATTAAGCTGTCATTTGGTTGAATATTTATGCTAAAAACTTGAAATAGGTTAATTCTATATGTTGTGGCAAGTATATTACTAGTTTACATATACCAATATAGAAAATTTTGTGCTATACATACAAGGAGTCATCATATTCCCATTCAATATAATATTAGATTAGCTGTAAATATGGCGCACAAATTTGTATTATATGTACCTTGAGTTACATGTGCATCAAAATTTTTGGCCCAAAATATCAGATTTTGCTAATACACTTTAATAGGCTATAACTTCAGCTAAAATCTAGTGCCTCTGGAACTTTAAATATTTTTCTGTATAGAGTGAGTCGAGAGGAAGAGTGTGGGTTGGGTGAGTAGAGAGAACTAACTTCTTATTATAAATGCAGGTAAAAATAACTAGGGTTGAGGAGTGAAGAGAACAGGTGAGTGATATTTGGAGAGAACGGTATGCATGACTGTAAGAAGGTCTTTACATTGTGTGGACTTTAATAGGTTTTTTTTCAATTGATGAGAGGACATCACAGGTGAATGAGTTAGGGTGCTATGTATGATTTACAACATGCAAATACGCACAATGTTTGTTAAGATGGATGATCTTCTAAAACTCTCCGTCTTCTAGAGGAGTCGATAAAACCTCATTCTCCAAAGCTCCTTCCGATAAACCTCATTCTCCAAAGCTCCTTCCGATGAAACAGTGTTACCTTCGGTTTATAAAGTCGTGTGTCCATTGTCAGTTCATATTATCGAAATCTAAGTAACTTGTCCATAGAAAGTTCATCTCATTGAGTTCAAGTTGCTAGTGGTCCTATATATGGTTATGTGAAATGAATTGCAGTACATGTTAAGGCTCCGTTTGAGAGTGCTGTTGAAAACTGTTGTGTTTGTGAGGAAAAATGTTGGTGCAAAAAATGCTGTCAGGAAAATCAGATGACTGTTTGGTAATTTTTTTGATTTATGCATATTTTGAGATATAATATATATAAATAATATTTTTAGAAAGGTTTGATTCTGAAACTGATATTTATTTCGTGCAAAAGCTGAAAGAAATTTTTTCCAAAAGCATGGGGGACATGCTTTTGCTAACATTAGCTTTTAGACCAAAAACGCTTTTTCATGCAGCAGCTTTTAGAGAATTTATCAAACACCTTTCTGACAGTTTTTCAGCAAAAAGTTGTAGCTGTCTGCAACAGTAATACCAAACGGGGTCCAAGTCAAAATGAATCGTACAATTCCATACAATCTTTTGACTTGTATACAAAAGCCAACATGGAGGATCATAAATGGATTTCATATTTTGCAAGACTTTATACTTGAACTCTTTGTTTGATAAGTTGATCAGTTTTTTGATTGGGTACAGAATGCTGTGACATCTTGGATGTTAGTGATAGATATTACAATGTACATTACAGCATACCCATTTGATAAAAGAAAGACATCCCTCAAGGCCCCAATCCCCCCCTCTCGTTTTTTTTTTTTTTGCTAAATAAAAATTGTATTACTAAAAGAGAAGACCAGTTTTAGTGCAACCTCTCTAAAACCAAGACAACAAAAAGGAAGGCATACTCTCTCAAACAAAAATCTTAAAAAAGCCCCCCAATTCCCCTCTTTTTATGAGCCACTTGTATACCAATTACTCCCTCAGTTTCTTATTTGTCGATTTGATATTTGGCAAACATTATTACATATTTTGATCGTGTATTAAAAGTTATTATTTTTATTTAATTCTTTTCGTAAACTAAAATTTCGATTATGTATTCTAATTTTAAAAAGAAAAGTTAAAAATAATAATTTTTATTATACAATCAAAAAACTAATGTGTATTAGAAATTAAAGTGAAAAATAAAAAAAGGAGGGAGTATTATAAATATCATACATCAAGTGATTTTATAAAAAGTGGTCATTTTGCCCTCTGAATTCAAAATATATTTATTACATAATTTTAATAAATCACAACTAAATATTTAGCTAAATATATTTAAGAGAAAAACAAAATAATAGAAATACAAATGCAAGAAATAAAATATAAAAACAAATTCCCTTTTAACACTTTTTAAAATAATCGTGACCAAAATGACATTTCTCGTGAGACGTGACCAAAATGACACATTGTATACGCATTTACTATATGTGTATGTATTGTACACACATCTTCTAAATGCGTTTAAACAAATCCCCCAAATTACAAACAAATCCACTCCATCTCCTACATGTTCACAAACTAAACTGCATAAAAATAAATCAAATACTCAATAAGTTTACTTTGATTATCTAATACATATCTAAGATGAGTGTCTTGGGGTTTTATATATAATCCCCGTGCAATATGCAAATTTATCGTATTTCAAATTTGAATATATTATCAATAACTAGCACACAATATCGGATGCCGATATACATTAGATCACTCTCACACATACGTATGAATAAAGGGTTTTAATTATTCATGTCATGGAAATAAATTAAGATATATGCATGTTTTGTATGTGATTGTTAAATGAGAAAAAAGGCATCAAATCCGACAAGTGTTATTTTGGGTACCTTGTATTTATTTTTGTGATATTTAAGGCATTTTCTGCCCTGGTAATATACCTAAAAAAAAGAGATTTTGGTTATTGAGCATTTTATAGATAATTTTACATTTATCTGAATAATAATGTTTAATAATAATAATAATAATAATAAAACACATGTTACCTGCCAATGCACCGAATAGTTTGGTAAATTATTTTTTAATTTAAAAAAAATGATACGGATCTTAACATGGGTGCCAAAAATTAAGGTGACATCTAATTTGGGATGAAGGCGGTAATAATAATATTATTATTGGGTTGGTTAACTAATTATGGGCCAACAAATTTTGCAATAAGGTGTATTGTGTTGTGTAACAAGATAATTATACTAAAATAGAGAAAACATTTTAGAGGAGAAGGAACTCAAGTTTTCATTATATAATTTTATATGTCAAACATACTCGTACAAATACTATTTATAAAGCCTATAAGCTTAAGTTACACAATAAATAAAAGGTCATGAGAAACATAAGAGTCATTTAAATATATACATAACATTCCTCTTTGAATAACTTGTACTAATATCATGCCTCGTTAAAACCTTACTAAGAAAAATCTTGTGAGAAAAACCCTAGTGAAGGAAAAAAGTAAATGTGTTTTATAAATTGTAAAATATCATGTCTCCCCCTCATTTTAAGATGACTATGAATATCACAATACATCTTAAGAACACGTAATCCAAACTTGTACACCAGTTTCTTGAAGTGCTTTTGTGAACAAATTTGCTGAATTTTCACATGAACAAGTCTGATGAACATCCATCTCTCCCTTTTTTGTTGAAGTTCATAGGTAAGAAGAATTTTGGATCAATATGCTTCGTCCAATCTCCTTTAATGTGACATTCTCTAGGCTGAGTGATACATGCTTCGTTTTCTTCGTATAGAATAGTAGGCATCCCTTTGTTTAGTGAAATACCACATGACTTTTAAATACGATGGACCAAATATCTTAGCTATACACATTCACGAATTGTTTCATGAAGTGCCAATAGTTCAACATGGTTTGTTAAGGTTGCTGCAAGAGTTTGTTTTATAGATCGCCAAGATATTGCAATATTATCATATGTGAATATGTAACCTGTTTGTGATCTTCCTTTATGGGGATCAGATCGATATCTAGTATCAATATATCCAACTAATTTGGCTTTTAAATTTTTAGTATAAAATAAACCGATATCCATTTTACCTCGAAGATATCTAAAAATTTGTTTCACACCTGTCTAATATCTTTGAGTTGGAATAGAACTATGTCTTGCCAATAAATTGACAAAAAATGAAATATTTGGGCATGTACAATTGGTAAGATATATTAGTGCACCAATAACACTAAGATATGGTACTTCAAGTCCGAGAAGTTCTTCCCCCATTTTTCTAGGACGAAATGGATCCTTCTTATTTTCAAGAGAACGAACAACCTTTGGTATACTCACATATTATGATTTATCCATGATAAAACACTTAAGGATCTTTTCAATATATGATGACTATTGAACAAAGATTTATTTTGATAAATGTTCAACTTGAAAAACAAGACAATTCTTTGTTTCACCTAAGTCTTCCATTTTAAATACTTTCTTCAAGTATGAAATCGTCTCATCAAGTTCATCATGGGTCCCAATGATATTCAAATCATCAACATAAACTACAGTAATAACAAATCATGTTTTTGTCTTTTAAATAAAGACACATGGACAAATTACATTATTAACATAACCATCTTTCAAAAGGTACTCATTGAAACATTTATAACACATCTGTACTGATTGTTTCACTCTGTACAAGTATCTTTTTAATTTAATTGAGTACACATCTGGGGGTCTGGAACTACATGCTTCAGGCATTTTCAATTCATCAGGGATTTTCATGTAAATGTCATTATTAAGTGACCCATATAAATAGGGAGTCATAACATCCATTAAATTCATTTAGAGCCGTTATATAATTGATAGGCTAAGTAAAAATCTGAATGTTGTTGCATTCATGACAGGTGAATAAGTCTATTCATAATCAATTTCTGATCTTTGCGAGAAACCTTGGGCAAAAAGGCATGATTTGTATCTCACAACTTCATTTTTTTCATTTCATTTGCGTACAAATACTCATTTATAACCAACGACTTTCACACCTACAGATGTCTGGACAATAAGTCTAAAAGCTTGACGTTTTTCAAGTGACTCCAATTCTGCCTCAATACAGACTTGGAAAAGGCAAAACTGTTACTAGGTTCATTCTCTCATTAGAGTGAGTCTATTGAATTCAGCTTGTCAGCCAAAGCTACTAATAAAGAGTTAATTTCATCTGACATTTTTAAGAAATCACAAATAAATTATTTTATTTTTAAGGACCAACTTGGGACCAAAAGGGACCAAGAGGTAGCAACTGGAATGTCACACGAAGGATGAATTGACGGTAGCAATTATTCTAAACTTTCATATCAAGGAAGGAAGGATGATTGATGATTCTAACTGAATCAACTACCTTCACAGGCATACGAGGGAAATATGGATTCTCAACTGCAATACATTACAGAATCAAACATATCGTCCCTCCAAGGTGGAAAATACCTTGCTCCTATACGGGAGATCCCATGTACAGATTAATCTGAGGATGGGAGACAACTTCTTGGTAATAGTTCTTCGGATGAACTAAGAAGGGTATTTAAAACAACTGCCTTCACAAGCATCAGGAGTAAACTTGGATCATTTGCTACATTATAGATCATTGTCTCCCTCCCCAAATAGAACATATCTGGATTCCTAACGGAACAAATCATCTTAGATGATCAACAACTCATTGAATCTATTCCTGGAGTAATTCAGTTATAAAAATAAAATATTTTGATAAATTCAATTGAGGATGGGGATTTATAAAACCCCATTGCACCACCAGTGACCTCTCTTGAAGGGGCCATGGTGATCTTTCTTACAGGTACAAAATACTGTGTCATCAGTACTTAGAGAAATAGTGTTGTGAGAAAAGAGTGAAACACAAGTGAGAAAGAGTGAAAATATATATTCTATGAGTGAAACACTTAGAGAGTATATGAGCGAAACACTTGTCAGATACACAAAGAAAAATCATACACTAGCACAATTACCAAATCCCATTTCCAATTCCCTGTTACATAGTTCTAACGTTACTTAACTAAGGGGGATGAAATTTCTTCTGTATAGGATTACTCGACTAAGGGGGAGAATTATTGAACAAGAAAAAGAGGTTTATAACAACAAGCTTGGATTGGATAGAACTAGTTATTATTTATTAACTCTTCTATTCCATTTGATTTTAGAAAATTCTTGTATATAGAATAAACCGGATTTTCTAAAATGCATAAAATGCCATAGTTTGCATTTTTTTATATATGTGATGGTTTAATGCTGAATGTATGTTATGTCTGTTATTACCTCTATTAAAATGGTTAAACAATAAAAGTGTTGATTAATTCACGTAAGGGGAGAATGAATTCACCTTGGGCGAGAAGTGAAGAAAGAAGTTGGAGAAACAAAGGAGAATTGGTAAGAAAAGAACAAGACTTCATCCCCGCCATCCTAAGGGGGAGTAGTGATGAGTCTGAGAAGTGAAGATGATTTAACTTGAAGATTTGTCTTTCATCCTTCATTTTTAGTTTACTTATGAAATCTGAAAATGTATTATATAATCCAGAAAATATTTTATTATTTACATAGTTTAATGTTTTATTATTTTCTTATTTATTAGTTGAGTTATCCTCTAGGAATTTGTGTGTTAAATATTTTAACAACAAATAAGGGGAGATTGAAAAGCTTATGACTAGGCCTATTTATAATAATTAGGTGACAACTCAACTCAGATAAAAAAGTGAAGTAAATAATAAATATTGAAAAAGGAATCAAGACGAAGAATGTCAATTAGACACGAAGAATTAGAATATCAGAAGAATTATGACAAGAATGCTATTCAACACTGAAAAAAGTTCATTTATTTGTTCAAGTGTAAAATAAAAGAGTAGTATCTCAAGGAGTTCAGAAGATACAGAAGGTTTTAAGTGTCTACTACAGAAAGATTCCAGAAGAAGAAAATTAAAAAGAAAAAATAAAAAGAAGATAGGACAAAACAAGATATAAAGACCACTACAGCAGAAATGAGAATCAACATTATAGTTAGTCATCCGTGAACCAGACCAGTGCACAAGGTTTCAACAGTTTTAGTGAAGATTCATCATCAAAAAATATATGTGGTTTTATGACAGAAGATAGAGCAAAGACGGAAAGATTTCAGAGCTAACAAAAAAGTTATACTATTCAAGATAGTATTTTAATTCTACTATCAAAAGTTAATTAATTAATTAAATTAATTCAAGTTGAATTTAATTTAATTTATAAATTATTTAATTAAATTAAGTAGAATTAATTTATTATAAAAAATATGACTTAGTATGACTTTTTAATAAGTGTTTTTAGACTATATTAAAAGTCATACCAAATTCTGTTAAAAAGAAGTCATACCAAGCTTAAATAGAAAGTCATACTGAATTTTGATTGAAAAGTCATACAAAACAAGCTTCACCAAAAGTCATACCGAACAAGCTTCACCAAAAGTCATACCGAGCAATGCTGAAAAGGTCATACCGGGCAGTGAAGGAAAAAAGTCATACTGAGCTGTTTTGAAAAGTTATATCGAGCTGTTTTGAAAAGTCATACTGAAAATGACTTTGAAAAAGGTCATACCGAAGCTGCTTTAAAAAAGGTCATACCGAATGAAATTCAAAATTCATACCGACTTTTGAAAAGTCATACCGAGCTTTTTCAAAAGTCATATAAGTGTTAATTAAAAGTCATACAGGCTTAAAAAATTCTGAAAAATATCATGAATTGAAATGTCATACAAGCTTAAAAATCATCTCTATATATAAGGCTAGTGCTTCATAAGTTGTATTTGAAAACAAGAGAGAAAAATATTCAAATTTAGTAATTTGTCTGATTGTAATATTCACAGACTTTCTGTGCTGGTTTGAATAATAATTGTTATTTCAGAATAGTTCATGTCTAAATCGTTCTAGAAATTCTAAACATTTATTTACACTTTCAACATATTAATTTTGTAATACTTTTCAAGTTAAAATCATATCTTACACTTGAATAGTATTTCATTATAATTAATATTTCGTGAGAAATTAAAGTAATATTTTTAAATCCATAATTCTGTGAATAAATTCAGATATTGTATTCAACCCCCCTTCTACAATATCAGTGGCCAACAAGTCTAGATGCTAATCAGAGTCTGGAAGTCAATCATGGTCTGTAGACTATCAGAGACTGGAGATCATCAGAGTCTGAAGTCTTTCAGAGTCTATACAATTGAAGCTGTATTTGGAAGGTGATCACAATAAAGGAAAATCTTCGAAGATAAAGGGAAATATATTGTAGACATGCTCTAGGAAGGAAGAAGAGTTGCAGAAGGAAACTATCAACTAATAGATAGGAATTTATTCCAGATTAATTGTAATTTCTTTAATTAGTTGATAGGTAGCTCTCTATATAAATACTCTAATGTAACCTTATGTATTTTGTCGAAGTTTTGTGAGAGCATAGAGATAGAGAGAGTTGTTGTGAGAAACACAATGTAGCTGCTAGGGTTTTTGTACACCCTAAGAGGGTTTGTATTTATTCATCAATAATACAAACAATATTTTCTTCATACTTTGTGTTTTATCTTTGTTACTTATTCGAAGCTTGATTATATCGATTTTTATTTTAAAACAGACAAACAGTGAACACAAGTATTAAACCCCCCCCCCTTTGACTTGTGTAACTGGAAAAACAATTGGTATTAGAGCCTAAAGTTTAAAATCGATCAAAGATGTCTGGAAACAAAGATGGCAATTCTAAGATCCCTATACTCAAAAGGAATGAGTATACCCACTAGAAGGTTAAGATGATTCACCATCTGAAAGAAACAGACCCTGACTATCTTGACAGGATTCATGATGGATCTTACATGCCCTCAAGACTTGTTCCTCAAACCAGTGTTGAAGGAAAGATAATTGGTGAACACTTTATTGATAAACCAAAAGTTGAGTGGTAAAAAGAGGACAAAGAGAATATTCTTAAGGAAACAAAAGTCAAAAACATTCTCTTTAACAGTTGGACTCTGTTCTCACAAACTGTGTAATATCATGAAAACTGCTAAGGAGATGTGGACAAAACTTGAAGTGCACTATGAAGGAACCAAGGATGTCAAGAAGAATGCTAGGTCTTTGCTAATTCAGGAGTATGAGTATTTTAAAGCAAAAGCTGGAGAAACTATCACTGAGATGTATGATAAGTTTACCAAATTCCTAAATAAAATTACTATTCTTGGTAAATATATGATTCTAAAGATACTAATACTAAGTTTCTGATAGCCCTTCCTGAAGAGTGGGACAACAAAATAACTGCAATAAGGGAAGCTAGAGATTTCTGTCCAAGTCTAAATTGAAAGAAAGGTTAGATAACTTACTAGAGTCTAGGAAGACTAGGAGAAATAGGAATCATAAAGAAGGAATTAACAAGGCCAATAACTATAAAAAAGATCATAATTCTTCTAGAAAGAAATGTTAAAGATTGAGAAGAAGTCAGAGTCTATATCCCCTCAGACTATGACTAGACACTACATTCCGCAGAAACCTTGTTATCACCGTGGTAGCATATTTCATTCTATTTATATGTATGGGGACTATCATGATTTGTATTACAATTTTTTTAAAATCTTTCATTGATAAAAGTTGGTATGACACTATCAAGACTCCACCAGAGTCTAAGGCAACAAAGGAGACATGTAAATCTAAAATGAAAAATACTAAGCCTATTTCACCTATAGTTAGTAAGAAAGGATCCAAAACAGTTTGGGTCCTCAAAACATCTAACTAATTGTTATATGTATGCAGGGTACAATGGCAAAGAAAATGTCCCTAGTCCTGGACAATGGATGTTCAGGACACATGACTAGAAAGAAATCCCTACTTACAGACTTTGTGGAGATTGATAGCCCAGAGTATCCTTTGGAGATGGCAACAAAGGAAAAATACTAGGATATGGCAAGATTGTACTTGGAAATATCATCATTGAAGAAGTAGATTTAGTTGATGGTTTAAAACACAACTTGATCATCATTAGTCAACTTGGAGATAAAGGTTACCATACTGGCTTTGATAGCAAAGAGTGTCTTGTGACTCACAAAGAAACAGGTATTTTAGTTTTCAAAGGGCATAGACATGGTAACATATATGAAGCCAACTTGGAGGATTGTAAAAATCAACAAGTTACTTGTTTATATAGCAAGGCCTCAACAAAAGAAAGCTGGAAATGGCACAAGAAACCGTCTCACATCAACTTCAAAACACTCAATAAGTTGGTGAAACACAATATTGTGAGAGGACTACCATAAGTTGACTTTGTCCTCTTGGACTCTATGAAGCATGTCAACTTAGAAAGCAAAGGAAAACATCATTCAAGAGCAAAACTATAAACACCATTTCTGAACCCTTTTATCTTTTACATTTTGATTTATTTGGTTATGTAAATGTGATGTCAATTAACAAAAAGATATATGCTCTTGTCATTGTAGATGATTTTACAAGATTCACATGGGTTTTCGTTTTGCACTCAAAGGCTGAAGCTTCCCAACACATAATAGAGCATGTCACTTTTCTAGAAAAACAATCAAACAAAACTGTGAAGATTATAAGGAGTGACAATGGTACTGAATTCAAGAATTCGATTTCTTTTAGTAGTTGATAGGAAACTCTATATATAAACACTCTATATAACCTAATGTATTTTGTCGAAGTTTTGTGAGGACATAGAGATAGAGAGAGTTGTTGTAAGAAATACATAATAGCTGCTAGGGGTTTTGTACACCATAGGAGAGTTTGTATTTATTCATCAATAATACAAATAGTATTTTCTTCATACTTTGTGTTTGATCTTTGTTACTTATTCGAACCTTGAATATATCGAGTTTTATTTTAAAATAGGAAAAAAATGAAAACAAGTATTCAACCCCCTTATACTTTTGTAACTGAGAAAACAATTGTTGAACTCGGATGACCTAAATGATCATGTGATATAATAAAATTTATTGGGTTAACAATTTTTTGATTTATCACCATGTATGACTTAACTAGATTTATAAAGGTATAATATAATCCAGAGATATATGATGGGAGCTTTTCTATTACTTGTTTCCTCCTCGAGACTATAGACGTGATAAATATTCTTCGTCATTTTCATTTATTTTCTCAATATGGTAGCCATTGTGGCACATATATTTGAAACTTAAATCTTTCTTTTTGATCAGGTGTAAAACATTGCATTCTCAATGAATAAATGTATACAACTGGATAACATTATACTCGTTCTACTAGAGCGTTGAATAGGATCTGATGCACCCAATATTGTATTTAAATTAACTTTGGCTAATGTGAGATGCGAAAAATACTTTTGATTTTTTAGAATTATATTTGTTGTTGCACTATCCGCCAAACAAAGTGATTCGTCATTTTTTTGTTATACATGATGAGAGATTGCTAGCCAAAATTCTTCACAAGAATTAATAATAAAAAGAATTAGAAATATATATAACATCTCAAATACTTCATTAGGAATCGAAGGAAATTCAATAAGCAACTGTTAGGAATCTACATGTAATTTGATGATAACAATAATATTATAATCATAGAAATTTTATTTGATGTAACTGATCAATTGATATGAAAGTTATAAATATCAATTGATTAGGAAACCATTTATCAGTTGAAGTATTTATATGAATCAACTGATAATTTGGATTGTATCATAGGTGTACTTAGTCTATTTCAATCGATAAGGTGTAAGTCAATTGATATTATTATGATCAATTGATGTTAGAGTTAATTGATATAGATCATCAATTGATGTGTAAATTATATTATCAAAGTGTAATTATTTGAAGACAGGAAATTATATAAGTGAAGGATGATCGATTGATATTGAAGCATCGATGGATATGAGATCAGTCGAAGAAGCCAAGTCAAGTATTGAAGACCATCAAATGATGTGAAGACCCATCGATTGATATATCGATTGATAACATCTATCAATCGATAAGTCATTATTTATCAATCGATGGATATAAAGATCAATCGAAGAAGAACATCAGTTGATGGATTAAAGGAATGATCAATTGATATGCTTAATAGCAAATTATCAATTGATTGAGACAATACAGAAGGACTATATGTTGAAGATCCAAAGGACAAAATCACACCTATGGAAGACAGTCTATGATGGCTGTGAAGACTCAATCTGTAGCTGTTTTTCAAACCTTTTTCTAAAATGGAAAAAGGTAAAAGGAAGGTAGATAGAAACAATCCTAAAATAGGAATTATAAAAATACACTTGTAGTATATAAACAAGTATGGTAGCATTGTTAGAAAATGTACATGTTAGATTTTATCTCTTGAATCAACTGTTCAGCCTTAGAGCACTTTGTAAGAACAATTGATTTATTTTCTAACTTTATAACAACGAAGCTAGGTTTCTTTTAACATAGGAACATTGAGCAAAAATATACACTGATGGAAAAATCAATCCATCAGTAATTTTAAATCTCTTTGTTAAGTTTTATTTTTAGTTTTTAATCTGTTGAAACGTATTCTCTCGAACTCTCAAACATCAAGAACAAATATTAAAATAACCAAAAAGTTTTAATATTTGCATTCAACCCCCCCCCCCCCTCTACAAATATTGGCATAGTTTTGGGAAATAACAATTGGTATCAGAGCTGAGGCTTTTAACATATAGAAAGTTTAAAGATCAAGAACAGTCAATATGGGCGAAAAAGATTTAGGTGTGAAAATTCCAATGCTAGAAAAAGATGAATATTTTGCATGGAAAGTGAAAATGTATCTGCATCTACTCTCTCTTGACCTTCCTATGTTCACTGCATAGAGAAAGTTCATCATGTTCCCATGAAGCTAGTCACAGGTGTAAACCCTGATGGAACTCCTGCACTTGACAAACATGTCCCAAAACTCATCACTGAGTTCACAGAAGAGGATGAAAAAGAAGTTCTTAAAGACATGAAGGCCATGAACATTCTGTTTAATGGTCTAGATAAGGATATATATGTTTGACAATGTGATAAACTGTACTTCATCAAAGGAAGTATGGGATACTCTTCAAACTCTATGTGAAGGAACTGAACAAGTATGGAAAAACAAGATGTAACTCTTGATTCAAAAATATGAATCATTTCATTTCAAGAGTGGGGAATCTATCAATGACACATATAGCATATTTTAGAAGTTGCTAAATGGACTGAAGTTATATGGTTGGGTTTATGAAACTAAGAATTCAAATCTAAAATTTCTTAGATCTCTTCCAAAGGAATGGAAACCAATGTCTGTTTCCATTAGACAATCTCAGGACTTCAAGGATTATACTCTTGAGAAACTTTATGGTATTCTCAAGACATATGAGTTGGAAATCCAACAAGATGAGGAGATTGAGAAGAATCAAAGGAATGAGAAAATTATGGCTTTGATGGTCAAGGGAAATGAAGAAAAGAAGGAAGATGGCTGTGTAGAAATTTCTGTCATGATGGCTGATGATGTTGTTGAAGATTCTTCCAAAGGAAAAGGAAAGGGCAAGTGTGAAGAAACTGAAACATGCTCACAGGATCATTTGGATGAGATTGATGAGCACCTTGCATTTCTGTCAAGGAAGTTTTCAAAGCTTAAATTCAAGAGGAATCGAAATGCTCAAAGGCCTGGATCCCAGTTTAGAAGTAACAATCAAAACAAAAATTTAGTTAATAAATCTGAATTCAAATGCTTTAACTGTGGATTGGCTGGTCATTTCTCAAATGAGTGCAGAAAGCCAAAATAAGAAAAGGCAAAGTCATATGAGGGTATTGATTACAAAAAGAAATACTTTGACCTTTTAAAACAAAAAGAAAAGGCTTTTGTTACTGAGGAGAAGGACTGGGCTGCTGAGGACAGTGATTATGAAGAGTTCATCAATCTAGCTCTAATGGCCAACCATGAAGATGAAGAAGCTAGTTCATCATTAAATCAGGTAGTAGCTACTAACTTTTCTGAACTTACAAAAGATGAATGTAATAGTAACATTAATGAAATGTCTAATGAATTGTATAATTTGCATGTCACTTTAAAATCTCTAAACAAAGAAAACCTCAAGTTGAGAAACACCATTGATGCCTTAACTGAGAGGAGTGTTTTTCTTGAAAATGAATTTGTGTGTTTAGAATGATTCAAGCAGGAAAGTAAGGATGCTAGAGATGAACTAGTGAATAGTTTGAGAAGAGAAGAATTGTTAAAAGAATAATTAGCTGAAGAAATTGAAACCATTAACAAATGGAATAGGTCTGTTAAAACTGCCAAACAAATCATTGATGTTCAGAAATCTAAAAAACATTAATTCTTTAGTCAAAAGAGAATTAGTGTAGGACCTGTCCATACTTGAATTCTGCATAGAAGGATTGTGTGAGGCATGCCAGAAAAGGAAAATGAAGAGATCAAGTCACAAGAGTAAGGAATTCACTTCAATCACCAAACCAATGCAATTAATTCATATGGATTTGTTTGGACCAGTAAATGTCATGTCCATGTCTAAGAAAAGATTTGCTCTAGTCATGGTTGATGATTTTTCAAAGTATACTTAGGTAGAGTTCTTGCACTCAAAAGATGAAGCTCCTGAGGTTATCATTGAGAATTTGAGAAGATTGGATAAAGGCCCTACACTAGTAGTAACCATAAGAAGTGATAATGGTACAGAATTTAAAAATGCTATACTCAATGAATTCTGCAAAGAAAAAGGAATCACTCACCAATTCTCAGCCCCAAGAACTCTACAACAAAATGGAGTGGTTGAGAGAAAGAACATGACTCTCATTGAAGTTGCACGAACCATGCTAGTAGAAGCAAATCTACCAACTAGTTTTTGGGCTGAAGCTATTAGAACTACATGTTACACTCAAAACAGAACACTCATCACAAAACTAGTTGGTAAGACTCCTTATCACATCTTGAAAAATAAAAGACCATCTGTAAAATACATGCATGTGTTTGGAACAAAGTGCTTTGTTCTCAAGGATGATGTCAACAACCTTGGGAAGTTTGAAGCCAAGGCATATGAAGGAATTTTCGTGGGATACTCTTTAGACAAAACTGTCTATAGAGTATATGTGATTGATCAACAAAAGGTTATGAAAAGTACAAATGTGATAATTGATTATGTCAAATTCCCTGTTATAAATTTGAAAGGTGAAAACTGTGACACTTTGAGATTTGAAAATGAAGTGGATTCTGAAACATTTGGAACTGAAAATGTTACCAACACTCATGAAGATTCACATGTAGACATCTCACATGGATCAATTGAGGAAAGAGAAAATGAAGATTACAGTCACATTCAACTTGAGAATTCTCCACTCAACCCTAGCATCAATTCAAGGGGAGATTCTCAAGGATCTGCAACAAATGGCAACAAATTCAATCAGGAAAAAACATGCTCAAATGATAGAGATGGAGCTCATCAAACTAAATGGAATAGAGCTCACACAGTTGATCAAATCATTGAAAATCCTGATGAAGGTGTGAAAACAATAAAAGCAACTATGAATGAATGCTTATTTGCTTGCTTTCTGTCTCAAAATGAGCCAAAAAGGATTAAAGAAGTCATGTTGGATCCAGATTGGATAATTGCCATGCAAGAGGAATTGAATCAATTTGTGAGAAACAATGTTTGGGAATTAGTGCCACCTCCAAAGGATAGATCAGTAATTGGCACTAAGTGGGTCTACAGAAACAAAATGGATGAACATGGAATAGTAATAAGGAATAAAGCAAGGTTGGTTGCAAAAGAGTATTCACAAGAAGAAGGCATTGACTATGATGAAACTTTTGCTTTTGTTACAAGATTGGAGGCAATCGGAATTTTTCTAGCCTTTGCAGCACATTCAAACTTTAAGGTCTATCAAATGGATGTTAAAAATGCTTTTCTCAATGGTGAATTAGAAGAGGAAGTATATGTGCAACAACCACCTGGCTTTGAAGATCTAAACTTTGCAGACTTTGTTTACAGACTCATCAAAGAATTGTATGGACTCAAACAAGCCCCTAGAGCATGGTATGGCACTCTGTCAAAATTCCTTCTAGAGAATCAATTCACTAGAGGAACTATTGACAAAACTCGTTTCTATAAGAAGCACAATAAAGATGTTATACTAGTTCAAATTTATATGGATGCTATCATTTTTGGATCAACAAATGAAAAATTATGTCAAAGGTTCTCTAAGCTTATGCAAAGTGAATATGAGATGAGCATGATGAGAGAGCTCAATTACTTTTTAGGTCTCCAAATAAGCCAAAGGGTTGATGGAATTTTCATAAGTCAAACAAAATACATCAATGACTTACTCAAATGGTTTGACATGCAAGAATGCTCAACTGCCAAAACTCCAATGTCTACAGCTACAAAACTGGATGAAGATAAGAAATGAAAAAGTGTAGACATGAAGACCTACAGAGGAATGATTAGATCTCTTCTCTATCTTATAGCTAGTAGACCTGACATAATGTTCTTTATATGCCTATGTGCAAGTTTTCAGGCAATTCCCAAAGAATCCCATCTCATTGTTGTCAAGAGAATTCTGAGATATCTCAAAGCAACACCCTTCACGGGGTTATGGTACCCTAAAAAAACAGGATTCAACTTAGTTGGATATTCAGATGCTGATTTTGCTAGATGTAGAGTGGATAGAAAAAGCACCTCAGGAAGCTGTCAATTTCTTGGACAGAGATTGGTGTCTTGGTTTAGTAAAAAGCAACAATCAATTTCTACTTTTACAGCTGAGGCTGAATATATTGCTGTTGGAAGCTGTTGTGCTCAAGTACTTTGGATCAGGAATCAATTAAGACACTATGGACTTGTGTTGGAAGGAATTCCTATCATGTGTGACAACACTAGTGCCATATCAATTGTTGCCAATCCAGTTAACCATTCCAAGACAAAGCATATTAATGTAAGGTACCGTTTCATTAGGGAACATGCTGAAAATGGAATGATTAAATTGTTCTATGTTCCTACACAAAAATAGTTCGCTGATATATTTACTAAACCACTTGATGAAGCCACCTTCAACAGGTTGGTTAGTGAAATTGGAATGTTAAATTCTTCAGGATAAGTGGCTCAATAAATATATCTCTCCAACTATTACAACAATTGTTTCACAGACATGAACATAAATGATTTATCTAAGTGAAACAAAACTGGTGTATATTTATAAATATGTCAATTATATTGTTGTACATATTTTTAATTAAAAATGTTACTCTCTAAAACTAACTTGGAACTATTTCTTTGTTCTGAGAAAGCCTGAAAAGAATTATTATACTTGTGCATCATTAAATAACAAGTGTGATAATTAAAACTTTAGGAATATAAATCAAACACATATCTCATTTTAGGATGAATAAATAAATTTTATTTATCTAATAAATGAAGTTTGTAAATTATTATTTTGTTTTCCAAGTGAAAATAGAATAATTTCTTAAAAACTGGATTTTGTAGTTAAGTTGCCATTCTTTCTAACTTCTCGACTAAGTATAAATTATTGAGTTCTCGAATCATTCAATTCTAAGAGTTCTCGAATGTCTTGAGTTCTCGAATCATTCAATTCTAGAGTTCTCGAATGTCTGGAGTTCTCGAATCATTCAATTCAAAGAGTTCTCGAATCATGATGTTGAGAGTTCTCGAATAGCTCATTTCTAGAGTTCTCGATCAAGTACTATTAAGAGTTCTCGAATCATCAGAATTCTCGACTAATAGCTTGAGTGAGTTCTCGATTGTCTTAGTTCTCGATTGTCTTAGTTCTCGATCAAAGTCTGACAGTTCTCTACTAAAACAGCTTTACTCTTTTTCAGAGTTCTCGATCACTAAAATTGATTGTTATTCTAGTCGAGTTTTCTGTGTCATATAAATAGCAAAGTAGATCTAACATTTCATTTATACGCTTAACTGCAAACTCAAAGAAGCTCTTGCTCTCAAACAGTTACTCTTGAACCCTTACTTTTTCTCTCTAAAACATATGTTTCTTCTTTTCTCTCTTTCTATACACAAACTCAATGGCGTCCTAAAGTTCCAATCCTGCAACCGAAATCTTTGTCATTCCTAAAACCAAATTTTTAGCTATAGATAGAGATGCTGATGCAAAACCCCAATAAAAATGTTTCACTTGGTTTCTCATCGATTCCTACTTGAAAGAAGCTCTATTAGAAAACCCCACTCTTTACCTGGACATTCTTGAGCAGTTTTGGACAACTACAGACGGGGAAAACATAGCCTTGGAGGATTGAAGCTCGAAGGTAGTTGTCACATGTAAGATTCAAGGAGAGGACATTAGTTTTGATGAAAGTGATGTGAAAGAAAGCTTGAAAGTGCCAACTGGAAATTTTGATGAAGAACCAACTGAAGATGACCTTCTAGACTTCCTGGAGTTCATTAGGTATTCTAACACGGTGGACAAAGGAGCTGAGAAGTTCAAGCTAGGAAATATTAACAAGAAGTTCATGAGGAAGGAGTGGTCATTCCTGTTTGACACCATTTTAAGAGTCTTCACCTGCAGGAAAATAGGATTTGACCAGATAAGCCTCATTGCCATGAAGCTGGCCTATTCATTGGCCTACAACCAAAGGCTCAATTATGGTAAGCTAGTTCTTGTGGAACTCATAACCAGGATTCCCAAGAAAGGTAATAAGATTTTCTTCCCTCGCTTTATTCAAATAATTCTCAATTATAAAAATGCTAGTTTAATTGAATTGCCTGGGATGAACAAACAGAGAATTGGTTATTCCAAATCCATGTCAAAAATTATTTTTACTACATTGGATAGGAGAAACACAATGAATGTGCCTCTTCTAATTATACCTCATATGGAGAGTGTATTTAGAGTGTACACACTTGTGCAACCTAAATATGGTTATCTTGATGCAGTAGGAGGTCCTAAGGTTGTAGAAGAACCAAATGCACCTAACTCAAGGACTTCTAACCCAACTGCTAGCCCTACTTTGAATCCACTAGATTCTAGCAAACCAACCTCTACATCCTCTCAACAGGGTGTAGTTGTAAAGAAGAAAAAGGAGAAAACTGTTAGAAAAAAGATGTTAGAGGCAGTAGTAGAAAATGAAGATGAATTGGATGAGTCACCTGTTGAACCTTTATCCAGGAGGAAGAAAAATAAAAGGCCATACCAGACCACTCTACATCCTCCCAACAAGATGTAGAGATTAACAAGGGACTAAGCCTACTTCTAGGTGCACTTTCTCAACAAAGTGCATCTATTGAAATTGGGAGCCAGCCCACTTCATCCTGTACAGAGTTTGCACCATTGCAGGAACTCACTCATATCAATGAAGAAGTAATAGTAGAAAAGGAGACACACTGTGCACAAGTATGATCTTCTCTTGAAACTTCCTCGTTTTCTCAAGGGGAGTTGCCAACACTCAATTCTGCTCATAATCTCTCTTCCACTTCTCAACTAAATGTGTCTAGCTAAAGACATGAGGTTGTTGATCATCAGGATTCCTATTTCCCTGGTGAGCCCCATTCAAGTGACTTGGTGCATGACACCTTGCTCACCACTAAGGAAATTCATTTAGATGATGAGGGAATGCATGCTGAGGCATATCCTGATGACACCATAAAAAACACAGGTTTCAGGAGTTTTCACTTCAGACTCTGTGGTCGCTAAGGCATATGAAATCCAAGTATCTTCACAGACATTGGGAAATATAAGGGACCTCTACACTATGCAAATGACATCCCCTGGACAATCCCCAGTCATTCAAAGACTGTCTCCTCAGGAGAAATCACCTATCCATCCAGTATCTAATGAATCATCTGAGAAATTGGATGAGGAAATAGATGCTAAGGAGACCACTGTAACAAGTGGCCCTAGCTCTCACTCTCTATCATAATGGCTGGAACATGTGCAACATGACAGGGAACCAGGACCATCATCTCTTGGTGGGTCACTTTCTGATGAGAAATTAAAGGAGTTATATAGAGATCAGTTGGAGGGATTCTATCACATTGCTCAGCAGCTACTGACTTCTCATTTGCCAAACAAAGATTATGCTGCAATCATGCTTGAATATGCAAAGGATCAGGAGGAATTAAAGGAGAAAAATGAAAATTTGGCTGAAGATGAAGAGGCCAATATGGATGCCTGGTTGGATAGCAAATCTACTGTTAGCATGGAGGATGTATTTGAATGGACTAGACAGAAGTATCTTACTTCTCTTGGATCATGTGAGAAGATTTTTACTCCAAATGCCATGTATGATGCAATTCATGAAGCTGCCAAGGTCCAACTTCAATCAAATCACTACATTTCCATAGGGGTGCAGCCTGAAATAAATTATCACAAAGCCAAGGTAGAGGGAACTTTGAAGGCTATAGAAGACAAAGTGAGGCATGGAGGTTTTAATGGCAATGTTTCAAGAGGAGATTATGGAAAGTCATCAATTCTCCATTCAAAGATAGATACTATAGAGAAAGTGTTCAAAGAAATGGTCCAAAATAACACAGCCATCCTGGACAATTAAAGGAGAATCAACAATATGGTTGAAGTTCTATACAAGAACAGGCATACAGATAGGCTGCCTGAAGATGTGCCTCTACACACCTTGTCACCTCTTCAAGTGGACATATACTATCAGTCAAAAGCCAAGGATGAAGATGACAGGGCCCCCACTATTGATGAATTAAATTCTAGAGTTGACTATCTTTCCACCATTGTTTCTACAGTTGTGTCAGATGTTCAAAATCTCAAAAAAAAGTTTGTTAATTCTTCTACAACTCAAGGCACTACACTTGCAAGTATATCTGCTCAACTCACTTCTCTGCAAAAACTTATCTCTAACTTAGGACAAACCAGTCAAGCTCCTCCAGAACTAGTTCTAACTCAAATAAATCCAAGTCATTTTACCTTTCTCCCAAGACAAGATATTAAACCTAGGGGGGAAGGAAATGAGAGATGAAATAGAGGTTGAAAGACAAAAGGCAGTTATGAGAAAACTCAGAAATAAAATTCTAAAGCCTAATGCTGACAAAGACTTCTTGGACCTTCTGCATCATATCAAAAAGCAAGTCAAGGGAAACCATTGGAGTTACAAGAAGATGCTTGACAATGCTATTGTTGCTGTAAGGGCAGTTAAATTTGAGCAAAATGGACAAATGTTTAAGGAGCCTTTAATACAGATGGAGTCTAGTTATTTCAAAGTTTCAGTTGCATTATTCCAAACACTTTCTTACACTGAGCTGGAGTGTCTATACAAAGTAGTGAAGTTAGTGACTTAGGAGGATGAAGAGTTAAAAATCAAATATTGGGTCCTCTCCTACCTAATGCTCTTTTTGAGACATACTGCAGCCCAGATGGAGTGATGTACATGGCTAGAGGAGAAAAGCTTGCACATTTCAAGATTCCTCAACATCTGAATTCAGGAAACAGAAGTCAAATCATAAACCTGATTGAGTTGATTGAAAAGAAAAAGGTTAAACAAGTGGAAGACAATGTGATTGTGGAGAAGATGAAGAAGTTTATTAGTGACCAAGTGTCTGACTTTGCAAGTGAGGAGCTGAAGAAACAGAAAAAGGATGATGTGGACAAGGATCAGGACAAGAATGAAAAGAAGCCTGAGTCCACGAGTGATAAGGGTGGTAAGAAAGAAGACAAGAAAAAGGAGAATGTTGACAAAAAGAAGAGGGGGATTCTGTCAAGGACAAGAAGTATGAGAGGAAAAAGCCAACCAAGCAGCAAGTTATTGGAATTTATACTAGTGTACCTTCCCAAATTCATGACACAAATATGACTCCAATAATTTCTGAAACTGCCAAATTCCCAAAGACCAAATCTCCTAGAAGAATGTTTGTGAAAGTGACTGCACATGGAGTGATAAGGAAGGAAATTGAAAAGAATCACATCAAGAAATTGAAGCCAAGTCAACATATTAAGGTTAACACTGCTACAATAACAAGTTTCAAGAAATCTACTAGCTCATTGCTAGTTAGATGTCCTAAATGGAGAAAGCAGATCATTGTTCCTGATAAGGGTCTTCAAGTTAAGCCTATCCAAGAAATTGTAGAGATTGACAAATGAATGATCAAGCAATGGAAAGCCAACAGAATTGTCAAAGTAGAAATCAGGGACAAAAGGATGTTTGTCACTACTGTTGATGGAGAAGAAAGGGGTTTTCATCATGACAACTCAAATGCTACCACTCATGACATTAGAAGAGTGATCAGTCTGTTTGACAAGAGAAGCATGATTGATAAACTAAGAATGATGGAGATGGCTGAATACTTGGCTAAGAAATATCAGAAGAAAATTGATAAAGTCAAGTATTTGGAGGAGATGATTGACAAGAAGAGAAAGAAGAGGAAAGAATAGAAAAGTTGTCTGAAGAATTAAGAAGACAGGGAAAGTGCAGAGTATTCAAGAATTAAGAAGACAGGGAAAGTGGAGCAACAATCAAAATCAGACTCAAGTTTATTCAAGACTATCCTATGCACACCCTCAAAATTGCTGTTGACATGTTGAAAGATGTAATATTGATTAAAGAAGTCATGGCCAGACAACAGATTCTAGAGGAAATTGAAAAAAACAAGGCAAGGGAAGAGAAAGAAAGAAAAGAAAGATATGATCAGGCAAATCATCAAAAAAAAAAAATAGGTAGGCTTGATATCTTGTATTAATTTGTAAAAATTATCATTTTCCAAATTGGGGGAGATTATTGGACCAAATCATGCCTACCCTATGTAATTATTTGTCTTGCTATAATATAGTTAGTACTTCTGTAATAAGGTAGTGACTTAGATATTTCTATGTATTATTGCAGATAAAAGTTTGATCAGATTATATTTTAAGTTGTAATTAAAGTCAAGAATAAAGTCTGTTAGAAGATTCAAACTGAATCACGTAACAAGACAATGAAGACTTATTGGAGAAATAAGGAATACAATCTGAGAATTTTACTAAGGCAATTGTTCAGTCGAGAAGTCACCCATTCGAGAAGTCAGAATTATGTATCTAGTCGAGAAGTCTCAAAACACACTCATTAGCTCAGTGTTCGATCAAGAAGTCAGTCATTCGAGAAGTCAAGATATTGAAGCCAATCGAGTAGTGTGAAATGTTATTCATTCGAGAAGTCCATAAAATCAATTCAAGAAGTTAGCAAAAGAAGCATTCGAGAAGTGGTAAAGCTGAGTCAATCGAGAATTCACAATTTCAAGTTTACATTCGGAAGTCTAGTCTAATCGAGAAGTCATCAAACAGAGTATGCAATCAAGAAGTCTACTCATTCGAGAAGTCAATCATTCAAGGACTAATCGAGAAGTCACAGCTAGTACTCAATCGAGAATTCAATCACTATGACTTCTCGAATCAATTTCAACAGAGTACTCGACTGTCTCAAGGATCTATTTTCAAGGAGAATTGCAGAAGAACAAGACAGATAATTTACAGCTCTGTCTTTGCAGGACAAGTCAAGCCTGTGAAGATAGTGATAAGTCTACAATGAAGCTGGGAAGATAGTCAAGACAAATGACAGCAGATATAAGGCTGAATGTAGCAGACTGTCACAACAGTGTTAGCTAAAAATAGATATTAGTCAAATATAAAGTATGTCTTGGATGTTTCTAGTTTTAGCTAAACTCTCTTATGTGAGCATGTGCAAAGGACATGTTGTCTATATATTTTATGCACAGCAACATTTGATAGTGTCTTTGATTTTTAAATTGTAATCTTCCTAGAACAAGAAGCTGAAATTCAAACTGAATTTCAGATTGTAGCAAAAATTCATTCTAATAAAATTAGATTGAAAGTTACATCTTATGTTTAATTTACTCACTGTTATATGCTATCATAAACACTTGTATTGTTTCAACAGTTTAAGAATCACTCAATAGTTCATCGAGTTTTCTTTAATTTAGAAAAAGATAAGAAGAAAGATTTGAAGTATACATTCACCCCCCTCTGTAAACTTCTGGGACTCCTTATTCTTAACACATGTGCTATGCAATACATCCGAATATTCTGAGATGTCCAACTAATGGTTTGCTACCACTCCATGCTTCATTTGGAGTTTTGTTTCTGACACTTTTGTTGGATAGCGATTCAGTAAATAAACAGCACATAGCACGGCTTCAGCCTAAAAAGTTCTTGGCATTTGTTTTGCTTTCACCATACTCCTTGCCATGTCAAGAATAATGCGATTCTTCCTTTCTGCAACCCCATTTTGTTGAGGAGTGTATGCAGTTGTCAACTGATGATTGATTCCATGTGCTCTGCAAAAAGTTTTGAATAAATTTGAAGTGTACTCGCCTCCTCTGTCTGATCGCAGTTCCTTCAAATAATGACCACTTTACTTCTCCATCATTGCTTTGAACTCCTTGAATTTATCAAGAGCCTCTGATTTTTCTTTCAGAATATATACCCAACTTTTCCTGCTAAAATCATCAATAAATGTTAGGTAATACCCGTTTCCGCCAAGTGATGCAATATCAAATGGATCAGCAATAACAGTGTGAACAATCTCTAACGGCCTCCTGGCTCTCCATGATTTTCCAACGGGAAAACTTTGTCGATGTTGTTTCCCTTTAACACACGCTTCACACAACTGATTTAATTCACTGATTGCTGGCAAACCTTCCACCATATTTGTCATTGATAATAATTTCAAGCCAGAAAATCCAAGATGACCAA
This sequence comes from Oenanthe sinensis, assembly GCA_028671895.1. Taxonomy (NCBI): domain Eukaryota; kingdom Viridiplantae; phylum Streptophyta; class Magnoliopsida; order Apiales; family Apiaceae; genus Oenanthe; species Oenanthe sinensis. The sequence goes on from CM053801.1 coordinate 40,203,357, forward strand.
ATCTCAAATGCCATAACCACTAATCATTTTTAATAACCTACTTTAAGCACTTTTGCACCTTTGTCTACATATCAAGAGTGAACAGATGATTCTGTGACATCTCCACGTTGGCAATTAATTCCCGAACTTGATTTCTGATACTGAGGGAATTATCATGCATTTGTATATTATATCATTTCTCTACGAGTTGGCCAAGACTGAAGATATTATTTTTCAAAGCAGGTATATAATACACATCATTGATATATTTCTTCTCACCATTTTTCAATACAATCAAAATTGTGCATTTGCCTTTGACTGGAATTTTTGACGAATCACCAAAAGTAACTTCTCCGTTGACAGTGTGGTCTATCTCCGTAAATAATTCCTTGTGACACACATATGATTGTTGGCACCTGAATCAAGATACCAAATATTTTTCTTGCCTTCTTCATCTCCTTTATATGTGAGAAACATAGCAGAACCCACATCTTTATCTTCTTTTGCTACTGCAAAATGACTGCTTTCTTTCACCTTCGGGGATCTACACTCATAACTGAAATGGTCATACTTATTACAATTATAACACTGAAATTGAGACTTATCACCTCTTTGTTGAAAATTGCCTCTTCATCGGCCTCTAAAATTTTGACCATGACTAGCTGACTGATAACTTTCATTTTTCTGGCCTCTATTGAACGGTTGTCTTCCTCGTCCTCGTCCTCCTCGATAGCCACCTCTATAGCCACCTCTGCCATGTGAAAAATTATCACTGCTTGAATTTTCACCGATGGACACTTTGCTCTGCAACACCTTTTCCAAATGGCTCGTATCATCATATTGATTCATTCGTTGCTTATGGGCTTGAAGAGAACCCACAAGTTCATCAATTTTAATTGTGGACAAATCTTTTGACTCTTCAATAGATGTCACGACATAACCAAATTTTCTTGTCAACGAACAAAGCAATTTTTCCATGACCCGGACATTATCAAGATTTCGTCGTTTCTTTTAATTTCATTTGTCACCGTTTTCAAACGAGTAGCATATTCGCCAATATTTTCTGAACTTTTCATTTTTATATTTTCGAACTCCCCATGTAGCACTTGCAGTCACACCTTTTTTACTTTTTCAACAGCTTGGAAAGATTTTTTCAAAATCTCCCATGCTTCTTTTGTTGTTTTGACTTCCGAGATTTTTTCAAAGACTGATTCGTCGACACCTTGAAAAATTGTAAACAAATCTTTTTTTTCTTTTTTACGGGACTCCTTTAACGCCGTCTTCTCGGTATTTGGAAGAACTGCTTCAGCGGCTGCATCCACGGGCTCGCTATACCCACTTTCGATAATATCCCAGTTATCGTAAGAACCGAGTAACACCTTCATTTGGATACTCCAGTTCCCGTAATTTGTTGCCGTCAATTTCGGGATTTGCGGTTATATCATATTCGCCATTTTTCCTCAGACAGAACCTTAGCTCTAATGCCACTTGTTGGAAATGTAATGGACCTCACAGTAATAAACACACAGCAGACTTTATATATATATATTAGATAATTAAGCTACAACTTATATACTTTGTAATACATGCACAACAAGGCTACATCCCTCTTTTTCTGTCTCTCTGGAGCTACAACTCTTTTTTCACTCGGTGTTACACAACTTCACTTGATACAACTGATAAATTGCTTACCTCATTGCTTACATATTATGCTAGTTGTTACTATTCTATAAGTCATGTAGCCTACCTTATTTCCAGGGTTCAAAGCTTGACCCTTAGAGCACCTACAACGCAGGCCAACTTGTGCTTTGATCCTTGTGCAAATGGACTTGGGCATTGCTTTTGTTATTCACTTGCATTGGAGCAGAGTAAATACTTGGGCAGGTGGCCACCGAAGTGGCCAATGGCCAACTGGTAAACACGGAAATCGAGGTGAGTAAAGGGAAGTAAAAACATTGCCAACTGCTACGCACATAAATCGAGGTAAGTAAAGTAAGTAAAAACATTGCTTTAGTGGGACATAAATAGAAAAGTTGGGCTCTCACACGGCTGAAGGATCATGACCAATATTTGTACATGGCCGACTTTTGCTTGGGTGGCACTTGAGTGGGGTCAAAAAATTGGAAATGGGCGGGTTAGCATTGCAGTTGCTCTTACACCCAACAGTTGTTGCCATCTTCTTTGTTATCATTTAGTTTTGCACAGCCAGCCACCATATTTTGAGATGATAAGGTTCTACCAACTGGGTCAAATATTACTGTTTCTGCATTTATTCATACAGACAAACATGCACATCCACCGGCCTGTAGCCACCTTTTATCTTGGATATACAGAATACAAACTAGCTAACCTATTATTATTAATGGGAGGGTTTGAATTCTAACATCATGTAGATCTTCTCTACTGTTTTGCACATAGAAGTTTGAGAACATTACTATCTTAGTTTATGCTAGATCGGTTAGTAACATATCTTGTGATGTATAATCGTGCATTGGTTCATTGTCTGTTTATTTTTTAAAGTCGTGACACTAATACTCGATTGTAGTTATAATTCAGAATTTCGCGAAATTCCAGTAAAGATTTGTTAATTTGTTTGACCAACTGTATTCTTGAAATCTTTTCTTTCTTGTTTAGTTATCTTGCTTGAAAATAGTAGGTGTTCTCTTTAGTCTTCACTCTTGTTTTAATGTTCTCTGCTTCTATTGTCCGCATAATAATTATAAATACTGTGTGTAATACGAGTATATGATGTTTTATCCCTTTTCTCAACTTCCATCATCTGCATAGAACTAATTTTGTCTTTTTTCTAACCTCAACAAAACGTTTTGAAAACTTCTAATCATATTAGCTGCCCAGAATTTGAGTCGTTCCGCACACATTAACAATTTTGTGGGGACGTCCTAAGTGGGTGCCTAGGACCCCATGGACCCCATTCACCTTGGGCTTTTAAATTCAAAAAATCCAGTTTACATGTGTAGAAACTCACCGAAAAAATAAAGTGAATCACTAAAAATTTTTAGGAATTCATTACATTACTAAATCCAAAATAAAACAGCATCCTAACTTAAAATTAAAACCAAACTAAAAATATTAACAATAAAATTAAAATCTATACGATTTAGGGGTGGTAATATGAGACCCGACTCAAAAACACGATACTAATTTAATTCAAAAAATACGAATTCAAGTTGGGATTTTTTAGATTTGTATTAATTTTGATTTTCCTCGAACTCACGCTAAATGACTTGAAATTATATTTATATACTAGGAACCCACTAAAATAAATTTCTGGTTACGCGACTGGACATATCTACTGCCTCATGTCATGCATTGGGTACTACTTTCCCACATTCCTTTCGTGAAAGCCAAAAAGCTTCAAAAAAAAATCAAAAAAATCTTCACCTCTATCAAATGGCCTCTCGAAGAGCATCCAGTTGTCTTTCTCCTAATAAACTAGCCTGTTTTGGTTCTTTTAATCAGCCACATTTTAACAGGTGAATGCTCTTTCAATATATCAGATGTCGCAGAAGATGACTAAACTGATAAGATAAACTCATTTTATGTATGCAGATGTTATGGTTACGCATATTAAGATTCGTATGTATTTTTTTAATTGATTTTATTAGTACATAGTATACCCTCATACAACCAATGCCTATGTGTTTATATAAGCTAGGTTGGAATTTTTACTAATTTTTTTGCTGCATACAGATTTCATGAATGCAAAGATATATCAAGGCATTATGAAAATGCGTGCATATTGGATCAAACAAGAACATATTAAATAATGGTCCATTTTGATTTTTTCCTAGTCAAATTAACTAATTTTTTATTAAAAATTAAAAATCATTCTTTTATAATTTTAAAAAACTAATATATACATTTTAAAGTATATTATATGTATTTTTTAATAATATAAAATTTTAATTTTTTCAATTATATATTATATTTAAATTGCAGTCAAAACTTGGTCAATTGACCACACTGAAAATAAAGTGGACAACTAAAAGGGGACGGAGAGAATAATCATTAGATATGTCGATTTTTATCCAGCTCAAAAATATGATATATGTCTCGTATTTATTTTATAAATGATTCTAATTTGACCGTTTTACCCCTTTTTTCAACTTCCACTATCTGGATAGAACTAACTTGGTCTTTTTTTAAGCTCAACAAACATTTTAAAAACTTCTAATCATAGCAGCTGCCCAGAATTTGAGTCGTTCAACACACATTAACAATTCTGTGGAGAATGACATATCGTCCTTTCGAAGAGAATCTAGTTGTCTTTCTCCTAATAAATTGCAGTTTGTTTTATTTAAATAAATAAACTAGCTTGTTTTGGTTCTTTTAATCAAAAAGTGTTAATTTATTTAAATGAAAAAATTACTTAAATTTTAATATTCTTAAATTTTAGAGTTTATAGGAGATTTTATTTTAGTGACAAGCACCTTTTAGAAGTCATTTGAACTCTGTTAACGAGAATAGAATATCTAAATATTAAATTTCAGATGGACAATAATATTAATTTCAACCGAGACCAAGTAATTTATAAATAAGCGATTACAGAGCAAGATTGGATAACCCAAGTGGTAGAGAGCTTATTTTCTGTGATCCTAGGTCCTGGGTCGATTCTGGCTCACCGAATTTATTAGAATAGATACTTATTTGTAAGGGTATAAGTCAGATTAGTAAAAAAAATGATTACAATATAAATTATTGATATGTGCTTCCTTTGTATTTTCTTTATAAATGGTTTAGAAGTTGAAAATTATATATAATTTTTAATTCATTAATCATTTATTATGTAGATCAAATGGAACCATTACAAAAAAACTGATATCAGTTAATTTTATTTATAAAAAACTTTATATTTTAATATTTAAAGTACTATTAAAATTTTAAGATTTCAATCTCAGTCAATAATATATTTAAACTAAATAATAATTATTAATTTTAAAGATATAAACAAGATACATTTTTATATATTTTTTACTTTACTTTAGTTAGAAATTACAATTTATTATTTATATTACATTTTTATTAAAGTATATGTGATTATTATAATTTATATGATAAAATTATAAAAATTAAATAAGCTTGTAATATTACATTCAATATATATTTATGAACAAATTTTCAATATTAAATAATAGAGAAAAATATTAAGTAATTAATTTTTGTATAATTATAAAAATATTATTTTTTAACTTTTTCTACAATTTTACTATTTTTTGAAATATTTATAAAAATACGATTTGTAACTAAAAATATAAAAAAATAACTTTTTATATACTATTCGTAAACAAATGCAAATTATGCAACTATGGTTGCATTTGATGTTGATTTTTGTTGCATCCGTTATATTGGTTGTAAAATTGTTTTTTTTAATTTAAAAATTATATTTTAACAAAATATAAAATAAAATAAATGTAGTTTTGCAAAAAAACATTTTGAATTTTTCAAAAAAACCCTTAATTTTTTAGTATGTTTATAAATTTTAAAATAGAGTAGTAAAATAGGGTAGAAGAGTAAATATTATGTTCAATTCTATATCTTATTATGTTAATATCGAAAAGAAATTATTATTTTCATAAATATATATTTTTAAACAACTAGAAAATAATTATCTTCTAAGTTTTTTGTGAAAATACAATTTACTAACTTTTCACATAAATACAAATTATAAAAAAGAATCATCATTATTAATATGTGATAAAATACAGTTACAACTTCTTTTTCCAAATATTTTAAAAAAATATTAAAATAAGAAATTGTTAGGGGTTGTGGTGTAATCAACTAGTATATTTAGTTTAAGTTTAATAAGTTAAGTTAAACATACTGTCATATAATTATTGATAGTATAATTAGTAATCACTTGTAGACAGTACATTTAAAAGTATTAGTTAGGTGATAGTACATTTGAAAGTTACTTTCTTATATAAAAGAATAAAAATGAGTCATGTAGTAGAAGTTCACTAAGTGTTCATGCACAACATGATTCAAAACTCAGACAACAACATTTCAAGTACTCAAGCCTATGACAGTACATTACAAGTGACAGCACATTTAGAAAAGCTGATAACAACTATTTCATTGACAGTAAACTTGGCGTAGTATGAAGATTTGAATACATCAAGTTTCACTGACAACAAAGTTGGCGGAATAGTTGACACCGAAGGGAAGCTAAAAGTTGATAGTAAATTTTTAGTGAAGCTGACATTCTGTTTCAAGTAACAGACTAGATAGTGAAATTACAAGGAATGATTTTGACATTACTATCTAGTATGTTAAGTCTACTACTGCAACTTGGGAGAATTCAAGTAAAAGGTAAAACGTGCTTCAAGAGTCAAAGATTTCTGCACATCTCAGAGCTGCTTTATCTGCAAATGGAATGAAGACAAATTTGAATGGAAAAACAAAAATTTTATTTCAAGTTTTGTTTTAGGAACAAGGGACAGTACACTTGTAAGTGGGATATGTGTCTCAGTATAAATACACATATCTCACAAGTACTTTCACTCGTACAACTGAGCTAGAATTGTCTCAAGCATAGAAACATTAGTAAACTCATTATTATTGTAAACTCATTATTAGTAAAAACATTAGTAAAATTAATTTTTGAAGTTTAAACACTTTGTCATTTTATCTGCTTAGTTTATTTGCATCCCTAACCAATTGATTATTATTCTTTTTGTTAGCAGGAATCTTTAAACAATTAATAGAGGTGCATTCAACCCTCCCCCTTCTGCAACACTCATCTTGATTAACAACTAGTATCAAAGTAGGAGGTTTAACATATTTAACCTGAAAAGATCCAAGATGAGTGCACAGAAAGTAAGCAGCATAAAAATACCCACCTTTGATAAAAAAAAACATTACAATATTTGGAAAAGAAAAATGATGATGTTTATAAAAACAGCCAACCCACTTTATCCTGGTATTTTGGAAAATGGTCATTTTATCCCTCAATCATATGTACCTGAAACCACAGTGGAAGGTGAGACAATACATGCCCACTAGATTCCTAAAAAGGTTTCAGAGTACAATGATACAGAAAAAGAAAAAGTATCTTTGGATGATTGTTTACAGTTCATAATTATTGAAGCACTTGGCAATGTTATGTACAACAACATTGTCAACTGCACAAGTGCCAAATAAATATGGGAAACTATTGATATACTGTGTGAAAGAACATAAGAGGTAAAAGATAATCAAAGATAAATGAAGGGTTGACTGAGATGTTTGAGAGGTTCAACAGGTTGATAAATGACCTGTAGCTGCATGAAAAGTTTTATGACAAGAAGAAGTAAACATGAAATTCATGTTGACACTCCCTGACCATTTGGAGCACAAGGTTACTGCCTAAGAGAAGAAATGGATTTATTAAAAGTTTCTCTTGAAACTTTATATGGCATACTTAAAACCTATGAGCTAGAGTTGTTACAAAAGAGAGCTATTCAGTCTGGTCAAAGAGGAAAGATGTCCAACACTTCAAACGCTCTGGTGGCTCAGGATCCAAAAATACTGCAGCTCCAAAAAACCTAACATCAACAACAGATCAAGATTAAAGAGGTCACTTATGAGGATGAGAGCATCACTCTTGAACTCAAGGATAGTGGTGAAGATGAGTTCTACACTCTGAAAGAACTAGACAACATGGAAAATAAAATAATGGCTTACATGGAAAGAAAGTTCTCAAACCTGATGTTCAAGAAGAACAGTTCATTCAAACCCAAAGCTCAAAGCTCCAATTTAAACAAAGGAAATACATCAAGATCTAGAGGAAGTAGCAAAAGTGGATATAAGACATGAATGGTAGACAGATCAAAGATAAGATGCTACAACTGTAATGAGATGGGACATTTTACAACTGAATGTAAAAAGCCAAAGCAAGTGAGAAGAAATGACAATGACTATGAGGAACTCAAGGCAAAGTACGATGCCTTGCTCAAGAAGCAACAAGGTAGGGCATTTATAGATGAAGGCAAATGCTGGAAGGAATCTGATGATGAAGAGGAGGAAGAATTTAGGAACTTATCTCTAATGGAAAATTCTGGAGAAGAATCACATTCTTCATCAAAACAGGTACATTTTCTTACTACTGTTGATATGACTGCATCTCAGTACGAGAAAACTGTTGAAAGTTTAAGTTATGAAGTCTTTAATATTCATACAAGCATGATAACTGCTAATGAAGAAATTGTTAAACTAACAAATGCTAATGAATTATTAAAGTGCAAGAATGAAGAACTAAAACTAAAACATAATGCATTTGAGTCCTTACAGCAAGAAAATGAGTTTCTAAAGAATAAGGTAGTTTGTGCTTCTCAGATTGAGGAGTTTCTCAGTAAACAGATAAGTGAAAATGAACTTTAAATCAAAGCCTACAAAAATTCTTCTTCACTGTTAAAATCTTACCATGCCGATAAAACTGGAAATCAAAAGATAGGCATAGGATTTAACTATGAGAAGAAAAATGGCAAGAAGCATGTAGTAGAGGATGACACTATTCTGGATAAACTTACTGTCAGACCCTCTATACTTAATAATGTCAAGAAGCCAATGTTTAAAAATGTTGATTTTGAATTTGATGAGGAATCTTTAATTCTTAAGCAAATTCTAAATGATGAGGACAATGTTACTATTACACATAAGTCGAGGTCAAAAGATATTGTAAAACTCCCCAAGACAGTTGATTTTAAACTTGAAAGTACTCAGGGCCTAGAAGATACTGTCAACACTATCATGACAGCAAGTTCAGAAGTTTCTATCGAGTTAGTAAGATTAAAACATACTGTCAAGACAGTTTCATCTAAACCTATTGTCAACACTAGTAAGACACTAACTTCTAAACCTACTGTCGTGAAGACCAAGAAGAATAGGAATGGTAAGTTGGGAATAAATAAGAAAAATGATTATGGTTATATTCATAATGCTCCAAGGAAATTGTGTAACAACTGTGGGTCTTCTGGTTATTTAACTCATGCATGTACCAAGAGTAAGTCTGAAGTAAAACATGTCATATCTATTAATGAAAACTTGGTACTCCTTTGTTAGATAGACAAGTATCTCATTGTAAAAAATTTGATTGCATGCCCTGTAAATTAAATATGTTGAGCATCTGTTTGAACATGCTTATTGTGTCAAATGAAGTATGCTTACATAAGACAATCAAAACTGAGAACGCAAAGACTCCAAGCACTCCTAAAGCTAGGATGGGCAAGTCACCTAAAAATAAGAATTCAAAACCAAGTACCAAATCTAAATGGGTGGTTACAAGAGTCGTGTTAAAAGCTGATGAAAGAAAACCAACTAATCATACCTTAAACTGTGATTTGGCTAAGCCAAATGGACCTAATGAGAATTGGGTACCAAAAGTAACTTGAAAAATTTGCATTGCAGGGCAATAGGAAAAATAAAAGAGTCATGTGGATCATTTACAGTGGATGTTCAAGACACATAACTGGTGATAAATCCATGTTATCACAGTTTAAGGAAATGGTTGACCCATGTGTAACCTTTGGTGACAACAACATTGGTTTCACAATGGGATATGGCATGCTAGAAGTTGGTGATTTGAAGATTCAGAAAATTACTCTAGTGAATGGATTGAAGCACAATCTATTGAGTGTTACTCAATTTTGTGAAAAAGGGTTCAAAGTTGAGTTTGATCAAGACAGGTGCTCAATTGTCAAGATGAAGACAGGAGAAGAAACTTTTCAAGGAGTAAGGAAAGGGAGCCTATTCATTGCTGACCTTGACTATGTAAGAAATGATAAAATCTATTGTTTCTACAGTAGAGCTTTATCTTTTGAAAGATGGTTGTGGCACAAGAAGCTTTCTCATTTGAATTTCAAAGCAATGAATTATCTGATGAAGAGAGAATTGGTGAAAGGCCTTCCTCAACTTGAATTCTATCAAGAAGGATTGTGTGAGGATTGTCAAAAAGGGAAGATAAAGAGAGATACTCACAAAAGCACTCCCAACGGCTCAATAAATGAAGCTTTTTAACTTATTCATTTGGACTTATTTGGTCATGTGAATGTGCAGTCACTGGTAAAGAAAAGATATGTCCTTATAATGGTTGATGATTTTTCAAGATACACTTGGGTGAGGTTCTTGGCAACCAAGGATGAAGCTGCACAAGAGATTATTGATCTAGTAAGAGTTCTAGACAAGAATCCTAAGTTCAAAGTCCAATCCTTGAGAAGTGACAATGGTACTGAATTCAAAAATAGTATCATGAATGACTTCTGCAAAGACAATGGCATCACTCAACAATTCTCTGCACCAAGGACACCTCAATAAAAAGGTGTTGTGGAAAGGAAAAACAGAACTCTCATTGAAGCTGCAAGAACCATGTTGAGTGAAGCAAAACTTCATACTCATTTTTGAGGTGAAGCTATTAATACAGCTTGTTATACTCAAAACAGGACAATTGTCAACAAGGCTTTTGGAAAAACACCATATGAGCTGCTAACTAGAAGGAAACCTATTGTCAAGTACTTTCATGTGTTTGGAAGAAAATTTTATATCATGAAAGACTGAACAGAGATTAAAGAAAAGTTTGATCCAAAGTTTATGAAGGGATATTCATGGGCTATGATATTGACAAAACAGCTTACAGAGTCTTTATCATTGATCACAAAGTTATTGATGAAAGTGTGAATGTCACCTTTAATGAAACCAAGTTTCCTGGTGTTGAAGGTATTCAAGAATCAGAGTTCTTAGTCTTTGAGAATCAAGGCTATTTGGAAGATGTTGATGATGAAGAATCACCAAGAGTTGAACACACAATTTCTGGTCCAACTAAGGTTCCTAATTAATCTGAAGAGAATGAAGGAACTATTTAAACAACAGATTACTTTGAGAACATTCCCATGGATAGTGGACTTGAAGAAATTGATGTTGTCAACAGTGCAAGAGCAAAGGAGACTGTCAATCAACAGAATGCAGAAAGATTGTGGAGATTCTATAAGAGAAACTAAGTGGAACAAGGATCACATAAATGATTTAATTATTGGTGATCCAGGAACAAGAGTAAAGACTAGAAGAAATGTGATCAATGAATGCATGCACTCTTGTTTCTTGTCTCAAGTTAAGCTTAAAACTTTAGATGAAGTCATTCTTGATCCAGATTAGATTAATGCAATGCAAGAAGAACTTAACCAGTTTGAAAGAAGCTGTGTTTGGAAACTGGTGCCAAGACCAAAGAATAAGTCTGTAATTTACACTAAGTGGGTCTTCAGAAATAAGATGGATGACAGTGGAGTTGTCACTAGAAATAAAGTAAGGCTGGTAGCAAAAGGTTACTGTCAACATAAGGGAATTGATTATGATAAAACATTTTCCCCTGTTGCCAAACTTGAAGCAATAAGAATATTATTAGCTTTTGTTGCATTCAACAACTTCAAGGTCTTTCAAATGGATGTAAAAAGTGCTTTCCTAAATGGAGAATTAGACGAAGAAGTTTATGTTGAACAACCCTCAGGCTTTGAAGATCCAAAGATGCAAAACTTTGTGTACAGGCTACTCAAAGGATTGTATGGTCTAAAGCAAACCCCAAGGGCCTGGTATGACACTCTTTCCAAGTTTCTCCTTGAGAACAATTTTACAAGAAGGATTGTGGATAAAACCCTGTTCTACAAAAATTATGGAAAGGATATCATACTAGTCCAAATCTATGTGGATGATATCATTTTTGGCTCAACAAATGAAGAACTGTGCAAAGAATTCTCTGAGTTAATGCAGAATAAATATGAGATGAGTATGATGAGTGAATTAGTATTCTTTCTTGGAATTCATGTCTATCAAAAGAAAGATGGAATATTCATTTACTAAACTAAATATGTAAAAGATCTTTTGAAGAGATTTGATATGGAAGACTCATCACCTGCAAAGTCTCTAATCTCAATAGCAACTCAACTAGACAAGAATTCAAAAGGAAAGAAGGTGGATAATAAGATGTATAGAGGAATGATTGGCTCTATCCTCTATTTAATTGCTAGCAGGCCTGACATCATGTTTGCTACAGGTCTATGTACAAGGTTTCAGTCTAATCCAAAAGAGTCACATTTCATGGTAGTTAAAAGAATATTTAGATACTTGAAAGGCACTCAAGATTTAGGCCTTTGGTATCCTAAAGAATCTGGTTTTGACTTAGTTGGCTACTCAGATTCAGACAATGCACGATGTAGAATTGACATAAAAAGTACAACAGGAAGCTGTCAGTTTCTGAGAGAAAAATTGGTTTCATGATTTAGTAAGAAGCAACACTCTGTGTCTAATTCAAATATTGAGGCTGAATACATTGCAGCTGGTAGTTGTTGTTCTCAGTTACTTTGGATGAAGAATCAATCGTTGGACTATGGTTTGGCATTGCAAGGGATCCCTATTTTCTGTGACAACACCAGTACAATAGCCATTTCTGAAAATCTTATTCAACACTCCAAGACTAAGCACATTAACATTAGACATCACTTCATTAGAGAGCATGTGGAGAAAGGCACAATCAAGCTAATCTGTGTGTCCACAGAGAAACAATTGCAGACATTTTGATCAAACCATTGGATGAAAAGACATTCAACAGGATGGTGAGTGAATTGGGTATGTTAAATTTATCTTGTTAATATATTTCTGTAACAAGTTGATTTAGTGATAAAAAAATGTTAGTTAACTGAAATTCACTGTGAATTAATGGTCTGTCAAGGTGTTTTGATTTCTTATCACAGTGGATATACATGATGAAATTTTACTGAGAGCTTAACTAATTTATTTTTAGTGATTTATCTCATATGGTGTCAATAAAAAGTACTGTCAAGTGTCTTGACAATATATTTTATCTATGTTGTTATATTGTGATAAGTTATTGTTAATCACTTGAAGGAGTCTTAACAGTATAGTATGCGGGACTGAAACTTACTGTCAATAACTTAATATCAGTATTCATTGACAATATAGTTTTCTAAAATCTCCGCTTAACATATTGTCAATGGTTAAATTAGGGTTATTGGTTATTTATTTATTCTCTAACCACTAATGTTACTGTCAAGTGTGTTTGTGATTTCTAGCGCAAGAGTTACTATCAAAATGGAATGGATTGAGCATACAACTGTCAATTTAATCGATTAAAATTCCTTCTTGACAGTCTCTTTTCATTTAATATAAATACAAACAATAAAATCACTCTCACTCTTTACTTGTTCTAAAAACTCTTCTACTTTCTTTCTTCAATCTAGTTTGTCTCGTTCTCTTTTCTAGCCAAATTTCTTAACCTTTAACTTCTCTACAATCATGTCTGGACCTCAAATAGTCTGTACTCTTGCCCAAACCAGCTTCACCACCATGGCTACAGTGGGTGAAGCCGGAGAAGCCTTCAAACCATTTGTTGGTTTCATGAATAACTTTTTCTTGTCCTATACCTAACAAAGAGCCCACGATTAGAAATCCCAAGATTATCTCAGCTATGGACTTCTGTTACATGTGAGGGGGAGCAGGATATAAGTACCATAACTTTCCAAATCAACAATACCTCCTACACCATTGACTCAACCCATATCAATTTTGCTCTTCACGCTGAAGCTGAAGCAGGTTCGCAATTCCAAGAGCCTGTCAGTGACGTTTAGATGGACAAATTCTTTAAATTGATTGGGTATACTGGACCCAAGATAAGCCCAACTTCAGACGAGTTTTATCCATCAAGAGGGATGGATATGAAGTATCTTATCAAAGAGTGGATCATGATAATGGATGTTGTCACTCGAGCCATGTCGAGCAAAACTAGTGGATGGAATGAAGTTCTTGCATACATTAGGAAAATTGTGCACTCTATGGTGCATAACTATATAATCGACATTGGAAAAATCCTGATGCCTTTCTTCAAGCTAGTACTAGGCAAGAAGGAAAGCAAAAAACCGGTAATATACTATCCTAAATTCTTTATGGTTATTATTAATTCTGTTGTAGGTATAATTAAATTAGATAGTGTACAATGTATGGAGTCCCCCACTTTAAAGAAAAACACTCACTCTATACTTTCCAGCAAACCCCTCAATTCTGAGTTGGGTCTGTTTATTACTGACCACGTGAGGTCTATAATAAACTCACTCAATTTGAGAGTTGTGGGAGATTTTCATGTATTTTATTTGAGTGATGAGAATGGAGTTGACCTTTCCATTTCTAGCCCATACTCACAACCCTTCAAATCTGTTAGAGCCTCTAGACAATCTAGGGTTGTTAGCCAAGAGTCTGTGTCCTCTCAACAGGATCAATTCTCTACACATAAAAGAACCTCTAGGTTGGAAACAGTAACTAAAGTTATTGAGGGAGTAACTGAACATAGTGCAGCAAATAAGGATGGAAATGTCAATGAACCCATAGAGGGTCCTGGTGTGCCTAAGGGGAAGAAGGCAAGGACATCAATCTCTGTCACACAATATGTGCCCTCTCAAAAGGATACAGAACTTAATAAGGAAAATAGCTCATTTCTATGTGTCTCCTCTCAACAGGGGGCACCTATTGAACTTGGTCAATCTCCCATGGCACTCTGTACAGAGTTTGCACCCCATGTTGAACTCACTCAATATGAGCCTCCACTTGTAGATACACATAATTTTATTTTTGAGCACATGGGGGAATCTTCATTTCAATATGATGCTTCTCATTTTGATTTGGGGGAACAGCCTACCATGGAGTCTCTCTTTGGCAGTACATAAAAACCTTTCACTCAAAGGGTGAAAGATAATGTCACTCCATTGGGACATGATGCTGTAACAATCTTTGCTGCTGTTAATGACACAGTTATTGTCAACACTCCTCTTGATAGTAACTTTGAAGCTGAAGATGATGTCAACTCTCCTCATCCTGACAGTAACTCTACTGGATCTGCAGCTCCTCAAGATTATAATTCAGCTCCTATTTCCTCTATTCTAAAGGTAAAATCGAAATCTATAGTGCAAGGTGTACCTACTCAGTCCCTTGCACCTAGGGTGACTGAGGGAGTGAAAAAGAACAAGAGAAAAAGAAAAGAGAGAAGTGAACTTAAAAAATTAAAAGGGCAGGGAAAGACCCTGGCAAAAGGAGAGGGCCTTGAGCATGGCCATAAAATAAAAGATAGCACCAAAAAATCTAGGGCACTAGGCCCTGAGAGTGAGTGTCTGAGGGATGATGAGATCATCCATAAAAAATAAGAGTGTGTGAGAACCCCAACAACCCCTGGTTCTAAACAAGCTGATGGAAGACTAAAATCCATTTCAAAGAAAGTTTCCAAACTGTCTAAGCAAGTGGCAACTGTGGGGAGGGATCAAGTAAAGCTGGTAGCTGAAATGGAGCAATTTGAAAAGTGCATGAATGATGGCTTACAGTCTGTCTTTGCTCAATTGAAGGAGATAAAGACTCAATTGACAATCCATGCAGTTGTTAACTCAAATAAAGGGGGGAAGGTTGGAGATGGTGAAGTGTTTATGGCTGAGAAGGTTGTGAAATTAAGCAAGAGTGATAAGGAGACTCAAGCTGCATCTCAGGGGGAAGAGAGCCAATTGGCATTGTTTTCCAAGGTGGCTACTGAGATGGCTGAGAAGCTTGGAGGAGATATGGTGGAGAAAAGTATTGTGATCAGGGAGGGTGTTGTGAAGGCCCCTATTCATGTAGCTGGTAAAGGAAAAGAGAAGTTATTCAAGGATGATGTTGATGACTTTATTGATGAAGAAAAGGAAGATTTAAATGATGAAGAAGTATCTCCGCTAGTGGTGGATGAAAATGAGAACAACATAGTGTTTCAAGATGTCAACTTCAATGATACGATCAATGCACTAAGAAACTCTTCCAACAAAGATCCCAAGAAATTTTCTGAAGCCATGAGAGAGTCAACAATTGGAACAAGTGTCATGGTTTCTAAGAGCAACAAATGGTTGATCTCTGTTAGGACTGAAGGAGGTTTCAGTTGGTACATCAGCATGTGATACTTGAGTAGACAAGAGATTGCAGTAATTGAAGCCATAAAGCTAAAAATTAAGACAGACAAGTCCTGGCTTAATGAAAATCTGAAGAGAATTTTATAGAGAATGGTGGTTGAAAAGCTGCCTGAAATTACTTTCAATCCTCTATGTATCAAGTTTAGCAGTTCAACAGATGGAAAATACATGACAATGAAATTGGACATGATTAGTTTGTGCAGACCTAGATTTGTAAAAAAGGTTTTCAATTACTTTAATCAACTGCTAATAACTGAAGATAGAAGTGAAGTGGTAAAAGTGTTGGCTGGGGAATTAAGGAGGCTGGAAGAGATGAAATTAAAGAAGACTGTGAAGAAGAGTCAGGAAAGAAGAGATGGAGATAAGGATGATGAAAAGTCTGAAGATGGTGCAGGTAGTTCCAAGTCTAACAACAACAATAATAGTGATGTAGGGACCTCGGGAATTGGGAATAAGGATGGAGAATATGAGAAGATAGTTGGTGTGATTGAAGGAAGAGTTATGAAGGTAGTGGTACTTGGTTTTGAAGTAGATAAGCAGGATGCTGTCAGGAAAAATAAGGAAGAGACTACTGTAAAGGATTTTGAACCTACTGTCAAGCCTGTATTGACAATAACTTCAAAGTCACTGTCAAAAGAATTGAGGGAAGGGTTACTGTCAAAAAGTATTCTTTATCTAAAAAATATAGGAAGGCGAGGGCTGAGAGACCAAAACCACACTCAAGTAGGAAGCCAAGTACAAGAATGTGGAAGCTGATAACTGAAGTTCTTCATGAAAATTTTCTAGATATCTAGAGGCCTACAATCAACAACCTAGCTCAATCCAAGGCAGAATCACTAATCAAGGTGAATGTTGAATGGTCTGAGGTCAACTCTCTATGTAAGATAATTCTTCTATACTCAAATGGAGAAATTGAAGAGATGAGCCATAAAATGAAAGATGACAGCTATTTCTTGATCAAGAAGATGTTTTTAATCATCCATAGGACAGATATAAGAACCCAAGTCTTGAGATGGATGCTGATCAGAAAATTTCAAGACTAAATGGATTCTTTCAAACCTCCCCCTTGGATTTTACAGATGAAGAAGAACCTGAGACAGTTGTATACTCAGATGGGGTGATTTTTATAAATGAAGATAGAATTAAGGAGTTTTGGAGTATGGATTCCTTGCAAGAAAAGAATGTGGAACTTCTGGTAAAGCTGGTGGAGCAGTTGGAAGAGTATCCATACCCTGAGAAGAAAACTTTCATTCCAAATGTTCATAGAATCATTCAAGCCAAGAAGAAGAAGGAATTTGAAAGGAAGGTTGAGTATGAGAAGACTCAACAATGACTTCTCAGAAATCCTGATAGGATAATCTTCTACAATAGTGGTGGATCTGGAAAAGAGATCACTTTTGACCAACTGAGGATTCTAGCTGAGAAGGAACCACAAATCACAGAACTCATCAAGAGACAACTCCTCAATATTAAAAATTTTGAGGTGTTTGATCTCAAGAAGAAAGCTCTGGAAATCTTTTATTTGAAAGAGAAAAAGAAGAAGGTACAGGAAGAGAAGCAAGGTTGCAGATGATGTTGAAGTCACAAAGAAGGAGATAGAAAGAATAAACAGAAAAATCAAAGAAGTTGAGATTGATTTAAAGTATGCCAAGCTTAATGATCAATTTTCCAGAAAAGTTGATTATGTATCTCCTGTCTTTACAAATCCACTCAGAATCATTATTGACATCATTGAAATCAAAGTTGAAGATTTTGGAGTACTCAACACTGCAAAACCTAAGAAGAATTTTCAGATTAACCACATGATCTCTTCTAGAAGTTGAAAGATATCTGAGTGCAGAAGCTGGAAGGATAATTGATGCTAGATCAAATAAAGATGATGAAGTAGACAAACTGAGGGTGAAACAAGTGTTCAAATCTTCCAAGAAAAGGTTTCTTTCTGATGAATTTGGAGTCCAATCTCTATGCATCTCCAAAGGACCTGTGGAAGCTTACTACTCCCTTCAAGACCTAAAGAACCTTTCTAATACAATGGTGAAGCTGGTTCTTGACTGTGTGTCTAATCATGCCAAGACAACAGAAGAAATGAGGGCCCTGAGATCTTAGGAGTTGTTGTATGAAAGGAAGAAACCAAAAGGAAACTCAAACTCAAAATGAAGATCAGCTCAGTCTAGAGGAGCCTAGTTGAAGAAATTAATTTGTTGTATTTGTACTTGTAACTTTTCTGTATACATTTCCTGTACAAACACTTCAAATTATGTTAGTTATCTTTGCATCTGCAATTAGCTTTTAATTTGTCTTTATTTTACATAAAAACAAATTGGGGGAGAATGTTAGGGATTATGGTATAATCAACTAGTGTACTTAGTTTAAGTTTAATAAGCTAAGTTAAACATACTGTCATATAATCATTAGCAGTATAGTTAGTAGTCACTTGTAAACAGTACATTTAAAAGTATTAGTTAGGTGATAGTACATTTGAAAGTTACTTTCTTATATAAAAGAATAAAAATGAGTCATGTAGTAGAAGTTCACTAAGTGTTCATGCACAACATGATTCAAAACTCAGACAACAACATTTCAAGTACTCAAGCCTATGACAGTACATTACAAGTGACAGCACATTTAGAAAAGCTGATAACAACTATTTCATTGACAGTAAACTTGGCGGAGTATGAAGATTTGAATACATCAAGTTTCACTAACAACAAAGTTGGTGGAGTAGTTGACAGCAGTTTTGGAAGATAGTATGTTTCACGGACTATCAAGCATGGCAGCAAAGTATGCGGAGCCAAAGATACTGTCACCAAAGGGAAGCTAAAAGTTGACGGTAAACTTTTAGTGAAGCCGACAGTCTGTTTCAAGTAGCAAACTAGATAGTGAAATTACAAGGAATGATTTTGACATTAGTATCTAGTCTGTTAAGTCTACTGCTGTAATTTGGGAAAATTCAAGCAAAAGGTAAAGCGTGCTTCAAGAGTCAAAGATTTCTGCACATCTCAGAGTTGTTTTATCTGCAAATGGAATGAAGACAAATTTGAATGGAAAAAGCAAAGTTTTTATTTCAAACTTTTTTCTAGGAACAAGGGAAAGTACACTTATAAGTGGGTTATGTGTCTCAGTATAAATACACATATCTCACAAGTACTTTCACTTATGCAACTGAGCTAAAATTTTCCCAAGCATATAAACATTAGCAAACTCATTGTTATTGTATCTATCGAAGCTAGAATTATTTTTCAGACAGTTGTAGCGAAACAATAATTAATAAAATTAATTTTTGAAGTTTAAACACTTTGTCATTTTATATGATTAGTTTATTTGCATCCCTAACCAATTGATTATTATTCTTGTTGTTGTTAGGCAAAAATATTTAAATAATTAATAGATGGGCATTCAACCCTCATTCTGCAACACTCATCTTGATTAACAGAAATAAATTTAATATTATTTATCTGAAATCAATTAATTATTTATGTTTCCAATATACTTTTAAATTATTTTCTGATATGCTTAAAATTTCAATTTAAAATTGATTTTAACTTAAAAATTTAATTATTTTTGAGATATTTTTTCTAATTTATTTTCTCACATCGAATTCTAATATAAAAACACAAATGTGAGATATTTTTAAATTTATTTTTACCTTAAAAGATAAAATAAATTATAATTTAAATTATAACATACTTTTTTTAAGACAATATACACCGTCTAGAACTAACACAACCCTCTCATCTCACCTCTTCCCATTCTTTTCTTCAAACCCTAATTTCAAATATACTCGTTCTTCTAGTGTTTTAGTTTAAATCATAATTCTTTATATAAAAAATATTTCCTCTTTTCAAATATGAAATTTTTAACCTTTTTAAATCTTTGAATTTGTTTCCGTATTTTTCGGATTTGATCCATATCATATGTGTCTATTTTCACATCTTTCATATTTAAATTTTTGAATGATTTTAGTGTTATTTATGATAACTTTTGTACATACATGGGACATGACCATTTTTTATGGCATTTTGACCATATTTGTGGTTATTATATGTCGTTTATGACGATTTTGTGTCATATTAAATGACTTTAGTTATGAATTGAAAGTTTTATGCTATAATTTTATACTATATATTTTTGTTACACGTTCATCGACTTATTTATCTTTGTTGGTTTGTTTTTATTTTTCAGATTTAATTGGATGGATTGTTGCGTGTAGATGAAAGATGAATGAAAGTAGAATTTTGATTCTCACTTGGATGAGAATAAGGGTAACTTGGATTTAATGACGGAAGTAGTAAGATGTGATGTATATGGACGAAAATACATTGCGGAAAGAGTAGGAAGTTGGTCGATTTCATATGTCATATGGACAAGTATAGAGGCTAAACAACAAAATGAGTTTTAAGTTTTTGATTTTCAAAAAGCATAATAGTCTCGTTGTAATTAGATTTTTTTCTTGTATTTAGTTGTATCTAGTAGGACACCTTTTCCCCTTGAGCTTTTTCCATAAGATTTTGCTCATATGGGGTTTTTAATGAGACCCTTCTTCTAGTGGTGTTTTATTTTCAGAAATTAAAGTGTTATTGTTTAAATGTCCGGAAGCAACATGCGTGCATTTCAATTAGATGATAACCTTGATAAATGAAATAAACTACTTTTTGTCATTGTATTTCATTACAATTTATTAATGAAAAGTTATTACTATAAAAAAAATTGTCTAAAACTCCGTCAATGTATAGGGCAACTGGGCAAGTATGACTCGTTTTGAAATAAAAATAGAGTTTTGGCGGGCACTCAAAATAAATTCAAAAACACATAAATTCACAAATCCCAATAATAATAAAAAAGTTTAATTCTTTCAAACCCTAACCGCCTTTCTTTACTCCCTCTCATCTCTCTGCCCAATACCCATCAGGTTTGAGCTAATTAATCTTGATTCATGTATATATGTTTGTGTGTGTATCTTGATTTGGCTTTTGGATGTTCTTTAATTTTGAATTTTGATTTATGGGTGTGTTAAAGTTTTGATTTTTATGCTAATTACAAATGGGGTTTTGTTACTTTTGTGTTTTTGATTTATGGGTGGGTTAAATTATTGATTTTTATGCTAATTGCAAATGGGGTTTTGTTAATTTTGAATTTTGATTTATAGGTGGGTTAAAGTTTTGATTTTCATGCTAATTACAAATGGGGTCTTGTTAATTTTGTGTTTTTGACCAGGTTGAGCTATATAGGAAAATGATTCCATTTTGAGCTCTTGATTTTTTAGGGTTTATTAGATTTTTAATTTATAGGTGAAAAAGATGGTTAAAGTTTCACCACAGAATAGGGATTCCAAGACTTCTAAGCATAAGCCAAGGCTTAGGAGTTCAAGTAATAAGTATTTAAGGCCAGGTGCACTGGCTCAGATTCGATATTCCAAGGCCAAGTCGATGCCTTGTGCTGATTTTAGAAAGGAAAGGGTTAGTGGTTTGGATGGTTTTGAGAAGATCGAGGAAAGTGATGTTCAAGTTGAGGTTGCTAAGGTGGTTGTTGATGAAAGCCCTCTGTTTTTATCACCTGTTAGGTATGGGTTTGGTCCTGTTGTCGGACCTTTCGATGTTGTTAAGCCTAATTATTTACAGAGAACTCCTAAGACTCTGTCTTCTATGGAAGACTGTGATTCGGAGTCCAGGCTTGAGGCCCTTCCCATGGATTTACTGGTATCATCCTTTTCTTGATTTATATATATATATATATATATATATATATATATATATATATATATATATATATATATATATATATATATATATATATATATATATATATATATATATATATATATATATATATATATATATATATATATATATTAATTCTATGAATTGAATCTTGCAAAATCAAGATTTCTATATTTTGTTCCCTGCATTCTACCAATGATATTTTCTGTGTGAAATCTAATAATTTAGATTGGGGTTTTTTGGCTGAAGTTTATGCTCATGATTTTAATACTAGTAAACAACTTGTGAAATAATACATCTTGCGAATCCTTTGAGTGCATGAAGGAACTACTCTCAGACACACACTCACAAACAAATCATGCAGTTAATATATGTTGAACTGTTATAATTTCCCAAACTTTAAGGAGGGAGGCGAAACGAAACAAGAGGATCCATGATGACAACTAAGATTAATGCTGCTGTGAGATTTATTGAACATATATATATATATATATATATATATATAGAAACTTATTGTCTGAACTGCTCTATTTGTATATCTTTTTTTTATTAAATTTAAATTGCGGGTAATTTGTCGTTTGTGACTTAATAGCTACTAATTTAAACCATCCACTTCTTGTTTTTATCTAATTTCGTGTTTGTTGTTTCCTTGTTTATCTCTTTGTTTTTCAACTCTGAAAACAGTGATTGCTTAAAACAGTTACTGTTTTGACAAAAAGGCCATTGTAATTAGTTGCAATGACATGACATATATTTCCTAGATATGACTATATGAGAATATAATACGATAACAACCATATTGTCTATAGTCTTGTTTGGCATCGATATTCATTGCTTTATATTGAATCATCTTGTTTCATGCTAATATCTATTTTTTTTACATCTACACATGATTTTTGTAACAAATTTCTAACGTTTAACTTTAACTTCATGTACATTTTATTGTGTTGGTAGGTCAACATAATGTGTCACCTGCATCATGACCAGCTTAAAGCTGTTTTCCATGTTTCTCAGAAAATCAGAAAAGCTGTAAGTCTCTCTATTCACACATCTTCCTGTTTGTGCAACTGTGTGTATATGGTTGAGTTGATGTATAATGGGAATAAACTAATGCAATATGAGCAGGTTGTAATAGCTAGGCAGTTTTATTTCAATTATACTACTCCAAATCGGTCTAGACAGGAGATGTTGAGAATCATGACGCCACTGCCTACAGAACACAGGCCCTTCAGGTAAATGCTTTTCTTTTTAGATTACTACCTATATATCTTATTATGTTGTCTTTTGGGTTGAAATTCATTGTCTTGGAATTGGAATTCTGTTGCAGCAAGGGAGATGACAAGGGGATTTTTTTGACAAGTCCAAAAACCCCTAAAGCACCCAAACATGGTCCCCGTCCACCTTCTCGTATTAAATTGTCTGAGGGGCCGCAAATTGCAGCTGTTCTCTTCCAGGAGCCTACATTTTCTGCTAGGTGCATGGGGCTATCGGCTTTACAGAAATCCTTGTTCAAGTCATTTGCTTCAAACCGTATTCTGTTCTATGAGGATGAGTTGTGCCAGTTGTTGCTCAGAACAAACTCCGTTGACTGTTAAGATAGTTGCTTTCTTGTCTCCTGTTCCTCTGTGTATAGTATAGTTTTGGCTCAAGTAGTAGTAATACTAGTGTTTAGTTTAGCTTGTTGAAGTTCTCTGGTTTTGAGTGGCCCTTTTTTGGATTGATGTTTTTTTCTCTTTTTGAAACCGGATTGATGGGGTTTAAGATCTGCATTAGTATTACAAAACATTGAAACATATATGATTAGGGACAGAGTGGCAAGGTTTGGATATATGTTTATGGGAATAAAGTTTAATTTAAATGGGTTTTTCTTGTATAGTTATCTGTATATATTTGTGTATTCTGAATGGCTACTTATTTCCCTCCGGAAGAACCAGAAAGTAGTAGACTATTTCTTACATGTTCTGCCTCTTCAATTTCATTTGCAAGGGTGGAGCTACGTATTTTAGGAACTAATCATGCTCTGTTATTGCTATTGGTTACATAATCCAGTCATGATAGTATTGAAAGCATGGTTGTTGTAACTCAGATTTGTCAGCTCACGAGTATTGAGTTCATCAATATCTTTTTCTTTGCTATCCTTTTTTAAAAACCGAAATGTACCTTTTTCAACAACTCTCTATTCCATTGGTTCTCTTGCTAGATACACCTTCATTTTATGAACTTCCCATCAAATATTTATCAACCATAGAATATATACTTTCCGGTGTTACAGAAAATGTTAGTATAGCCTGCTTTGATACCAAATGAAAATGCACACCAGTAAGGGTAAATAAGTGTCCTTCATTTTATGAACTTCCCATCAAATATTTGTCAGTCATAGAATCTATATTTTCCGGTGTTACAGAAAATATTAGTATATATTAGTATATATTTGTCAGTCATAGAATCTATATTTTCAAAATTTATTGAGTATGAACATTAATATTCAAATTGTTCAATAAACTTTGCAACGTCTTGAATCCAATTTGTACATTCAAATTTATTTGTCCAATTCAAACTTCAACGTTCAAACCTAACGAGATATACTGAGGATAAGATAATAAAATGTTTATAAATAACTCTCAATATATGTTTGAAAACCAATAAAATATATGTTTAAAAATCAGTAGATATGAGTTTGTTTAAGATAAGACTTTGAATAAAAATTCGTTTTTGAAAATAATATATTATGTATAACTGAGCTCTTCACATTAAAGATCCGGGAAGATCTCCAACAAATTTGGACTTCTAGTATATCCATCAGTTCTGTCAATGTTGAGATATTCTGTTTTCCCCCTTTTCTTAGCTAGCTAGCAACATAACAACTCATATATTGATATTTTTTAAAAAGCGAACTCATATACTCGTATGAGTAATGCTAAAGAACTAAACAAATTTCTCAAAAAAAATTCCAAAATGATGTGAAATGATGCATATGGCAAGATGAAGAGTTTTAATTGATTTGAATATAGAAGGGTTCATCTTATTAATTATTCTCACAATCAATCAGAACAAGACATGTGTCATTTGAGAATTTTTTTGTAAAATTTTTTTGGTTCTCTAACATTACTCTTATCAGGAATGATACTTCATACCCATGTCACCTTAACCCGATTTTTTGATTCTAACCCGATATCATCACGTGAATCAAAAGACCCCTTGGTAGTAATCATTAAATAAAGAGATTAATATTCCTGAGATTATCTCGCGTAAAAAAAATTCTCATTATAAATATATGAGAGTATTATTATAATTAAAGAGATTCATATATAATTAAAAAAATATTCTCGCTGAAAAATGCTATTATCTTTGATAATTTTTGTAAGTTAATCTAGGGAATTTTATTCTCTTAAATGAATTGAATTTATATAGCAAGTGGCAACATAGCTTCTGAAATAAGCTTTCACCCCAAATGCGAAAATAAGAATAAACCCGCCATTTTTGCACCGCCAAAACCCTAGTTGAAATCCTAAAATAATGCTCAAAATTAGTAATGAGGGGCAACATAAACTAATTTGAGTACTTGTATTGACTAGTAATAATATCTAATGGGTAAACGAAGCAAACCAATTGTTGTTGTTTCTTCTTCATCAGACGACGACGACGACAATGAACATCAACACAATCGCATTTCTAGCTCCCGTGACCATAAATTAACACAAAAATCATCTTCAGCTCCTCCTAGGAGATCCAATAAAGCGCCTCGCCTTTCGAATTCTTGCTCCAAATCGAGTATCGATTCGAATCCTTTTCATCAGGTTCTACTCTACTCTACTTGTTTAATTTTACTATACATTGTGTACTTCACTATTTTTCGTGTTCCGATATGCCTGTTTTTAGAATTGATTAGTTGCGGTTGTGAGTTTATTTGATTTGAGTAATTGTATATACATAGATTTATTTCGTAAAAATTGCTTAATGCTTAGAGTTATAATATAATATAATATAAGATCCTGATAAACCATTCTACTAATGCCCGAGGATTTTAGGAGAGTTCGTAACTTAACATAATATCATAGCAGCGTAGGAGGAGAAATGGTGACTTAACATAATATCAGAGTACATTAGGAGAAGAACGGGTAACTTAACACAAAGTTTTGATGTAAACAATTACTTTCCGGTTTGTTCATGTGAAATTTTAGGTATGTGCACTATATTTGTTGGATCCCTTTTCGCAATCCAGTGCACTGATTTTATCATCATTTTGATATTCATTGGTTGCTTATACTATTTTGATAGTCAAGTTAGTGTATCGGTTTGTTCTTCTGTTGGTTTAGTATTATGGTCTCAATTTTTGATGTTGATACAATGTAGGTTAAACTGTTTTGTGAGGGATTTGATGATGGATTCACTCGGTTTCCCCTATTAGCTGGTATGCATTTCTTTCTTTCTTTGTTTCTTTGTTGCTGTCTTGTTATGATACAACACTGATGTTTATAATGCTTATTTTAGGCCAAATTATATTTGTCAATTTATTTTTTCATTTCTTCGAGTGTGTTGTACACCAGTCTGTCTTTGAATGACAATGAAGTAATGAACTGATGATGCTTAGTGTCAGAAAAGTCTCATGCCAGTACTGAAATGAAATGTACTTCTACATCTAGAATTCATGAAATTATTTAATCAGTTTGGCCCTTATACTGCATAAATATGATCATCTATCTTATACGGGACTGCTAGTCGGATAATTTTTAAAAATAGGGCCACAATCCAAGTCATTGTTGCCCTCAAATTTCCCTCTGAACTGTAGAATTTTTCAATTGGTTATTAATAAGTTGCTGGTCTACGAAAATATTCAAATCACCAACAAATTCCTAAGATTCTAGGTGAGATGGGGATTTTAATCCTTTTTGCTTCACGAGCTCAATTATCTGGTTGAGTGGTTGGAACAGGGTTGAGTTAAGACCAGCACTTGTGTTTAAGTCTTTAACAAGATGAGCTATAAGTTATACTCAGTCTTATGTCATCAATTCTGCATGCATGTATGCCACTATTTTGTTAGTGCTTGAATATGTTTTAAATTTACAGTAAAAATAAACAATTTAAATAACTCTGTGCAAGTGGACTACATATTCAGGTGATACTGGTTCTGGATGTCAATTGTGGATTCATAATTCTTGTGGTATTTAAGGTTGATTTATGGTTCAACTGTGATATATCAGTTGGCAAGAATAAACTGGAACTGTCTGAGGAGTGAGGTGGAATACTATTATTGTGTATATCCTATGCAAACTACATTCTTTTCATGGCGGAGTACATGTTCATCTTATGAAGTTTTTTATATTAGGTGTTGTCATGTTATCTGTTTGTGTGTTGGAAACTGCAAGTGTGTACAGATAGAGTAGAGATTTCACAGAAATCAGAGAGATAGATCAGATCAGAGTGTGAAAAACCCTGGGTTTTAGAGAGAAAGTTTGGTGGTAGTTTTAGGAGATATACTTATTCACTAATATTAACCAGATGTCAAAATTTTCCACGTAAAAGTAACTATTACAACTGAAGACAAAGTAATTATCGGCAATTAGTCAGCTTAGGGACTAGTTGACTATCATTGACCACTTCTAGGTATTGACTAATCTTACTAAGTAATGCTGCCCACTATCATTGCTGGACACACATTCTGGTATCGTGCAACATAATGTTGTACACAATGTAGTGTAAATGTTATAAATGTTACATCTGTGTACTATTTTGATTCATCGTCCCCATTTTGACAATCCAGAAGAAAAGAATAAGAAGAAAGAATTATGGGTTGATAAATACAGGCCTCAATCTTTAGAGGAGCTTGCTGTTCATAAGAAAAAGGTAAATTACTATCCTTAAAATATTGACCGTTAATAGGCAGTTATATTTTAGAGATTAGTAATACAGAAGCCTTTTTAGGTCGAAGAGGTGCGGATGTGGTTCGAGGAAAGGTTAAATAGACCGAAGGTATTGCATGGTCCCTTTTTTACAATCAATTTCTATCTCCTATTTGAGCTTGAAACCTCAATATGTTTCTTTTTATCTTATTCAGCAAGATAATTATAATCACGCACTCCTCATTACCGGGCAAACTGGAACTGGAAAATCTGTATGTACTCATTGTAATTATGCTCTGTTCATGCATTTAGTTAAGTAAAACAATATTTATTGCTTACCTGCCAATAAAGTAACACATATCTTGAAATGATTCTTTTTCTTGCTAAATGCTTCAGGTTACCTGAAATGATCATTAATGCTTTATCATCTTCTAGGAAACTGTCCGTGTGATTGCATCTCATCTTGGAGCCATATTATGTGAATGGAAAACACCTACCCCGACAATATGGCAAGAGCATGTGCACAACGCCGGTTCAGGTATTTTAGTTCAACTACCTTTCCATTGAAATAAACTGTTTTTGATTGATTGGGTCTGACTGTCAGTCTGTCAGATACCACATTAAATATTGTTAATTTCTTAACTGATCCTGCATTTGGTGGATCCAAGTCGATCCTGTTGGCGCAGAATTAAGAGTCTGCAATATGGCATCTAATCCATCTACGTGTGTCTAACTAGACAGTGCACATGCCCTGCATAGAGAAGTTTTTATTTTGGAATGATTTACAGGTTGCAATGATATGGGATCTTATAGCATTTAGTGTGGTGTATTTCCAGCGTAACTGCTTTGAAAATTATAGATAATTTATTTAGACACAAAATATGGAATCATTAACTTATTATTACTCACTAGTATATTACATGTTTAAACATTTATATGCGCTTGCAAATTTTTATTTTTTGTTTTACAATGTGGTTGATCTTGAGTTCAGTTATGTAGTAAAGCAGAAGGCTATTGCTTGAGATAGTGTAGAAAAAGCCATTTACATTTTCTCTATATTCTGGCAGGGATCTGCTACACATCAAAATTGGAGGAATTTGAGAACTTTGTCGAAAGGATTAGGAAATATGGTTTAATTTCCTCTTCTGATAAAAAGGGATCTCAAAAGACATATTTTCTTCTAATTGATGACCTTCCAGTGATAAGTGGAAAAGTTTCTTATGAAAGACTTCGCGGCTGTTTGCATCTTCTGGTGCAGTCAATTCGTATTCCAACAGCCATAATAGTGACCGAATGTGGTCAATCCGACTCTGCAGATTTCTCCATGCGCTGCTGGGAAGAGCTTCAGTTGTCTATTCAGAGTGCCGGGGCTTGCAAGGTTACTATTTTACCCAAGATAATCTAGGGTTCACTGTTCAGTTTTTTATTCCCAATTTAAACTATAATTAAAAACTTGTTGTAGGTGGCTTTTAATCCGATTACTGTTAACTCGATCAAGAAAACACTTTCCAGAATTTGTAGAGAGGAGAATAAACCAGTGACAGCAGAACAAAATGATTTGATAGCGAAAGCTAGTGGAGGTGACATCAGGCACGCGATTTTATCTTTACAGTACTTCTGTCTGAAACCAAATCCGATGCGTTTTTTATCTCTATCCGATGCTACCCTAACCTACCCAGAAGAAAGATCAGAATTGAATAATGAAAATTCATTACCTTTCGGCAGAGATGAAACCCTCTCCCTTTTTCATGCATTGGGAAAATTTCTCCACAACAAAAGAGTGACACAAAATTCTGTTGCATCAGGTATATTTGGTTAAAACTGATTTTTAAAGATGTTCAAATCTTGATGGTGTCTAGTTTTTGAATTTTCATGCTACCATCACCCTACACTTCGTGGGCTGGTGCAACCAAAGAACAAGGAAAAAACATCTCGAGTTAAAATGTTTCTAGACATGTAGTTTATTCTCTTTAATTTTATTTATGCATGTATGTATTTTCCTTCCATTCTCCTGGGATTAATAGTAAATTAGAATTTTCCTGTAATTGTCCAGTCCAATACCATTATATGGCTAGCCTTTACGGAAAAGTGGAATTGTTGTTTACTCCTATTGAAAGCATAACCTATATAATGCAACCAAGACTGTTTTGCAGGAGTAATATATATCTTGTTGGCAGTTATTTTAATAATGCTTGTTCATGTATAAAAAACCTCAAGAAGTAAAAATGATGGAAAGGTCTAACCAACATATCTTTGCCGCCTGACCACTAGACGAAAAAGTCCCAACTTTGGTTGTGGATTCGGCATCTTTAGTTGATAGCATGCTGATAACATGCTCATTCTGCTAATGGAGATTCTGTTCATACCTACCTCCTATATGAGCTTGTTGTAATTTAAATACAAACACAGGCCTAAAATTTTATTGCTAATTTCATGTCTTACTGTTCTATACTGATCATCTCAACTCACTGTTCTTTCAGTAGACAAAGATGCATTCTGTTTGAGAGAGAAATTTACAAGGTCGCCCTTAAATATGGATGCTCCAGAAAAGGTTCTTTGTCAAGCACATGGGCAAGCGAAGACTGTTACTGATTTTCTGCATGAAAATGGTATATATGTGCTCCTGTCTTCTTGTAATTGCTGGAAGCTGTCATTCTATTATACTGAACATGCCAGGTGTAGAAGGTTAGATTAAGGGGATAAAAGTCATTGGTTGGATTTCACATGAGTGATTAAAAGAGTGTTTTCAGGAGATATGTTGCCAAGTAGTAAACCTCTAACAGGGATCTACATCTACCTTGCAAAGGATCCATTGATTTTGTTTTGAAAAGGATCCATAGTCTGTCATAGTAATATCATTTAATTCAGTCTATAGCTTTGTCTACGATAATGACTGTTTAACATTTTGACTATTAACAGGCCTACATTGATTTTGCACCTAAGAAGCAAAGCACACGGGTTTGGGGTTTTGAGTGCGTAGTGCAGGAATATATGATTTTACAAATATATCATATAATATGGGGGAATTGGATGGGAGGATAACATATAAAAATATTACGTACTTGGTGTCATTTATGATAAAATCCATTAGAAAATTTAAAAGCTCACAAGGATTGAATCAAATGATATATATATATATATATAGAGAGAGAGAGAGAGAGAGTTGGGTTCTATGGAGACTATTGTTTAATCGAAGACCTTGGAGATATTTTTTTCTGAAATGTCACCTTCCTTAGTATTATATTATGCTTCAGGCAAAAGAAAACTCTTAAAATTGATATAATTAAGGATTGCAGGGATGTTAAATATACATTAAATTTATCTGCTTTATGACAGATTTAGTTTTAAACAGCTAGCTTTTTGCAGCAAGCTATAACATTTACATCTGCGTGTTTTTACAGTCCTCGACTTCATGAACGAGGAAGCAATAGATGATGCATGGACTGTGTCCTCATACTTAAGTGATGCTGACACTCTTCTTGCTTCACTCAGCGGACTGCTTATACGAAATTATGAGGCTAGTAACATTGTACAATCTGCTGCTGCTTCAGTTGCTGCTAGAGGTGTGCTATTTGGGAACACTCATCCTTTATCATCAAGGTATGGTGTTGATCTGAAGTTTTTTATCACAGCTGTTGTTCAGTAAATATATTCTTTGAGTCATTTAGGTGGCATGCCGTTCGTCGACCTAAGATGTGGCAGGTCGAGAAATCAATGTGGCATAACAAGGTTGGTTGAAGTACTACCCATATTTTTTTACACTCTTTTTGATTTTGTTATATTTGGTGTCCATATAAAGGGAAGATTAAACATTTGCCGATGCTAATGAATACAACACGGCCATGTTGGCTGCACCACAGTCAGTTTTTTCCTGCAGTGCTTTATTGCCTGATGTTCTCTTTACATATTTCTTGGTTCTGCAGCGTGAGATGGTGAGCCAGAGGTCCGTCTCTTTTAATGGCATGAACGTAACTGATTTTTCAATAATAGCAACGGAATGGAGACCTTCCCTTAAATGGCTTGGATTTAATGCATCTCATTCAGAAGCCGTCCACAATGTGTCAATAGATGGAAGCATGGTTGAGGACTACGGATTTGATGATCCTATGTGTATTGATGAGCAGAGCACTCAGAACACTGATGATGAGATTGAAGACTGGTAAAACATATATTACTTGTCGAGTCGATGGACCAACTCTACCTAGTCAATGGTAGGGTTCCTTATCTGTATATTGTGTAAATCTTTGGTATATATATATGTTAAAATGAGTCGGTTTTTTGGAGGTGTGTTTTTCTCATTCAGATTTAAAGTCTACCCGCTCAGAGAGAATTAATTATGTAAATGATATCATGCGTACCTGATTTATAATTTCGAAAATGCCATCAGTCCACAATCCGTAAGATACTAGTAATATTAGGGATTAGGGGTTAAATGACTTATTTATAATTAAATTTACCCCCACCTTGCAAGTGTGTTACTGGACTAAAAGCATTTGCACTTGAATAACTGAACTAATATATACTTGCAATCGATTAATTGAATTAATATAAACTTGCAATCGATTAACTGAATTGATCCTCAATTTGCAACTGGGTAATCGAAGTTAAAAAGTTATAAAATATCACATATTTTCATTTATAGAGTGTTGCAGGGAGAACGGTAATTTCAGAATCTCAATCCAAAAATTTGAATCTGTAACTGAATCTGAGATATTCGGAAAAAATATATATATAATAATTATATATATCTTATTAAAAATATATTAGTTAATAAATAAATATGTATATATATATTCTACATAATATATAAAAATTAGGATTCAGATATTATCGGATATGAATATTACCATATCAATATTCGTATCTGAATCTGACTATTCAGTTACGAATAATATTCGCTTTATTTCAGATACATATAATATTCGATTTATTTCGAATACGAATACAGATATTTCGAACGAATATCAGATATTTCAAATTTTTTTAACAGCCTTACAGTTTTGTATGTTGTAAGTTTATTTTTGTTTAGTACCCTAGTTGCAAGTTTATTTTTTTCCAGTAAATCAGTTGCAAGTTTTTATTAATCTAGGAATGCAAATGCAAGTTGGGGTTGAGTTCAGTTTTGTAAGTTGCAAGTTCAGCTTTTATTTTGTTAGTGAAATTAACAACAGTTACCCAAATGTAAGTTTTAATTACTTGAATTATGTCAATGTAAGTTTTTTGAGTTCAGTAACTCATTAAATTTAGTGCGAGTTTGATTATGAATAAATCATTTAACCCGTAATATTAGGAACGAATGCAACTCCGACGTAACTCTGCAAATATATAAAAAATAACGAGTGAAGGTGCTAATTACCTTTTTTTCAAGGAGAAATTACCAAAATACTTAGGAGGCCCTATATACCCGTTGAATATGTGTTTTTAAACTGCGTAATCAAAATATGCCTATAAAATATGTAATATGCGTAGTTAGTTATTCTTGCGTATTCATATTTCTCTCATAGTATTTTAAAGCTAAACAAGTATGTGACAGAAGTATATCCATCACTTTTTCAATTCACATGATTATATGCATGCGGGACCCACCCACCTTTGTTATAGCTATACACATTAATATAATGCGTACTAGGCAGGTATATAGGGCATTTTTCCCGCCAAAAGGTATTTTGGACCATCTATATTCATTTTATAAGTATTTTGGTCATTCTCTGGAAAAAACACTCTCAACTTTAAAAGCTTCTTTTTTATTTTATTTTACATGTATTTTTTGAGGAAAAAATTATCTCAAAAATTCATAATTATCTTATTTTAAGATAACTTTTTTTATTTTTTTTCAAAAGTTATATTTGTATTAGTAATCTCAATATTTAAATAATTTAAATGTATAAACAATTTAATTTAATTTAATGTAGTTATTAGGGGTAAACAAGAAAATAAATAATGTTTGTTATCCAGTAATTAGACTATTATAGAAGGTGTTTGAATATAATAGTACTAAACAATCGAAACTAGAACACAAGTATATAAACGAAATATTGTTTGTATTAACTTTGACAAATTAATACAAAACTCTCTCAAAAAATTAATGTTATTAAGAACTGCTAGGTTATGAGAATAATATGTATTGAACGATACATTAGTGTAAACCTATTCTTGTGTTTATATAGTAAACAACTACATACCTAAATAATGCAAGGATAATGATTAATAAGTACAGAGATACAATTCTCATCAT
This sequence comes from Oenanthe sinensis, assembly GCA_028671895.1. NCBI lineage: Eukaryota > Viridiplantae > Streptophyta > Magnoliopsida > Apiales > Apiaceae > Oenanthe > Oenanthe sinensis. The sequence goes on from CM053801.1 coordinate 40,237,102, forward strand.
TATCTTCGGAATAGATAGCTTCAAGAAGGTAATTGTCATTCACACAAACACTTCCATTTCTGTCTCCAATCAAGTCCTGATTTGTCGAATATCAACTGTCAAACTCTGACCAGTGTAAACTCTGTCAGTGACTAAACTCTGATGACGTCACTTAGACTCTGATCAGCTTCTGTAGACTCTGATTAACATTTTCTGACAGCATCATTTCTTCATATCTAACAATTTTTCCCAATTTATGCTTTGTGCAATAAAACATAAATTTCAATGATGATGCCAGAATTCTCATAGACAAATGTATTAGTGTTTGAGTTTCCTTGCCTTATACTCTCTTGTAGGAAAAGTCTCCAGTTAGAAAATCATCAAGTAATTTCTTTTCAGCTGCCTTCAACAATTCCATCAACTCCTCATTCAACTATTTCATTTGATCACTTGAATCATCAATTTAAAAAATTGCAGCTCTCAAGTTATAGATTGATGTTCTCTGCATACTTTCATCTAAAGGAATACTGCAGATTCTTTGTCCATCAGGATTGAGCATCAAGATTGGAGTATCCAACACCATTTTTATCTTAGCATCTCCCTTGCTAATCTCCTTCTCAGTATCATCCTTTAGCATATACCTAGGTCTGTATTCCTCAGAGTTTAACTTCATCAGCTTTTCATTTTTTCTTGCCCCTACTATTGCCCCTTCTAGAGATTTCACCCACTTTGTAGTAGTGTTATCTTCTCCATTTAGCAAATAAAGAACATATTCCAGTTTTTTTGATGACTTGTGAGTTAAATCTTCTTCAGATAGCTTCATCACTCTTCCATTCTCTAGAAAGTATAATAGCTTCTCTTTAGGTACAACACCATCAAACACATCTTTCACCATGTGAACAACAATGAGCTTGTTCAAGTGGTCTTGAGTCAATTGTTCTTCAGGTTTGTCCTTCAGAGAGTAAGGATCTCTAAATGCATTTGCTTCACCTCTGTAGACCTTGACTTTTGAATCACCAATTCCTCCATTATCCTTTCCAAGTCTAGCATTGAGAGTTAGAGACTCAATTTTTGTCCATAGAAGATCAAAATTCTTATTTCTAACCAGAGTTTGTTATTCTTCCTCATCATCTTCAAAGCTGGTTCCTCTTAGAAGAAATGTGGTTCTCTGCTTAATGAGTGGAACCTTTGGTTTTGATGGAACTTTCTATTGAACTATTTGAGATGACTGAGATGATTGACTTTTTACAACATTTCCACTTGCACCTCTATTTGACCTTATCACAGGATTAGATGTTTGTTGAGGTCTAACAGGTTCAGATGCTGTAGGTTTCTTCTTGATTAGAGTTTTCTTTGGAGTAGGAGTTTACTTTTTCTTTGACTGGACTTGAGCATTGTCAGTACCCGTATTCATCTTCTTCACTTCTTGTTCAGCAGTAACTGGATCTATATCAGGATATTTTTCTTCAAACATTTTCTTTTCCAATTCTGCATCCTCCTTTATCTTTTCTTTAAATTTCCCTGGCTCTTCTTCTTCTTGCAATTTTCTTGCTAACTCTGCATCCTTACTGATTTGATCTAATACAATATCTGTTTTAATCAGAGATTGCTGCTTCCCATGTACTTGTCCAGATCCAGAAGGAGTCAGAGTTTGGGGTGTTAGAGTTTGTGTCTTTACAATTTCACCATCCTTATAAGTCCCTTGTACTTTATCAGACTTTCCACTACCATCACCATCAGATTTATCAAGAGATTTTAGAGGAAGATCATTTTTGCATTTGTCCTTAGAAACTTTATCCCCCTTTCTAGCATCATGAGGGATAGAGAGATGATCCATTATCAAAGTCAAGGAGTCCTGAATTGAAGAGACAACATTACTCAGAGTCTCCACTTTAGACTCCAAAATAGTATGTTGTTTGGAAAAAGTTGTAAATTTCTTGTCAAAAACTTGTTTATTCAGTTGCACAGCAGTATGAACTGAAGCACCCTGCTTAATGACATCCCCATTAAGTCAGAGTTGGTTCCATGTCATCACAAGCATCATTAAACTTTGTTGTAGACCATATTTGTATCACGGCCCTGGCTGAGATTGTTTTGGGGTCTTGCAAAGCATACCCAACAGTGTTGTGAGCAAAAAGGTCCTGTATAACGTGAAAGTCGGGATTTTCTTCCACCTTGTGTAGAAGAGAATAGTAGTTATTGGACACAAAGGTGTATGGACCGAATGTAAGAGTCTTGGAGGTCATTGCAGTCGATTTGTGAAGCTTGTAAAGTTTTGAGAGACTTAGGGTTTTGAGAGAGAACGAGAGAAAATGAAATTGAAGAGTTTTAATTCAAAGTATAGAATACAAATGAATTAAACTATTCCCTCTCAATAAGGCTTGTAACCTGTAGTGGGACACATGACAACATATTAGAGGATTATAAATGATTGAAACAATCCTCAAACTACAGCAAATGTGTGTGTATATGTGTACATAAATTAATGCATAATATGAACAGTTTTTCGTGACACACATGCGCATCCAAGGCTACTCCAATCAAAGACTAGCAATTATAACGTCACAAATGTAAATGTGATGTCACAGGAATAAATCAATAATAAATATTTATTTGAAAACAAATAACTATTTTTACAGTGTCTGACGTCAGAGTTTACCACATATTCTGACAGAGTTTACCACATACTCTGACAGAGTTTATCACATACTCTGACAGAGTTTATCACATACTCTGATGGTTAATGATATTAGAATTTGCAAGTACTGATACAATTATCAGAGTTTGATAGAGGCTGTTAATCTGCTGGTTGTCCTTGAACTCCTGCTACCATTCCCAACTCATTTACTAATCTTTTAAATGTTACTTAACACAAAGGCTTGGTGAAAATATCTGCTAATTGCTGATCAGTTGGAATAAAATGCATTTCAATTGTTCCTTCTATGAAATGTTCCCTGATAAAATGATATATGATAGTGATATGTTTTGTTATAAAGTATTGAACTGGATTTCCTGTCATTGCAATTGCACTTTGATTATCACAATAGATAGAATTTTTGAAAAATTCAAACCATAGTCCAACAACTGATTTTTCATCCACAGAATTTGAGCAAATCAACTTCCTGCAGAAATATACTCTGCCTCTGCAGTTGATGTTGAGATGAATTTCTGCTTTTTACTGAACTAGGAAACAATTTTTCCTCCTAAAAATTGACAACTGCTACTAGTGCTTTTCTTGTCTATTTTGCATCCTGCAAAATCAACATCTGAATAACCTATAAGTTTAAAATAAGATTCTCTAGGATACCATAAACCAAGATTAATGGTGTCTTTGAGATATCTAAAAATCCTCTTAACAACAATCAAATGAGGTTCCCTTGAATTTTCCTGAAATCTAGCACAAAAACAAGTTGCAAACATGATATCTGGTCTGATTGCAGTCAAGTAAAGGAGTGAGCCAATCATACCTCTATAGGTTGTCAAATCAACAGGCTCACCGATATCTTGATCCAACTTGGTTGTTGTGGCCATGAGAGTAGTTGCAGTAACAGATTCTAGCTTGTTGAATTTTGTCAGCAAATTTCTTGTATACTTGGACTGATTTATGAAGATGCCCTCTTCAGTTTATTTAACTTGTAGTCCCAAGAAATAGCTCATTTCTCTCATCATACTCATTTGATACCTGGACTGCATTAGTTTAGAAAATCTTTCACACAATTTCTCATTAGTAGAACCAAATATTATATCATCAACATATATTTGAACTAGTAACAAGTCCTTACCTTGATTCCTGTAAAACAAGGTTTTATTAATTGTACCTCTAGTGAATCCACTTTCTAGTAGAATTTGAGCCAGAGTTTCATACCATGCCCTGAGAGCTTGTTTAAGTCCATACAATGCCTTGTCTAACTTGTAGACATGAATTGGATATTTTGGATCTACAAATCCAAGAGGTTGTTCAACATAGACTTCCCCTTCAAGTTCTCCATTTAGAAATACACTTTTAACATCCATCTGGTAGACTTTGAATTTCTTGTGTGCAACATAAACAAGAAAAATTCTGATTGCTTCTAGTCTAGCAACAGGTGCAAAGGTCTCATCATAGTCAATGTCTTCTTACTAAGAATAACCCTTGGCAACTAGTCTTGTTTTATTTCTTGTTATTGAAGGGTTTTGGGCATGAAAACGCAGCGGAATTAACATAAAAACAATAAAGAAAAATCGAAACCCAATCGCAGGATCCATGTATAATGTTGGATGATTATGGTGAAGAAGTATATACCTTAACAAAGCTTTCGTATGCTGTTTAATGGAGGTCTAGAAAGATGAATCACAACAGTCCTTTGTTGCAAAGATTTACTCTCTAAAGAAGTCCATACGAACGCCCGATCGTCCTACGATCACCGGAGTCGGTACTAGCCGAATTGTTTGCCTCTCTCCCTCTCTTTCTCTAGCCTCTCTTGATGTTGAGCAGCTAGGGTTTTTCTCTAAAACCGAAATTTGATGATTAAACCCTAATACTATACATCATTATGTATATATATAGGGGAGAGAGAGATTTTGGGCCTAACCCTAATCCATGTGGTTTCCAAAACCCATTATGACTTTGGGTTATTATTATTATTAAATTTGAATTCTAATATAATTAAGCAAGTCCCACTTAATTAATTCAATAATTAAATTCGAATAATAATAATACTTATTAAATCCGAATTCTAATATAATTAATCAAGTCCCACTTAATTAATTTAATAATTAAATTCGAATAAACAATAATATATTTAAATTCGTAATTTAAATAAACCTCCGTTTTGACGTTCTTTGTGTGTGACCCTTTAGGTTATTATTACGTTGGCAATAATTTTATTATCTAATAATAAAATTATAAACAATGAACGGCATCTAGTAATACATCATTGCTACCCAAGTAACAATAATAATTGGTGATTCAATTAAACCTTTCGTGAATAATGTTCCATGTAATATAATCCATTTAACCTTATATTATAGATCAAACTCGAGGCTTGTATAGTGTCATCATCTTCAACGTTTAATCTCGGTTTCCTTGATCAATGAGTAGACTATTTAAACAAATAGTCTCACTTAATCAAGAGGCCAATAATATCACTCCTAGAATTGGAGGGTTAAATCCTATATCTATCATTCGTATTCCTTATACGATTCATAGCACACCCAATGTACACCTTTATCATTACCCGGTTAAAGGTAACTTTGAGTGTAATCAAAGTATATTAATTCTCGTATAGAAATATAATGATTTCAAGTCAGAGGATCATTACATCATTATCACAGTGAGATTTCTTATGACACTTATTAACATGTAGAATCTCACGACGAGTCTTTCCAGTGTCATATATTGATACATACACTTATGTTCTTGACTTTAGTATCACCATACCTATGACCAATGAGATGTGGTCATCCGTCAACAAACATACTAGTCTTATTGTATTATTATTGTCCTTAAATAATAATACTTGACTGGGGAATTTTAGGAATAAAATACTATTCATATAATCTCATTTTTAAGTCACATACTTAAAGATATATATTACGTATTAATATTCCAAGGACATTTATTATCCTTTCAATTTATAACGTAGTAAATAAAGACATAATAAATAATAATTAAATAATCACATAAAACATAATCCTTAATTGTTTTCAATAAAACATTAAAAGTATTGTCTCTAGGACACCAATACTAACAGTTATGATTCCATCAGAGTCTGTCTTATTCCTGAAAACCCATTTGATGCCAACAATAGATCTATTCTTTGGTCTTGGAACAAAAGTTCATACTTCATTCCTCTCAAATTCATTTAATTCCTCTTGGATTGCAGTAACCCAATCTGCATCTTTAAGAGCATCTTCAACTTTCTTTGACTCTATCTGAGATAGAAAGTTATGATACAGACATTCATTCTGAGTTGTTTTCCTTGTCTGAATTCTAGTATTTGGATCACCAATTATCAAGTCAGGTGTATGATCCTTGGTCCATTTTCTGATATAAGGAAGATTCCTTGAACTAGATTCTCCCCCATTATTTGTGGCATCATAAAATGATTCCTCAGTAAATGCTGATCCTCCCCCTGAAGTTGTGCTTACTTCAGAGTTTGGATTAACAGAGTTAGAGTTATCAGAGTCTATGTCTGTTAGAGATTGATCAGACTCTAATATTTCAATCACAGAAGTTGTTCCAGTATTCTCTGTGGAGGATTAATTTTGCTCCCCCTCAACATGTACAGTATCTTCATTTATAATCTCGGTTTCTTTAGAGTTTTGGGAATCAGAGTTTAGAAGACTAGTGTTTGTGTCCTCAGTGTCTGTGTCCTGTGAATTTTCATTTTCAAATTTCAGACATTTTTGAGCTTGCTCATCATGCAATCTTGTGATCTTAGTTTTATCAATGGAGACATTTATGGATTCCATGATTGTTCTTGTTCTTAAGTTATACACTTTGAATGCCTTTAAAGAAGTTTTTGAGGTTGTAGAGTACCCAATAAAAATGCCTTCATCTACTTTCATTTCAAACTTCTTGAGTTGTTCATGATGTGTCTTTAGAATAAAACAGTTGCTTTCAAATATGTGAAAATACTTCACATCTGGCTTCCTTCCTTTCATCATTTCATAAGGAGTTTTTCCATGCATGTTGATCAATGTACAATTTTGAGTAATGCAAGCAGTGTTCACAGTTTCTGCCCAGAAGTAAGTAGGAAGTTTTGCTGCTTCCAGCATAGTTCTAGCAGTTTCAATCAGAGTTCTGTTTTTCCTTTCAACTACACCCTTTTGCTGAGGTGTACCAGGTGCTGAAAATTGTTGCTTTATCCTTTTGGTTGTACATGATTGCTCTTATTCTTAAGTTGTAAACTTTGAATGCCTTTATCTACTTTCATTTCAAACTTCTTGAGCTGTTCATGACGTGTCTTTAGAATAAAACAGTTGCTTTCAAATATGTGAAAATACTTCACATCTGGATTTCTTCCTTTCATCATTTCATAAGGAGTTTTTTTTATGCATGTTGATCAATGTACAATTTTGAGTAATGCAAGCAGTGTTCACAGTTTCTGCCAAGAAGTAAGTAAGAAGTTTTGCTACTTCCAGCATAGTTCTAGAAGTTTCAATCAGAGTTCTGTTTTTCCTTTCAACTACACCATTTTGCTGAGGTGTACCAGGTGTTGAAAATTGTTGCTTTATCCTTTTGGTTGTACAGAATTCTTCTAGTGCAGAGTTCTTGAACTATGTTCTATTGTCACTCCTTAGAATCTTCACTTTGTGTGTTGATCCATTTTCAATCATAGTGATATGATCAAAAATGATCTCAGCTGTTTCATCCTTCTTGGGTAGAAAGTATACCCAAGTGTATCTTGTATATTCATCAAATATCACCAGAGTATACTTCTTCTTTCCAATGGACATTATATTGACAGGACCAAAAAGATCAAGATGTAGCATGTGGAAGGGTTCTTCAATTGAAGACTCAATCTTGCTTTTGAAGGATGTCTTTCTCTATTTTGCCTTTTGACATGAATCACAGACGCCATCAGGATGGAATTGAGCTTTAGGAAGACCTCTCACAAGATCCTTTCTCACCAGTTCATTTATATTTCCAAAATTCAAATGACATAACTTTTTTGTGCCAATTCCAGCTTTCCATTGAATTTGCTTTTCCAAGGAGACAGGTCAATGGTCCCTCAGAGTTTATTTCCAAGCCAGCTTCAACTAGGTTGTTATGTCTGTGACCAATGAGAACCACTTTGCCAGTTTTTTTGCTTTCAACTTCACAATGTGTTTCATGAAATTTCATAGAATAACCTCTATCTGTCATTTGACTCACACTCAACAGGTTGTGCTTGAGTCCTTCAACCAGAGTTACATTTTCAATAATGACATTGTCAATCACAATATTGTCATATCCCAGTATTTTTCCTATGTTGCCATCTCCATAAGACACTGTTGGGCCAGCCTTCTCCTCAAACTCTGAAAGTAGGGATTTATTTCCAGTCATGTGTGCAGAACACTGTCAATCACTAGGATATTTTTCCTGTTTCCCTGCAATCATATTTGCAACTTAATTAGAGGCTTTGAGGACCCAAACAAGTTTGGATCCTTTCTTTTTAACATTGTTAAATTTTACAGCAGAAGTAACTTTATCAGAGTTTAAGTTAACAGAGTTTGTATCTTCAGAGTTTGGTTTTCTTCTGTCAGTTTTTACAACATACTTTTGTTTTGCAGCATACATAGAGGAAACAAGAGTTTTATTCAAATAAGACAAAAGTTCATAATAATTAAAGTACAGACTATGATATTCTTTACAAGTGTAAATAGAATGCCATAAGCTACCACCATGAAAACAAGGATTTTGTGGCCTCTTGTCTGTTTCCTAACTTCTGATTTAGGTCTCTCAGGTTCCTTCTTTTTATTCTGTCCGCAGTCAATAGAAAAATGATTAGAATAGGTCTTTCTAGGTGCATCAAGAATATTCTTATAATCAGTCTCCTTAGATATTTCTACCTTTCCGTTCCTATTTCTTTTCACTCTTTTAGGCTTATTCTTATTAATGACATACTTCATCTTTTCCTTAAGCTGTTTTTGAGAAAACAAACCAATATTTATTGGTTTAACCTCTGACATACTACTTTTTTTGTTTTTGGAAGTGTTAGAAACCTTATCAGAAATGTTTGTTCCATTACTATCCCTAACAAAGTTAACAGATTTATTCAACTATTTATTAACTCTTGTGTGTATCTTAGCAGTCTTTTTATTTCTTTTTTCACTATCAAACTCATAACCTAAAACAGATGTTCAGTTCTTGTCTGCTAAAATTTTCTGAACCTTTTTACTAGAGTTTGTCCAGACTCTGAAGATTTCCTTCTATTTGGCTAATTTAGCTTTTAGATAAATTACCTGAATTTCTAACTGAGTTTGCATGTGTATAGCCCTTTCACAATCTTTCTTAGTATTTGACATGTGCACAAGTTCATATTCAAGGAAATCATTTTTAATAAATAATTTTGAATTTCAGATTTTAGTGTTTCATTCCTAAGAGATTGAGTCTTAAAATTAACATGCAAGGTTCTAATAAATGGTTTCAATTCATAGATATTATCAGTGTTTATGTTGAAGATTGAATCTGGTACTGTTAGGTCCAAATGATTGTAGAAGGGGGGGGGGTTGAATACAATCTTTAATAAATATTAAAATCTGTTTCAGATAATTTTTGATTAAACAATTTAAATTATTATCACGAAATAATAATCAAAGAAACACAGTTCAAGTAAAATACTTATATTAAACTTGAGGTGGGTTACAAGATTAAATCAGAAAATATTCACTAATTTAGCTCTTAAAATTCTAGAGAGATTTTGACATTAAATGCTCTTGAATTTTTGTTTAAGCCGAATAGAATGTTAATAGAAGTACTGAATACTACTGACTTAATCTTCTATTTATAGGCAAAATCAGATGCTGGAGACTTTTTCCACTCGGGGAGACTTTCTGATCTCGGGGAGACTTTTTCTGGGCTTGAAGAGACTTCTGGAATTAAATGAAAAATCATTTAATTTGTTGGGGAAGACTTTCGCAGCTCGGGGAGACTATTATAGTCTTGGAAGACTTTTGAACAAATTCGGGGAGACTTTTAAAATGCACGGGAGACCTTTTTAAAAAAGTCTTCCCGAGCAATTACCTGGTCGACTTACATTGATTTCTGAAGTGTATATGTTCTGCCTTTTTCCTTTTTGATTTCATTCATTTTTTTTTGTTTCTTTTTCTTTTTTTTTTTTAATTAAAACTCAGGGAGACTTTTATAAAGTACGAGAGACTTTTATAAAAAGTCTTCCCGAGAACTACATTGCCGACTTGAAATGTTCAGATCAAATGTATATGTACTGACCATTTCCCCTTTTTTTTGTTTTCAATTTAATTTAAATTCTATTCCTTTATTATATATCTTATTAATTAAATTAATTCCTTTTGAATTAATCTAAGTAAATAGGATACATAATAAATTATCTTTGATAATAGAATTAAATTAAAGTCTTCTTCATTCTAAAATAATTCTAAATTAATTAATTTCTTAATCAATTTAAGAAATAAATTAATTCTGATTGAATTAATTTACCAATTAAATTAACTAAATAATTTAATCAATTAATAGAGAATTAAGTTAAAGTCTTGACTCCACGACTCTTGATGATATAATCTTAAATCTTCTGTCTTCACATTAATTGTCTCTAGCTGACCACTTCTTCTGTAATAAAGAACCTTCTCTGTATTTTGCCAACACTCCGTGTACTGTCTGGTTCACGAGTGATTCACAACAAATAAAAATTCTTCACTTGACTTTTATAATGGTTCACTTCTGCTCCTTCTGACTTGACTATATTTGTTGTCACACAAAATTGAAATCTTCTGACACTGTAGTTTCTTCAAACTTAAATACTCCACTGAGGCATGATCAATTAAATTGAACTTCTTTCAATGTAGTACTGCTTCAAGTCTGTAGATTGACTTTGATCTTCTTTTTCTTGTCAGATAATACCTGCTGAAGATTCATGTGACAGATAATATATTTACTTACAAATTATCTATGTTTGCGTTGAGTTGTCATCTCTCTAAACAAATAGGCTTCTAAACATATGCCTTTCAATCTCCCCCTATTTGTTTGTTAAACAATAACAAGCAAATCACTAGAGGATAACTCAACTAACAAACAAGAAAAAGATATAACAATAAAACTTGTAAATAAACAAACTTAGTTCTGGTTTATATTAAACATTACCAGATTCAAACATTAATGATAAATACAAGATAGTTGTTCCTCTAGACTGAACAAATAGAACAAAGTTCTATCTTGACTTACCTATCATTACCAGCTTCAGAAGTATCAACTTCACCTCCTCATAGAATTTAACTTTTGTGACTAGGTGTCATTGGTACATCTTCAGTGGCTGGTTTCTCTGGATTAGATTGTACATTTCCAGATTTCTTGAGTAACTGAAATGAAAGATATTCGTTCCTTTAGCATTGAACATATTATACAAGTAGTATTATCTTCATTTCTCAGACTCATCACTACTCCCCCTTAGGATGGCAGGGATGAAGTCTTGTTCTCTTCTTATTACCACTTCTCCTCTGTTTCTCCAACTCCTGTCTTCACTTCTCATCCAAGGTGAATTCATTCTCTCATTTCTTGAATTATCCAACCATTTTAATAGAGGTAACAACAGACATGGCATACATACAGCATTAAACCATCACAGATATAAAAAATGCAAACTATGACATGTTATGCATTTTAGAAAATCCGGTTAATCCTATATACAAGAATCTTCTAAAATCAAATGGAATAGAAGAACTAATAAATAATCATTAGTTATATCCAATCCAAGCATGTTGTTATATACCCCCTTTTCTTATTCAACAATGGAGTAATCCTCTTCTAGTAAAAAGACTTTGTTCAACAATTCTCCACTTTGGATCTTGTTCAACACTTCTTCCTTTTTGGATCTTGTTTAAAACTTCTCCCCCTTAGTTGAGTAATCCTCTTCAGAATCCTTAATATCAGAAGAAATTTATTTCCCCTTAGTTGAGTAACATTAGAAATCTGTAACAGGGAATTGAGAATGTGATTTGGTAATTGTGCTAGTGTGTGATTTTACTTTGTGTTTCTCACAAGTGTTTCACTCATATACTCTCTAAGTGTTTCACTCATAGAATGTATATTTTCACTCTTTCTCACTTGTGTTTCACTCTTTTCTCACAACACTGTTTCTCTCTCAGTACGGATGACATAGTCTTTTGTACCTGCAAGAAAGATCACCATAGCCCCTTCAAGAGAGGTCACTGGTGGTGCAATGGGGTTTCGTAAATCCCCGTCCTCAATTGAATCCATTAAAATATTTGACTTTGAAAACTGAATTGCTTCAGGAATAGATTCAATGAGTTGCTGATCATCTAAGATGATCTATTCCGTTAGGAATCCAGATATATTCCATCTGGGGAGGGATACAAGGATCTATAATGTAGCAAATGATCCAAATTTCCTCCTGACGCCTGTGAAGGCATGTTGATTCAGTCAGAATCATCAATCATTCTCCCTTCCTTGATATGGAAGTTTAGAATAAATGCTTCCGTCAATTCATCCTTAGTGTGTGACAATCCTTACAGTGCATTTGAATATTACATATATGGTTTGCAGTGTTTGAGAGTGTCCAGATGAAGTTGACTCTTTACAAATGGCCTTGGCTGACAGGCCGAATTCAATAGACTCATCATGTTAAGATGACGAACCTAGTAACAGTTTTGCCATTTACAAATGTATACCCTTTTGAGAGGATATAAATTAGTTAGCAGTTGCCTTGGTTTCAATTACATATTTTAATTAGAGGCAGAGCTGCTGGAACACTCATAGATACTTCTCTTATCTAGTGCACTGGAGGCACTTACTCTCTCACCCTCTTTAGTTGATCAAACTTTTCTTTTCAGTGGTTTAGTAGATGAAGTTGAATCTGTTTGAGTGTTTGTGGTTCTATGATCTGTGTTAGAGATTAAAGGTTTTCAATCCCTTGATCTTGTCCTATAGCCACTGAGGGCTCAATATATCAATTGTAATATTTTTATATCAATTGATTAGAGAATATATCAAGATCGAGATTACCTGCTTTTACCTCGAGTCGATTGCTCTTTTTCGGCAGGACACAGATCTGATATCTATGTGCTTTGTCCTCGTGTGCTGTACAGGGTTGTTGGAGATTGCAATGGCACTTGTGTTATCACATAAAATAGGAATTTTATTTAACACAAAGCCATAATCTCTGAGTTGATTCCTTATCCATAAGATCTGAGCGCAACAGCTTCCCGCAGCAATGTACTCAGCCTCTGCTGTAGAATTGGAAACTGTTTGCTGTTTCTTGCTGTACCAGGAAATCAATCTTCTCCCTAGGAATTGACAGCTCCCTGAGGTGCTCTTCCTATCAACAACACTACTTGCATAATCAGAATCTGTATATCCTATTAGATTAAAACCAGATTCTTTAGGGTACCAGATACCAAGATTAGGTGTACCCTTAAGATATCTTAAGATTCTTTTCACAGCAACAAGATGAATATCTCTAGGATCCGCTTGGAACCTTGCACATATACAAGTGGCATACATAATATCTGGTCGGCTTGCAGTTAGGTAAAGTAGAGATCCAATCATACCTCTGTAGCTTGTGATGTCTACCTTTATTGAGTTTTCACATACTCCAAGCTTGACAGCTGTAGATGAGGGAGTTCTTGCAGATGCTGAATCTTCCATGTGATACTTCTTCAGAAGTTCTTTAAGGTACTTGGACTGACAAATGAATATTCCATCTATTCTTTGACTCACTTGAAGTCCAAGAAAGAATTTCAGCTCTCCCATTAAGCTCATCTCATACCTACTCTGCATTAACTTAGCAAACCTCTTGCACAAGTTATCATTAGTAGACCCAAATATTATGTCATCAACATATACTTGTACCATTATCAGATCATTATTGTGTTTCTTATAAAATAAGGTTTTATCTATGACTCCTCTAACAAAAGCATTTTCAAGTAAGAATTCTGAAAGAGTGTCATACCATGTTCTGGGTGCTTGTTTGAGACCATAGATAGCCTTGAAAAGAAAATATACAAAGTCCATGTGATCTGGATCTTCAAAGCCTGGGGGCTGTTGTACATATACCTCTTCAGCTAACTTTCCATTCAGGAATGCACTCTTCACGTCCATTTGATAAACTTTAAAATTGGAGTGAGCTGCGAATGCCAGAAACATCCTGATAGCCTCAAGTCTTGCAACTGGAGCGTAGGTTTCATCATAATCAATTCCTTCAGCTTGGGAATAACCTTTTGCAACCAGTCTGGCTTTGTTTCTTATTACAATGCCATCTTCATCCAACTTGTTTCTGAATACCCATCGTGTGCCAATTACAGTCTTGTCCTTCGGTCTGGGTACCAGTTTCCAAACTTCTTGAGATTCAAATTGATTGAGTTCATCTTGCATAGCAATCACCCAATCAGGATCAGACAGTGCTTCTTCTATTTTCTTAGGTTCCATTTCAGATAGAAACCCAGAATAATTGCATTGATTCTGTGTAGCACCTCTTGTTCTAACACCAACATCTGGATCACCAATGATCAGCTCAAAAGGATGAGCTCTACTCCAAATTCTCTGACTTGGCAGATTAGATCTTGATGATTCGCCTTGAATTTCATTGTGATATTGTGTTTGATTTGCTGATCCTTCATCTCCTCCCCCTGAATTGCTGCTAGGATCTCTTGATGAATCTCCTTGTGTGTTAGTGGTATCTCCAGAGTTTTCACTATTTCCACCACTACCACTTGGATCATCAGCATTATTAACATTGTCGTTTCCTGTTGCAGCCTCAGGTTCGTTTTCATCATCTGAGTGTGAGTCTGGAATATTGTTGAACTTAAGAGTTTCAGATGGATCATCATTTTGGATGTTAGGGAATTTTGTGTCATCAAAAGTTACATTGACACTTTCTTTGACATGATGTTGATCAATAATATACACCCGATAAGATCTTTTAGAATAACCAACAAAAATAGCTTCTTGAGCTTTAGCCTCGAATTTTCCAATACGTTCTTCTCCATCTTTAAGAACAAAGCATTTAGCACCAAAAACATGAAAGTACTTGAGCGTTGGTTTCTTGTTGGCCATTATTTCGTAAGGTGTCTTCATTAAGTCCTTGTTGATCAGAGTCCGATTCTGGGTATAACATGCAGTATTTACAGCTTCAGCCCAAAAGTACATTGGAAGCCTTGATTCACTCAGCATAGTCCTTGCAGCTTCAATTAATGTACGATTCTTCCTTTCTACAACTCTATTCTGTTGCGGAGTTCTAGGCGCTGAGAATTGTCTTGTTATTCCCTTTTCAGCACAAAAGTCATTCAGAACTGCATTCTTGAATTCAGTTCCATTGTCTGACCTTATAGCTCTAACTGGAAGCTTCGAATCCAACTCAATCATTTTTATATGATCAATCACCACTTGAGGAGTTTCATCCTTTGAGTGCAGGAATAAAACCCATGTATACTTTGAATAGTCATCAACAATCACCAAGGCATATCTTTTATGTGATATTGACATAACATTAACTGGACCAAATAAATCCATATGAATTAATTGTAGTGGCTCAGTAATACTAGATGTGTCAGTGCTTGGATGTGATGCTTTCTTTGCTTTCCCTTTCTGACATGCCTCACAAAGTCCTTCTTGTGTGAATTCCAATTGAGGCAGTCCTCTCACTAATTCTCTTTTGACTAGAGAATTAATAGATTTGAAATTAAGGTGTGAGAGCTTCTTGTGCCATAACTAACTTTCATCTGACGAAGCTTTAGCATAAAAACAATTGACTTCATCTCTGCAACCTGAGTTCAGATCGGCTACGAACAAGTTTCCTTTCCTTACTCCCTGAAGAGCAAGCTTTTCATCCTTCTTGTGATAAATCAAACATCTCTCCTTCACAAAGTTCACTGTGTATCCCTTGTCACAAAACTGACTGATACTCAGAAGATTGTGTTTGAGACCTTCCACGAAAGATACATTATCAATGATGACATTGCCAGCTTCTAAACAGCCATATCCCTTAGTCATACCCTTGCTGTCATCTCCAAAGGTAACTACTGGGCCAGCTCTCTCAACAACATTTGATAGCAGGGCTCTATCTCCGGTCATGTGTCGTGAGGATCCACTATCGAGAATCCAAATAACCCGGTTCACCTGTTTCACACCCTGCAATCATCAAATGAGTCAGGCCTTCTTCGGAACCCAACATTGATTGGGCCCGGCATATTTGAAAAATTGTCCTTTGTCAGGTTTAACAACAGAACCCAACTTGACAAACTCATCTACTACTTTGACTGAACACTTCTCCTTGTAAACAGCCTTAACATTTTTGTATACAGGCTTAGGAGAAAATGTCTCCTTCTGAGAAACAGGAGGACTGGCAGTCTTTGATCTAGCATGCCTGTGATTTATGTGCTGTCTAGGTGTAGTATTGACATTCATAGCATGCATGCTTTTAAAATATGCAGACATAACATTGAAAGCACATAGCATACAGTTATCTACACCACATGGTTTATGGCATACATCAATAGTAGGCATTTTATTCACAATAGCAGGAGTCTTAACAGTTTCTACCTTAACTTTATTAACATTTTTAAAGTTCTCAGTAGCATGGAATCTGTTGTTCTTTTCCCTACTATTAACAAACTTATTAGGTCTGTTATGATTTTTCTTAAGCTCATTAGCACCTAAACCAGGAGTGGATGAACTAGCAGTGTTCACATTTTGTATTGGTTTTTTAGGTACATATTTAGCTTCCTGGACATTTATTCCTTTTATGTCCCTAACAGGTTTTTCCTGTACTTTCTCTTCCTCTTTAAGATCTTCAAGTTTAATTTCATAATCCACTATTACACAACTATCAAGAACTGGTTCTGCAATAGGAGTTATGAAAAGAGGTTTCTTAGTGTCTTTAATAACATGTGGAATACCCCTTTCTATAGCAGTCTTTTTAAAAGGGGTAATGTTACTAGCCTTACCTACGGATTGGTTATATTCAAAACCTATCCCAACTTTGCGTTTAATCTCTTGTTGGTCAACTAGGTCTTTCATAACAAATGAAGCAGTTCTATAGGCTTGACACCTTACCTTTTCCTTTTCAATTTTATCCTTCAAAAAGGCTTCAATTTCAACATAACAGTTGACTCTATTAACTTGAAATGCAACATCTTCAGTTAATTTCTCATTTATAAGTTTCAGCTTTTTCAATTCAGAATTCTCATCTGATAAAACTTGATTTTTGAGAATTAAGACTTTTATTCGATCCCTAGCATTAGTTAAATCCTCACCCAGCAATTTAAACATTTTAGGACAGCTAGGATTTACCTCAATTCCTTGACGAGGTGGGGATTGTGATCCTTCAGAAGAAGAAGCCATTAGAGCAAGATTTCCCATATCTTCTTCTTCATCGTTGTCAGAATCATCCCAGCTTTTTCCTTCTGCTAAGTATGATCTTCCCTGATGCTTCTTCAGAAGAGCCTCATATTTCTGTTTAAGTTCGTCATATGAATCCTTCTTTCTTTCCTGCTTGGGCTTTCTACAATCTGTAGAAAAGTGTCCCATTTCATTGCAGTTGAAGCAACGAATCTTGCTTCTGTCAACCATCCCTGTCTTGTATCCACCTCTTGTATTGGATGAGCTAGAAGAACCACCTCTCTGAAATCTGTTTGCCATAGGCTTGAATTTGAAACTAGGGTTCCTCCTGAATCTTGTATTTCCAAATTTTCTAGCAATCAGTGCCAGAGATTCATCCTCAAGTTGATCAAGTTCTTCCATTGAGTAGAATTCACTATCTGATGAATTCATTTGAGTTGCACCAACTTCTGCAACAATACCTTGATCAATGACTTTGACTGAAGAAGATTCAGTCATAGCTTCTCTGTGTTCTGGTACTTCTGCTACAAGAGCTGTAGACTTGCTGACCACTTTGCCTGTACCATATATTTCTTTCTGTTGAATCTGCTCTAGCTCATAGGTCTTTAGTACCCCATAAAGTCTTTCCAATGAAATTTCATTCATGTCCCTTGACTCCCTGATGGCAGTAATCCTATGCTCTAAGTGAATTGGCATTGTCAGCAAAAACTTCCTATTAATCTCCTTCTTCGTATAGTGTTTGCCATTGAGATTTAGATCATTTATCAGTTTATTGTATCTCTCAAAAACATCAGAGATACCTTCTCCAGGATTTGATCTAAAATGCTCATATTGAGACGTTAAGATTTCCAATCTATTCTCCCTCACTTCTTCTGTTCCTTCATTCAGTATCTCTATCGTTTCCCAGATGTGTTTAGCATTTTTGCAATTAACAACATGATTGTACATTCCGGGATCAAGAGATTCTACCAAAATTAACTGCAGGCTGGTGTCCAAAGAATCCAGTTCCTTTTCAGTATCAGTGTACTCAGAAATTTCTTTATCAAATTGTCTGTGCGGAATAAGTACACCATCTATCATATGCTCAGGAATGATTGTTATTGGAGCAACAACACCGGTCTTCAAAATATCTTTGTACTTAGGGTTTGCAGTTCGAAGAAATAGTGTCATCTTCCTCTTCCAAAGATTATAATTATCTTTATCAAATGGAGGAATTTTAATGCTACTCACTCTTTGAGTACTCATATTAAAATAATGGAAGATTAAAAAGATTTGAGATTTTTTAGGAGTTAAAAATTTTGAATTTTTAAGAAATTAAAAATTTTGGAATTTCTAATAAATTAAAAATTTCGAATTTTTTTAAAGAATTAAAAATTTCGAATTTTTAATGAATTAAAAGTTTTGAAAATTTTAAGATTTAAAGAGATTTCAAATTTTTAAGAAATTAAAAATTTTAGAATTTTTAATAAATTAAAATTTTTGAATTTTTAATAAATTAAAATTTTCGATTTTTAATAAATTAAAAGTTTCGAATTTTTAATAATTAAAATATTAGGATCTTGATTTTTATGTCAATCAGATGGCTCGGATACCAATTGTTAGGTCCAAATGATTGTAGAAGGGGGGGGGGGTTGAATACAATCTTTAATAAATATTAAAATCTGTTTCGGATAATTTTTGATTAAACAATTTAAATTATTATCACGAAATAATAATCAAAGAAACACAGTTCAAGTAAAATACTTATATTAAACTTGAGGTGGGTTACAAGATTAAATCAGAAAATATTCACTAATTTAGCTCTTAAAATTCTAGAGAGATTTTGACATTAAATGCTCTTGAATTTTTGTTTAAGCCGAATAGAATGTTAATAGAAGTACTGAATACTACTGACTTAATCTTCTATTTATAGGCAAAATCAGATGCTGGAGACTTTTTCCACTCGGGGAGACTTTCTGATCTCGGGGAGACTTTTTCTGGGCTTGAAGAGACTTCTGGAATTAAATGAAAAATCATTTAATTTGTTGGGGAAGACTTTCGCAGCTCGGGGAGACTATTATAGTCTTGGAAGACTTTTGAACAAATTCGGGGAGACTTTTAAAATGCACGGGAGACCTTTTTAAAAAAGTCTTCCCGAGCAATTACCTGGTCGACTTACATTGATTTCTGAAGTGTATATGTTCTGCCTTTTTCCTTTTTGATTTCATTCATTTTTTTTTGTTTCTTTTTCTTTTTTTTTTTTAATTAAAACTCAGGGAGACTTTTATAAAGTACGGGAGACTTTTATAAAAAGTCTTCCCGAGAACTACATTGCCGACTTGAAATGTTCAGATCAAATGTATATGTACTGACCATTTCCCCTTTTTTTTGTTTTCAATTTAATTTAAATTCTATTCCTTTATTATATATCTTATTAATTAAATTAATTCCTTTTGAATTAATCTAAGTAAATAGGATACATAATAAATTATCTTTGATAATAGAATTAAATTAAAGTCTTCTTCATTCTAAAATAATTCTAAATTAATTAATTTCTTAATCAATTTAAGAAATAAATTAATTCTGATTGAATTAATTTACCAATTAAATTAACTAAATAATTTAATCAATTAATAGAGAATTAAGTTAAAGTCTTGACTCCACGACTCTTGATGATATAATCTTAAATCTTCTGTCTTCACATTAATTGTCTCTAGCTGACCACTTCTTCTGTAATAAAGAACCTTCTCTGTATTTTGCCAACACTCCGTGTACTGTCTGGTTCACGAGTGATTCACAACAAATAAAAATTCTTCACTTGACTTTTATAATGGTTCACTTCTGCTCCTTCTGACTTGACTATATTTGTTGTCACACAAAATTGAAATCTTCTGACACTGTAGCTTCTTCAAACTTAAATACTCCACTGAGGCATGATCAATTAAATTGAACTTCTTTCAATGTAGTACTGCTTCAAGTCTGTAGATTGACTTTGATCTTCTTTTTCTTGTCAGATAATACCTGCTGAAGATTCCTGTGACAGATAATATATTTACTTACAAATTATCTATGTTTGCGTTGAGTTGTCATCTCTCTAAACAAATAGGCTTCTAAACATATGCCTTTCAGGTACCTTATCAGAGTTTGTAGTATGAGTCTCAGTGTTTGCCATGAGGGCATAATTCACTTTCTCATCAGAGTCTGAGGAGTCCATCCATTCATTCTTGGATGTTATGAGTGCCTTTCCAGCTTCCTTGCTCATGCACTCAGTTGCATAGTGTCCCATCTTATTACACTTGCAACACTTGACCTTTGATTTGTCAAGTGTTTTTGACTTCCCTTCCCCGTCTTCTCCCTTTCTGAACTTTTCTCTATTCTCAGAATTACTAGACCTCTTCTAAAATTTGTCCTGATTTCTGAACTTCATGTACTTCATCTTTTTGAAGCCCTTGACAATCATAGCAACCATTTCCATCATGTCAGAGTCTATGAATTCATTATCAAAGTCTATATCAGAGTTTGCTTCAGACTCTGACTCACTGCTTTCCTTCACCTTCACAACTTTTCCTTTTCCCTTTGAGACTAAATTTTTTTATTCCTTTAGCTTTCACAGTTTTTGTCTCAACATTTAATGCAATTGACTTTGCCTTGCCACTTTCCCTGTTCTTCCTTTGCTATAACTCCAAGTCATGAGTTTTCAGTTTTCCATATACTTCATCCAGAGTCATGTCTTCCATATCTACTATGTCTCTTATCAAGGATGTCTGCAAGTCCCATTCTTCAGGTAGAGCCCTTAGAAAAGAGTCCTCATTCTCATACACCTTATCAACCAGGGCCAAGTCATTCAATAGAGTGAGAAATTCGTCGTATGTATCAGTTAGAGACTCATTGTGTTTAGCTTTAAAAAATTCATACTCATGAATATGAACAGATCTTCTATTCTTTTTTATTTCTTTTATTCCTTAACATTGAACCTCCAGTGCATCCCAGATTTCCTTTGCAGTTTTGCAAGCAATTACTCTGTTAGATATTACAGAGTCCAGACTATTGTGTAAGATATCTCTTACCTTTGCATCCTTGAGGACTTCTAGTTTTTCTTCATTAGTCCATTCTTTCTTGTCCTTAAGAGTGTAGTACTTAGGAACTTGTCTTCCTTCAACTATGGTTGGTGGTACTAACTTTGTTGGTAGATATTGGCCTTCATTAATACTGTCTAGATAGTTAGGATCTGTGACTTCCAGGAACATCATCATCTTCACCCTCCATGTAGGGTATTCAGCCTTTTTGAGGATTGGAATTCTTATACTTTCATACTTATTTCCAGACATTGTTTAAGATTTTTTAGGTTAAACGAAACCGCCTGCTCTAATACCAATTGTTACCCATTAATTAGACTATTATAGAAGGGGGTTGAATATAATAATACCAAACAAACGAAACTAGAACATAAGTATATAAATGAAATATTATTTATATTAATTTTGATAAACTTAATACAATTTTTTTTCAAGAAAATTAATATTTTTAAGAGTTGTTAGGTTATGAGAATAATATGTATTGAATGATACATTAATACAAACCTATTCATGTATTTATATATTACACAGCTACATACCTAAATAATGCAAAAATAATGATTAATAAGTACAAAGATATAATTTCCATCATTATCTGAATAGATAGCTTCAAGAAGGTAATTGTCCAAATACTTTCATTTCTGTCTCCAATCAAGTCCTGATTTATTGAATATCAACTATCAAACTCTGACCAGTGTAAACTATGTCGGTGACTAAACTCTGATGACGTCACTTAGACTCTGATCAGCTTCTGTAGACTCTGACTAACATTCTCTGACATCATTTATTCATATCTAACAATGTTTTATTAAAATGTGTAATTATTTAAGAAAAAATATATGTAAAATGAGAGGCAGGGAATGTATGATTTTAATGCAACGTTTTTTAAAACATTTTTTTTAATGAAACGTTAAAATTATATTAAATTTGGTGCAACATTAAAATTATATGTACAATTTAAATAATATTTTAAAATTACATTTATATTCACCAACGAAAATGAATTCATTTCTTCTATGTCTCAACAATATTATTTTTATACTCTTAATAATAAAATAATATTTAAAATAATGTTAATTTTGGTGTCAATAAGTTGCAACAAATTTTAAATCCCTTTATATGACTATTTTTAAAAATATTTTGATTTTAAATAAATATCAATTTTCAGTTTTAAAATAAATTTAGGAAAATATCTTTCAAAATTATCTTTATATTTATTATTTTTAATATTTAACTCTTTTAAAAATTAATTAAATTTTATTTTTTAAAAAAATAAAAACTAAAAGTACTCATAAAAAAATTTATTGAACTAAATGAATATGCATAATTGTTTATTGAACCAAATAAGACAACAAGTTTGACTTCAAATAAATATTTTACGGGATTTCTGGGATTTGTTTTATATGAGTTTTTTTACTTAAAAACAAAGAATATTTCTTAAATTAAAGTTCAACTAATTTTCGAGATTTTTTAAAACTTAAGAATCTTTTATTTTCAATTTTAAGAATTTCTACACGATTATTAGAACATCTTCAATAAAATTTTAATTCATACTTTATAAATAACTAGTTGTTTTATTCGTGTAAGTTATGGATAATTTTAGAAAATGAGTTATATATTATATTATATTTTAATATATTATATTTTTAAAATTTTGAAGGCATGGTGTAATGATTTGAATAATTAAACTAATTTTCTAAAGAATACATGATGTTAGGAAAATTCTAACATTTTAATGTGTGCGAGTGGTTCTCGACTTAAAATATTTATCTCAAATTTATTATAACAAAAGTTATATATAATTTTGTTAATTGTATGTTTTAAAATACTTAATTTTTTAAAATGAAGAATTAATTAAAAAAATGATAAAAATAAGAGAGGAAATCATGTATGTACATATCTAAATATCATTAATTTACATTCATATTAACACAAAGAAAATAACGAATAAAGATATATTTATATATTGACATGTGATCACCAAAAAGTATAAATTAAATCATTTATTATTGTTAATTAAAGCTTATAAATTAAGATCATAAACACACTTATGTAGTGTGCATAGTTATGAAGAGACGCGCAACTCGTCATCCGCGAAACGGCTATCTTTGTTTTTCTTTCTAATTTGTTCGAATTGAAGTTTTATTCATTTATTTATTTTCACAATCTTCTCAATTTATATCTCTTTATTTTTGTTGTATGTATATTGTTATTTTATTTTATTGAAATTGAATTGTTGCCCATGTCTTTGCTGTTATAATAGAAGATGAGTATGTAATTGGGTTTTATATCAAACTGGTCACCCATCTCACAAAAAAATATCAAGTAACTATCTTATCTACACAGAGACTTAATTAAGCCACTAAACTGTTAAGATATATCATTTCACTAACTTTTTTTAAAAAATTAACGATTAATCCTTTAAAAATATAAGAATGAACCATAATATTCAAGTATAATATAAGTTTGATATAAATACTTGACACTTCATCACAATTTTAACCTTAATCATTAATTTTTTTTTAAAATGAAGTTATATATTTTGATACTTTAGTGGTTTAAATGAGTCGTCATGGAGATTGAATAACTATAAAACCCCTGTGTAATCTATCCTGGTTGTAATATATGCATTTGAATGAGATTGTGCTTTTTGTATAGATATGCGGTTATGATAGGGTTTTGAATTAGAATTTTATTTAGTGTGGGAGTATAATAGGGTTTTGAAGTCGTGAGGACTACTAAGTTTCGATAATAATACATATGAGGAGTAATAACTGATTTTAAAAGTCAGGGAATGAAATTTTGGTATTTAAATTTGCGTGAGTGATAAAATGCTGCAGGTATATTTTGACATTATAGTTTGAGCTTGTTATGTTTGTAACTACTTGATTGTGTATTGATATCTATAACGTTAGGATTTCTGGACTGGTTATTGTTTAAAGTAAGGTCTGCGTACATCTAGCCTCTCTCGACCCTGGTTAAAGAGGGGAATCTAGTGGGTATATTTGTTTTGGTTTTTTTTTTCTAGGAGTCCCGATTTGGAGGTTTTCTATCTAATGGCTTTTCATGTTGCAAGTAGACAAGTAGTTTAGTGTTATCTAACAATTATTGTAACCGCAGGAGCTTCACTTATTCTTTCTGTTTTTATTATAATCTAGTAGCTGTTTTTATTTCCTTCCTACCATATTTTTGCTTCTGTGATCTCATAATTATTTTTGTCTCGTCTTCTTTCTGCTGTCAGATTTTACGATATTGTAGTTGTATATGGCTAGCTGGTCTACCAGGGTGAGGAGACCTACAACAATCAAGCAGCAGCCTGAACCGCAGTCAAGGGCCAAGTGGACATCGTCTCTGACTAAAGTGCTTGCAGACTTGATGGTTGACCAGGTTACTACTACGGGAAATAAGCAAAACAATTCATTTGGGAAGAAAGCATGGGAGTGTATTTGTAAGGAGTTTCAAAAGAGTACAGGTCTTAATTGGGACAAAGAACAGTTAAAAAATCGATATACTGTTCTAAAGAAACAGTTTGTCATGACAAAGTCCCTTCTTGATGAGCCTGATTTCATATGTTATCTTATATGTTGATGTAAACTTGTTAACTGCGAATAATATGTTCCTTTGTTAAATCAAGAGAACTCTCCTACATCATTGATATGATAGAAACTAAATCTGTCCACGATATGCATACAGGCTTTGCGGGACACTACATAACTATAATCTAGTCTCCCAAGCTTTAGCTACTAGTTAATGATCCTTTGTAAGGGTTTGGGATTTGTTTATTAAAATTCATTTTAATTAATGAAACTGTTGCCAGGAACATCGGGATGCTGAAACTCTCAGAAGCACAGGCTGCTCACTGTACAAGCAGCTGTGCACTATATTTTAGAAAACGGAACAAATGATAACTATTTATAGGAAGGATCAGAATCATTATATTCTATTCCACATCCCTTGAGTACGTTACAAGGAAAGGCTTCAATATCGGAATCAGAGGAGATCAGTGAAATAGCTGATGACAGAGACAAGTTTCAACCAAATACTGCCTCTAGAAGTGGTATACGCAAGAGGGGGCGTAGGGGAATCGATGATGTTCTTGCAAACGCTATATCGGAGATGGATGCTGCGTCAAAGCTGAGGGCACACATTGTCAAGCAGCATAATGAAAGATACTCTATTAGTGTTTGCATAAAAGCACTGGATGAGATTGAAAGCATTGATGAACAGATTTACTATGCTGCCCTGGATCTCTTTGACAGTCGGAATGCCAGGGAGACATTTTTATCACTTAAAGTTGACAAGCGTCCGACTTGGTTGCTTGGAAAGTGTTCCATCCTATCCAGTTGTTCATAGGCTGATGAATGAAGCTATTCGAGTCTAATAACTAATTAAGTTTCAATCAGTTTAGTAAATTGTACATTTTTAGCATGATCTAAGATATAATTTTTGTTTCAGTTAAAGTATGTGGTAGGTTTGACTGAAGATCCTAAGTCTCTGCAGAGTATTATAGCATAATGGTTGGAATCGATGAACATGGTTTCATAAGAAAACACTATGATAATTAATATATTATCATTCCTTGATATATAAAGGTTTGGAGGGCCAATATTTATTTGTTTGTGTAGAATGGAGAACACTGGCTCCCTCCAATTCGAGTAGGATAACCAATTAACCATACTTGGATTTGTCTTGCCACATATACTGGAATTTGACAATTACATTAACATTTTAGAGGAGCTGTAACCACCAGAAATGGTTGAGTGAATATACAACTAAATAATGCACGTTTTACAAGCATCTCATGTGTGTTTTGGTAGGATTGGCATAGTGTGATTTGTTAGACATTATCGTAGCATATATACACAATTGGTGCACAACTTTTTCACTTTCTAATAACAATGCTATACAGCAGCTAAACAAATTAAAAAGGAAGGGAGACCGATCAACAACTTAAATTTCACACGGGAAAATAAATTGTCAACAGTTAATTACACAAAACAGAGTATGATACTGAAATCGACTCTTAAACACCAATCTCCACCCACCCGTTTGGTGAAATCTCTAGGTCAGTCCTCATAAGTCATACCAATATAAAACCCATTGTTACTGGTTGTGAAATTGTGCTTAGACTGCATCCAACACTCTGTTCAGACTAAACAAAACACTGTACACAAACGTTTTGGTATTCAGTCAGGCAAAACTACTGCTGTTGTATCATATTTTCTCAACGAGGTAGTATCATCTTCACATTGTGCAACTCATCTATAGCTTTCCCCTGGTTGTAGACAGATTCAAATGCATGCATCCACACATTGGCAAAACCAGTAACTGCCTGGAAAACATGTGGCAATCCCATTTGTAGATTGTTCAAAGTCATTGACCTCGTAACACTAACTGCCTTCTCGTATTTAGCTCTTTCATCCTCTGACTTTGCCCTCAGGACTGCGACCTTTGCACGTTTGTCTCCAACTGGATTCTTGGCCCCAGATGAATCAGGCATTGAGAAAGGACCATACTTGCTTTCTAATGCTCTAAGCTCACTTGTCTTCTTTTCAAACTCTTTGAAGACAGATTCCGATTTCTTCTTTTGCTTGTGCTCTTCTGCTTGTTGCACTACGACACCATGGATTACTGTTAATAAGCTATTGATCCCCTCTGATGCGACTTTGTCCGGAGCATGATCGACAGCAAGATGCCATTCTTCGCAAAGGGAATATATAGCAGAATCCTGTTTCGTTTTGGAGACTGAGTTGTCGTTGAACTGGAAAAGACTAAGCCGCAGCCACCCTGAGAGTGACTGAATGTATTCTCGTTGAGCCTTTACTATGTTACAGAAGGATACATGCCATTGCTGCACCTCAAGCTCAAGTTGAAGGGTAGATTGCCTGTGAATTTCGGAGGTTGGATTATTAGACGGGGTGGTGTTAAGGTATTTGAGTTGCTGAACTATGTGCATCTGGACCTGGTGGCACTCATACATGCTCCTCCACATGCACATAAATCTGCTTGACAGGCAAAAACAGAGTTAGGAGCTAAAATTTATAATTTTAATGTAAGATTACAATCTGATTAAAATGGAGATAAATTCAGCACATAGCAGCACATAGTACCACTAATTGCTAAAAATCATAAATAAAATCTAAAGCAGCAAGGACACATACATGCAAATAAGTAAAAGTGCAAAAGTAACTTGGCAGAAAAAGGTGTAAAAGTAATCAAAAGAAGTGATCATGTACATTACTCTGAAGAAAAATGCTGACTTAACTAGTCAAAGGAGTCTTCCAACCCATACTGCTCATGCCTAACAAACTCTAATGGGGGTGCTGGGCCACTGGCTAGTACCCTAGCTGTCCCAAATCTTAACTTTATGTATATATAATTATATATATACATGTATAAATACACCCACACAAACACATGTACATATCTATATGTATACATATTGATATACGAACTGCAAGGCTGCAATGAAGGATTCTACTTGCCAATAACACCTGTCCCCTGGAAAAAAAAATTCGACTAATTTTCTTGAGTTTTTCACATTTCTATTTCTTTCTGCCAAAGAATAAGCCTTTTATTCTTGGTGAATGGATATAATTCTTTTCTCAAACACTTTCTTGGTGATATTTACATTATGAGTTATGAATTACATGAATTTTATTAGGGCTTTTGATCTTTTGGTGCTGCATTCACAGAAAATCACGGCCAGTGCAGAGTTCAAATAATATTTTTGAGTGATATATTTTGTTGGGATGAAAAAAGAACTTTAATCATAACAAGTGTATAGAAAAACATCATGACTACTAAAAAGAATGACTAACCCTTTTACAAGCTCAACAAGTTGCGGGTACAGCTCTGATTCTCTCAACTTAATAATTTCAGCAAAGGTAGTTTCAATGCCTTGTGAAGCAACCATCATCCTTGATTCCAGTTTCTCAACCTCTTTCTTGGTTTTTTCAGTCTTTATATAATCTGCCCGCTTCATCTCTAGCCGCCTCAACTGCTTTATCCTTTTTTCATGTTCCATCTTAAGAGTCTCGGCATTCTAAAAGAAAGCATGTAATTAACCGCATAATCAAGATAACCCAGGGAATTCAAAAAAATCTAACAATTTACATTAAAGACTCGGCTAGAAGTGTCCAACATGAATACGTGTCTAAGTATCGTACTCGGCAACATTTTCAAAAATATACATGTTTTTGGTTTAAAATAAGTGTCCATGTCTGAGTGTCGAGTGTCCGACATGAGTACTCGAAGGTAAAATGAAGAGTCCGAGTAACATAGCATTAAATAATAAACCCTTAAGCCAAATACTATAGAAAGGGCACAATTATATCAACATTTTATTTGTTATAACAAAATTGGGGGCAAACAAACGTTGTGAAAAATACGAACTCCAGTATATCCAGAACAACTCGAAAGATTAAAGATAAAAGGTTTTAAGATAATATAATACCTTAACCTCCAAATAAAGTTTTTTCTCCCAAGTATAGAGCCTCTCCACTGTAGAACAATGACTTCCATTTAAATTATTCTGTAGCACTTCTTCATTAAACTTCCCAAACCCATCCATTTTTGAACTTGAACTCCCCCATGTCCACAACAATGGACTCAAACTCTTCCCGTAACCATAGACTTTCCCTGCAAGCCGAACAGGCAAAATAAACAGCTATTACATATTACTGTAAAACACTACTATCGCCTTTTCAATTATCAAAAGTAATCATCAAAATATGGTCATTACATAGTAAATCCAGATAAAATACTTTGAATCAAAGGTCAATTTTCTTGAAAGTGTACATAACTTGTGACACGGTCCAGTAGTCAGGAATTTTAACAGAAATTAGTACACACCAAGTGGGTCCTCTACACAAGAAACTGACTTTATTACTATCTTCTTACAATTCTTGCAAAATAAAATGTGTATATATTTTAGAAAAACAACATTAGAAGCTTACAGGTCCCAGAAAAGAGTGTGTTTTCAAGATACGTATGCAGTCTTGTTTACGAAAACCTATAATTTTTACTTGCAAATTATTCAAAAAATGTCTTGACCTTCAAAGTTCAACCCAACCCTTCAACTAGAACAACATGGTTTGATAAAAGGACATGAAGTACAAAAAAAACACAACAATCAAACAAACACAAGTGCTTATACATATAAAACACACACGAACAAAAAATGCTTACATTTGCAACTCATAAACAGATCCAAAGTACAAGACCAGACAAGACATTATCTTAGACTACACATTTACTACACATATACATACATGATACATACATACATAAATAATGTAAGTAACAAAAGTACCTGTAGATCTTTGTTCAGAGAAGCTAAAACTAGACACTTCCAATAACAAAGAAAGCTGATTCCCCGACCCCGCAGCTCTTAAGAAATACTCATCAAGCTCCTTTATTATCTCCTCCAGATCCTTACTCTTCGCCGCCGCCGCCACCACCACCGCCATCTCCGCCGGAACCGTCACCGCCACCTCACTCACCGCCGTCTCCGACAAACTCCCCGTCGTCTCCTCCCACTCCTCCTCCGTCGCCTCCGGCACAAACGGATCCCAAAAATCCCAACTCTCCCCCGGCGGCACCGGGGGCCTCACGGCGGAGGAACACACACTAGTCGAAGTAGCCCATGAAGCAGGACTCCTGGGAATTTGATGTTGATGGGGTTGTGTTAAAACTGGTTGTAATGGCGGCGTTATGATGGGGTCGTGTAAAGGTGTCTCACCGGCGGCGAAGTTATGTAAAGCAGATCCGGTGGCTTTAAGTGACCGAAGATACATTGTATGTGATGATGATAATGCTTGTCTTGCTTTCACAAATGCTTTCATGTATCTTTTTCTTCCTCTACATCTTGTCACCATTTCCTCCCTCTCTATCTTTGTTAAACAACTCCCCATTCTCTGTTTGTATGTATATGTATATGTTGTGTGTATATATAATCTTCATATTCACCAGAGAATTACACACTAGTGAGTATTAGTAGACGTTGGGAACTGTGCCATGTGGAATAGAAAGAGGTTTGTTTTTATGACGAAAATGCCCTTGGGATGTTTGTTTTGTTTTCTAGTTGTATGATTTTTTATGTTGGCACACGGGGACAGGTTAAGCAGAGGTACGGACAGGCCTGGGCGCATGCTTTGGTGTTAAAAGGGTATTTTGGTAAATTTGGATTTTCAACGGACATTCCACTTCTTGGTTGGTTGTATGCAAGCTAGTTATCTATCTGCACTCCACACAGTACTAAAAGAGTGTTATTTTAATTATAAAAAAATAATTAAAATTATAAGTTTTTGAGAAAGAAAAAATTATGAAATTGATAAAAATTTTGATTAAAAAAATATAATAGAAATTGTAAGTTTAGAAGAGCTAAAATAAAAAAATTGAGTTTTGGGATTTAAAATAAATTTATTTATTTTTGTTAATAAATATGAGATTATAGTTGAAATTTTGTAACTATGATGTTATAGTTAGAATTCTGAAGCACACCAAATTTGGTATCACTTCAATTATTTAGTGTTATCTTAACATATTTAGTGTTCTATTGAAGTTGGTTTTATATTAAAATAATGTTAAAATGACACTAGTTTAGTGTTTTAGTGTCCCATTGGAGATGCTCTTAGACCATCTCCAATGTATAACACTAAAATAGTGTTATTTTGACACTAAATTATATAATTGATAGAACTAACATTAATGAGAGTTACATTATATCCTACAATATAAAGAATCTTTTACACTATATCATACACTATAAGAAATCTTTTACTTATTAAAATAATAAAGAATTGAGTTTTGGAACTTGAAAGGGATAAATTTGTTTTTGTTAACAAATATGAGGTTATAGTTTTAATTTTAAATGACTCCAATTTTGTGTCAAGATATTACCAAATATATGTTTGATACCAAATTTGGTGTCATTCTAATTATTTAGTGTCATCTTAACACTATTTTAGTGTCACATTGAAGTTGATTTTACATTAAAATAGTTTCAAAGTGTCACTATTCTAGTGTTTTAATGTCTCATTGGAGATGCCCTTATACGAGGATATTAGATGTACTAAAATGTAAGTAAAATTTATGAAATATTTTGAAAAAAAATGTTTATATCAATAAATTGTAAATTTATTTAATATATAGATATTATTTATACATTTATTTTCAAAAATTTTAATAAATTCTATTTTATATTTTTTACATATTTTATGAATATTAGTGAATTTTAGAGATTTATAAATTAAAAAATTTATTATAAAATGTATATATGTATTTATGTATGTATATATATATATATATATATATATATATATATATATATATATATAGAGAGAGAGAGAGAGAGAGAGAGAGAGAGAGAGAGAGTTATATATATATATATATATATAGAGAGAGAGTTATATATATATATATATATTGAGTTAGAGACCTAACTTATCATTATCATGGGATTTAAGAGACCATTATTTATAAATCTAATAGATTAATAAATATAAATTAGAATGACAATCTTGTAATTAGACGGAGTACTGATGGCGTTATATGTATTTAAACAGTAATATATGGTTTGTATTTTATTATGGATGGAAACAATTATTAGTTATAGATTTGCAAGATCTTTATAATTCTTGGAAAGATTAGTTAAGATAAGTGTTGCGGAACGTGGTTTAATGCAACTTAATTAATTGTGAAGGATTCTCGCCAATAATAAACAAGAATGATAATTAACAAGTAAATGATGCAAACAAACTAAGCAGATAAAATGACACAGTGTTTAAACTTCAAAATTTAATTTTATTAATTTTTGCTTTGCTACAACTGTCTGGAAAATAATTTCCGTTTCGATAGAAACAATAATAATGAGTTTACTAATGTTTCAATACTTGAGACATTCTAGCTCAGTTGCATACAAGAAAATACTTGTGAGATATATGTATTTATACTGAAACACATATCCCACTTACAAGTCTATTTTCCCTTGTTCCTAAAACAAAGCTTGAAATAAAAACTTTGCTTTTTCTATTCAAATTTGTCTTCATTCCATTTGTAGATAAAACAGCTCTGAGATATGCAGAAATTTTTGACTCTTTAAGCATGTTTTACTTTTTGCTTGAATTCTCCCAAATTGCAGTAGTAGACTTGACAGACTAGATAGTAATATCAAAATCATTCCTTGTATTTTCACTATCTAGTCTGCTACCTGAAATAGACTGCCAAGTTCACTAAAAGTGTATTGTCAACTTTTAACTCCTTTGTGGTGATAGTATCTTTGGCTCCGCATACTTTGCTGTCAAGTGAATACTAACTATACTATCAATATACATATGAAAGTATGTTTTACTTAACTTATTAAACTTAAACTAAATATGTAAGTTGATTACACCACAATCTCTAACAATCTCTCCCAATTTGTTTTTATGTAAAATAAAGACAAATTAAAAGTTAATTGCAGATGCAAACTCAACTAACATAAATTGAAGTGTTTGTACAAGAAACGTATACAAAAAATTACAAGTACAAATACAAAAAGTTTCATACAGCAGATCTTCAATTAGTGCTTGAGCTTCCTTGACTTGGTTTTTTCCTTTCATACAGCAACTCCGAAGTTCTCAGAACCCTCTTTTCTTGTGTTGTCTTGGCATGATTAGACACACAGTCAAGAACCAGTTTCACCAATTTATGAGAAAGGTTCTTCAAGTCTTGATAAGAGTAATAGGCTTCCACAGGTCCTTTGGAGATGCATAGAAATTTGACTCCACGTTCATCAGAAAAAACCCTTCATAAATCCCAATTTGAGGTATTCTGCCATATCATAGTTCTTTATGATTCGGAAAAGGGTATTGATGATGTCAGTGTGTGAATAGCCAAGATCGTAGAGACTCTTTAAACCAGAACAGGTATCATCGAATTTTCCCTCGAGGATATTGCGGATCCTGTTCTTTACATGTAAGGGATGAGGCTGGTCACATACCTGAAATTCAAGCTCAAATAGTAGTATAAGAATTGAAATAGGAGTCAGGATAACAGTCTAATTTTGACATAACTGTATAAACTGTAACCCTGAAAACATTTTCTTGATTCACGAACTGAAATCCACTACATGTGGCTTGCAAGTTATTCAATGCCTGCCTCATATAACCATCAGCAGTAAATATGATCGCTTCAAGGCCTTCTGGAACATAGGGGACCTATGGCCCTGGCACAAATTAGTCTTACTTATGTACAGATTAAGTATTAATGTATTATATAGTTATCCTTAACATCTTAGGAAAGCAATCAACCAACAGAAGAAGTAAAGGCAATATGAAATAAGCCTAATACTGATATATGCACCTTTTCTGCTGCAACCACCACCACCATGAGACGTCCGAGGATTTCTTGATCAGATAATCTTGAAAATCTAACAAGGGCACATCTACTCTGAATAAGCTCAACGATCTTCGAGGATGTGTTGCAAGCAAGAGCAAAACTTGTCATGCTAAATTCAGTAATTTATCCAGGCAAATAGCATCCCAAACCCACACCCCACAGTTAAGATTAGAAAATTGGACTTTTAGAGATAGATTTAAGAGTAACAGGTCCTTAACAAAATCAATAGGAAGTCTCTGTGCCGGTTTGGCTACACACAGAAGTAACATATAAGCAAGACGTGCCTAAAGGTACTTCTTTCTACTAACAAGTAAAATTATAGCCAGCCAAACAGGCCCGTTGCCTATGAAAATAAAAGCATCACTAACCTATCAGCTTCGTCCAAGATTATAATTTTGGGCGAACATAAATATCAAAATGTATATTTAATTAATTTGACAACAAAAAAATCAAGCCACTTTGAATTTTAAATTGCGAGAGAAGTAGGCTTACTCGAGTTTCAAAAATCCGAGCAAATAATCATAAAATGATAGAGTTATTTTTAAGGTACATATTTTTAGGTCAATCAACCAGGCCTGTAACCTAATGAAATAATTTGTATAAAAAAATGTCAATAATTGAAATTGCATTTGAGTTTTGCATGTCTTGTATATAATGAACTCCTTGGTGCTTACATATTCTTTCTTTGCTTGAACAAGCTTCATTAGCATATATTCATTTCTTTTTTCTGGATGTCTCTTAATGTACTTAAGCGGGGCAAATTGTATAAATGCAGATATGCAGGGTAGTTTTAGAACAAGATACATTAATGGGGTTGGTAGAGGCAGCATAAAGAAGTGTAGATACAGAGTATTTGAAGGAGGTAGAAAGAGCTCGTCGCCACCTTCGTGCTCTCATCTCTAACAACAGATGTGCCCCCATCATGCTTCGCTTGGCGTACGTATTAACCTCGTCCTCGAAATGTCTTTGCAGTTCTGATATTAGTTTATAGTGTTTATTTTTTGTTGTCATTAGTTCATTACTCATTTGTTAAGTTTAGAACCAGTTCGTAACTTGAATATTGGTACACATAATAAAATCTAGATGCTCTTGATTTGCAGGTGGCATGATGCAGGCACTTATGATGCTAAAACAAAGACAGGAGGCCCAAATGGCTCAATTAGGAATGAACAAGAGATTAAACATGCCTCCAATACTGGTTTGCATATTGCAATTCAATTATGTGGTACTTTTCTTCGTTTAATTGTCTCCTTATTCATCATATTTGCAGTATTTGTATGAATGTATAATTCTTAACCTATCGTTCATTTATATACGTCCATAAGATTGATACTGTTTTTATAAGTTTATGGCACATTCTATTATGGTGAATTAGTAATGGTAAAAATATACCTACAAATCAGAAATAAACAAAATATGAGATATTCAATAGTAAATTGAAGCACATTGTTATTTTATTCTGATATAATCTTACTTGAAAATACAGTTATAATCTACTTAAACTCTTCCTTCTATTTGCCATTGTTTCAGAAGAAATAAAGGCCAAGAATCCTAGGGTCACATATGCAGACCTTTATCAGGTGACTATCTAGTAACACATATATGCACAAATACAAAATACATTTCTAAAATGCTGTTTATAAGTTGCAGTGATCAGCATTTGTTATAGCTGATCAGTTCATCTGTTGATTCTTCTTCCTATACTTATCTCTTGCTATCTCGTTCTTCCCTTTTACCTCTACTTTCCTTTTATAAGCTCCATTTTAGTTCATATGTCTTCCCATTCATTTTAAGTCGAGGCAAATTAACATGTAAAAGTTTGCGATTTTTTTATTCTACACCACAATTCGGTTGAAGTTTCACAGAGTTTATCTTAAAATTTCAGCTAGCTGGGGTTGTTGCAGTTGAGGTCACAGGAGGCCCCTCTATTGACTTTGTTCCTGGAAGAAAGGTACTCGTAAGGCCATAGTCTCGATACCAAAAGGCTTGTAAAATTAATGACTAAATTAAATGATTGACTTTTAGGCTTTAGCATTTTAAAATCAAGTCTTTTAAATATGTAGTTTTTCTTAACCAGGATTCACTTAGTTCTCCAGAAGAAGGGCGTCTTCCTGATGCCAAACAAGGTAGTCACTGAAAATTGTATATCATGTTAAATTATTTCTTGTATACACTCTATGAATATGAGTTGTAAATTTTGGTAATGAACCAGATTTATGGGGTTAAGTATCTGTAATAGAGTCTAAATAATACCAAATCTTAAGCGAACCCACCCTTTATTAGAAGTTTACTTCCCTTGTCCACATACTTGTTTACAGATTTATGCAAGTAACATATGTCCTCGTTTATTTTCTCAGGCTCGTCGCATCTAAGGGATATCTTTTATCGGATGGGCTTATCTGACAAGGACATTGTAGCATTATCCGGGGGCCATACGTTGGTAACTTTCTTTTCGCAGAGTTACATTAAATATACTGTCAATAATATAGACTTTGTTTGGATCATAGATCCGTGTATTTGATGTTGTAGGGAAAAGCACATGCTGATAGATCAGGCTTTGATGGAGCTTGGACAAAGGAACCATTCAAGTTTGATAACTCATATTTTGTGTAAGTTTTATTCAGAGCTGCCTATGATTGTATTCTTGCAGTACATTATACCATAATACGTCTGTAAGCTATTTCTTCCTTAACAACAATAACTGTCCCTGCAACTAAATGCAACGAATTCATGATTATTAGGGAGCTTTTGGATGGGGATTCAAATGAATTACTAAAACTTCCAACTGATAAATCTCTACTTAAGGACTCCCAGTTTCGTCGTTATGTTGAGCTTTATGCACAGGTATCGTGGTCTACAAAACATATGCAATGAGCCTATCGATATGTGTTGCCTGAATACAGGTTTATACCGATTGTTGAAATTTTAGCAGGATGAGGAAATTTTCTTTAGAGACTATGCTGAATCGCACAAGAAACTGTCGGAGTTGGGATTTTCTCAGCCCCCTTCATCTTTTTTCCGGAGAACAAACTCAAGATATACTGCAGTTGTCAGAGTTGCTGTTGCTGCATTTGTAGTGTTCCTGAGCTACTATTATTATGAAATTTACAGGAGAGTCGAGTAACCAAAAGGTTATTGGCATCATTATAGAATATTCATGAAAAATGATGCCGATTTGCCTCCTACATTTACACTTAAATTTGTTATATAAGTTTTTAAATAAAAAACGATGAATAAAATGTTTTGAGTTTATAAAACCAATGCTACCAGGATGACAACAATAAATGTTGTCTATCTTAACTTTAAATCAGTTACAGTAAAATAAAGCAGAGATCTGAAGGAAGAAGATGTGTATACTTAAAAGTTTCTGGAAATCAAAGACACTGTTACATCGACTGTTATTTTGTCATCATGTAGGGGCAACGACATAGATAATATCGTTTACACTTAACAATTTAAAAGGACAGGGGAACAATTTAAACTCCCCCTCAAACTAAATTTAATAAGTTGTTAATAACTAGCTCTACAGCCCGTGTCTCTAGATATATTTCAATTATTTTGAGGCGTGGAAAATGCAATATTCGTTGTGGTGTTAGCACGAATTCCCTAATTTTCTATTTTGCATGTTTTTCCCACAGAGGAAGTAGCTCCTGGTCTCTCCAGCAGCGTGATTATTTATTCCGAATG
The DNA here is from genome assembly GCA_028671895.1 of Oenanthe sinensis. Lineage (NCBI taxonomy): Eukaryota > Viridiplantae > Streptophyta > Magnoliopsida > Apiales > Apiaceae > Oenanthe > Oenanthe sinensis. The sequence goes on from CM053801.1 coordinate 40,274,218, forward strand.
TTTGCTGCCTTCTTGCTTTCTGTACCTGATATTTGCCAAGCTTTGCATTCTCAATTACAGCCTGAAACTTTTTAAGTCTCCCTTCCATGCAGTCTCATTCAATATTCCAGCATTCTGTCCTTATATGCATCTGCATGACATATTCTAAAGTCATTGGTTCCTGGCAATTAAAAAGCAATAGTGTTATATGCATGAACGATATTATATCCATTATATGTCATGATTAAAAAAAATTCGAACAGGAAAATACTCACTTATCGAAGAAGTTTTTAAGGATTTATGTTGCTAATAGACCCGCTCACCTGCCTGTTAGAAACAAAATACAGTTGAGGTTACACTGGTGAGGTTCAAAAAACTGACTAAAAATTGCGTTTAACTGTCAACTAAATTAATTAAAAATTACTAATGCATACTTTATAACATGCTGCCTTTTTAATATTTATTTATATTTTTTATTATGATCGGAGTTTCAAAATTATATACTATATTAATTAGTGTGATTTAAGTCCCCAAACCTTAGAATAATACAATGTAGCTTAATGGTAAAATGAGATACTTGTCAACATCTATCAATATGCAATAGATACTCTATATTTAGGTCCAACTCATACAAATGTAGTTTTTAAGTGAAAAAAACAGATGATATTAATCTTCTGGTAGTTTGAAACTTAGCGGTGAGCTAGTGACTATAATGCCGACTTCACGAAAAGGCACAGTTAGTCCTCATGATTTATCTTTTATTCTCTTTTTACGTTTCCTTTTTCCTTGCTTATACAAATTGGTTTTCTAGCCCTAAAATTTTATTTCTACATCATATACAAGCTCTGAGCAACAATCAACACCATATCACAATTTCTCATTTTATAGTTTAGCCCATATATAAGTGACCTGAGGAACATCTATAAGAAGTATGATATTTCTTTGAGGACCCACCAATTCCATTGCTTCAACCGCAAGTGAAGAATCTTCTATTAAATTAATCTGAATATATTTCTGGAGTTTCTGACATAAAACTCCCACGTCCAGAAGAAGAATCACTGAAATCATCAAATTTCACCTGTGCTGCTGCGGCCTGCGAGGTGAGCATAGCAGATGGGTGGTGCAACTTGTAACCATATTACGGGGAACAAACTACCGGGGATATAGCATATTCTACAGAAATAAAGGAAGCATATATAGTACTGCACAAATGTAGAAAGGTTGATACCTATAGAGATAGCAGTAGTACTCCTTTGGTACCTGAAGAGGCCAAAGAAACCCAATAAGACATTATACAAACTTCCAAATTTGAAAACATTATAAGGGAAAAAAGTTGTTACAAAATCTTACACTAATGATAATGAATGTATAAGATTCTGCAAATCATCAGGTGAGAAATCGATTTCATCAGCTAAAACATGATAGTGAGCAGGTCGAGAAGTCCCCTGCCGGTGTAATAATTACCAGAATGAATAGTGTAAAAGAAAAAGAAATAAGAGTTATTTGATAACACTGACAACAATTTGAGTTGAAGACCAAAGGTTAGTATTGTAGGAAATAAAACCAAGCGAAATTCAATTATCAGAATTAACTTTGTTGAACACCTTTTTAAAGCCTTGAGCCGTATTCTACCCTTTATGTTCATACATCAAGAAAGTATATAGAGAGACTAAAGTTCTGTTTATGACTCTCAATAAGCGAGGATCAGCACTTGTCAGTACTTGTGAACATAAAATATTTTAAATTTAAAGAATTATTAACAAGATGAACAAGTGGCAACCCACAATCAACCCTGCCTGAGCACACATGTAAAAATCATAATTTCTAGGGTGCACAATCTTTGTGTCCACAACAGTACCTGCAAAGCTCATAAATAATAATAGTGCACCTGAGAAAAGGCTTAATTAAGAAAATGAAGTGTAAATGTATAAAAAAATGCAGACCAGGATGAACATTCTCAGGGACCCCGCCAGCTTGAAAGAGCTTAGTATGATGATTCTTCTGGGCAACAATCACTGTGAATTTGGGTATATTTTCTTCACGGAGATGCTGATAAGCCTGCAAAAACAAATAGTTCTGAATCTCCCAAAAAATGTAAACTCTTGTGATAATTAAATAATAAATATATGGAAATACTGAAGCGTTGACTGGTAGTTACGATTTTCTTTACACATGCATGAACAGAGAGACAATACAAAAAATTGACATGCAAGATTCAAGCACAATCAAAAGAACAAGGTGTTCGGACTTATACTTGCAAAAGGTCATTTACATGAGAAGAATCAAAAAAGTTTTATTTTATTAAATAATTAAAGGAATAAAATTAGCTTTGACATGGACAACTATTAAAAAAAACTAATGAAAATATTGATGACAAACAAAAAACTTAGATAGTACTTGGCAAAACTGTGATTCGCTGACCCCATCCTGGGCAAGAAGACATGCATAAGTTACACCAAAGTGATTGTGCATTAATGGGGCAGTCAACAGAATCAAGTAAATATGTGATACGATTGAAGACAACATACCATATATATCAGAATTCTTCTTCTCGGGTAACACGCACATAATAAACTGAGGCGGCCCAGGTAGCTTCACCTTGATTTGTTCGAACATTTTCTCTACTTTTAGTAGAGGGCTAGCTCTCTTGAACTGGTGCTCTTCCTCAATAAGTGTAAATGGTTGTTCAATAATCTAAAGACAAGAACAGAAAAGGTTAGAAATTAATGAGCCAATGTTACAAATAATAATCTATTAGATGGACAGAAGCAAAACAAACATACGATTCCTTTGTTCCTTCCGCAATTAATTAACTCTCATGATAGATGACTTGTATCACGAGCAGAGAAGTTCACTATTGCCCAACGTTCTATCTTGACAGGATTCAAAAGTCTCTGCAAGAGATGGTTAAAACAATTACAAATGATGTAAGATTTAAAAGAAAATTAGGATACTGAATAAATAATATAACTCGGGATCAAGATACCCAACCTGGAATATACAGTGGAAAGAGCAAACGTGAAAAGAGGCAATACTAAGAAAAAAAGCGGATAGACATCTACACTATAATAGGATTCAAATCTATACTCCAATAAAAGTTTCACATATGGACTGCTACATAATTAAAAATAATTTGTAAAATTTTATTTTTTCAAGATGTATTGCAGCGTTGCATTTTTATGAGAGTACATTCCCTCACCCAACTTCAGACAAAACCAATGAATAAAGAGTTAACACCAAGTTTGATGCATTATGAAATAGATTGTCTATCTTTTCAGTATCTTGTTATTAAAATTCTATCTCCCATTGTGAGGAATACAATCTTCATTACTACCGTCCTACAGCTGCAATTTGCATGAAATACGAATGTAAGAGCATAAACAAAACTAATTATGCTTAGCAAGAACATGAAAACTACAGGAGGGAAAAAATATACCTTGGGTACCTCAAGGACACGACCATCAAATTTAGTAAGCTGTTTCTCAATACATATACCACAAGCAGCTAAGAGAGGGTCTTCATCATAACGATAATTGAACATAGACTGAAATTGTATTTTCAGTAACCATATAAATACAAAAAAAACAGGCGAAAAAATTAGAAATATATAGCTACAACAAAAAATAACTGAAGATAAAAATTATTTAAATGTCATAGAAAATTTTACACCAGTGAGAACTTTTTTCCATCAGTTCTCGTGCCAAAAAAAAAAGAGTCCAATATGAAAATCAATAATTGACAATTGTATACATGAAAATATGTTTTCCTTTGTATGGCTTTAATCTGAATTTGGTTTGGTAACTTAGTTTCTTGCACCCATTGGTTGCTTAGTTGAATACGAATGTAAAACCTTGAATTAGTATCAGATAGCATACATGTTCAAAGCCAAATAAGTTGAAAAATTGGGGGGGGGGGGGGGGGCGGGGGGCTAAATAGTATTGCATTGCAGGACAGATTAACGGACATAAACCTCATTGTAGCTAATAAATGGGAAACATTCGATTTTATTCAATGTAAACAAAAATGGAAAAAGTGAAGCAGCGATTAATAGTGATACCTTTTGAATATGATATGAATATTATCACGTTTCTGTCGTCGTGCTACTTCGCAGGTGCATTTTCGCGGCTGCTACATAGCAAATAGGTTGCTGACAAGTAGCAAAAGAAATGAGTTTATACACAAATTCTATAAAATTCAAAGAGAAACCATTATGCTGAAATTTCAATTAATTTATACATTTCACCAAACAGGTTACGTGACTTGATATTTGACACACCCAATTATCTAAATTGATATGCTGGTTTTCTCAAATTAACGTGCTGTTTGATCGGGTTATTGGTGTTGAAAGACAGTATGTACTGAGAAGGTGTAGAGGCTTGCTTGCATGAAACAAACAAAATTTTTAAAATATTTTTTCAAAATGAGGTGGCAGAATAGAAAGTTTTAATTCGTGTATTAATTTGAATGTACAAGGGGTCATCTCATTTATTGTTTTGATAACCAATTAAAATTATATAAATATTTTTTGGGAATGTTTTTGGGAAATAATTTTGGGACTCTAGCATTTTTCTGCTTGTATACATGTTCAGACTTAACAAACATAGTTATCTGACCTGGCATATTCAAAGTCTGCTATTGACTTTCACTTGTTCTCTGTTCCTTTTAATAAAAGTTAAGAGATTGACCAATTACACAAGTAGGAAACTACTAATCAAAAGATGAAGTAGTTACCATGCTGTACCAGTGCACTTGACACTTGAATGAATCACTTGGAAACCAAACAAGCTTACCTGCGGCCTTGCTTCAAAGTTGCAAGTTCCGATGGATGCAGTTAGGGATGTAAATGAGCATGAACAATTTGGTATTCGGTTCGAAAAAAGTTCGGTTCGTGTTCAGTCCGGTTTGTAAACGAGTCGAACATGAACACAATTTTTCAATTGGATTCATAAATTAGCCTTAACTTGAGCACAACATAGTTTGGCTCGTGAGTTTGCGAACAAGTTCAATTATAATGTTCGTAAACATGATTCGAACATCGTCCGTGAACAAATTCAGAATAGTTCGCAAACACATATTTATAAACATTTACGATAAATTAGTAAATAATTTGTTTACAAGTTAATTCACTAATTTTTGTACCCATTTATTATTTGATTTTGTTTAACGTATACATTTTATGTTAATATTAATTTAATCATAATATGTGCTATATCATGTGTTCGGTTAAGTGTTGGAATGAATTTGTTAATAATATTTTTTTAATGAATAAAAAAATTATAAGCAGTTAATATAACTGGATCATGGTTGGACCAACTGGGATGTCTGGTTAAGTGTGATGTTCTTGTATTCAACAGTCTTGACATTTAAAGCATGCGAAGAATGGTGGGTTTAAAATACCATGATAACTTAAAATATTAAACTCGCATTTTACTAATTTAAGAAGAAAAACATTATTAAGTTGTGGATAGATGCTAAGCTAAATGCAGAATTTAACAACTATTTTATTTTTCTGAAACTAAGTACGAAATAGAGCAGTAGCATCTCCTGAGTAGGTGCAAAAGAAGCAACCCTTTTATTAGTCCTATAGCAACAGATTATAAACTTAAAATATCAAAATATTTAATGGAAGACAAAGACATGCCTGTGTTTTTCCAATTCATGCAGGACAAACAATGTCGGACATTTAATAAATTTAGAAGCAACTCAGGTCAATAACTTACGTAACATCACAGCAATATTACTTTTGAGAACAATGGCTCCATTACAGACAACTCAGATCACTGACACAATATCTCAAGATAGATAATCAAAACAAAAAAAAAAGATAAATCAATACATTAGCAGAAAGCCAGAAACATTTAAAAGCCCCATTTATTGGAAGCATGATATATAATTTTATTTATTATATACATGTGGTTTACGGTCTTGATGAACATCAGTATTTTCTTTTTACAAAGTATGTAGTGTTCTCTGTCAAATGGAGGAATCTTGATACTGTTCAATTTTTGGGAACTCATTTTGATCTTTGTATTGTTTGTATGTTAACAGCCTGTGCTCTGATACCACTTGTTAGGAATGAGTAGCTAAAACTTATACAGAGGGGGGTGGATGTATAATTGATTTTTCTTCTTTTGCTTTGGTAATGAACTAAGAATGAACTGGTATGTTTATAGCTTTGTTAACTGTGTAGTGTTTATCAAGAATTGCGGAAATGAAATAGACACACTAATTTAACTTTCAAGCTAATAATGTATTAGATTGAATTGCTACAAATCTGAGATTCTTGGTGTGAATCTCAGCTTCTTGTTCTTAAATGATACAAGGAGTGAATATAATAGAAATATTCAACTTACTAATTTATAAAGCAGTGCACTATGTTATATAGACAACATGTCTCAATATCACATGTTTTTACAAACTAGTTACTAAAACTAGAAACAAAAAAACTAGACTGTACTTTGTACACAATCAATTTCTAGCTAAGTCTTTCATATGACAATCCATAACATCTGCATTTTTCCTTCTGTCTTTGATTTGTTCTTTTTTCAAGCTTCATTGTAGACTTGTCTCTATCGTCACAGGTTTGACTAATCCTAATCATGACAGAATTTCAAATTACTTGTCCTATTCTTCTGCAAATCTCCTTGAAAATAGCTTATATGAAATAGTCGAATACTCAGTTGATTTTGCTTCGAGAAGTCATGATTTAGACTTCTCGATCGAATACTTTTGAGACTTCTCGATCAACCTTTTGACTTATTACTTCTCGAATGCCTAGACTTCTCAATTGGATATATCTTTGATGACTTCTCAATTAGGCTAGACTTCTCGAATGGTCTACCACCACAGACTTCTCGATTGGCCTTATTTCTTAGACTTCTCGATTGCTTCATTTGCTAATGTTAGGGATTGTGGTATTATCAATGTAATCAACTAATATTTACTTAGATAAATTAATTATTAACTAAGTAAAACATACTGTCATATATAGTTTGACAGTATGTTTACAATGTCACTTGTAATAAAATGCACAATTAGTCAAATAGGTGATAGTAAGTATCAATAGTTATTGTCCTATATAAATGTAATAAATGATCCATGAAGTAGAAGTTCACAAAGTGTTCATGTACAACATAGATCAATTCTTTGATAGTAACATTCTACAAACTGGAGCCTACGACAACACATTCAAGTGATAACAACTTTTGGAACATACGACAGCAACTATTCCTTGACAGTAAACTTGGCGGAGAATGAAGACTCTATGACAGCAAGTTTTATAGACAGCAGTTATTCCTTGACAGTAAACTTGGCGGAGAATGAAGACTCTATGACAACAAGTTTTACTGACAGCAACTATCCCTTGACAGTAAATTTGGCGGAGATTGAAGAATCAAAGACAAGTTTTCTGACAATAGCTTTGGCGGGGAGAGTTGACAACATGTTTGGCGGGATAGTCGACAACATGTTTGGTAGAATAGTTGACAGTACCTTTGGACGACAACATGTTTTAGAAGACTGGTGAGCCTGACAGTAAATTATGCGGTATCAAAGATGCTGTCACCAAAGAGAAGCTAAAGGTTGACAACAACTTTTAGTGAAGCTGACAGTCTGTTTCAAGTAGCAGACTAGATAAATTTGATTCACAGATTGATCATGACATCTCTACCTAGTCTGTCAAGTCTACTACTGCAACTTGAGAAAAAGCAAGCATAAAGATTAAGCGTGCTCATGGAGTCAAGAATGTCAAATCTTCTTAGAGTACCTTTATTTATAAATGGAATGAAGACAAGACTTGAGAAGAAAAGTGAGGTTTCTATTTCAAGTATTGTCCAGGAAACAAGGGAAAGTACACTTGTAAATGAGATATGTGTTTTAGTTTAAATACACACATCTCACAAACACTTTCCCTTATGCAACTGAGCTTAACTTTTCTCAAGCATAGAAACATTAGCGGTCTCTTGTTATTGTGTCTATTGAAGCTGGAAAAATCTTTCCATTCAGTTGTAGCAAAAACAAAAATTAATAAAATTAATTTTTGAAGTAAATCACCTTGTTTTTTTCATTTGTTTACTATTGTATGCTCTCTTAATTTGACACTATCATTTCTTGTTTATTGTTAAGCAAGATCAGCGATAAACTGTCAAGTTGCATTCAACTCCCCTTCTGCAACACTCTTTTCATTTAACAGCTAACTTTTCGATTTGTTTTACTGGACTTCTCGAATGAATACTTTTTGACACTTCTCGAATGACTTCAATTTCTTGACTTCTCGATTAGACACTTCTCGATCGAATACTAAGCCATTGAGAGTTTTGAGACTTCTCTACCAGTTGCACATCTGACTTCTCTATCAAGATGACTTCTCGATTGGTTCATTTGACTTGGAAGAATTCTCATACTGCATTCTTTATTCTAGTGAAGTCTTCATTGTCTTGATGCATGATCCTTATTTAATCTTCTATCGGACTTTATTCTTGACTTATAATTACATCTTGGAATTGCAATAAAAACATAATTTTATCATAGCAGCAGGTTAGACATACATAACCTGAGAAGATCCAAAAATGAGTGCACAGAAAGTAAATAGTATAAAAATACTCACCTTTGACAAAGAACACTACAACCTCTGGAAAAGAAAGATGATGTTGTTCATAAAAACAGCCAACCCACTCTACCCTGGAATCCTGGAGAATGGTCCCTTCATCCCTCAAACTTATGTACTTGAAACCACAGTAGATGGTGAAACTATACCAGCCTACTGGGTTCCTAAAAAGGTTTAAGAGTACACTGACACTGAAAAGGAAAAAGTATCTCTAGATGATTGCTTATAATTTATTATCATTGAGGCACTTGACAATGTCATGTATAACAACATTGTCAATTACACCAGTGCAAAGCAAATATGGAAAACCATTGAGATATTCTATGAAGAGACAGAGGAAGTAAAAGAGAATCAAAGACAGATTCTGGTGTCTCAGTATGAAGCCTTTATGGCTAAACCAAGTGAAGGGTTGACTGAGATGTTTGAGAGGTTTAATAGGCTGATAAATGACCTGCAGCTGCATGGAAAGTTTTATGACAAAAAGGAAGTAAACATGAAATTCATGTTGACACTTCCTGACCACATGGAGCATAAGGTTTCTGCCATAAGAGAAGGAATGGATTTATCAAAAGTTTTTCTTGAAACTTTGTATGGCATCCTTAAAACCTATGAGTTAGAGTAGCTGTAAAAAAGAGCTATCCAAGCTGGTCAAAGAGAAAAGATGACCAACACATCAAATGCTCTAGTAGCTCAGGATCCACAGCTGATGCAACTCAAAGAATCACAACATCAATAGCAAATCAAGGTTGAAGAAATTACAGATGAAGATGAAGTTGTGACTGTGAAACTCAAGGATGGTGAAGATGAGTTCTATACTTTTGAAGAACTGGACAACATGGAAAATAAAATAATGGCCTACATGGCAAGAAAGTTCTCTAACTTGAGATTCAAAAAGAACAAAGCCTTCAAACCAAGAGGACAAGGCTCCAGGTTCAATAAGCCAAATATCTCAAAACCTGAAGGAAGTGGCAAAGGTGGATAAAAGACATGTATGGTGGATAGATCCAAAATCAGGTGTTACAATTGCAGTGAAATGGGGCATTTTGCAACATAGTGCAAAAAGCTAAAACAAGTGAGAAGAAATGACAATGACTCTGAGGAACTCAAAGCAAAGTATGAAGCCTTGCTGAAAAAGCAACAGGGAAGAGCCTTTGTGGCTGAAGGAAAATGCTGGGAAGACTATGATGTAGAGGAAGAAGAAGAATATGCAAATATTGCTCTCATGGCAAGCTCTTGAGAAGGTTCATCCACTTCATCAAGTCAGGTACCCTTTCTTACTATTATTGATATGACTACATCTCAGTATAAGAAAACTGTTGAAAGTCTAAGTTCAGAGATTTTTAATATTCATACAAGCATGTTAGCTGTAAATGAGGAGATAGTTAGATTATCTAGTGCTAATGAGTTATGAAAAATTAAGAATCATGAACTTGAACTAAAACAGAATGCTTTTGAGTCTCTACAACAAGAAAATGAAATTCTTAAGAACAAGATTGTTTGTGCTTTTCAGATTGAGAAATTTCTTAGGAAACAGATCTCTGAGAATGAATTAAAAATCAAGGCCTACAAGAATTCCTCTTCCTTGTTAAAATCTTACCATGATAATAACACTGAAAATCAAAATGTAGGTATAGGTTTTAACTATGAGAAAAAATGGAAAGAAACATGCTGTAGAAGAAGAAGTCAAACATACTGTCAAACCTTCCATTTTAAAGAAAGTTAAGAATCCTTTGTTCAAAAAGGCTGAATTTGAATTTGATGAAGAAACATTAGTGATCAAGCAAGAGATAGATGATGAGGACAATGATGCTGTCAGTAAATCCCTTAAGGAAAAAGAAACTGTCAAAATCCCCAAGACAGTTAGTTTTGACTTTGACAGTAACTTAGGTTGAAAAGATGCTGTCAACACTGGCAAGACAGTGAGTTCAGAAACTGCTGTCAAGACTGTAAGATCCAAACTTACTGTTAAGACAACTCTATCTAAACCTACTGTCAACACCAGCATGACAGTAACTTCTAAACATACTGTCATGAAGACCAAGAAAAACATAAATGGAAAATTAAGAGTTAACAAGAAGAACAATTATGATTATATTCATAATGCTCCTAGAAAGTTGTGCAATAATTGTGGGTCTTCTAGTCATCTAACTAATGTTTGTAATAAGGTCAAATCAAATGTTGAGAATGCTACTTCTAGTAATGGAAATTTACACAGCATGCCTTTAAAGAATAGACAAGTAACTCACTGTGGTGACTTTGATTGTATTTCTTGCAAAATCAACTTGATGAGTATTTGCTTTAACATGCCTTTTCTAATAATCAAGAATGTCTGAATAAGAATGCTAAAACTGAAAAGGTAAAGACTCCAAGTCCACCTAAAGTTAGGATGAACAAGCAACCCAAGAGAAAAGCTACCAAACCAGTAATCAAATCAGAATGGGTAGCTACAAGAGTCTTGCTAAAAGCAAGAGAAGAAAATTCAATTAATCCAACTTCAAACTGTGATCAAGCTAAACCATATAGACCCAATGTGAATTGGGTACCAAAAGTAACTTGAGATATTTTGCTTTGCAGGGTAACATGAAAAATAAAAGAATCATGTGGATCATTGACAGTGGATGCTCAGGATACATGACAGGTGATAAAGCCCTGATATCACAGTTCAAAGAAATGGCTGGCCCTTATGTAATCTTTGGTGACAACATCATTGGTTTCACAATGTGATATGGCATACTAGAGGTTGGAAATCTGAAGATTGAGAAAATTGCTTTAGTGAATGGCTTGAAGCACAATTTATTGAGTGTCACTCAATTTTGTGAAAGAGGCTTCAAGGTTGGTTTTGATCAAGATAGATGCTCCATTGTCAACAAGAAGACATGAGAAGAAGCTCTTCAAGGAGTAAGGAAAGGAAGCCTCTACATAGCTGACTTGGATTCTGTAAGGAAATATAAAGTCTACTGTTTCTACAGTAAGGCTTCTCCATCTGAAAGTTGGCTGTGGCATAAGAAGCTCTCTCATTTGAATTTCAAAGCAATGAATTATCTGATGAAGAGAGAGTTGGTGAAAGGGCTGCCTCAACTTGAATTCTGTCAAGAAGGATTGTGTTAGGATTGCTAGAAAGGGAAGCTAAGGAGAGCTGCTCACAAAAGCACTCCTAGTGGTTCAATCAATGAGGCATTTCAACTAATTCATATGGACTTATTTGGTCCTGTGAATGTGCAACCACTGGCTAGAAAAAGATATGATTTAGTAATGGTTGATGATTTTTCAAGATATACATGGGTGAGGTTTCTAGCATCTAAAGATGAAGCTGCACAAGAAATAATTGCTTGGTTAGGGTTTTTGAAAAGAATCTAAGGTTTAAAGTGCAGATTTTAAGAAGTGACAATGGTACTGAGTTCAAAAATAGTATCATGAATGATTTCTGCAAAGACAATGGAATCACACAACAATTCTCTACACCAAGAACTCCTCAGCAAAATGGTGTTGTGGAAAGGAAAAACAGAAATCTCATTGAGGCTGCAATAACAATGTTTAGTGAAGTAAAATTTCCTACCTATTTATGGGGTGAAGCAAACAATACAGCCTGTTACACTTAAAACATGACTGTAGTCAACAAAGCCTATGGAAAAACACCCTATGAATTGCTCACAGGAAGGACACCAACTGTCAACTATTTTCATGTCTTTGGAAGCAAGTGCTACTTCTTGAAAGATTCAACTGAGATCAAAGGAAAATTTGATACCAAGGCACTTGAAGGAATATTCATGGGGTATAGTATTGACATGACTGCATATAGGGTCTATATCATTGATCACAAGACTGTGGAGGAGATTGTAAATGTCACCTTTGATGAAATAAAGTTCCCTGAAATTTAAGGAAGTCAAGAAACATAATCCTTAGCCTTTGAAAATCAAGGATATCTAGAAGAGATTGAAGAGGATTCACCAAGAATCGATCACACAATTTCTGGTCCAACAATGGTTCCTAACCAATCTGGAGAAAATGAAGGAACTGCCCAAACAACTGATTTTTCTGGGAATGTTCCAATGAATAGTGGACTTGAAGAAATTGATGTAGTCAACAAAGCAAGAGCAAAAGATGTTGTCAATCAACAAAATGTTGAAGACTCTAGTGATTTTTAAAGAGGAACTAAATGGAACAAATATCACACTAATGATTTAATCATTGATGATCTAGGAACTGTAGTCAAAACAAGAAGAAATGTGGCCAATGAATGCATGTACTCTTGTTTCCTCTCTCAAACAGAACCTAAAACTATTTGATACCATAATAGGTATCAAATGGGTTTATAGAAACAAGATGGATGATTGTGGTACTGTCACAAGAAACAAAGCAAGACTGGTGGCAAAAGGTTATTGTCAATAAGAAGGGATTGATTATGAAGAAACATTTGCTCTTGTTGCCAGACTAGAGGTAATTAGAATATTTTTGGCTTTTGCTACATACAAAAACTTCAAGGTCTTTCAAATGGATGCCAAGAGTGCTTTCCTTAATGGAGAGTTAGAAGAAGAAGTGTATGTTGAACAGCCTCCAGGCTTTGAAGATTCAAAAATGGGAAACTTTGTGTATAGACTGCTTAAAGCATTGTATGGTCTAAAACAAGCACCAAGGGCTTGGTATGATACTCTTTCCAACTTTCTTCTTGATAACAACTTTACAAGAGGGATTGTGGATAAAACTCTTTTCTATAAAAAGCATGAAAATGATATCATTCTAGTTCAAGTATATGTTGATGACATTATATTTGGGTCAATAAATGAAGACTTATGCAAGAAATTCTCTGAGTTGATGCAGAACAAGTATGAAATGAGCATGATGGGTAAATTAGTATTCTTTCTTGGACTTCAAGTCTATCAAAAAGAAGATGGAATATTTATTTGTCAAACTAAGTATGTTAAAGATCTTTTGAAAAGATTTGATATGGAAGACTCATCTCCTGCAAAGACTCCAATCTCAACAGCAACTCAACTTGACAAGGATCCAAAAGGAAAGAAGGTGGACAACAAAATGTACAGAGGAATGATTGGCTCTCTTCTCTATCTAACAGCTAGCAGGCCTGACATCATGTTTGCTACATGTTTGTGTGCAAGGTTTCAGTCTGATCCCAAAGAGTCACATTTAATGGCAGTAAAAAGAATTCTTAGATATGTGAAAGGCACTCAAAATCACTACGCCATAAGTGCTCATATGCAATGCTCTCTGATGTTACCTTATGTGCCAAATGGTGTTGCCTTAGGCCTGAAATCGAAAAAGGCAACACTTTTTTACTGTTGCATCTGCGGCCATTGCCTTTGACCCCTAATGCAACGCTTTTGTTGTGTAATGCAACACCGCTGAAAGTATTGTATATTGGTCATAATGCAACACCACCATGGTATAAATGCAACAAAATTTAGTGTTGCTTTAAATGTGAAGCTGAAACAAATGTGGGCCAGGTCAGCAGTGGGGTCCACTAGTGCCACGTCAGCAGTGGGGCCCACATGCCACGTCAGCAATGGGGCCCATTTTGCCACGTCAGTAGTGGACCCCACCAGTGCCACGTCAGCAGTGGAGCCCAACAGTGCCACATCAGCAGTGGGGCCCACCAATGCCACGTCAGCAGTGGGGCCCAACTGACCTTATGCAACACTTTTATGCCATAATGCAACACTAAATTGAAAGCCTTTAGCAACACTAAATTTGTAAAATGCAACATCAATATTGACATTGGCAACAGTGTACTATAATATATTGCAATACCAAATATTCATTATGCAACACTTATAAAAGCAAAAGGCAACACTTTTAATAAATTTTTTGAAATAGTCTTTTTGTACATACATCAATCCCATGAACAACAAAGGCAGATAATAAAACCAAAAGATTAATAGATCTAGCTATGTTCCTCAACAAATCTATCGATGATAAAATAAACTACCAAAAGCATAGAAATATGGCTAGTTTAAAATGTACCAAAACGAACTTCACATAATACTAGAAATAATCACATAATACGAACTCCATATCATTATCGTAACCCTGGTCTCTGGCTCTTCCCTTGTCCCTCTCATGACCTATGCTCATGCCACGTCAGCATGGGCCCCACTACCACGTCAGCAGTGGTGGGGCCCCCACTGCCACGTCAGCATGGGCCCACTGCCACGTCAGCAGTGGTGGCCCACTGGTGGGGCCCCGCCAGCCACGTCAGCATGGTTCCCACTGCCACGTCAGCCGTGGTGGGCCCCCCACTGCCACGTCAGCACTATCTCACTGCCACGTCACTAATTATTAAAAAAAAAATTAGCTAATGCAACACCATTCGTTAGTGTTGCATTCACTGCAACACCGTGAGTAATATGCAACACGAAGTTTTATCTAATGCAATACTATTTTAGCAGTGTTGCAAAAGACCCAAAAATTCAGAGCTACCGCAACGTTTTCAGTGCAACGCTTTCTAAAAAGCATTGCCTATGAGCACTTATGGCGTAGTGAATCTTGGCCTTTGGTATCTTAAAGAATCTAGTTTTGACTTGGTTGGATATTCAGACTCAGACTATGCAGGATGCAGAATAGACAGAAAAAGTACAACAGGAAGCTGTCAGTTTTTGGGAGAAAGATTGGTTTCATGGTTTAGCAAGAAGCAGCATTCAGTGTCAAATTCAACTGCAGAGGCTGAATACATTGCAGCTGGTAGTTGCTATGCTCAGTTAATTTGGATGAGGAACCAGCTGTTGGACTATGGGTTGACTCTACAAGGAATTCCTATCTTCTGTGACAACACTAGTGCCATAGCAATTTCTGAGAATCCTGTTCAACATTCCAAAACTAAGCACATTGACATCAGACATCATTTCATTATAGAGCATGTGGAGAAAGGCACAATCAAGCTAATCTATGTGCCCACAGAAAAGCAACTTGCAGATATTTTCATCAAACCATTGGATGAAAAGACTTTCAACAGGCTAGTGAGTGAATTGGGTATGTTAAATTTAACCTGTTAATGTAATTCTACTTCGTTGATAAAAAATTTAGTTAACTAAATTTCACTATGAATTAATGGCCTATAGAGGTGTTTTGATTTCTATCACAGTGGAAAGACATGATGATATTTAATTGAGAGGTTAACTAATTTATTTTCAAGTAACTTAATTATTAAGTGACAAATAAAAGATGTTGTCAAGTTACTTGACAGTATGTTTTATTCATACTGTCGCATAATGATAAGTTACTGTCAAAATCTGTGAAAACTTACTGTCACTTGGTTAAGAAGTCTTGACAGTAAAGTTCGCGGGATTAAAACTTACTGTCGAACTCTGTGGAACTTACTGTCAAATGGCTGAGAAGTCTTGACAGTATGTTTCGCAGGATTGAAACTTACTGTCAAATCCTGTAAAACCTACTGTCAAAGGATTAAGAAATAGTGACAACATAGTATGTGGGATTGAAACTTACTATTAAATTCTGAAACTTACTGTTAAATTCTGAAACTTATTGTCAGTGTCTTTTGACAGCATTGTTTTCTAAAATCCTCGCATAACATACTATCAACAATCAACATTAGGTTTATTTACTTATTTTTTTATTCTTTAACCGCTAATGTTACTGTTAAAAATATTTGAAATTTCTAGCGCAGGAGTTACTATCGAGGAATGGAACTTGAAGACAACTGTCACTTAAAATCATTTAAAATTCTTTCTTGACAATATCTTTTTTCACATCATATATAAACACAACTAAAATTTCTCTCACTCTTTACTTTACTTGATTTTTTCTCATAACTTCTTTACTCTCCTACACCCTAAAAACTCTTCATTTTCTCTGCAACTTCTTTCTCTAAACCGTTCTTCAAATTTTTAAACCTTTCTTTCTTTTTTAACCTTAACATCAATTAACCATATATAACCTTTTTTAAACCAACTTCACCACCATGGCTTCAGTGGGTGAAGCCGGTGAAGCCTTCAAACCCCTTTTTGGCTTCATGAACAACTTGTACCTTACCTATGCCCTAACTGCAAGTCCTCACCTACAAATCCCAAGACTCTCTCAATTCTGGACCTCTGTAGTATGTGAGGGGGAGAAAGATGCAAGCTCTATCTCCTTTCAAATCGATGTTACCTCTTACACAATTGATTCATCTCACATCAATGAAGCTCTTCATGTGGAAGAAGCCGAAGGCTCACTTTTTGAGGAGCCTGCTAGTGAAGGACAACTCGCCAAGTTCTTCAAGATGGTTGGGTATGCTGGACCCAAGCTAAGTGCAAACAATGATGAATGGTATCCCTCGGGAGGCATGGACAAAAAATACCTCAATAAAGAATGGAGCATGATGCTAGATGCTGTTTCCAGGTCCATGTCAAGCAAGACTAGTGGATGGAATGAAGTGCCAGCCTACATCAGGAGAATTGTGCATTCCATGGTGCACAACTATAGAATTGATGTTGGAAAGCTCCTGATGCCGCTGTTCAAGCTGGTACTGGGAAAGAAGGAAGCCAGGAAACCGGTAATTTACTATCCTAGATTTTTTATGCTTATAATTAATTCTATTGTAGGCATAATTAATTTAGATAGTGTTCAATGCATGGAGTCCCCAACTCTAAAGAAAAATACTCATTCTTTGTTAACTAGTAAACCTCTTAACACTGAATTAAGTTTATTTATAACAGATTTCATGATTTCTACAATAAATAGATTGAATTTAAAAATTGTTGGGGACTACCATGTACTTTCTTTGAGTGATGAAAATGGTGTTGACCTTTCCATTCCTAACCCACACTTTAAACCTTTTGAAGGAGTTCATCCTTCTAGAGTCACAAAGTCTATTAACCAAGGTTCTGGTTCCTCTCAAAAGGACCATGCTTCTAAAAGGATGAGAACCACTCAACCTAGGATAGAAGCCTTTCCACAGGTAGGTGGTGAAACTGCACTAGATGCAGCAAATAAGGGTGGTAGTAAGTCCACAGAACCCACAGAGGGCCCTGGTGAGCCTAGGAGAAAGAAGGCAAGGGTATCAACCTCTGTTAGCCAGGGTGTGTCCTCTCAAAAAGGCACATCTCTTAAAAGGGACAAAAACACACCTCTAGATGTCTCCTCTCAACAGGAGGTATCTATTGAACTTGGTCAGTCTCCCATGACATCTTGTAAAGAGTCTGCACCACATGTTGAACACACTCAACCTGAGCCCACACTTGAAGATACTCACACTGTAGGGCTAGAAAATGTAGAACACAACTCATTCAATTATGGTGCATCACACTTTGCCAACTTTGAAGATCAAACTATTGATGCACTATTCCAACAATTGGATGAAACTGATCATAGCAATCCACAAGAACCTTCTACTCAAAGGGTGGAAGAGATTGCTGTCACAGCCTCAATGGCTGTTAATGAAAAAGTTGTTGTCAATCCTCATGACAGTAACTTCCCAACAGAAGCTGCCACAGATGCTGTCAACATTCACAATCCAGACAGCAGCTCTCCAATGGCCACCACTTCTCAGTATATGGAAGATGATGACTATGCTCTAATTTCTACCCTACTAAAGGTAAAATCTACAACTCTTGTGTAAGATGTACCTGCTCAGTCTCTTGCACCTAGGATGAGTGAGGGTGTGAAAAGAAAAAGAGAGATAAAAGAAAAGAAAAGTGAGCATAAAAATGAGGGGCTGAGAAAATCCCAGGCAAAAGGAGAGGGTCATGAGCAAGGCCAGATTAAAAAAACAAAATGTGGGAGCCCAAAAATCTAAGGCAATAGGCCTTGAGAGTGAGTTGGTGTGGGGTGATGAGATCACTCATAAAAATAAGAGAGTGTGATAACCACCACAACCTCCAAATCCTCCAAACAAGCTGATGAAAGGTTGAAATTCCTTTCACATAAAGTCACAAAATTGTCAAAGAATCTGGATACTGTGGGCAGGAATCAAGTCAAGATGGTGAACAGGATGGACAGTTTGGAACAAACAATGAATGAAGGGTTCAATGCCATATTTGATAAGCTTCAGAAGTTCAATGCAAAATTTTCAAACCCTGCAGTTGCTACCTCAACTAAGGGGGAGAAAAGTAATAAGGATGAAGTGTTTGCAGAAAGGAGTAATAAGGAGACAACTCAAGCTGCATCTTAGGGGGAGACTCAACTAGCATTGTTGTCTAGTGTGGCTGCTGAGATTGCTACACAGCTTGGTGGTGATAAGGTAGAGAGACCAAAGGAGAAAGGTGTTGTGATTAAGGAGGGTGCAGTGAAGAAGGATTCAGTGGTTCATGTTGCAGGAAAAGGAAAATAGAAGCTCTTTCAAGATGGAAGTGATGATTTAATAATTGAAGAAAGAGAAGATTTTGATGATGAGCAGGCTGCAATTCTGATGGTAGATGAGAATGAGAACAGTAGAGT
The DNA here is from genome assembly GCA_028671895.1 of Oenanthe sinensis. Lineage (NCBI taxonomy): Eukaryota > Viridiplantae > Streptophyta > Magnoliopsida > Apiales > Apiaceae > Oenanthe > Oenanthe sinensis. Next base: position 40,293,188 of record CM053801.1, read on the forward strand.
TTTTGAGGATGTAAAGTTCAATAAGAGGATTAATGATCTAAGAGCCTCATCTAACAGAGATCCTAAGAAATTTTCTGATTCAATGAAACAGTCAACAGTGGGAGCAACTGTGATGGTGTCTAAGAGCAACAAATGAGTAATCTCTGTCAGAACTGAAAGAGGTTTCAATTGGTGTGTGAGCATGGCTTATCTGAGCAGGTAAGAGATTGCAGTTATTGAACCAATCAAACTCAAAATCAAAACATATAAGTCATGGCTCAATGAGAATATGAAGAGGACTTTGCAGAAGCTAATAGTGGAGAAGTTGCCAGAAGTAACTCAGGATTCATTAGGCATCAAATTCAGTAGCTCCACAGATGGAAAATATAGATCTATGAACCTAGAAACAGTGATCATGTGTAGGCCAAGTTCAGTTAAAGAAGCCTTTGAATACTTCAAGCAGATTCCAAGAAATGAAGAAATGGATGAAATGTTGAGGGTGTTGGAAGGAGAATTGAGGAGGCTTGGAGAATTGAGGAGGGAAGAAGACCCAGGAGAGAAGAGATAGAGATGACAGTGAAAAGCCTGATGAAGGTGCAGGTAATTCCAGCCAACACAATATTGGTGAAGGGTCATCTAGAGCTGGAAATAAGGTGGAGGAAAATAAGGAGAAAGATGAGAAAGAGTATAGAGATGGTGTTGAAGGGAAGTTTATGAAGACAGTAGTACTTGGTTTTGAAAATGATGAAAAAGATTCTGTCAGGAGTGATAAGGTGAAACATACTGTCACAGAACCTGCTGTCGAACCTGATTTGACAGTAACCTCTCAAAAGTTACTGTCAAAGAAGATATCTATTCCAAAGAAGTATGTGAAGGCAAGAGCAGAAAGGCCTAAACCACACTCTAGCAGGAGGCCTAGTAGGAAAGGATGGAAACTTATGTCCGAGGTGCTTCATGAGGATTGTCTGGATGTTAGAAGACCAACAATAAACAATATAGCAGAATCAAAGGCAGAATCTCTGGTCAATGTGAAGGTTGAATGGTCTGAAGTAAATTTTCTCCATAAGATAATTCTCTTTTATTCAAATGGAGCAGCAGAAGAATTGAGTTATGAGATGAAAGAGGTGAATTATTTTTTGGTCAGAAAAACGCTGCTCTTAACTCAAGGAACAGACACGAGGACAGAGGTGGTGAGAGGTATGTTGATAAAGAAGTTTATGGAATTGATGGATTCCTTCAAGCCTCACCCTTTGGATTTTACTGATGTTGAAGAGCATGAGACAATTGTCTACTCAGATGAGGTGATGTTTGAAGGTGACGATGGAATCAAGGAGTCTTGGAGCACAGAGTCTCTTCAGGACAAAAATCCGGATCTACTTGAAATGCTGGTGAAGCAGTTGAAGGGATATCCTTATACTGAGGAATGCAAGTATATGTCAAGTGTTATGAGAATTATTCAAGCCAAGAAGAAGAGGGAAATTGAGAAGAAGTTTGAGTATGAGAGGACACAGAAGTGTCTTCTCAGAAATCCTGACAGAGTTATCTTCTACAATATTGGTGGTTTTGCTAAAAAGATCACTTTTGAGGAGTTAAAAAATTTGGCTGTGAATGATCCTCACATCACTGAGATAATCAAGAAACAACTGCTCAACATCACAAATTATGAGATTTTTGATCTAAAGAATAGAGCACTGGAGATATGTGACTCTAAGAGGAAAGAGGAGAAGGAGAAAAGAAAGAAATTTGAAGAAGAAATTGAAGCTGCAAAGAAGAAGGTGGAGCAAATTTCTAAAAGGATTAAGGAGGCTGAGATTGACATGAAGCATTCAATGCTGAATGATCAATTCTCTAAAAAGCCCAACTATATTTTTCTAGTCTTTTTTGGGCCCCTGAGAATCATTGTTGATAGCATTGAAGTGGAGGTTGTCAATTTCAGGATGCTCAACAATGAAAACTTAAGGAAGATATTCAGAATGACTATAGGCTCATTTCTAAAGTTTGAAAGGGACTTAAGCAAAATTGTCTGGGAAATCATTGAATCAAAAGAAGAAAAGGATGAATCTATTGACAAACTCAGGGTGAAGCAGGTCTACTCTTCTACAAAGGAAATATTTGTCAAAGACATGTTTGGAATGAAATATCTATGCATATCCAAAGGATTAACTGAGAACTACTACACTTACAGGGAGTTGAGGAATCTTTCTCACAAAATGGTGAAACTAGTCTTAGATTGTGTCACTGATCATGCCAAGACAGAAGAAGAGAAGAAGGAACTAAAAGCTCTTGAGGGATTGTATGGAAGGATGACAGCAAACAAGAAGTGAAGATGAAGCTCAAGTCAAAGTTGAAGATTTGCTCAGTCTAGAGGAGCTAAACTTGAGATATGAGTGTACTTGTAATTTCATTTATATTATGTACAAACACTTCTATTTTTATTAGTTGAGATAACATCTAAAATTTTCTTTAAATTTGTCTTTATTCATCATAAAAACAAATTGGGGGAGATTGTTAGGAATTGTGGTATTATCAATGTAATCAACTAATATTTACTTAGATTAATTAATTATTAACTAAGTAAAACATACTGTCATATATAGTTTGACAGTATGTTTACAATGTCACTTGTAATAAAATGCACAATTAGTCAAGTAGATGACAGTAAGTATCAATAGTTACTGTCATGTATAAATGTAATAAATGATCCATGAAGTAGAAGTTCACAAAGTATTCGTGCACAGCATAAATCAATTCTTTGACAGTAACATTCTACAAACTGGAGCCTACGACAACACATTCAAGTGACAACAACTTTTGAAACAGATGACGGTAACTATTCCTGGACAGTAAACTTGGCGGAGAATGAAGACTCTATGACAACAAGTTTTACTAACAGCAACTATTCCTTGACAGTAAACTTGGCGGAGAATAAAGACTCTATGACATCAAGTTTTACTGACAGCAACTATACCTTGACAGTAAATTTGACGGAGATTGAAGAATCAAAGACAACAAGTTTTCTGACAGTAGCTTTGGCGTGGAGAGTTGACAGCATGTTTGGCGGGATGGTCGATAACATGTTTGGCGGAATAGTTGACAGTACCTTTGGATGACAGCATATTTTAGAAAACTGGTGAGCCTGACAATAAAGTATGTGGTATCAAAGATGCTGTCAACAAAGAGAAGCTAAAGGTTGACAACAACTTTTAGTGAAGCTGACAGTCTGTTTCAAGTAGCAGACTAGGTAAAATCGATTCACAGATTGATCTTGACATCTCTACATGTTTGGCGGGATGATCGACAGCATGTTTGGCGGAATAGTTGACAGTACCTTTGGACGATAACATGTTTTAGAAGACTGGTGAGCCTGACAGTAAAATATGTGGTATCAAAGATGTTGTCACCAAAGAGAAGCTAAAGGTTGACAGCAACTTTTAGTGAAACTGATAGTCTGTTTCAAGTAGCAGACTAGGTAAAGTAGATTCACAGATTGATCTTGACATCTCTACCTAATATGTAATTTTCAGTTGAAACTTAACCAAATTGATCTGCAAAACTCAAATAAAACACTTGAATTGGAACAGAGAGATTATATATTTTGAATCAAATTCGGGTTAATTTAACTATAAAAGAATAACTATAAAAAATAGAAATATTTTTTTTGAAACTATCAATAAATATACTTAATATTTATATTTATTTTAGTTTTATATAATTTTGGTAACACTATTCTCATTTTTATATAATTTTTTTCGAATGCTGGGTACTAGTGTACTATGGTGGTTGCTTGGACAAGCACGAGCTAGAGAGCTCATGTTAACCACATATCATACCAACCACATCATGTCTAACAATCCATTAGATGTACCAACCCACTCCCCTTAACTCATTATTGTATGCAATACATATGTAGTATATACTATATAGTCACCCTTTCAATTTAATTGTACACTTGCCCTTGAAATCAATTCGGGAGAGTTATTAAAAGCCATGATTTCTGATACTCCTCTTTTGGTTATCTACACATCAGTTCTTGCATTTGTCTTGTATTGTTTACTTAACCTACGCACCCTCTTTCTTAACCGTCACCGCAGCCCATATCCACTACCACCGGGTCCTAAACCATGGCCTGTTATAGGAAATTTGCCCCATCTAGGCACCATACCTCACCACTCCTTAGCAGCCATGGCTCGGACATATGGACCACTTTTGCACCTACGGCTCGGGCTGGTTCATGTGGTGGTGGCCTCATCCGCGGATGTGGCTGCACAATTCTTGAAAACCCATGATTCGAAATTCTCCAACCGGCCCCCGAATTCGGGTGCCAAACACATTGCGTATAATTATCAAGATTTGGTTTTCGCACCGTATGGACCAAGGTGGCGCATGTTAAGGAAAATTTGTTCTCTACATCTTTTTTCCGTCAAGGCTCTTGATGATTTTCGCCATGTTCGCCAGGTTTGTTGTAAATAAATAACTTGTATGTATCTATACCCGCTTCCACGTGTACAAATATTTCCTCGGTTCTAAAAATAATTTCTCATCTTTAATTCTTAATATACGTGTCACAAAAATCTAATTATGATTTCTCTCTCTTTAATCTACGTGTTAAAAGTTAAAATGACTATTATTTTATCACGGAAGGAGTAATATTTTATACTCTATATACTGTCCGTGAATATGAGCAAAAGCACACATGAAACAAGTAGTGTATGATTCATAATTGTGTTTCACTTGCTAACTTGTGTGATCCGATCTGTTAACGTTTTTTTCAAATGAATTAATTGTGGTTCGGGGCGTAAATATATCGTCAACGGATGTAATTGATCTCACTGAAATTTTAAAAATTTCCCATTTTTTTTTTCCAAAATAATGTGACATGATTCATATGGTTAGATGTGTAGTTTTAATTGATATTATTGATTTGAATGTACATGAGTTCATCTCATTAATTATTTGCAAAATCAATTAGAATGAGACATGTGGTATTTGAGAAATTTTTTAAAAAATTTGCTTGGTTCTCTAATATTACTCTTAAAATTTTCAAAATTTTAAATATTAAAATTTTTTGACAATTTTTGACATTAAATTTTTTTGACCCGAATGGCTTGAATTTCTACGTCATTGTGTCAGACATTTAAGTAATTGTGAATATGATAAATGCTTGGTATCACTTCATAACAGAAATGGAATTATTCTAGGTGGCTAGAGAAAATATGCGTTACCTTTGCCCTCACTTACCATTCAAAGTCTTTTACAAGGCAACCCTTTTCAGTTTTCATATACAGTACTGCTATGAAAATCAATCCTTGTTAATTTCAACAAACAATAACTTACAAATCTTTTAGAATTAAATACTTGAGTTCGAGACTTGAAAACCTACTACTGACAAATTTGTGAAACAATATACATACGTGCAGCTTGTCTATTTGATACATCTAGAAACATCATCTACAATTATAAGTGCATCAAACTTTTCGATTTCCATCGGAGATTAGGAATAGATGAACTTTAATTCGGGATGATCTATATTTATTCATAAGGGCTAATTATTCGAGATTCTCAATTATTTTGTTTCCTGCTGCGAGATAATATTTAAAATGTAAACACCAAACGAATTGATCTTAGCACAAAAAACAAAAGATCTGGTAAATGGTTCATATGTATTCATGATTCTTTAATTTAACCAAATCAAAAAAGAATTACTTTGATCGTTTTTCTGTATGTTAGCAATGATTAATCAAAATTTTCCGATCTATAGTTTGCTCTTTGGCACGATTAACATACACATGTGTACGTATTGTGTGTGTTTAGGAGGAGGTTGGTGTACTGGTCCGTGGGCTTGCTGGAGCTGGGAAAAGACCAGTACATTTGGGACAATTATTGAATATATGTGCCACAAATGCACTAGGACGCGTGATGCTAGGCAAGAGAGTGTTCAACTACGACAGCAGCACAGGGACTCCTGATCCAAATGCTGATGAGTTTAAAGACATGGTGGTTGAGCTCATGACCCTCGCTGGAGTTTTTAACATTGGCGATTTTATCCCTGCCCTTGAGTGCCTTGACTTGCAAGGTGTTGCGAAAAAGATGAAAAAACTTCATTTACGTTTTGATTCGTTCTTGAACCAAATCTTGGAGGAGCATAAAATCTCTGACAACCAAGGCCGCGCTGATAAACCAAAAAACGTTGATTTGTTGAATGAATTGTTATCGCTGAAAGATGTTGATGGTGAAGATGGGAAGCTTAATGATACTGAGATTAAGGCTTTGCTTTTGGTAATTATTTTCTACCTTGTTTTTCCTCTTCAGGTTTTAATTATGACATATTTAACACTTACTAGTTAGTATATTAACATAACTCTCACAAAATTTGTTGCTATCTAACGAGGTTATAATTATAAATATGTTGTGAATTTTGCAGAACTTATTTACAGCTGGAACAGATACATCATCTAGCACAGTAGAGTGGGCGATAGCTGAGGTTCTTCGCAACCAGAGAGTCTTAGCCGAAGCTCAAAAGGAACTAGACTCTGTTATTGGTGAAGACCGGCTGGTGACAGAGTTGGACCTTCCTGAACTACCTTATCTAGCAGCAATTGTCAAAGAAGTGTTCCGACTTCACCCTTCAACTCCGCTCTCCCTCCCACGGATGGCATCCGAGAGCTGTGAAATTAACGGATACTTCATACCAAAAGGCTCCACACTTCTCGTAAATGTGTGGGCCATAGCACGTGATCCAAAAATGTGGGATGATCCATTAGTGTTCCGACCTGAACGATTTTTACCAGGAGGCGAAAAGCCTAATGTTGATGTTAGGGGGAATGATTTTGAAGTTATACCGTTCGGGGCTGGACGAAGAATTTGTGCAGGTATGAGCCTAGGCCTTCGCATGGTACAGCTACTAACTGCAACATTGGTTCATACATTTGATTGGACATTAGCAGATGGACAAGAAGCAGAGAAGATAAATATGGATGAAGCTTATGGTCTGACTTTGCAACGGGCGGTTCCTTTAATGGTGCATCCTAGGCCTAGGCTAGCCCAGCAAGTGTATAATGCTTAATGAAACTATCTAAAAAAATAAGTGTGGCAAAATCTGTTTGCAAATTAAATATTAGGGTACTTGTTTTGTTTTGGTAATTTATATTCTATGTCCCTTGATTTATCAACATGTCTCTTTTTATATCAATATCTAGGGATGAGCAAAACCGAACCGAAAACCGAAACCGAACCGAAAACCGCATGAAACCGCATAAAACCGAACTGAAAAAAATGAAACCGATTAAAAACCGAACCGAATAAAAACCGAACCGATATTTTGGTTTTGGTTCGGTTTTTAAATTTTTACGAACCGAATAGAAACCGAACCGAACCGCACTAATATTTATAATACATATTATTATATATATATATATATAATATCATTATATTTGAATTTAAATATTTTTAACTATAGTAGAACCTCGATAAATGAATACTATTAGGACCATAAATATATATTCATTTAACGAGATTATTTATTTATAGATAAATTAATATAATATTTATTTATCAATAAATGAATATTAATTCATTTAAATAATATTTTTAGACGTTTTTCTTAATTATATTATTTTATATATATTATGTTTAAATGTACCTAGAATTCACCGCAGTTATAACTTTTATGTACATTTTAGAGACATTTTTCGAAAATATATGACTTATTAATATGTTTAGAAATTATTATTGGATAAAATTTACTCATATATTATATAAATAAAAATATATTATTTGAAATAGAGTGATTATTTATTTATATTTATATAGAGCCTATAAAGACTACATTTTTATTTATTCGTTTATGCATTTAGTGAGTTTATTCATTAAACTCATTTGCCCAAATTGGGACCGAATGAATTTATTCAATTGTCGAAGTTATTCATTTATCGAGGTTCTACGGTAATTATACAATGTAAATACTAAACATATAATATTACAGCACATCAATACATAATATAATTGATAAGCTGCTAATCTAATTATTTTTTTCAAATTTCAATTTATGTAAGACGACGAGCATAATAAAATAGTAATAGTTTTAAAACCGAAACCGAACCAATTGAAAACCGAACCGCACTTTTTAAAACCGAACCGAACCGATTATTTTTTGTTCGGTTTTGGTTTCTATTTTTTAAAACCGCACATAAGTGGTTACGGTGCGGTTTGAGGCTCAAACCACACCAAACCGCACCATGCTCATGCCTATCAATATCAATATAACTAAATTCGTGCTAGTGAATGATTGTTGCTAAATTTCCTGTTTTCCCATATTTTAAGGATATTTTGCTAAATTCCCATGCTTAAACGGGTTAACGGGTGATCCAGTTTTGACCCAATTCCCTTATTCATGCTATTCTACACTATAATCCGGGATAACTAATATTCAAAATTGAACGTTAATTGATACTATAATTATATATAAATTTTATGGAAATTTTAGTTGTGATTGACAATATATATTATTATTCAAATTTTATTGGAATATATTGAAAAATTATATAATATAATAATCATTAAAAATATTTAAAGATTTATAATTATGGAGTCGTGAAATAATAAAATAAATACAAAATAACACACATGAAATCTAAATATTGAATAAATTAAATATAAAATAATGTAAAGTACAAATTATTATAATAAAACTACTATATAGTTTTTATTATATAAAATTTATTATTTTATTTTAAACTGAACAAATTTAGAAAATTCTTTCAAAATAAACTATCATAATTTTTTTATTAATATAGTAATAAAATTGATTGTTTTTTTTATTATAAGCAGGGCATTATATTAGAATAATATAATATCAAACCAACTGAAAGTAAACCTAGCATAACAAATCCAGCTAGACACTTGCACTAATCTTTTCTTTGAAAACTTGAACCCCTTCATCGACTGAGCCTAGATGCATCATATAGAAATACATACGGAAAAGCTTCATAATATAATAAAATTTGATTGTTAATAGCACTACATTATATAAAAATGTTATATATTTTAACAATCGTATAATATATCTTATAATAAAAATAAATACGGAATATATTGAAATATTAATATAGAGGCTATATTATATAAAAATTAAAATTAAATTTTAAACTTATGTTGATATGGTACTACAAACATTTTTAAAAATTAAAAACAAAACGACTCTATACTTAAATGAAATATATGTACTTGTATGAAGCATATTGAAATATTAGAATATAGTTCACATTATATAAAATTTTATGAAATATATTGGAATACTGGTATATATTTGATATTATATAAACAATTTATAATATTTTAAATTTTTCTTTAAATTCTTAAAAAATTAAGATAAATATTTATAAATTACCATTTTTATAATATACGAAAAAAGTAGTACATAAAATGATTTTTGACTAATATATAGATTTTTATTAAGAAACTAAATAATTAAAAGTTTGTAAATTTATCTTACTATATAAAATATATAAAAATATATTAGAATATTAGTATATACTTGACATTATATAGAATTAAAAATATAAATTGAAAATATTTAGAAAATTACTTTAAATAATTGATCATATTATTGTGTTAATGTGGTTATAGAAAATGATTGTTAAGCACACGATGTAGTTATTTTTGAAACTTATAAAAATAGTTGATTATATATTAATATAATTAAAAATCTAATATTTTTTATGTAAATATTTATAATATTTTATTTTTTTGAAAAATATTTAAAAACTAAGATAAATATTATAAATTGCCCTATTCGGTCCCAAATTATCATAGAAGAAGGGTCGAATATGATGTTGGTAGTTTTTAGCTTTTAATCGTAGATAACTATTTGTGTAATTTTGTTATTGTGATATGAATAATGGTAGTCAAACAATCACAAACAATTCGGGAAAATATTGGTATATTAATAAATCCCGGAGGTGCTACATTCTAATCAAATGATTAGCTACAATGTGTTTACAATCAATTCGTTTCAACAAATACGATCTGTGTTTATGGCTCTTGAAAGTTCTTCGTAGGTTGTTGAATGAATTGAATGCTTAGAACTCTCGACCCTCATTCTGAATTGAATGAGTTGTATTTATAGTGCAGGCTTTGTAAAGGAATGCTTGGATGTGTTTTGGCTTGGATGTGATTAAGCTTGGAGGTGATTTAGCTTGGATGTGATTTTCACTTGCAAGCTTTGGATGGGATTTATCTCACAAGCTTGGATGTGATTTAGCTCTTGCAACCTTGGATGTGATTTCTCTCACAAGCTTGGATGTGATTTATCTCTTGCAACCTTGGATGTGATTTCTCTCACAAGCTTGGATGTGATTTAGCTTGGATTCGATTTCTTCACTTCAAGCTTGGAGGTGATTTCTTCATTACAGGCTTGGATGTGATTTCTTCATTACAAGCTTGGATGCGATTTTCACTTGAAAGCTTGGATGTGATTTGTCTCACACACCTTGGATGCGATTTAGCACTTAGTCAAAATTCAATACTTGATTTAGCCTTTGACATTGACTTTGACTGGGCTTGACTTGACTTTGGAAATATCTTCTTATTTGATTCCTTGTTAGGAATCAATGTAGGCTTGATGATAACTTTAATCTTAGAATCATAGAATTTTATTTTATTGTAACTGATCAACTAATATGAAAATTATAAATATCAATTGATCAGGAAATGGAGCAACTTGCAGAAATCACACATCAACTGGTACTTCCAAATTCAAAGTGTTATTTAAATTTCTTGATTCTATATGGATGAAAATAATTAAGGGTTTTATTAACATCAAATAGATTTATGCCTGTACATGTCACAGACACAAATAGGGGGAGATTGTTAGAAATCTACATGTAATTTGATGATAACTTTAATCTTAGAATCATAGAAATTTTAATTAATGTAACTGATCAATTGATATGAAAATTATAAATATCAATTGATCAGGAAACCATTTATCAGTTGAAATGTTTGTGTGAATCAACTAATAATATGGGTTGTAGCATATGTGTACTTAGCCTATTTCAATTGATAAGGTGTAAGTCAATTGATATTATTCTCATCAATTTTTGTTATAGTCGACTGATATAGGTCATCAACTGATGTGTAACTTAGACTGTCAAATTTTAATTATTTGAAGACAGGAAAATTACACAAGTGAAGGATGATAAGTTGATATTGAAGTATCGATGGATAGAAGATCAATTGAAGAAGCCAAGTCAAGTATTGAAGACCATCAACTGATATGAAGACCCATCGATTGATATATCAATTGATAAAATCTATCAATCGATAAGTCATTATTTATCAATCGATGGATATCAAGATCAGTCAAAGAATAATATTAGTTGATGGATACAAGGAAGAATCAATTGATATATGTAACAGTAAATTATCAATTAATAGAGACTGCACAATAAGAAAAAATGTCAGGAATCTTCAGACTAAAGCATACCTATGGAAGACAGTCTACATTAACTGTGAAGACTCAGATTGGAGCTATCTTTCCTGGGATGAAGATATTTCTCAAAATAGAAATAAACAAAAAGGAAGGATAGTTTAGTAACATTCCTAGAATAGGTAATTTTATCTTATTATTCTCGAGATTGTAAACACTCTTGTGTTATATAAGCAAGAGTGACAGTATTGTTAGAAATATAGAAGTTAAAATATCATTCTGAATCAACTGTTCAGCCTTAGATCACTTTGTAAGAACAGTTGATTTTATTTTTAATTTTGTAAAACGCAACTAGTTTTAATAACCTATATTATTTGAGCAAATATATACACTAATGGAAAATCAATCCATCACTAATTTTTAAATATATTGTTCAATATTTATTTCAGTTGTTGTTCTTTTATATCCATTTCTTAAATTTCTCAAGAAAATACTAAAAACTTAAAGAGTTGTAGTATTTGTATTCAACCCCCCCCCCCCCCCTTCTACAAATATATTGACATTGTTCTAGGGAATAAAAATTGGTATCAGAGCAAGGCTTTCAGCATACATAAAGTTTAAGATCAAGAGCAAGTCAATATGGGCCAAAATGATTCAGGTGTAAAGATTCCAATGTTAGAAAATGATGAATACTTTGCATGGAAAGTAAAAATGCACATGTATCTACTCTCTCTTGACCCTTCCTATGTTAACTGCATAGAGAAAGGTCTTCATGTTCTCATGAAGCTAGTCACATGTGTAAATCCTGATGGAACTCCTGCATTTGACAAACATGTTCCAAAACTCATCATTGAGTTCACAAAAGAGGATGAAAAGGAAATGCTCATGGAAAAAAAGGTCATGAATATTTTATTCAATGGTCTAGATAAAGATATGTTTGACAATGTAATAAACTGCACTTCATCAAAGAACTAAACTCCATGTGAAGGGACTAAACAAGTCAGGAAAAATAAGATGCAACTCTTGATTCAGAAATATGAATCTTTTCATTTCAGGAGTGGTAAGTCCATCGATGATACCTATAGTAGGTTACAAAATCTTTTGAATGGACTAAAACTATATCATCAATTGAACATATTCCTAACAATCTCCCCCTATTTATGCTTTATAAATTTTAAGCAAAAATTAAGGTTTGATGATGTCAAAACTAAAGAATTAAATAATTAATCTAGAATAAAACAAAATAAATTATTTACAAGGAAAAATAATTAATTCTCAATTGATCTTTTCAAAGGCTGGATTGTTCTTCAGAAATGATTTAAGCATATTCTCCTCAACAATAGAAAAAGCTTCACCAACATACTTCTTCATTTCTTCATTCTCACATTTAATTTGACAATAAGCTGCTTTTAGATCATTTGCACTGCATTCTTGTTCTTTTAAATCTTTTAGCATCAGAACACTAACTTTCCCACTCATAGGTTGAAACCTAAAGTAATGATCCACACCTTCTTGAAATTTGATTTGCTTTTCTTCTAATGGCATGTCTTGATCATTCCCTTCAGCATCAACATATTTTAAAGAAAATTTACCCATTTGTCTATTTGTCTATCTGTGCAGAGTCAACTTTCTGTCAATTTCTTTAAACCATTTAGGTGACAACCTCTTTGCTTCTATTCACTTCATTATAAATCTGCAATATAAATCTAATATACTGTAATTATTCAGTCTGTTTGAAGAAAATAAAATTCGATTGACTAATCCATCTAATAACCCCTCCTTATAGAAAGTACACAAGCATTTCATTTTGCACTTTTTCTGTACCTCCCTGACCTCTTGACACCTTTCTTTCAAAAACATTATAGACAATTTGAGCAGATACCACTTTGTTTAAGTGTTTTTGTGTAATCTTCTCAAACTGCCTATCTGTCACAGATTGAGGATCTCTGGTTAGAGTGGTAGTTGTATCAATATCAGACTCTTCAAAACCTCCAAGTCCTATCTTCTTCTTGGCTCCCAACTGAAGATTTGATTGACTACATTGCCAGTAGGTAGGTTCTTGAATTTCATCATAGTCTAATCTCTTTCTTTGCTTATCAGAGTCTGGCTTAGACCCTGATTTCCCATGTCCAGTCCCTGACTGGTGTGTTTGAGGTTTATCTAATACAGTCACTCCAGACTGCTTTTGTTGCACACCACCAAGTCCCCTAGGACCATGATAATCCTTATCATCATCATCATTATCATCATCATCTTTTCTCCTTTTAACTCTCCTTGACTTGTCTTCACATTTGCAACTCTCATCCTTATTACTCATTCCATCCTTATTACTCTTTCTTGATGATTCACCATCACCAACCTCCATTTTCTCCCCCTTTTTGACATCATCACTCTTTGTAACATCCAGAAGAATGTTCTCAAGAACAGAAGTAATGTTGACTTGAGCAGTGATGACTTGATCCACCTTGGCAGTAAGAGAGATGACAGAATCTTGAAGAGTTGTTTGTTTTGCCTTGAATTCAGCCAAGGAGTCCTTCACAATAATATCCTTTGTTTGTTGAAGGGAGTACAAAGTCTTAAACTTTGTTTGGAGGAGAGCAGTAGTAGTATCCACATTTATCAGCTTAATTTGGATATGAGAAATATCCGTGACCATAGCAGCTAGTTAAACATGTACATAACTGAGGTCAACAACTACATCTTGCTCTTCTTCAACCAGAGAATCATCAGGCTTCTCTCCAGGATAATAACCATGCTCCTACAAGAAAGACTTCTTCTGAAAAACCTTTAATCTCTTAGCTCTATGTATATCCAGAATGCAAGCAAAAGTATATTCATTATCAATTCCCTTAGCCTGTGCTGTTTTCAAGGATTAAGGAAAGACTTGATCAAAGTAATTGAAAGATGGATTCACCTCCCCTTCATCTTCAGAAGTTGAACCATCAACAGTAGTAACATGCTCTACTTTTGTTGCAGGAGGTGTAGACTCTGATGGAGGTGTAGACTCTGATACTGCATAAGGGACTATAGACCCTGACTCCTCAATAGAGTGATCAGGCTCTGTAGACTCTGGAAGCCTTGCCTGAATTGGCATGATAATAATAGGTTGACCTGACTTCATAGATGTAGTACCAGATTGAGTATTTGATTCATCCACCAGAGTTTTCCTGACTCTATCTGCTCTTCTGGCTAGAGAATTAACCAAATGAAGTTGTGGCCTCTGTATAAAAGATTTCTGAGCTGCTCGAGCCTCATCCTTCTTGTCAATCTACAAGATTAAAGAAAATGAGTTTTCATCCATTCCCTGTTCCAACTCATTGGATCAACTCTTAGGAAAATTTTGATCCCAATAAGTGAATTTAGGTGCATGATACTCTAATCTCTCAATCTCACAGTGGAGTTGGACACCCACTCTCTCAATCTCACTCAGGCTCTCTACAACCTTTTCTACCTCTCCTTTTTCCTGGAGTAATGCCAGCCTCTCAAAAATATGTTCACTCAATTTGGAAGGTGCACACAATAGTCCTACAGAAGGGAGGTTAAGAGAATGAGAAGATGTTTCAATACCTGAACCTACTTGATGGGGGGAACCCCTTCAAAAGTCTGAATGCTAGGGGTCTCCACCAAGAGGTGAACAAAAAACAGACTCTGGACCCTTACTAGCTTCTTCTTTTCTTTCAGAGTCATTTGCCTCCAGTATTCTAGTCTTAGGGACTACTATAGACTCTGACTGCTTCAGTATGTCTTCATTAGAAGCCAGAGTCTTAGTGTCATCATCTTAGACTGTTGGTGCATAAGACTCCCCCTCAAAGTGGATAGACTCTGTCAGAATTGATTGTAAAATTTCTTCATGAGCATCCATCAGAGTCTGTCCTCCCATATTACTGGGGTTACTAAAAATTGTCTCATTTATTTACTTGCTAATTTTCTAGATCTTAAATGTTTATTCATAAAAAGAAAAAAAATAGTAAGCCAGCCTCCTAAACACTACAAGAACTCGAACCATTAACAAAAGCAATAATTTAATTATCCGCAAATTCTGAAAAGAATTTTAAATTATTGTGAGTATCGTATTCAACCCCCCTTCTACGATACTTCCAGGACCTAACATCTCTCATCTGTTCCCATGAGCTTATTGACTCGGTAGGTAACCTCTTGAACCATTGATATGCATTACCAATGAGGGTGGCTGCTAAAAGCCTACATCTTGCAGGTTTCACCACCTGATATACCTCCATTTCAGTATTGAATCGACTAATATACTTCATTGGATCGTAACCTCCATCAAACTTGAGGTTACTCGTCATTCTATATGATGCCGGAAGAGGTGTCTACCTTACTACCTTGGTAAATAGAGGTGTCATGGTCAAACTTGGCTGAGCTTTTTTCTCTGCCCTTAATTTATCCAGGGCTTTCTTGAGTTCCTCGACTTTCACTTTTTCAGATTCCTCACAAGTGGAACCTCCTCATCTGATGTCAGGAACCTTCAGCTTTCGAGCTTGTTAGGAGCTGTCTCCTTGATCATTTTCATCAACCTAGGGTACCTTATTTGATTGTGATTGTTTCTCAACATTGTGGTCCTTGGGAGGTTTTCCCCCCTTCTTTTGGCACTTGAGAGCTCCTAACATGGACCTTCCTTGCTGCTCCTTTTTAGTATCTTTATCCCCCTTATTTGTCACCTTACGGCAGAGGTCCTGGTCACTTAATTTGTTCCCCAACCTATCAAACACACTGATAGTGAGGCTAGCAGAATGAGCAGGTTCCTACCCTTCCTTCTCAACTAACTTTTCTACCCGGAACCTCCCTGTAGCACCTTCACTTCCTGGTTCCTATCAGCCATGTCATTTTTAAAATTAAATTTTTACTATTTATGTTGCAATGTTTTTAAATTTTTAATATGAATTTAAAAAACTGATTAAAAATCATATTCGGATCCGGATATTATCCATTTCGGATAGTATCCGTCGGATCCGGATTCAGATATTAACCTTAAAAAAAATTCGGATACAGATACGTATTTTCGAATTCGGATTCAGATACAGATACAAACATATTCATATCTGAATTATCCATTTGTCAGCCCTACATGTGCATAAAAAATGATACATAAAAAATGAGGTGAAGACTAATAAATACACCTTAACAATAAATGAGCATTGTAACATTCACATATTAAAAAATAAAAAACACACCATACTAATATCACGAGTTACCTGCATTTAACAATGGAATAACCCGAGATAAGGTGAACAAAATGGTGACAAACCGGACACCTCTTCCACTTCCTCCTCTCATTAGATTTAGGCTCATAGGTTTGAGATCCAATCTGTCATGTAATTGGGCTCTTGAAGAGGTTCCATAGCAGGTTAAGGAGAATTATAAAGGTTTCACTCTACTAGAATGACTCATGAAGGCTATTGAGAGAGTCCAGAGGGTGAGGAGTCATCCAAGGACGAGGAAAAATAAGTTCATAGGTTATATCGTAAAAAATCATAAAGTTTTTTGAGTTTTTTTGGATAATACCTCAATAAAATATATTTTATAAAGTTGTATAAATTTTTTATATTTTAAAATTAAATTAATACATATATCAATTTCTGTAAAGCATAATGTAACGTAACGTAACATGTAACCGAGGAAACTAACTCAACACTGATGGTCGGTAACTTATATTAAAATGAAGCACGGAATCGACTGTGAATCGTTTACAAGTTGAATACAAAAGACCAAATCATTAGATGAAGCTTTGAAGACATTGAAGATCACTGAAAGAAGTTCATTAACATGTTCAAGCCTCAGTGAAGAATAAAGATATAGTGTTTCAGAGGTTCAGAAGATGTCAGAGGTTTTACAACAGAGAAGTCAAGGGATTCCAGTGAATTACAGAAGCACTTCTTAACAGCTAGAGAAACAGGGCCAATTGAATAGTCAAGAAGATGTGAAGATCAAGTTCGTGTTAGTCGTTTATGAACCAGACCAATTGCACTAAATGTTAGCACAAAAGGAATTGAGAACCGCATCTATGTTAGAAAAGAATTGGCTGTATAATCGTTGTGTGCTAAAGCTCAGAGAAAATCAAGTTCAAGTAGTAAAGGTAATTTTATTAACTTTGTTGCAGTGAAAGAAAATATTGCAGAGCTTTGAATCGTTGGAAAAATGGCTAAGGTGAACTACCGTTTAGCTGTTTGACTGTTTTGTCTTATTTACCGACGGTTGGGTCTCCTGTTTGGCTATTTCGTCTTATTTACCGACGGTTAGCAAATCACTCGACGATTACCATTTTGGATGTATTATTAATTCCATTTCACTCGATGGTTATGGTTTTAATAATTCATTTGAGTCGATAGTTATAACTGATAGTTGGGTTTGACTGTTTCGTCCATTTCACTCGACAGTTACAGCATCTCGATAGTTAAGGGACTCAAATAAATATCCAGATTATTTATTCCATCGACGGTTAAGTCATTCGATAGTTATGGCACTTCGATAGTTGAGGGTTTAAGATTGTTTAATCTACAACCAGCCACAGCATGACACATATCATTGATATCCTTGAGAAGAATTGTTTTAAGTGATTATTTCAGTCTCGACGGTTATCAACAGACTCACCGATGGTTATAAATTAAATGTCTCGACGGTTGTTAAATCAAGAAGTGAGAAGCAATCTATTTACTTGGTTCTCAGAAGGCCACGTAGAAGATTGAAAAAGCCTACACAATAAAGCAGCAAAGCTAAGCCTTTGTGATTCATTCATTATTTTTCATTCAGTTACAGATAGAAAAAATACAGAGCAAAGAAGAGAGACACAGAGAAGCCATTAACGTTGTTTGAGCTAGTGTCATATTTATTGTTCGTATTGATTGTTATTGTTGTACTGTAACTGTACTAGTGAATCAGTTGAAGCTAATCTACGGATTAGATTTGTGTAGCACCTTCGTGGTTTATATTAATAAAACGATATATTCCCCGAACGAACTGTTGTTATGTTATTGCTCACCAACTGTTTGATTATATAACTGTTCGAACTGTATAAAGTCCATAAAGAACCATTCCGCAAATATTTAATAAATTGGACAATATCGTATTCAACCCCCCTTCTACGATATTTGGGACTAACAATTTCAAATATAATTGTTAATATAATAATTAAAAGAGTCGTAAAAAATAAACTGATAGATAAGAAGAATAAATTTAACTCTTTCCTTTTAAATTACATGAATATTATATACAATAATAATAGTAATAATTTTCAAATTTTTCCCTAACTAAATTTTTATTATAATTTTATATTATATATTTATGTTACACGTTCATAGACTTATTTGTCTTTGTTGGTTTATTTTTTTAATTTGTTTTTCAGATTCAATTGGATGGATTATTGCATGTAGATGGAAGATGAATGGAAGCATGATTTTGATGTACAACATTTGTGATTTGTAACTTATTCTCTAAAATGTGTTATCTTTCTTATACGATAGTGTTATTGTCTAAATTCATTTCAAATACACCGAGAGAAAGGATTACGATAACACGCCCCTCCCTGGTCGGAGAGCCTTCAGAACAAGGAGGCGACGACCTTTAAAAATCACTAGTGAAAAAAGTCGCGTTTCGCGGTGACCTTAAAATAAATTTTAAATTTATAAAAATTATTTTTGATATTGAAAATATTTAATAGTAATTAAAATATAATTTAAAAAAATAGTAATCAAAACATAAGAAGTCAAGCGAAATGTGTAAAAAATTTACCTTTAGATCTTCACACCAATTTGCTTCCACTAATTCTTTAATTGTCATCTTGTTAATAAATACTTTCTCTTCCGGTGTCATTCTTGGAAGGGAGTTTTGAGTGATCTTCAATTTAGTAGAGAGGTTAGCAAATCTCTCTCTTAATGATGCTACATCAGGTGTTTCCAAATTTACATATATTTTTCTATTATTTGTCGTGGAAAAGTCAACTACACCTATATTGGTCAATTGGTATATTTAAATAAATTAGAACATAAATTAAATAATTAATAAAATTATTACGAACATTAAGCAAAAATAATAACAAATATTAAAAATAACATTATGTATTTTTAATTTTTCAATTACAAATTATAAGAACATGTTAATAAGATTATTATCTTTGAACTTTTTAAGTCATGCAGATATAACGATCAAGGTTCATCATCTTCCTTGTATAGATTTTGATCAAATGATTAAACAAATTTTTCTCATAAAATTACATTACTGGTGATTGAACTGCATATGATAAAATTTGATATAACAAAATTATATTAAACCAAAATAGTAGTATTAAATTTATAAATATTATAAAATCAAATAATAATTTCAAAATATATATGTGTGTTATAATTCACAACTTACTGATTTGTTATGATTCTAAGATCTCTTTTTTCCATCTGCCACTAACAATATCAATGTCACCAATGTAGGTCAAGCAGCCCACGACATCTAGATAAGTATTAGCAATATTATGTAAATATTAAAGAATGTAATTTAAAATTATATATGTGTGTATGACATATAATATCTTATTTTAGCAAAATATCTGATAGTATATTAGTGTCATTAACACGTGCTTTAATTATATCGGGATATATGAACTCAAATTCATGTAGTGGTATGTTGATAATTCTTTCTTCCAACATTTTTGGGGTCGTACGTAGAAACATTAAACTCATATGATAGTGACCTATATCGGTCGGTACTTGCAATTACTTTTAAGTTTTTACTGCTATATAAAGACTCTTCTTCCAAAATATGTTTGAATAAAAAAAGTAAATGTTTTTGAATCGTTGCATGGATAAGATTTTTCTATCATAAATTAAAGCATCAAAAAGTTAGTACGAATGCATAATTGTAATAAATTAATAAATAACAAAAATTTATTAACATTCTCATCAATTAAAATCATGTCAAGACTAAATTAATCGCATATTTATGTATTGATTGCCTCCCACATCCTGCATACTCTAACTCTTATCATCCAATCATCTCTATTGTTATTCAAAGCATTCAAGAGAGTGTAATCCACGATGTATTAGACGTTGAATGTAAATAGCTCTGTGATAAATTTATTGTGATTTATTTTTTGATGCTTGATCTTTAATTTGTATAAGTGGTAGTCTATTATTTTTTAGATGGAAACACATTCAATTTAAATAAAAGAATAAAATTAACTTTTTTTTATTATAAATACTGTCTTTTAAAAAAATCAAAATAGTTTTGATTTCTAATAATTTAATGCCTATTCTAATAATTTACTTGATTTGAGGAGAAATTTAGGAGAATATAACGTAACTTAGATTTTTTTATTTATAATTTGGAGAAAGTTTAGGAGACTATAAAGTAACTTAGATTTTTTTTTATAATTCTTAATATTTACTAATTCAAAAATCCGAGAAAATTAGAAAAATATATTGGAACGATTTGGGAGCGCCACCAAACCGGCTCCGTCTTCTCCTATATATATATATATATATATATACTAATACGATAAGTATTAAATTCTAATGATTAAAAGGCTTCTCCTTACTGAGCCACTCTCTCGTCAAATATATTTTTCGCCAATAAGTCACTTTATCGGATGTTTTTTAGATGTCCCATAAAATTATTTTTATTAAAGAATAAATCAACTAATATTTAGTAAATTTTATTTTTATAAGACTTACAATTAAAATATTTTAATATTTACTAATTAGACTTTTAATTAGGGATAAGTAATAATTGAAATCCTACTTAAAACGTAAGTATTAATTTTATTAGACTTTCAATTAGTATAAGTTAATATTTTTTTATAAGACTCCCAATTAGAAGAAAATCCTAATTAGAAGGTAAGTATTAATTTTGTTAGACTTTTAATTAGAATAAGTTAATATTTTCTTATAAGAGTTTCAATTAGAAGACAAATAGTTATTAGACTCTTATTAGAAGACAAATATGAATTTATATAAAAAATTTAATACATAAATTCTAGAAAAAATAGAAAAATACTTCCGAGCGATTTGAGAGCATAGGGGGATTCTCCTTTATTATATATATATATATATATATATATATATATATATATATATATATATAAACTAAAGGATAAAGGAAGGATTAATTCTCTTATTTATAACAATTAATACATTATTCATGTATTACAAAATTTATATAATTGGTTCGTCATCCAACTATCAGCAAGAGAATGCAACCTAATGTAGTGGTCCCCATTTGACCTATTTTAAACTAAAAATTCCTCGTTCTGTATCGAAGAATATTGATATAAGTTTATCTCTTTTATTCAATCATAATCAATTGTCTTATCATTCTCTACTTAAGAGAATATATATTTAATATTACAATATCATTATTAATGGTAAATACCTAAAACGATAATATAAATATATGTAATTATTATTTTTCCTAATACCTTCCCTCAAGTTGGAGCATGTAAATTCGATATGCCCAACTTGCTGAGATAAAATTCAAATTGCTTCTTTCCAAGAGCCTTTGTGAATATGTCTGTCAATTGTTCAGTTGAAGGAATGTTAAAAGGAGATATAAGACCATCACGAATAGTATCTCGCACAAAATGACAATCCACCTCAATATGTTTCGTTCGCTCGTGAAAAACCGTATTTTTCACAATATATAATGCTGACTGACTATCACAAAATAAAGGAATATATTTCTTGTAATGAATCCCAAGACTTAGCAAAAACGTTTTTAACCACTTCAACTCACAAGTGATAGAGGCCATGGAACGATATTCAGCTTCTGCCGAAGAATGAGATACTATATGTTACTTCTTAGTCTTCCAAGAAATTGGAGATTGACCAATAAACACCAGCCAACCTGTAAGAGATTGTCGAGTAAGAGGACATGCAGCCCAATCTGTGTCGCACCATCCAGTAATAGACAAATCAGTGAAATCACTATCTGAACGGAGTAAAATTCCTTGACCAGGAGCATCTTTCAAATAATAAATTGTTTGTAATGCCGCATTCCAATGTTCTTCTTGTGGATGTTGCAAAAATTGAGAAAGAACATGAATTGTGTATGAAAAATCTAGGCGAGTTACCGCCAAGTAAATTAGGCGCCCAACAAGTCTTCGATACTTTTCAGGGTCAGCAAGATATGCACTAGTATCATGACCAAGTTTATGATTTTGTTCAATTGGTAAAACTACAGGTTTCGCACCTAACAAACCAGTTTCAGAAATAATATCAAGAGCGTACTTTCGTTGGCATAAAAATAATTCTTGTTCACTACGAGGCACCTCAATACCCAAAAAATATTTTAGCACACCAAGATCTTTTATATGAAAACAAGAACTAAGATAATCTTTAAATGTCTTTAACGCACAAGAGTCATTACTAGAAATAATCAAGTCATCAACATATACAAGAACATTTATTTGCACACCTCCCTTCGTATATGTGAAAAGTGAATAATCTGAATAAGACTACATGAACTCATATTCCTTTAAAGCTGTAACAAGTTTATCATACTAACAACGAGGTGACTGTCTTAATCCATATATAGACTTACGAAGACGACATACCATACCTGGATTTGAAGATTGAAAACAAGGTGGAAGTTTTATATACACTTCCTCGTCAAGATCACCAAGTAAAACAGCATTTTAGACATTCATCTGATGCAATTCCTAATTTTTTGATGCAGCAATAGCTAACAAAGCTCGAATAGTTACCATTTTTAGCACAGGAGCAAAAGTTTCATTATAATCAAAACCTTTCACTATTACCAAATACAACCAATCTAGCCTTTAATCTCTCAACCATACCATTTGAGTTGTACTTAATTTTATAGACCCATTTACTACCCAGAGTTTTCTTCCCAGGAAGAAGATATTCCATAATTCACGTGTCATTATCTTTTAATGCTCGAATTTCTTTTTCCGTAGCAGTACACCATCCTGGATCTTTTACAGCCTCAAAAGACTGTGGCTCAACACCTGCTATAATAGCTGCAAAAAAATTTCAATGTTTCATAGAAAACTTATCACAAGATACATAATGTGATATAGAAAAATTTACACTTGAAGGAGTGTTAAAAGTAGATGAACCATGGGATGAACTTTTATTTATTGTTGTATTTGTCACAAAATCCTTTAATCTAATCGATGGAACTTTTGTTCGCATTTCATGACCCAACGCATTATCTGATGTAGTGGGTACCGATAAATCCACATTCGAACCCAAATCTACATGAGATTCTAGAACAACCACTTCCGCAGGTGGTGTCAACACCTTATGTGCAGGAGTTTGCGAGGTTAGGGATTGTAACTATGTTGTCCTCTCTTGCAAGCCATGATACTCAAACAATTCTGAATCATCTATATACACCTTGTTATCCATGGGAGAAAGTGGTTTATTATTCACAGAACCATTATCCATAAAAGGAAAATGATTCTCATAAAAATTCACATCACGAGATACAAAAAATTCTTCATTCTCCAAATCATATAGCTTCCAACCATTTTTGCCATATGAGTAACCTACGAAAATACACCTTCTACTACGACTTGCAAATTTATCCCCCTTTGCTTTTAAGTTATGAGCAACAAACACCTAAAAATATGCACAATATCATATAAAGGTGGGGAACCAAACAAAATTTCATATGGGGTTTTATTCTTTAAAACATTGGAGGGTGTACGATTAATTAAATAGGCAGTAGTCAGTACACATTCTCCACAAAATTTGATAGGCAAATTTCTTTGAAATCTCAATGCACGTGCAATATTCAAAATATGTCGATAATTTCTCTCTACTCGCCCATTTTGCTCAAGAGTACCCACACAACTAGTTTGAAAAAAGTATGTCATTTGCCAAAAAAAATTCATACAATTAAACTCTGTACCATTGTCACTACATATAATTTTTATGTTTTGAGAGAACTGGAGGTCAACAATGGCAATGAATGACATAAAAGATTAATATCTCTTTTTTATCACTTAATAAATAAACCCATACAATACGAGAAAAATCATCCACCAATATTAAAAATAACGAGCTCCACATGAAGAAGGTGTATTGTAAGGGCCCCATAAATCACAATGGATTAACTCAAATATCTGTGTAGTTTTATTATCACTTATAGGAAAAGTTTCCCATCGGTTGTTTTGCTTGATGACAAACTTCACGTGCTTTATCCAAATCCTATTTTAAATTACGGAGCTCTGGAATCAATTTTACTACTTTTTCAGAAGGATGACCCATTCGTTTATGCCACAATTATAATGGTGAACTTACAGTTAAAACTGTATTGACATTCAACATATGCCGCAAATAATAATTCTAGCAAAACTGAAACATAATAGAGCTCGAAACTATATAAGCCGAGCTCAAGCTTGTCCTTGCACTTGTCTAGACTACCATACTAACTTGATGAGCAAAGAGGTTGTTCAAGCTCGAACTCGTTTAAACCAACTGATATAGGTAAGAATGACCATCTAAGTAGCAACTCACTTTCGAGTGTTCAACATGGTTTTGTAGATCCCAGTGGGTCCAGCACTAAACACTCTGTTTTTAGTGTTAAAGTTTTGTAACCTAGCACTGCCTCAGAGACATAGTTATAATGTATCATACTTGGCAGTCGGCACAAAAACTACAACTTCAGCTGTTAGGACGGGAGAGGGAAAGATGATGCAATTGATATTATTGCAATGCAACAATTAAAGCTTCCAACAACATGAATAGCTAAAGTTTGATTTGCCATCTTCAACTTAGCTGAATGTGCGTAGTGCCAAAAACTACACAACGAATGTCACCTGACCTACGTAGAACATCTACTCAGCACTGCAAATTGTCAGCAATGGATATCTTGTGTGTTTGGGAAGCTATTAAGTTTGCAGCTTCACCTGTATGTCACTTCTAAAAGCATAATTTCCTATTATGAACTGCAATGCATTTTCACCAAAAACCGAATTTCTACACAGCAAGGATTGTAGCAATTGTCATAATTTTTACATTGCGTTAGAGTATGCACCACATGAAATTATGAAGACCAGCCTATCCTGCTTGTCTCTTCTTTTTTGTTTTGACATTTTTCCTGTAACGTCACCCTTTCTAGACCAATTTCATGAGCAGTCATGGGTTCTTTAAATCTAAAACATCATCTTTCCACTTTAAATTGCTGTAAATAACTCTGGCTTCTGCTACAGCATCATCACCCCTCTTGATTATTTTCTCAAGCTCCTGTATCTTCTCCGACAGTAAGCCAACATAGGAACTGGTAGTCTGAACCAGCTGGTTAGCAGTTTCCAAAGCAGCACATAACTGTACCTCAGACCAAAGATAGAGGATGTCAGAAGATTTATAAAAGCTTTCTATTTGACCACAAGAATACTAGCAATAATACCATAACCATATCACACACATCTAATATATAAAATATAGCAAATACCGCATTCCTAAAGTTTGGTAAATCTTTAGTTGGTTAGAATTTTCCCACACCAGTTAATTCATAGATAAAATATCGCTAATTAGTTAATTATTATACAATTCACATTAATTATCTCTAGGTTTAGTTGTTCCAATCATAAAATTTGACGCATGAATAATCTATGGCCCAGAGTATTAATGATGGTATGTTATCTTATTGATGATTTCTTCCAATTTATATAAGTTATTATAAACTTTCCATCTATAGCAATTTCAATTTTTATTCAACTATTTCAATATCATTTTTAAATTCTTTCTTTACATATTGAATTAACCAATAACTTGATTTGAAATTTTAAAGAATAATATTAATATTAGTAGAAGAGCATACACCCTTCTTGATAGCAATAGAAAGATTAAGAGTGGGATAAGATTGTTACCCATTATTAGGGATCTATAGGACCAGAAGTCTATGGATGTGGTAAAGTAGTAATATCATCATTTCTCCGTCTAGAATATGTAATCAAATTTGGCCTATCAAATCTATTAAGATCATCTGACTCACTACAAACAAAGATAAGATGTGTACGAACGAGATATCCAGCAACAAGAAGGAAAAGGATTTAATAGAGGAAGTCCCGAACATTTGGCAATCTCAGGTGTGTCAATATCAATGGCGACTCATTATTTCAATCAAACATTTCTTCGGACAGAAGAAGATTATGAAAACACCGGAGGTATAGATGATGTGTTTGGACTAGTGTTTGGACTTGGCACACGAATGGTTTCACTCGTACATGAAAAACAAGTGGTTGATGATATTATTGAGATTGAGCATATCGAGTTTATGATTCCAGAATACTCAGTTGAAATCTCCTCACTTGCTAGTCAGTTTTTGGGATTCTTTCCTCTCAACCGTTCTTCTTCAAGCAAGAAAAGTTTTTCTTAATCCCAGTTCAGTCTTGCATAGTTGTTCTTAGATTTCTACAAAACTCGTGGACGAGTTTTTTCTAGGAGATAATGATGGAGAATGAAAATAAAGAATTAATATATATGTTCTTAATTGGTTTGTATTTGTTTAGCATAGAGATAAATATTGTATTTATCTATATGTTATATATGAGAGGCTAGAAGTTTATTAAATAAGTAGTTTATTTATAATAAAGTTCAATTATTTATAAGACTTAGTCAGTTATTTTAGTAGGGTTTCTATTCCCTATGTAAACATTGTAATCATCGCATATTATTTTATACTTGGTTGATATGAATTGATTCTGATATCCATTGAGATCTTTTTTGATGTAGTGATCGAGTTGCGATTCAACCACCCAAGTCGTTCTTTCCTGTTATTTCGTTAGTTTTATCTTTTAATATTGTCATCATTGTTCCATTTCAGTTATTGTCCAAAATCACTATGTTAGCTTACGGATTACGACTAATAATATATTTTAAATTACCAAATATCTATTATAACTGAAAGACATGTTGATCAATGATTTTATTAAATAAATAATATATTATCAATAAATATTACTATCACGATCACTAAAATTATAGATATAATATAATTTAAATTTTTTGGGAAAGGGTGCAAAGCATGGGTAATTGGCTAGCTCTTATAATTACTGAATCAGAGTTATTGACTATGTCTTTGATTTTCTAAAGTGTGCTGATAAACAAATTACAGACGCTACATTTCCAAATAACATCTTAAGTGAAACATGGACATTGGACCATTAGAAGAACAAGAACATGATGACTAGCAATTACTGGATAATACAGAATAGACTAAAGGCATGTTCAGCATGTAAATATTGAACAACAAAATAATTAATGTAATACAAACATTACCTTCAGTGTGAGAGCAGTCCATGAGTGGTCACTACCTCCCAGTGCTTCCTTTAATTGGTCATAGGTTTCCTAAAGCAAGCGGAGATGAGACGCAATCTAATTGCCAACTTATCATTCAAAACTGAAGGAAATCTTTCTATGACATTATTAAAAAGAATACAACCAACTACGAAAAAAATTAACTAATAGAAGGGGAAAAAATAGATATTGTCTGTAGTTGTAATCTCAAAGAAGCATGTAGCTCTAATGGCTATGAAATAGGACAAGAAAATAAATTGACCAGGCAAGATTAACTTCCATGAAAGAAGAAAGAAGCAATGACATACCATGATGCTGGCCCAGTAAAAAATGAGAAACTTGGATTAGGTTGAATTACAGTACCAAGCTTGCATTGAGAGAAATCATGTAAGTTTCCACACAATCAATACTAGCTCGGCTCATACCAAAGTTGCATAGGAAGGAAAACAACCAGTTGAGCAATCACAAATGGGGGAGGATTGTATTGTTGAGGAGATTAAGACAAAAACTTAGTGTGCCACAATGGTGTTGGAGAAAAACTTGTTAAAGAAGTTCTCTGAGCTCTGTAATTATGTTCATATTATACCCTGTTTTCATCCAAATTTCATCTTTAGAAGTGCCCATTTATACATCTACGATACAATATCATGTTGCCATTCAACCAGTGCAAGGTTCTAGCCCATAAAACTCAAGGTTGTGTTTTTTCCAACAAGTTCTAAGAATGATGGATTGCATGTAAAATTAAACATAATAAGCATCCTGTTATATCTGTATTAAGATTTTAACAATATCTATTACAGAGAGATATGATGTGACCTAATTTTTCAGTAGTAAGAGATTTAGGATACTAGTTATTGAGAAACCCAACTGGTTTATTGGGAAACACATAAAAAATTAAAGTAGTTGGTATGTTACTCTAGAAGTTAACTTAGGATTCCATGCCTTAAAAACAAGCATAATCCAACATATTTAACAAACTATTGATTAGTGAATAATCCTGGAATCCATTAGTAAAGAAGAAAAGTATCGGACATCAATAATCCAAAGAAAAGAGCCTGACCAGTGGCAAAGGTGCTCCTATTGGCAGAAGAGGTCAAGAGTTCAAATATTACCTCCCCTCTCCAGCTCCCACCAAACTTTAAATATATCCATAAAAAAATATCTGAGAATCAAGCTGTGGAATGTGGCATAAGTGATTCTAGTGCTAGAGGTTTACATCTTGATTTTTAACTCCCCTCCCAAGTCCCATGTACCTTAAAATATATCGACCATCAACAAAAAGTCTTCTATTTCTTTTAATTAGCATGTCTTCTTCCCTTCTACAGATGTTTTAGAAATAATGAACATTTTGCAGCCGATTATTTTTAGCATTAATTTTATTGGTTTCTGTTAGTATACCCCCATAGAACTAATACTGATAAACATTGTTCAATTGAGAAACTTCTATACGGTCCAGTACAATGTTTGCACCTTCTTTAACCATGTCAACCAACCAAACTCAGTCTCTCTACTAAAAAGGTTGCATATAATTTTCTCTTCAATTCATTATCTTACATTTCTACAACATGAGGATTCTTATCCACTTTATCCACGTACTAATACTAGTCGAAGCTATCATAATTGTGGCTTAATTGCTCAAAATTATCACTTGAAATTTATACAAGACGTCGCCGTGAAATCTTAAACACCCCCCACCCCCACCCCCAAACAAATTTCAACTAAATAACTTAACCCCCACCAAAGTATACACAAGTCCACTTTCTAATACATGTCAAACAATCAAAATGCTAATCTCACAAAAACCGAATGAATTACAACAAGGGTCATCAAGAAAATTGACAAAAAGCAATCAAACAAATTCATAAACTGCAAAAACATTAATAATTATGAACAAACACACACACACACACCTGAAAGAGCTGGGGGAGATGAGAAGATTGAAGATTGAGATCTGAAAATGAAGATGAACCAACTTCAACACCATCATCAACAACAACATCTGCTGATTCTTGTCCAACATCACTCAACAAATCCCCAATGCAAAGCAGGGGCCCACCTATTCCTCTCATCATCCTTCCAAGATATTATCTTTTTCTTCTCAAATTTTATTTTCAAGAATATAATAATTGGGTTCTCTTTTTTTTCAACTAAACGACAGTCTAACCTGCCGTATTGAACTTTTAACATATCATTCTTAACCCCTTCACTTTTTTTCAACAAAATAGTCTAGAAACAGAAATAGAGGATACAAATAGATGGCAGGCAAAGAGGAAGTGAAGCATATTGAGGAGTGTTCTGTTGCAAAGTTAGTATCTTTTCTTTGTTTCTTGATGTTTCTTGATAGATACAAATAGATTGTATATGTATTGATTGTTTTATATGTTTTAGCAAGTTGGGGTTTTTGATTTCTTGCTTAGTGTTGATAATCTTAACAACCCATTAATTTGATTTCTTGTATCTCATTTTATTAATTTTTATCAGATTTTTTTTGTTGTAATATTAGAAAATTTGTTCAATATATTACACTCAAAAGAGAGACCTAGAATTTTATACATTTTTGGGATTGTGTAGAGATTGTTTTAGGCACTTTCGAAATGTGTATTAGTTTTGCATAATGAACAGACACAGTTACTTGTGCAATCTTGTCTGCGCAAAGAATTTATAGATGCTGGCACAATGTGTTTTGTTTTAAATGTTGCAAATTTAGAGATGCTCAGATTGGTAATGTAATGTTAGAGCCTCCTCCCAGATTTTGGCATTTTGATCCGCACTTCTATAGGTTGTGATATCGTGGACATTTTTCAGATATAAATAGTTTCGCCTAATTATTATATGTGTAGAGTATATATATTTGGAATATTCGGCACAATGTAAGTTTGTAGTCGATGGAAAATAATATTAGTTATGTGTTCACATTATGATCTAGATGGTCCTCTTGGGCGATAAGTGGACACTTATTCCTACTCCACCACACATGAAATTTGAAACTAGATGTTAAGGATTTAGTTAAAACCAAACAAAACTTAAGGTGCTGTTATTTGTTATTCTGAATTTAAAAGCACCATAGAGCTTAAACCTTTGTGGGTATGATTTGGTAAGAAGCTTTGTGTTTGAGAATTAGTAAAAATGGGTCAAATTCGATTGTTGCAAGTTTTAATATTGGAGACAACTTAGAATATTGCAGTGGGGTACGAGAGAAGATCATTTTTCAAAATAGACAGAAGTTTTAACCAGTATATTAGTCTAGGAGTATTGGGTAGTATTCACAATGCCTTATCAATTGTTTTATTGGAGAACAATTGAATGTTTCTTGCTCTACCAGATTTTAGCAAAACGGTTATTATGGTGAATATTATTGGTATCTGTACTTCTCAGCATTGGCCTTTTACCTCATTTGTGCTAATAAGAATCGGAAAATGGTATCTGAGTTTCCATATGTCATCCTAACAATCTATACTGTTTGTCTGTTGGATGTCTTCACAAACTCTACGTAAACCAATTCCAATAGCATGATAAATGCCTCCTCCAAATGTATAGGATCCTCTCGTAAACCAAAATGACTAAATAAGCACTCTCTATCTTAGATTGTACCTTCAATTAAATTTTTCACAACTACTAAGTCTTGCTTACAAGACCAAATCTTGATACTTTAGTCTGCTTCACTCATCCGGAAGTAAACCTGGTTCTAATCTAGCATGTTAATTTGTTTACGCCTCACTCCACTACAACAGAGAATTTTCTCATGAGCTAATGGAACCTCTTACACACCAACACTTGAAAGTTAAACTGCAGTCTGGCACTAGCTACTTGAAGGAATCCTGAACTTGTGCTCAAATATAGAGTTGAACCTCGATAAATGAATAACCTCTAATGTTAATATTTTTTCAAGCTGACTGAAACAATTCAATGAAGCTTGTGTAGTTCCACATTTAGGAAGATTGAGATTCATGGCCTGTTTTAACTATCAAGAGATTAGGACAAAGTTATTGTAGCCTGTTTTAACTATCAAGAGATTAGGACAAAGTTATTGTACATGTTGAAGATCTCAAGTTGAGTTACGTCTCTTCACAAAGAGTGTATAGGTATCCTTCCCATATAATTCAAGATGAAGACCTTTCACCGATTTGAGGGATCACGATACCAGGATATGGGTCCCAGTTCCCTTACTTCTTTCAGTGCCCCTTCTAGTCTCTTTCATCAGAGACAGATGGATAGTTAGAAGACACTTCAAGACTATCTGTCCCCCGTTCCTAGCATTCTTCTTGATCTGATCTATTAACTCTCGAGTTTCTATCCTCCGCTTTGTTACCTTTCCTTAATGGTTTTGACCCCAAAACTTCAATTATTGTAAATGAGTAAAAGAATTTGATATAAGTTGGTTAGGTGTACAACTTCGGCTACTGTATGAACAAGAATTGGTAGAGGGAGATGATCGTCCAGCTTACGACATTTTGAACTCCCTTGAAGTGTGCACATCTCAAGTAATGCTCCTCTCCGTCAAAATATCGACTAGTGTTTTATATCAGTGCTTCATGGGCTAATGCTGAAAAGGTTGTGATCGGGTCAGCTTCTTTTCTCAGTGTTTAAATCAGTTACATTTGACAGGTAGTAAGCATCACTAGGAAAACAAAATATTATACCAGTAATTGCTTTAGGATCTTCCTATCCAGTCTCCACAATGATGTCAGTCACATGGCGCATAAACCTTGTAGATTGTTCTTACAAGTAATACTTCTTGCATATTAAGCTAGGTGCATGTGATGCTTTTTAACTTTGAACTCAAATCATTGTGATCAAATTATTGTATGTTGTCATTCAAACAAATGTGCATAATATTTTTTTTTTGACTTTCTGCTAGATATCTAATAGTAAAAGTCTAGCATACAGATCATTGTGATCAAATTATTATATGTTGTCATTCAAACTTTCTGTCTTGTTAGAAGTAAAGAAATTTATTTGCATTTCTAATAGTTTTTCATATAAATTTGAGTGAAAATGCTGTATGTGCAGTGCTCTGGGAACTTGGGTCTTCTCTGTCGCTGGTGCTTTGATTGCTATACCCGTTGGTATTAAACGGAAATCTTTGGCACCCCTAGTGTTCTTTGGCACCACAGGCACTATGGTGGATATAATGCTGGGGATCAGCGCTTGTGAAAGGGAGCATGCAGAACGGCAACAGAAACTTCTGGAAGAACAGAACTCTGCAGCTACTGGTACTTTAGCAGATGCTGCAACTGAGTCTTGACCCAGCAAATGTATCTGCTTGTTATTGAGTCACAATATTGTCTTTTAACAACTTATTTTATCGGTTCAAATCATCTTCTGCTTTGTCAAATACATTAATAAATTACTGCCAAGGTCCTCAACTTTTTGTCTGAATCACATGCTAATTGTTCTTGCAATATGTTCTTTCATGTTCAAGTCAAGCTTAAGGTTTTACTCGGTTTTTACCTTGATGCCTATGTTCAATTTGCAAGATATACATTAATTCATTAGTAGGCACGTTACAGGCATACTTTCCTAGACATCCAAATTAATCCGTTCCAGATTCCAAAGTTCAGCCAAGGATATAATAGCCCCACTCATGTCCAAAGCAGAAGACGATTTTAATTTGGATTGAGAGGTGAGTGTGACATGATATGGTATATCATTATCATAAACAACACTAGGTCTGATCAAAAATATCATTATAGAGATTGAATTGAGAGGGATAGTTTCTCTAACGCAAAAATGTGTGTTAGTATAGCCCCATGGCAGGAAGTTATATTCAGTTCGCCACATTCTGATTGGAACATAGGGATCTTATGGGCAACTAGGAGATGGAGGGTAAACACATTGTTAGCGTTGCTCATCGTATGTTTTTTGCTTGCTCTCGTATGCCTCATTTGACAAGAGAGGGCGAGGAGATTTGGCCAGATGACACGAGATCCTCATACTATTAATTTCCAGGTTATTGGGATTGTTCACGATGTTATTTCTCATAGATGTTTACCTCATTCTCTTTCTTATGGCGACTGTGAAACATATATGGAAGATTGTTGGTGCTATGATGTTTAGCTGGGGAACTCGTCTTGTTGGTCACATACATCCATTATTTCATTTTATGCTATTGACCTTCATCAAAAACAAATTAAAAACTAACCAAGGATAAACCAAGATAATTCAAAACAAAAATAGCTAACTCATAAACTATTATGTTGGGTTTAGTTGGGGAGAGAGGAATAGAAGGGAATGGAATGAATGAGATTAAGGGAAATAATTGAGGTTTGACTAAAGACTTGAAAAAAAATTAAGGGCAATTTTTCAATGACGAGAAGTATCAAGAAAATGATGTGTATTGATGAACAGTTGAACAACAGATAATGTAGTATTCATTTTGAGGAGAGTTAGAGTTCTATGTTTATGTGATTGAAAATATAATGGAATAAGAAATAAAAATTTTGAATATTTACTTACAATTTAGTTCAAATTTCATTTCATTACCGATGATTCTATTCATCCATCCAAACATAAGTATTGTTACCTTTGACTTCTCTGCAATTGCATTGCAAACAAAAATATCTGATTATGTCAGAATTGTACAAAAAATATGCTTATTATGACACTCTTTTAGCTTGCCGCTGAATCAATTCAAAGCTTCATATCCAGAAATAAACTGAATTGCAACTGCTTTAAATTGAGTTGCCGAATTAAGATAATACATTTCCTCCTTTTATGACATGCACATACAGATACATATATAATATACCTGTGTGTTTTCTAAGCTTAACAAGTGGAAGACCTGTACTGGTTTTCCCTCGCAGCTGATATATTGGAATATATATCCAACACATCCTCATTTATTAGGAAAAATATACATGCAAATCATCAGAGTACTAGTAGAGTAATAACATAAAAACCAGGAGATTGGTCCAACAACTAATAAACGTTTTATTCAACCTAACCGGTTTATTAAGGAATCCCAACATTCCAGACAGAAGACGATAATTCAAAGCCTACATCAGAAAACCCAAAGTTAATATTATTTGGTCACAACCTATTGTGGCAGAAAATTCTAATGAACAGAAAAAGTAGGATGCAGCCTTCTTAAAATTCAGATTGTTATCAGGAATGACCCACGAAAAAAAACTAGGGCCTCTTCCTGCACCTTTTTAATAACTTAAAAACAGGGACGGGGTTTGAGCAAAAAATATAACGCCACCCCCCCCCCCCCAAAAAAAAACAAACAAACCACATAACTGTAGTCCTGTCAAGGCCTCTCCCTTGTCCACAACACCACCAGTTCCACATCTAACAATACGCATGTCTTACCATGTTTTACCTTAGATTCTCTTTTCCGATGATAACTATATGGTAACCTTAACTAACACAACTAGAAATTACTGTATATCATATCATCTTCAGCAACTAAGTATTAGACCAGGAAGAAAAATCCTTATCCGAAGTAGGAGCTGACATACAACCTTGTTCCTATGTCATGAGGACGACCATCAGCACCAACAGCATGAAGAGCAATAGAAATTGTTGATAAGATGCGAATTGTGAGAGGAAAAGCAGCTGGTTCTACTTCTTGAACATGTACAACGCTAGCTGAGGCATCTCCTTCTTCAATCTGAGAAGTACCCACCGCATTATGATTCTCACCAGAGGAATCCATTGCTGGCATTAAGTTATGTGGACTGACGATCAACACAACATCTTCAAGTGGTCTGCAATTAGCCGGACTTCCTCTTCTTTGAAAACGTTTATTTTTGCTCAAACTAAGTACCAATGTACATGTAGCATCAAGCCATTCTGCAGTTAATCCTTCAACTTCATCATAATAGATACGCCGCTCAATCTGGGTGCGCACAGATGACACAAAACATAGTAAAAAAATTAGTGATATTGTCAGCTAACAAACTAATAAGTTTTCTTAAAGAGGAAAAAAAGGGGAAGATATATTTAAACTTGTAATATAAGGAGTTGGAGAAGCACGTACAGCTAGCTTCTGAATGTAGATTGACATGAATCTAGGGCCAAGACCAACTACACGAGCTTTTGAAAATAAAACCTACAGCAAAAATAAAAGAGAGAATGAGGGAAAGGTAAACATTATCAACATGTTATGTACATGCAAAAAAATCATATTCTTTGAAATTATTAGGTTAAAATGTTATACATCAACATATCAAACTATTACATATCACTATTTTGGACTATTAGAGTAACTATATCAACAGATTTATATAGGGTTTGTTTCTCTAGCTGGTCACTTCTACACGCATCTCCATACCTCTCCATTTCTCCACTTTCAAATTCTTTCATAATTTTTCACATTTGACCATTTACATGTTTTAATTACTTTTAATCATTATTTTTAATCGTGTGAAGTAAGAAATGTTGGGTTGATACTTCATCTTCTTTCAATCAACTCCCGTGCATTGAAAACCTATATAAAACAAATATTAATATGAACATAAGATCATTACTTTTACACTCTCTTCAAAATTCAATATTTTTTATAAAAAAAACCATGCTACCAAATTACCTATGTTTCCCCCCTCATTTCACAGATGTACCTAAACATTCTCTTTATTTATTTTAGTGTGTAATGTTTCCCCCCTCATTTCACAGATGTACCTACACATTCTCTTTATTTATTTTAGTGTGTAATCTTTATATTCATTAAGTTACATTTTGATAGTATAATATATATTATATTACACAAAAAATTGATATTAAATAATAAAAATTAAATTTATAAAGCCCATCCAAACTTTCTTTCATTACTGAGATTCTCCAAGATATAATGAGTCATCTGACTGACTTTCCTCCATTAGAAGATACGCCAATTCATAATATTCAACTCTTGACTTTCTCCCCAAGTAAAGAAGATATTTTACCTTCCTATATCAATTATGACATGTCCTATCCCCCTTTCCATATTTGTAAGACAGGCTCATTCATACATGATATGTACATGCCCATGTCCTCCTATTCTTACTCATCCCTTGAGACCTCATGACTAAGGACCTTTTTCACCTTGTCAAACTGTTTCCCTGTTTCCTGATCACTAGTGTTGCCTGTTTCTTCTACTTCCTCCCATCAAGAAACAATTCTGAGTGGAACATCTTCAAAAACCTGATATAAAACGTGGGGTGTAATTTCAATCTATCCGACTTGAGACGATAATCCACCACGCCCACATTCTTCACGATCTCGAAAAGACCATCATACTTTTGAAACAACACTTTGTGGATCTGATCTTCTTCAAGATTTGTGGTGTTAGTTTCAACGAACACCTAGTCGCCAACCTCAAACTCCAAGGGACGACGCCTCTGATCAGCATACTTCTCCATCCTTCTCACAGCTTTCTCCAAATTAGCCTTAACCTCATCAATCATTTCATGTCTCCCAATAGCTATAAGCTACAGAACCTTCGTCTCTGTATTGCCACTTCGTTTGGGGGTCGTAGCTAAACTCCAAAAATCACCACAAAAGTACTCTTGCCTGCTGCAAATTGTAACAAAACCGTGCTACATCCATCTAGCCAATTTTTCTAACTAGCTATGCATGATATACTCCTCCAACAACTAATTTATGTGTTTTATTTCTCTAGCTCTTCATTCTACATGCATCTCCACTTCTACTTCATTTCTCCACTTTCAAATTCCTTCACATATCTGACTGATTACATGTTTAAATTAATTTCAATCACTTTCAAAATTTCTACTTAAAGCTTCCAACATGGATTAATTAGATCAGTCTACACGGTAACATTCCCCTTTAAAGTTTATTCGCTTCTTTCAGATTTCCTGTCTGTTGCTCTGCTATGTGTATATCATTATATGCATATGTGTATGTATGTTAAGTTTAGAATGAGATACTATAATTTGCATTTTACTCCAACTCCCCCTCCATATGCATGTGTATGTATGTTAAGTTTAGAATGAGATACTATAATTTACATTTTACTCCAACTCCTCCTCCCCCAGCAGTAGTACTGTAGTAGCAACTGGCAAACCTAAATAATTTAGTTGATCTTTTGGCAACTATGTTTCTTACATAGACAGTGGGAAAACGACTACTAGCTGAAGTCAGCAATACAGTTGTAGAGTATTTTTGCAACATCTATGAGAATCATAACCACTATCAATTATCAATCGCAATTACTAATCATATGTCAAAAGGAAAAACATTTACCTCTTTCTTCCTGAGTAAAAGCCACATGTAAAGTTTAATTGTAGCATCATTGACATGCCTGCTAGCCAGTTTTCTTTCATTGCAATAAGCAGCAACACCTGTAAGCATTTCTGTGCATGGTACACTATGCTCGGCTGCAGCAACCAATAATGCCTCCTGAGCTTCATGAGATTCTACAGCATCCTTGTCAAAATATATACTAGTGAAGCATCCTCTTGTCCTGTACACGTTTAAGTTGAGCAGCTTGTTTCTCTTCTTCATGTATATTGCTTCTGCTTCAACTGCTGCGGCTAGCGTCCTATGAACTACAATGTCAGGGTAGCGACGCAATGGAGAAGTGAAGTGAGTATAGAGGGGCACAGCCAAAGCATAGTGACCCCAATCATTATCACATTCTTCTGAAATTCCACTACAGAAGTACGTAGCTATCTGCATTGGTCTCGTCGCATATGACAAAATAATATCAAACAATACAGGGTCGTCTTTGAGTTCTTGTCTAATACGTTCCAGTGAGAGATGAAGTTGACCAGAAGAAGAAATATCCAAACTCAGACCATGTTTGCAGCAGAAGGCTTCAAACTCTCTAAGCTTCCGCAAATTAGGTTCAGGATGCCTTCGCAACAAAGCAGAAGAAGGATATGCCCTAGTTATTACTTCTGCAGCTGTCGTGTTAGCCAAGAGCATAAACTCCTCAACAAGAGATTTCGACTCCATTGTGCCACGGAATACAAAATCATATGGGGTCCCATCCTCGTTGAATAAGAAATCCAGTTTGGGATTAGCCAATGAGAGAGCACCATTATTATACCTCTTCTCCTTCAAAGTTTTAGATATGGCATGAAGACTCTTAACAGAATTAATCACATTGGACCACTGAAATTGACCATGCACATGGGGCAAACCATTCTTTAATGTAGTGAAACCCTCAACATCAAACTTCCCATCGATAATATCCTGAGCATGCTCATATGAGAGCTTGCAACAAGATTGCATTATTGTACGGCCAATCCAGCGATCAAGAACCTCCCCAGAGAGATTAATATCCCAAAAAATAGAAAATGCAAGTCTTTCTACTCCAGGCTTAAGTGAACCTAGATTCTCCGTAAGAAATGATGGCAACATGGGCAACTTGCGCCTTAACAAGTAGACACTTGTTGAGCGAAATTGAGCTTCAACATCTAAGGCAGTGTCAGGAAGAACGAAGTATGATGCATCAGCAATGTGGACACCAACCCTGCAGATGCCACTGGATAACCAATTAACAGAAAGTGCATCATCAATATCAGTTGTAGAAGCTGGATCAATTGTAAAAACACATAAATCTCTTATATCCCGCCTAGTTTGATATTCTTCTAACGGTATCACCCAATTGTCACTTGGAAGGCAGGAGAGTGTCTCTGAGGAAAATTCTAAGAAATGGATGGCATTTTCAAATAAAATTGCAGAAATACATGGCTCTACATCTCCACCACATCCAAAAACTCGAATTACATGAGCTTCTGGAGCATTATTTTCTTCCCACCAATGAACAATTTGTGCAGCTACGAGTTCTGTGCCAACTGTTGCATCACCAACCTCAAGTCTTTTTTTGATACAGTCAGGTAGACTTCTAACAGGAACCATCATTTTTGGAAACTTTGAATCAGTTGGAATAAATGGTATGTACTCTCCAAATGAAAATGATGATAAAAGTTTGATAGCGTCAGGATTCTCCGAATAATCATTTCTATTGGAAACGCACTGCTTTACATCAAGAAAACCAACAACACCATCCCGACGACGGGAATATTCGATAATGGCAACAACTTTTCCTGTTGGACGTTTCAATGGAAATTCCCCTGTCATGGCACACAACCTTTGCTCTGCAGTTACATCATTATGGTGCTCACTAAAACAGCCGATCAATGTGTTTCCATTGACCAAACCATGGCCTGCTAGGACAACTGCTTCTTGACTACCATTTTCCCAATGGTAAGTATTGCTCTCGTTATAAATATCAATATCTAATTTACCTCTCTCTTTACAGTTATTACCAACTGGAACAGTGACTCCTGGAACCAAATTACAAGCATCACTCATGGAAGCATTGCAGGACGCCCCAGATGACCCCTTCATCTTGGTCCATGAAGACAATGGATCTATTTTAATAACAACAATGTCACCTTCTACCTGCAAAAAATATGCTGTTAAATACATACATGTTTAAGATTCCTACACACTTGTGGCAGCTCAAACATAAGTATACACAAATACATACCCTAAGCATGTAACAATCTATGAGTTTAGGCGATAATAAGAAGAGCAAAAAATTTAATATCATAGAAACAGAAACCACCATCATATAAAAAAGGTTAAATAGATTCATAACACTATACCTATACATGATAAGCGGTTATAGTAAACTAAAATTTTGTCATCATGTTATGCTCAAAAAAAGCTGAAGGTTCTACTATTAGTTGTCTAACAAGCATAACATACATTGCACATGTGAGAATCTCTCAGAATATGAATCATTAAATGCTTTTGAACTCAGAACTTGCCTGATATTCATAAGCCAAGTAAATAATTTATAAGATTTGAAGAATTTTAAATGAGTGTAATCAGTAATAACTGGTCATTGACACTAGGGAAACATTTTAACCTTCTGGCGTCTTGATCGCCATAGTATCTAAGCCATAGATTATCCGCCAAAGTATCTCTAACCCATAGCTTATCCGCCATAGAATCAAATTTCTAAACGTCTATATCAGAAAATGGCAGAACTAAAGATATGACACGATGATATCACAATAGACAAGAAACAGTAAAGAGTTTGCTCTAAACATATTCTTACTAAACAGCAAAAGAAGCTGAAGCCTCTTAGCTTGGCATTGAGAAAATTTTTGACTCAATTCACTGAACCCCTCCTATTTACATGGGTATAATATATGTGTGTTACTTCTTTATTGTTGAAACACTATACATTAATAAATTTGTGTGTGCGCGCGCAACTCTGCAATTTCCCAAATATGTAATGACTGATGAGCAACAATTTTGTTGACATGGTCATATCAAAAGTATTAAAAATATGTCTCGAATAATCTTATAACTTAGATGGGGAAATTTACAACCAAAAAATATTATAAAAGGAAAAATATGGAGACTTACAGCTCGATTTTGGGCAGCAGTTCCACTAATAAGGATATCTATTGGTACTCCTTCAATCTTGCAGTAAGCCTATCAAAAATTTAGTGCATTAAAAATAATAGGTATACAAACAAATGCTTATAGATACAGACGAGAAGAAAATATGGGAACTATCCTCGGCATACACATACCTCGAGGCAATTGTGAGCATTGACACGAATTAAT
The DNA here is from genome assembly GCA_028671895.1 of Oenanthe sinensis. Taxonomy (NCBI): domain Eukaryota; kingdom Viridiplantae; phylum Streptophyta; class Magnoliopsida; order Apiales; family Apiaceae; genus Oenanthe; species Oenanthe sinensis. Next base: position 40,334,396 of record CM053801.1, read on the forward strand.
GCCCTAAAAACGTCACCTTTCTGTAAAAAAAATGTAAGAGGGTAGGAAATTTCCCTTTTGAGATACCATTCAAACTTTTATAAGGACTTCAAAGCAATTCATTCATTGTACATATTACACAAACCTCCAACGCTGCAGTAATAGCTTCCTCGGACCAGTATGAGTTATAACACTTTCTCTGAATTTGACTGTGTCGAAAAGAATGATGACCATTCCTTAAATTTGAATCAGACACTGATTTCTCACGAGCTACTGGCTGAGGACATGATCTTAAAAGTTGTTGATTTATAATAGTCCCGCCCTCATGTTGCACTGGCTCTTCATCCATATAAATTGTCAGCAAAGAAGTGAAAGTAACATTAGATACTTTTGGCAGACTTTTTTCATTTAATGTAGGAGTGTTTAGGGGACGCAGTGAGTTAAGACATGTTTCATTTAGTGAATTAGATAATGAAGAAGGGATACACTCAAACCACAAGTATAAGCACAAGATAGCTTTCACGTACAAGAAAATTGAATTGAATAGCGGAAATTATCCACATTTACCACCAAAAACATATGCAGTAGAACAAAAGGAATAATCTGAGTTTAAAATAAGCAAATGCGTTGTTCACCCATCACAGATTATAATCACCAACTTGCTAAAACTTGAAAATAGAACTCCTTGACATATATATCAATCAATTTTCTACAATAAATAGTTTTAAACAGTTACCTGGCTCGTACGTATACACAACTAAGTCCAGTCATACGCTAATATATTAGTCCATTAACCAATTATAGTATTTTTCTTTTCTTAATAAAAATTTTATTTGTTGCTTACATTGTAGGGCATTTATTTAGAAATTTAGATACTTCATTCTTACTCTAAAATATAATAATAAATTTGCCACTTATACGACTTTACCTTCAAAGTGTAAATAAGTTCTGTAGTCCTTCGAAATTTTGTTTTACATCATCTAATAAATTAACCTCTAAGATTAAAAGTTATGCACAATTTGAAGTATTCAAACCACAAATTAGAGTGTAAGCAATGCTATGTCAACCAGATTAACAAGCCAAATTTATAACCCATATAAGTCAGCTTGGTAGTTGGTTCTAATGCATGTGGGGCTCATCATAACATCATCAATACACCAAGGCTCTTTTCATAGAGAGACTGTTATTTAACACGTCAGCCACCATTTTTTTTAGTCCAAAAGTTGCTAATTATCTAACACTTATTATGAAGTACTGTGAAGTTTAACAAAGTTACAGTCTCGTATTTGAGAACTATGATTAGGGTGGAATTTATTATTTTCAAAGTAATTTAAATTAACTGTTACTTAGACCATAAAAGTTTGTGCTGGTTATGAAGCGGTGGACAGAATTCTAACTCTCTAATCATTTATGATTTATCTTTCTATTATATTAATGGATGTTTAGATACGCTCATATTTTGAATTTTTTAGCCTAACATGGAATTAAGGGGAGGAATGAGTATTCAAGCTTTTATTTACCATCCTAGGATTAGCTAGTTTTAGTCATTGGTTCGGTTTCGGTAGATTTAGTTTGTAAATTGGTAGTAGATTATCAATTTGGTCAGCGGAATGATTGTGGAAAGAAATTTACATTATTTACTACTAAAAGGTAGAATAACCGTCTTTAAAGTAAATACACGAGAACCTCTGTAACTAAATGTTCGGTAAATGAATAACTTCGTTAAATAAATTTTTCTTCTGGTCCTAACCTAGGAAAAGGAGCTAAATTAATAATCTCATTGAATGCATTATTAAATAAAAATATAGGAGTATTTAAAGGGCCCATGTGAACATAAACGTGTGTGTGTTTGTGTGTAATCCAATTAATAAAATTCAAATACATCAATAAAAATTTTGTTATTGATTTTGACTCGTGATTGGAATGAAGATTAAGGAAGACACGGTACTATATATATGCATTATCAAACTAAAAAGCTAGAACTATATATCGTTTGTAGTTTAGGTTAAATAAATATTTATACTCTTTTAGTAAGCAGTCTAGAGTACATCATATAATACATTTACTCATAATCTAGATTGTAAAGAAAATTACTGAAACTAAATTTCTCATAAGAATTTTAATCATTACCTTCTACGTACATTTGTATTTTGTACACTAAACATAGAAATACTACAATCATAAGAAAAAAAATATAATTATTATCTAAATGAATGAATATTCATTTTGAATAATACATTCATTTATCAATATATAATAATCTCATTAAACAAATTTACTTTTTTAACCTACGGGCATTCATTTATCAAAATTTTACTATATATATAAAAAGACATACAAGTACATACGATACAACATATGTAAAACTAATTATTAGGAAACATATGTCTAATACATAAGGTATGGTATAATTGGATTCCACGAGTAATCACAAGTGGCCTTACTGGTGGAACCTCGGTTAATTAATTTTGGAAAGTTTTAAGCATTATAAACACACATAGACACATGCATAAATACAGGCATATAAAGGTTAACCAAAAAAGGGGACAAAAGAATTCATAATTAAGGTTTCAACTTTCGAGCCAGTTATTAGATGTCAAACATTTGATTACTAAATCGACTAGGTTTCTCCAACACATTAGGTAATCCAGTTACCTACATAATATCCACAAGATTGTCAGGCAATAACTCGTGAGATTTATGTGGTGAATAATTAGATATAATGATCATCTATCGTATTTATTAGATTATTGAAGTTGGTGGCTTACATACTAGATTTGAAACCTCAAGTGAATCATTTTACGTTTGAAGTAAGAGACTGTTCTCCTTCACATATACACATTCAAGATTCATTACATTTATTCAAGCATCCTACCATTTTTACGTAAAGCGTTTTATTCAAATTTAATTTTATATATATATAATTTCCATTCCAATCATACCATTCATTTATATTTATAACCTCATTTAAAAAAAACCAAATTGCATCATTTTCATTCTTCCCTCTTGATCCCCTCATTTACCATTTGTAACTTCAGAATTTATCATTTTATTCCTTCCAACCAAACAGCACGTTAGAGTTCAAGCATCTAAGACAGCCTACACAGTACACATTCATAGATAAACCGTACTCCATAGTTTATAAATAAATAGACATCCTATTCCTGTTTCATCATACGCGTCGCATCAAGTATATACAATTCAACCTAAGACTAAATATTACCATCTCTGTCGTAGAAATTTCAAATTTAGCTAAAACTAACAATAAAACAGTATCAAACACGAATAAAATCAGACTAGTTTAACATATATATACATGAATGCATACATAGACATGTAATATATGTGTATGTATACGTGTGTGTACCTGAAAGAGGAGAGATCTGCCTTAATTTTCTGTTAGATCGATGGTTCTTCTTGTTATCTTTACTATCAACAAAGTGATGAGACTGATCGAGAATAATTATCTCTCTCATTATTTGATGAATCAAATCTCTACACGATCTCTAAATGTTGTAAAATAATTAACCTAATTGAAGCGAGGCTTTATATATAGATAGATAGATAGATACGGAGTCCTTCCGATCGGAAAAAATATATACGGAAGAAACCGATTGTGTTTCAATATAACAAACAAATGCGAAGAAGCGAGAGAGAGTATAGAGAGACAGAGAGAGCGAGAGAGAGAGAGAGAGTCGGCGAGACCAAAGGCGCCGATTACCTATTTCTCTTGCTCTTCTTTTGTTTCGCTTTTAGTTTATGAGAAATAAGGATTCTCAAGCTAACCTCCCCAGCGGTGATCGCGGGTTGGGATGAGCGGGTTTTAACTAAAAAATGTCCCAATCCAATTAGTTCGGGTTGATAAAAATTGAATCCATTAATATAAATTTTTTTATGTAACCCAACCCAATTAATTCGGGTTGGGTTGGGTTAAATCTTCTTCTTCAAGCAACAATACTGTAAATAAGTCTGAACATAACTTTGATATAGTCTACCTCTGTCAAATACCAATTTTTCATAATAAATAAATAGTCCAAATGTGTGACATTAAAATATAAATAGTCACCAAATAGTCAAATACAATCCAAAATCTAACTCAAAATATTAAATAGTCCAATAACAATTGGCTAGCTTAAAATAAATAAAACAACATTTTTTGTGACGAATCAATCATCAATAACATTGATAGCATTGACCTTGAGTATCTCCTTCGATGCACCAATGTCAATATTATTTTTGTCACTTATAAAATTAAAATGAAAAATGAAAACATTTATGAGCCTAGATTAAATAAAAAAGAACATCCTCTTATAATTAAATCAATTTGGTTTATCTTTATCAAGAAACTCATATTAAATGGGTCTAATGGGCTATGCCTATATGTGTAAACGGGTTGATCGGGTTGGGTTAGGGTCAAAATTTGTTAAACCCTAACCCAACCCAATTTATACGGGTTTTTGAAAAATTAAACCATTCAACCCTCGGGTTTAGACGGTTCGATTTGTTCGGCCGAAACAAGGGTCGGGTTGGATCGGGTTGGGCGGGTTATGTTCACCCCTAAACCTCCGGACTTGTTCACGAAACTAGAATAAATACATGTAAATAATGAAATTATAATATTTAAATAAATAAATTTAGATTGCTTTTGTAAATTTTGATTTTATTTCAAATGACAAAAAATTATCATATTTGTACTAATATTTGAATTTCATGAAATTCAAATGAAATTTAAATCCAAATTCTTATGATGACCCAAACATGTCATTTGATAAAATCTTGAATTTAAAATGAAATTCATGTTCCCAAACAGGTCTTTAGTGATTTCTTGTTAAAGAAAATCTATATTATATTATTATAACTAAACAAGAAAACTTTTTTCTCATCTTACTTGGGTGAATCATAAAAAAAATCATAATCGTCCAATTTAGGAAGATCTTGACCATCGATTTTAGGTGAACCATAAAAACGATCATAACCCTCCAATTTTAATAAAATCTAATTTTAGAAAAGATATATCATACATACAATTCTATCACTGATAGTCCTCCTTTTATATAACTAATCATATTATATTATATTTAAATTATATTTTCTATTTTAAAAATCATACTTATTATATAATTTTTATTTAAAATAATTTACTCACATTCAACCCAATTTCATCATCATTCAAATTCTTTTATTTATTTAAAAAGGCATCATTGTATATAAAAATGTAAAAAAATAATAATAATAAAATAAATTATCATATTAAATGAAATATTTAAATTATATAAAATAAAACAAGAGAACTTTTTTTCCAACTTACTAGCTGAACCATAGAAAAGATCATAACCGTCCATTTTTTTTAGGTGAACCATAGAAAATATCCTAACCATCCAATTTTAGGTGAACCATCGAAACGATCCTAATCATCCAATTTTAATAAAATCTAATTTTAGAAAAGATATATCATACATACAACTTTATCCCCGATAATCCTCCTTTTATGCAACTGTTCATGGATAATATTATATTATATTTAAATTATATTTTATATTTTAAGAATTTACTTATCTTATAATTTTTATTTAATATAGTTTACTCACATGCAACTCAATTTCATCACCATTCAAACTCTTTTATTTATTTAAAATATGACTTATCATTAAATTTTATGAATATTAATGTTATTTCCCTTAAGTACAAGTTTGTAGAAGGGGGTTGAATACAAACTTAAGAATTTTATCAAATTCTTGCAGATTTAAGTTTGTATATTAAAACTGTTAAGAGTGTTTGAAATATTAGAACTAAGAAATAAAACATAAAATTAAACTGAAAAACTTGAAAATAAATCTTTTAAAATTACTAGTGGATTAGTTTTCCACTAGTGAATGTTTTTGTTTTCAATGAACCTTGATCTTAAAACCAATCTGCTTACAAAATGTAAATTGAACTAAAAAAAGCACTACAAATATTTTCAATCTTTATATTGTGCTATTCTTGAGTTCTTGTTATTCAACTTCTATACTTTGCTACAATGAACTACTAAACTATATATAGCAGTCTATTTCCTACTTATATTTTCTATCAACTGATAAAAGATACAAAATGCATTTAACAATGTTTGCACTAAAATAGAATGTAACTTCTTTCATAGTCTTCCTTGAACTTTGTCTTGTTCTGGAAAAGCCTTTGTCTTGATCTTCTCCTTGAAGACTGTGTTTCTTTGAAAGTGTTTACAATCCTGACAAGACTGTCTTTCATTGATTCAGACTCCTACAACGATTCCATTCCATATGTCTTTAACTGTTTTGGGAAACTTTGATCAACTGATAATTACTGCGAAACTTATCAGTCATCCTTCTTTACTTATCCATCGATGGATAATTGATGTATCAATGGATATTTGAATATCCATTGATCCCTTATCCATTGATTGTCTTGATGCTTTCATCCATTGATGGTGATCTATTGATTTGACTTTTGTTGACTTTCATCCATCGAACAGTATTTATATTCATTGACTTCTTATCTAAGGTGTTACCCTTATGTGGTGAGTCAGGTAAGAGTGTTGGCTCCATTCTGAGTTGTAAATAAGGTGAATTTTAAACATTGATGTTTTCTATCATCAAAATTTCTGAAGAAAGAGATTTAGATGGAGATTGAGGAGTAGTAATAGATAAAGAGTGGGGTTGTGTCTCAGCATTTACCTGAGACACATCAATAGAAGAAACCGAAGGCTCCACCAAATATACCTTTTTGAGAAGGTGTAGGTAGGGATGTGTTTAATTCATTTATCACAGTTTCAATCTTTTGAGAGATTGGACTAGTGGTTGGCTGGATAATCTCACCCTCTCCAACCTTATTCTTATGGCTTTCTTGATGTTGGTCAGTTCCCTCACCCTCAACAACCACATTCACACTCCCTTCAGTGGTTTTTCTTTTTCTGGATTTTACAACAACAGTTTGTTGATATTTGAATTTATAGGGTTTTGCAACTTGGGTAGGAGGGATGGGGGCATTTCCATCTCCCTCTATTGTTGCATAAGGCAAAGAAAGAGGTATTTGTACCTCAAGGAAAGAGAAATGAGTTTTGAGGAATACTTATACAAAAGGGGGATATGTGAGGCACAACTTCAGATGTAAGTTGATTTTCATCAAGTCCTTCAAGACCCTTTTGTTCTGTGTCCATGGCTCCATTGTCTCCATGGCATCTGTAGTTTCTATCTCTCCAACAAAGTGATTAATAAACAACATAATGAATCTAGCAAAATAAATGTTATTTTTCCTAGACTCCTTATTTCCTAACTTAGCAATTAACTCATTTAGGAGAAATGTGCCAAGATCAAAATACTTATTAAACATGATACTATAAGCAATTTGTTGCATACTGGTAGTAATAACATCAAAATTAATTATTTTTCCAGAAAATACCTTGATAATGGCATCAAAGAAATATGTCTATTCTTTTTTTAAATTCTTTTTAACTACCTCTTCTAAATTACAATCATTTTCAGCATAATTAACAGAGGCTAACATGTTTCTAATGTCATCATCCTTAGGCATGACATCAGTATTATTAGCATAAATCTCTAAACATTCAGAAATAATAACATTGGTAAGAGTGTAAAGTTTACCTTTACAAGTGTAAGATATTACCTTCCCTTCATTTGATACTTATGCAGACTGCCAAAATTCATCTGCAAGTTCACACTATTGTGGGTGCTCCATTTAAAGCTTTTGACAACTTGCATTCACTGAGAAACTTCATCAAAGGATAAAAGTCTGCAGGGACATCCTCCACTGTCATACAAGCTATGAAATTGTTCTGCTCGTAGATGAAGCCAGTTAATGATGAGATCTTATTTTATGGTTCCATTGTTATTCTTAGAGTAGATTATAGAAGATACTTAAAGAAAAGTGAGTAAAATTGCCTTTGGGTTCTTAGAGAGTAAAAAGCAAAGAAATTGGTAACAAAAATAGCAGGTGAAATGAAATGAGAAATGATACTGCTATTTATATTTTTCGAGAATAAAATGACTTAAAAATAAGTCACACCAATTATTTTTACTTAAAAAAATGATCGTTGAGTATGAAATAAAAGAAATATACCCCTAAATAACAATCGATTTTATACATACAGATGTATATGTATTTATCGATGGATAAAATAGAGTATCAACGGCTATGAGTTAATCAACGGATGTTTAGAATCGACAGAAATTCCATTACCATCGATGGGTAATCACATCCATTGAGTAATAAACAATTCATCAATCGATAGGCAATTACCAGGATAATTATCTGTCGACAGATAAATATTCATCGATATGTATATATTTTATCAGTTGATCAAATATATCCATTGATGGTTGAAAAATATCCATTGATAATTAACATATTTATTAATTGATCACTTAGTCATAATTTTAAATAAATAAAAGAGTTTGAATGATGATGAAATTGAGTTGAATGTGAGTACTATATTAAATAAAAATTATAGAATAAGTGAGATTCTTAAAATAGAAAATATAATTTAAATTATATCCTATATATAATAAGAGTAAGAGTGATCTTATCCAAATACTACCAAAGGTCAAAGAATCGATCTTAATAACTACATAATATTATATAATAATTATTTATAAGTTATAATTTATTATTAAGATTCCTAAAAATTATAATTTTTCTTACCTCACTTCATATTATAACTTAAATTCTATTAGATATCTTAGTAATATATAAATTTGAACTTAAAGAGTTATTTTGGAGTTAATTAAAAAGAAAATTCGTAATTATTGTGATACTTACACGGTAGGCATTGTTTGGACTATATTTGATTTTCAGAAATCAGAATTTGACGATTTTACTGTCCACACGAATCTTATAAATATATCTTTAATTCCGAGGTGGTCCAACATCCAAAATCTAACCGGAGTATCATGTAATCTAGACATCTAGACATAAAAGACACTTATGAATTTTTATCGAAGAATTCTATTTCATTTAGGAAACCTTTTTATAATTTGTTTAAAACATTAAAATACTTTTTATAGTAGATTTATATAGAGACGTATCATATATCAGACATTATTATGTATTATTATTAGATTATAGTAGAGATATTATTAGGGTTTTATGGAGAGATGGAGAGAGACCATGAATTTTCCTTTTGAGAGGAAGGATTAAAGTTTTTCTTATTCAAATCTTTTTTATAAAAATATCTAATATATTGTATAAGATATTAGGGTAGCTTTGTATGGGGACCAATTACATTTATAAGAGAAATTATTATACTGAGAACTCAGAAATCTTATTAATTTATTGGTTTGGATCGAATTGAAGAAATTAGGTTTATTCAAAAATAATAATTATTTGAGTTGTCCGGCTAAGAGTTCAACCTTAGTCTAAGATATAAAAATTTCCTTGATAGAAAACCCAAATGCTCATCTATTTCATCCATTTCATTCTTAGTACATGACTCATCATCTTCAACTATTTCTTTTATTTTGCTAGTTAAAGATTCATCATATCTAATGCCACTTGTAGCCTTTCTAGGGACTCTCTTTCTTCCCTTCTCTGACAACAACATCTTCACAGGGTTCTGCAACTTGCTTATCCTTGATCACTAATGCAACAAACTTTTCCTTCTTCTGACTTTTCTCAATCTCTTTATCTTGTTGTAGTTCCAACTCATAGGTTTTTAAGATTCCATACAGTTTGTCAATAGTATATTCTTTAAAGTCAGGAGATTGTCTTATAGAAACATTCATTGGTTTCCATTCCTTGGGTAAGGACCTCAAAAATTTTAGGTTAGTATCTTCAACAACATATACTCTTTCATATAATTTTAGCTCATTCAGTAGCTTTTAAAACCTACTATGCGTGTCATTGATTGCTTCACTACACTTGAAGTGAAAGGCCTCATATTTCTGAATCAAGAGTTGCATCTTGCTCTTTCCTACTTGCTCAGTGCCTTCACATAGAGTTTGAAGAGTATCCCAGACTTCTTTGGAGGTTGTACAGTTGATAACATTGTCAAACATATCCTTGTCAAGACTATTAAACAAAATGTTCATAGCCTTTTTATCCTTGTGTACTTCTTTTTCATCCTCATTTGTGTATTCACTCACATGTTTTGGAATAAGCTTGTCTGGTGCTTGAGTACCATTTGCATTCACACTCGTAACTATTTTCATAGGCACATGTGGACCTTTCTATATGTAATTAACAAAGGAAGGATCAATGGATAACAGATGCAAGTGCATTTTGACTTTCCAAAGAAAGTACTTATCTTTTTCAAGAACTGGAATTTTCACCCCTGTGTCTTTTTGACTCATACTTGATATACATAGATCTTAACTTTCTGTATGTTGAAAACCTGGCTCTGATACTAATTATTATTTTCCCTTAGTACAAGTTTGTAGAGGGGGGGTTGAATACAAACTTAAGAATTTTGACTAATTCTTGCGGATTCAAGTTTGTACGTTGATGAATTTAGTGTTTTTGTATTTGGAAATAAGAAACTTTAATATATAACTAATTTATAGTATTAAATAACAAAACATATAAAATTATTAGTGGATTGTTTTTCCACTATTGAGTTTTTACTTTCAATTAACCTTGGTAAGATTACCAAGCTGCTTACAAAAAAAAATGAACAAAAGAAAAGCAAATACAATGGTTTCCAACTTTTCTATGTTTTTCTTGTTATTGTTTTTTTGCGCTCCCCTACTTTTGTTACAATGAACTGCAAAAAATATATATAGCAGTTCACAACCTACATCTATTTTTCTATCGACAGATAAAATGTAAATTAAAAATTACATTTTATAATGTATTTACTAAAATAGATTGTAGCTACTTTTCACAGTCTCCTTTGCATTTGTTTTATTCTGGAAAAATCTTTGTCTTGATCTTTTCTTTGAAGACTATGTTGCCTTGAAAGTCTTCACAACCCTGACATGATTGTCTTCCATTGATTTAGTTTCTGCAAGGATCCCATTCCTTTTGTCTTTAACTAATTTGGAAAACCTTGATCAACTGATAATTGCTGTAAAGCTTATCAGTTGATCTTTTTTTGCTTATCCATCGATTAATGTGTTATCCATTGATCAATTGATGTATCAATGGATAATTAGGTTGTCCATCGACTCCTTATCCATTGATTGCCTTTATCCGTTGATAGACTTGATGCTTTCATCTGTTGATAGAGATCCATTGATTTGACTTTTATTGAACCTTATCCATTGAATAGTGTCTTTATCCATTGATTTCAATATCTGTTGATCACTTCATTTGAGAGAATTCTAACTTAGAATATTTATAATTTGTCATCCATTCTTCTCATCAGTCTAAGAACTATCAATTGAAGTCAAATAGATATCGATTGACTAGAACTTAACATCCATCGAGGCATTATAATCAATTGATAAATAAGAAACATGAATCAACTGCTGCAATCCAATTTATCAATTGATTAATAACCACTTCAACTGATAATTAGTTCCCTAGTCAATGGATATTTATAAGTCATATATCCATTGACCAGTTACAAATAAAAATATCAAATTTATAATTCTAAGAAATTTGTTATCATCATACTACATAATTCCTAACAAGAACTCTAAATCAATATAAGACAGTTTTGTCAGAACTGTGAAGACTTTCGAGGAACACTGTCCCCAAGGAGAAGAATAAGGCAAAAACTTTTCCAGAACAAGGCAAAGACCTATGAAGACTGTGAAAGAAGCTACATTCTATTTTAGTGCAAACATTGTAAAATGTAATTTGTACTTTTATTAGTTGATAGAAAATAGATATAGGAATTGAACTACTATATATACATTAGATTGTAGCATTTAAGTAGAAGTTGAACAACAAAAACACAAGAAAAGTATAGTAAGAGATATGATTCATTAGTAGTGCTTTTTTTTGTTCATCTTTACATTTGTAAGCATCTTCATTTTTAGAGCAAGCTTATTTGAAAGCAAAAATATTCATGAGTGAAAAATCAATCCACTAGTAATTTTTAAAGAATTGTTTTCAAGTACTTAGTTTAAATTTCTTTTGTAATATTTCTTAGTTTAATATCTCAAATAATCAAACACTCTTGATTGCAAACTTATAAATCCACAATAATTTGATATAATTCTTAAGTTGTATTCAACCCCCCTCTACAAACTTATCGTTAAAGTACTAAGGGAAAATAACAATTGATATCAGAGCCTAGCTTTCAACATATAGAAAGTTAAGATCTAAGTACATCAATAATGAGTCACAAAGACACATGAATGAAGATTCCAGTTCTTGAAAAGAAGAGTACTTTCCCTGGAAAGTAAAAATACACTTGCATCTACTATCCATTGATCCATCCTATGTTCATTGCATAGAAAAAGGTCCACGTGTACCTATGAAAATAGTTACAAGTGTGAATGCAGACGGTACTCAATCACCAGATAAACTTATTCCAAAGCCTATGCTGAATACACAGGTGATGATGAAAAGGAAGTGCACAAGGACAAAAAGGCTATGAACATTCTGTTTAATGGTCTTGACAAGGATATGTTTGACAATATTATCAACTGCACAGCCTCTAAAGAAGTCTGGAATACTCTTCAAACTCTATGTGAAGGCACTGAGCAAGTAAGGAAGAACAGAATGCAACTCTTGATTAATAAATATGAGGCCTTTCACTTCAAGAGTGTTGAAACAATTAATGACAAGTATAGTAGGTTTCAGAAGCTTTTAAATGAGCTAAAACTATATCGAAGAGTATATGTTGTTGAGGATACCAATCTCAAGTTATTGAGGTCCTTACCTAAGGAATGGAAACCAATGTTTGTGTCCATTAAGAAGTTTCTTGACTTCAAAGAGTACACTCTTGATAAGTTATATGGAATTATGAAAACCTATGAGTTGGAACTACAACAAGATGAAGAGATTGAGAAAAGTCAGAGAAAGGACAAGTCTGTTGCCTTGGTGGTAATGGATAAGCAAGTTGCAGAACCCTGTGAAGATGTTGCTGTTTAAGAAGGAAGGAAAGTGACTCATGAAAAAGTTATAAGTGGCTATAAGCGTGATGAGTCTTCAACTAGTAAGAGAAAAGAATTAGTTGAGGACGATAAATCATATACCAAGGAAGATATTGATGAAATAGATGAGCATCTAGATTTTCTATCAAGAAAATTCTCAAAACTTAAATTCAAAAGAAATCCAATGCAGGGGCCTGGATCCCAGTTTAGAAAAGAAAGTCAATAAAACAGAAATCTTATTGACAGAACTCAAATAAATGTTTCAACTGTGGATTGACTGGTCACTTTTCTAATGAATGCAGAAAGTCAAAAATGGAGAAGAAATCAAAGTTCAGTGATGGTATTGATTACAAGAAAAAATACTTTGATTTGTTAAAATAAAAAGAAAAAGGCTTTTGTTATAGAAGAAAAGGAATGGCTACTGAGGATGACTCTGAAGAAGAAGAATTCATCAATCTTGCACTTATGGTTAACCATGATGATCAAGAAGCTAGTTCATCTAGCAATCAGATAATTTCTATAAATCAATCTGAGTTATCTAAAGATGAATGCAATACTACAATTACTGAAATGACTAATGAATTATACAATTTGCATGTTAATCTTAAGTCCCTGAATAAGGAAAACACTAGACTCAAAAGCTTAATAGAATCTCTAACTAAATGAAACACACATCTAGAGAGTGAGCTAGTGCAAATGGATAGACTCAAGATAGAGAATAGAGATGCCAGAGATGAACTAGTTGAGTTTAAAAAGAAGATAGAAACTCTGAAGGAACAACTAGAAGAAGAACTAAGAACCATTGACAAATGGAATAGATCTAGTAAAGCTAGCATAAAGTTGAATGACATTTATGGATCAAAATTTTTCACCATGTTGTCTAAGAATCTTGAAAAATTAGCTATTGATGAGAATCAATCATTGGATAAGGAGCAATCGATTGCTAATCTTGAATCAACTGATAAGGATTATCCATCGATTGATAATGTTGACTTAATAGATAATTATCCATCGATTGAGAAATCATGAACTACTAAACACTCTATTTTAAAAACCAATCTTAACAGACCTATTAAATTTATAGAGGAAGGTAACTCCTCTAATCCTCAAAACAAAGTTGAGAAGGCCAATATAGAGTATTTATCTAGAAACTAGTTAAAAGAAAAACTAGAAAAGATAAATCCTGAAACTAAGCCAAAAGGGAAAAAGAAAAAGGACAAGAATGGTAAAGTAGGCATAAATAAGCACAATAACTATACACCTGACATGTATGCACCTAGAAAAATATGAGTTAAATGTGGTGGTAAAAATCATCGATCTGTGCACTATAAATCTGAAATGCCTGTTATGCCTAATATATCTACAAATTCTATTTTTCCTCAATTAGTTGTTTCTCATGCTATTCATGCTCAATATGCATCTATGTCTTATATGTTTAATCCATATATTGCATTTGACAACATGAATATTCCTACAATGCCTTGGAATATGAATACCAATGTTCATGCTTCGAATTTCTCTAATTCTGCAAGCATGAATAATCCAAGCATTAGCACTGAGAACTCTAAGGTAAGGAAACTAACACGTAAGGTTGAATGGAATTAAAACCATCTAAACCAAATGAACTAAATTTGGTAACCAAACCAAAGGTAGCAACTAATAAGAAAGGACCCAAGGCAACTTGGGTACCAAAATCAACTTGATTGTTTTTGGATGTGTGCAGGAAAAGAGGAAAAATCTTTGGTACTTGGACAGTGGGTGTTCAAGGCACATAACTGGAGATAAGTCCATGCTTACACAGTTTGAGGAGAAAGCTGGCCCTGGAGTGACATTTGGAGATGACAGTAAAGGTTACACCATGGGATTTGGCTTGATTTCAAAAGATAATGTCATCATTGAACCTGTTGCACTAGTTGATGGCTTAAGACATAATTTGTTAAGTATTAGTCAATTATGTGATAGTGGAAATAAAGTATGTTTCACAACTGAAGCATGCATAATTTCCAGCAGGAAAGATGGAAGCCTAGTGTTGAATGGGAATAGAAAAGGAAATGTGTACATAGCTAATTCTAACTCAATAAATGCAGATTCAATGACATGTCTTCTTTCAAAAGCAAGTACAGATGATTGATGGCTATGTCACAAGAAATTAGCTCACTTAAATTTCTAAGCCATGAATCAATTGGAAAAGAAAAATCAAGTGAGAGGATTACCACAGATGGAATTTGTCAAGGATAGATTGTGTGATGCTTGTCAAAAAGGCAAACAGAGAAAAGCATCATTCAAGTCAAAATTAGAGTCATCAATTGAGAAACCACTTGAGCTATTACATATGGATTTGTTTGGCCCTATAAACATTATGTCCATTGCAAAGAAAAAGTATGCTCTAGTCATTGTGGATGATTTTTCAAGATTCTTATGGACTTATTTCTTATATTCAAAAGATGAAACAAGTGAACTCATCATCAAACACATTAAGGAACTGGGGAAAAGTCTTGGATTGGATGTAAAGAAAATAAGAAGTGACAATGGAATAGAATTCAAGAATTCTACAGTAAAGGAGTTCTGTGAAGCCAAGGGAATCATTAATACTTTTTCTGCACCAAGGACACCTCAACAAAATAGGGAAGTTGAAAGAAAGAACATGACATTGATCGAAGTAGCTAGAACAATGTTGGAAGATGCTAAATTGTAAATTTATTTCTGGACTGAGGCTATCAATGCAGCATGCTATTTATAAAACATTTCCATAGTAAATCAAGCACAATGAAAAACTCTATATCAATTGATCAAGAAAGACAAAAAGCCAAAAATGGGGTTTTTTCATATCTTTGGTTGCAAATGCTATGTCCTGTGAAATCAAGGTGAAAACCTAGGAAAATTTGAAGTCAAGGCTGATGAAGCCATATTTGTTGGGTATGCACTATCAAGTATAGCCTACAGAGTCTACAAACTTAGATTGCACAATATTATGGAATCTGTACATGTAGTCTTTGATGATAAACAGATTCAAGACTTATTTGATGAAAGAAATCATGACACACTGCAAATTGAAAATGAGTCCAATGAGATAAATAAAGAAAGTGATGAAGAAGTAGGTCTATTAAATTCTCAAGTACTCAGAAACCTAATATCAGTTGATGTCACAACATCAATGGATAATTTATCAATTGACAGACATCCATCAACTGATAATGCATCAACTAATAATCCTTAAATGGATAACCAACATTTTACATATAGGGTATCTAACTCAGGGGGAGGGTTTCAAAATCAATCTTCAACTTTAAGTCAATATGAGTACACCAACAATAGTAATGAAGCCTCTTCTTCAAGAAGAAATTTACCTCCACAGAAGAAGGAATTTACCTCCACAGAGAAAATGGACCAAAAGTCACCAATTAATCATTAGAAATGCAAAAGATGGTGTCAAAACAAGGAGTGTTACTCAAAATGAGTGTTTGTATATCAGTTTTCTATCTCAAGAGGAACCGAAAAGAGTCGAAGATGCTCTAAAGGACCCTTATTGGGTATTCGCTATGCAAGAGGAACTCAATCAATTTGAAAGGAATAAAATATGGAAGCTGGTGCCCAAACTAAAAGACAGATCATTAATTGGTACAAAATGGGTATTCAGGAACAAGATGGATGAAACTGGTACAGTGGCTAGAAAAAAAGCAAGGCTTGTGGAAAAAGAAGATGTCTCGACAGATTTTCATCCATTAATGAAATTTTTAAGTAAATGCAAACTCTCAAAGGCACTGAGTGAAGCACCAACAATAGTTTGTGAACTTGTAGAAGAATTCTGGAAATCTGCAGAGGTGTCAAAGGATGGTAAGGAAATATCCTACACTTGTAGAGGTAAACAATATACTCTCACTAGTGTTATTGTTTCTGAATGCTTAGCTATTCTTGCTGATAACTGTGATACCATGCCTAAAGATGAGGAAATTAGAAATATATTAGTTGCTGTTAATTATGTTGAGCCTGAATCTAATCTAGGAGAAATAGTTAGAAAGAATCCAAGAAAAGAATGAGGCTACTTCTTTGATGCTATTATCAAGGTATTTTCTAGAAAGATAAGCAACTTTGATGCTATTATTTCCAATATGCAACAAATTGCTTATAGTATCATATTTGATAAATATTTTGGTCTTAGCACATTGCTCCTAAATGAGTTATTTGTTAAATTAGGAAATAAAGCATCTAGTAAGAACAACATTTATTTTGCTAGATTCATTATGTTGTTCATTAACCATGTTATTGGAGACTATGAGATCACAGATGCCATGGAGACAATGAAGCCATGGACTCAGAACAAAAGGGTATTCAAGGACTTGGTGAGAATCAACTTACACCATAAGTTGTGCCTCACCTATCATACCTTTGTTGAGGTATTTCTCAAATCTCAAAACTTCTCATTCACTCACTTTGAAGTCCCACTTTCTTTGCCTTCTGCAACAATGGAGGGAATTAGAAATGCCCCCATCCCTCCTACCCAAGTTGCATAACCTTCAAAATCTAAATTTAAGAAAACCACCTCAACAGTTTCTCAAGAAACTATTATTGTAAAACCTAGAAAAAGAAAATCCAATGTGGGGAGTGTGACGATGGTTGTTGAGGGTGAGGGAACTGGCTCAAGAAAGCCAGAAGGATAAGGTTGAAGAGGGTGTGATTAACCAGCCAACCTCTAGTCCAATCTCCCAAAAGATTGAGATTGTGATCAAGGAATTGAATACATCCCTTGCTGCATCTTCTCAACAAGGTGCAGTTATTGAAAAGAGGTCTCAAGTAGGACCATCTGTTAGGGAAAATGGACACAAAGTAATTCAAGCATTTAAAAGGAGAAAGAAGAGTAATTTAGATGCACAAGGGACACAAACACCTGCAAAGCCAAATAAAAGTTTGGTGGAGCCTTATGGTTCTTCTATTGTTGTGTCTCAAGTAAATGCTGAGACACAGTCCCACTCTTTATCTATTTCTTTCCCTCATTCTCCTTCCAAATCTATTTCTTCATAAACACTAATGATTGACAATGTTAATGTTTCAAATTCACCCTCTTTACAACTCAGGGTAGAGCCAACACTCTCACCTGACTCACCAATTAAGGGTAACACCTTGGTTGAGCAGGATAAAATTATTGAGACTCAAAATTCTCCTAAGTCAATGGATATTTCACCATCAACTGATAATATCCAACATCCATTGACTACTACTCATCCATCGCTGGATATTCTCTCATCCATTGATGAGTTTAAATGGACTGATATGCATCCGTCAATGGATGAGTAGTGTTAACTATGAGACGCAAGATTTAAATATCCTGAAAAAAGGAGAGTGTGTGAATGAGAGACCCTCAACTTCTTCTGAGGTGGCAAAAGGAGAGGGTGTAAGCAAAGAGAGTTTCACCTTAGTAGGTGATGTAAAATGTGAGATTGGTAAGGAAGATGTGAGATTTCGGGATGAGATCCTGATGCAAGAAAATAGAGATGAGAATGAGAGAGAAAAGAAAATAGTGAAATCCAATTCACTAATTCATGAAGCTTCAACTTCTAAAACTGAGCAAATTGTTGATACTGAGAAAAAGATTGTGACTCAGTATAAAATATCAATGACTGAGGTTGATGTCCATGACCCTGTCCAAAGAAGAATTCTAAATTTCTATAGGAACATCCTCAAAGTATAGAAAATGCAAGTGTCTGGAACAAGGTTAGCATTGAAACATCTAAGAGAGGACATGGATTCAAATAAGACTCACTATGATTCTTACATTGATACAAGGTTGAATCTAACCACAATTTCAAGAATCAAGCAGAGGTTGGATACTGAATCTACAGTGAAAGACAAAGTGAATGCTTTGGAGAAGAGGATGACTGAAATGGAGAGGAGTATGCAACTCATCTTGAAGAATCAGCTACTCAAGTCAAACTTCTTGATAGACTTTTACAGACTCCTGTAGCTTCTCAATCCCTGGCTCCAACTGATGATAACAAAAAGGGGGATAATGATGGTGATGCTGAATTAAGAAAGGAGGTAGAATCTTCATTGCAGAAAACTCAGAATATTTTGGACAAAAAGAAAAATGATGAGTCTAAGAAGGAGGAAATATGGAGGATGAAAGTTGAGATTGTGAAGAAGTTTGATGCATTGACTAGTAAAAACAGAGCCATAGATGCAGAGAAGCCTATTAATATCATAACTACTACTTCATTGCCAACAAAGTCGAATTCTAAGACTGTTATTGCTGGATCTTTTAAATCTCAAGAAGTTGGAGAAATAAGGATGGATGAAAGTAGCTCACAGCCTGGTGATAGAAAAGGCAAGGGAATTGTAATTGAAGAAGAAAAGAAGAAAAAGTCTATCACAGGTGGTGGTGAGAAGTTAATGCAAAGAGCAATAACAAGTGGAATTCTTGATAGAGAAAAGCAGATGAAGGCTGGTGAAGAATTGACCTTGTAACTTCAACAAGAATTTGATCTTAAACATCAAAAAATTCTAGAAGAAAGAAAGAAGCAGACTAAGAAGAAATCCAGGACAAAGCAAAGAGCCAATAGATCTCCAAAGTCTGGGAAAACAAAAAGAAAATTGATTGTTGATGAAACTGAAGTGGTTAAGGAGAAATAGCCAAAGAAGACAAAGGTTCAAGCATCTGGTAGTGATCAATCAAGGGAGATAGGACTGTTTTAAACCAAAACAAACAATTATGTTCCAATCAGAACTCAAGGACTAATTGCTAAAAAAGGTCAAAGAAAGAAAGATGTGGATCTTCTTCATGTTGAATATGAGGATGGGACACATCTAACCTATTCTTTCTCATAAGTCGTGGAACATAACTATGCTACTCTGAGAAAAATCTATACTCTACTTAACATGAATTACTATCTCACTCAAGGTCTTGCCAAAGACATTTTAGCAAGAATCACCAACATGGTAGAGGCTCTAATTCAAGAAGAAAAGGATGATAAAGTAAAAATCTGGAATTCTGAAGGGAAGAAAGTTCTTCATGAGTCATTCTGCATGATGATCTACAATGATAGGGATGTCATTGAGAAGTGTATTGACATGTGCAAGATAACAAGTCTATCTATTTTACTCTTGAGGTTGTTGTATAGTAAACATCTATCTTAGCTTGAGCTTCCTCTCTCTTCTATCTTTGAATGTCTTCTATTGCATTCAAACACTTTTCTCTTGCTAGAATTTCTTCAATTAGGACAGAGCCTTTCAGATGATCTGTAGTAATTTGTAGAGAGATTTCAGGGTAGTCCTTGATGAAACTAAATTTGATTTTGATCAAGACTTCACTCTTTGTTCTGATACAATCATGCCTGGATTGGAGAAAACTCTACACTTCCTTGTTCTTCTTAAGTTTTCTGTTAATGGGAATTGTTGTCATATGCTTCATGAATGTTGATGTCACTTAGATGTACTATCATAGACTTGATTATGTCAAGGATTGATATATTGATGTGCCTGAACAAATCAATGAACTTCTACAAACTATCTTTTTATTCTAGACAACAACTTTGAGATAATTATTGTCATCTATTTAGAAATTACAAACTTACTGTCTAAGTGATATTTACATGAAACATGTTGTTTAGACCGATAAAATGTTTTACCTAACCTTTTTCGGACTAAGTTAAAGTACTGATTACATGATTAGCTAGTACACAATCCTAACATATATATATATATATATATATATACTTGCATTCATACGCTTTAATTTCCTTAATTTACTTTAGCATATGCACTTAAATTCTTGCATACACGTTAGCACACAATGTGTGATTCGTCCTTCTAACAAAGAGACTTACCCCTTCTCACATTTATATATACTGTTGTTTCGGCTAGATTATATATAATTGTTTATTTCCGGTCTAGTACTGTAATATACTAGTCTACCACTTTTTTTCTTAAACAAGGATATAAAGAATTTGTTGTGAGGTGAAGTGAAGTGAGGTGAGGTGATCTTTGTTCTAACACCCAAGTCTTAGACATGCTAACGGGAAGTTGGGTTTCTTTGTACCGTGAGGAAAATGAAAGACCCAAAATCCAAGACCTACAAAGTTGCAGAGGAACAAAGTTTAGGCAAGGTTTACTTGTTTTGAGGAGGTATCGAGGAGTTACACTCTAAACTAAGATTGTAAGGGTAAAGACTTCTCCGCGTGCAATAAGGAATACATCTTTTTATTGTGAAAAATTTCGAGTTCGGGGAGGAACTCGGGACTGGAGTAGGGTTGAGCGGATCCAATAGGGGTTGCGCCCTCACAAACCAAGATAAAACCGACCGTGTTGTAATCTGTTTCTTTTCTCTCTTTTTACTTTTCGCGCTCGATTTATGTTAATCGCCCTTAAGTACACTAAGTTTGGAGAAGGGGGGTTGAATACAAACTTAAGAATTAAGTGAAAATTCTTGCGGATTTAAGTTTGTTCAAAGAGAGTGTTTATTTAAGACTGATGTAACTAAGAACTAGATAATTAAAGTATTGAAGACAAAACTCAACAAGGTTAAAAATTACTAGTGGATTAATTTTCCACTAGTGTGTTTTTGCTTTCAATAGATCTTAGTAAGAATACCAAGCTGCTTACAAAGTTGAATTTGGAACTCAGAAAAGCATTACAAGTTCTGCCTATATTTCTACTTTGCTTTTCTTGAGTTCCTGAAAACTATTGCCTTCACTATGCTACTGTGTTTTTCTAACTTCTATATAGAAAAACTACATCTCTAGTTTTCTATCGACAGATAACAATATAATATTACAATTTATATTGTTTACATGAAAATAGAAACTAGCTACTTTTCACAGCCTTCCTTTTTGAACTAACTAGTCCTGGAGATATCTTTGTCTTGATATATTCCTTGGATGCTGTGTTGCCTTGAAAGTCTTCACAATCCTGACAGGACTGTCTTCCAATGATTCAGTTTCTACACAGTTCCCGTAATTCTTGGCTTTAGCTAAATAGGGAAACTTTAATCAACTGATAAATGCTGTTAAGCTTATCAGTTGATCCTCCTTTGCTTATCCATCGATGGATAGGATAATTGAGTTATCCATCGACTCCTTATCCATTGATGGTTCTTTATCAATTGATGATTGGTATCCGTTGATAGCTTTCATCCGTTGAGTAGTGTCTTCATCCATCGACTTCAATATCAGTTGATCACTTCACTTGTGAGAATTCTGACTTGGGATATTAACAGTTGATCAGCCATTCTTCACATCTGTTGAGAAGCTAAAGATTGAAGTCAATAATATCAATCGACTACTTCATAGCATCCATCGAGGCAATACAATTAATTGATAATGAAACTTGAATCAAATGTTACAATCCAGTTTATCAGTTGATAAACAAGCTTCAACTGATAACTGGTTTTCTAGTCAATGGATATTTATAAGTCATATCCATCGACTAGTTACAAAGTAATTTTAAGTCCCTATTGTAATTCTAAGAAATTTGTTATCATCAAAACTTATAATTCCTAACAATCTCCCCCTATTTATGATTGTGTAAAACATTCATAAATCTTCTGTTGATGATAACAAAACTTCTAAACAATTTTTATTCTTAGAATGAATTACAATATTGACAAGTATAGTTTGAGACAGAGTAATCAGATACCAGACAAAGATGAATTCTGATAATTTTGATGATTGAGGTTGAATCTTTTATCTTCTCCTTCTTCCCCTTGACTCATTCATCTTGTCTTCATTTTCCTTCATCTTCCTGTAAAGGGTTCCCTTCAATATCTTCTCATCTTCAATCCTGTAGTCTAATTGACTTGCCAGATGATTTAATTCCAGATTAGGCAGTTTGTCTATTTCTTGACAAATATCAATGCATTTTTCTCTGCCTTCCCTGTCCTTATATATCATTAAGTAGAATGGCTCATGAAGCACCTTTCTTCCTTCAGGGTTCCAAATCTTTATTCTGTCATCCCTTTCTTCTTGAACATGTGCTTCCCTCATCTTCTTCATTCTTTCAAGGATGGCCTTTCCTAGCTCTTCAGTTAGATAATACTTCCTGTTGAGCATAGTGCAGATTTTCCTTAAGATGCCATATCCTTGATCTAAGACTTGGTTGAATGTAAAAGTTGAGTGTGATCCATCTTCATACTCAATGTGGAGAAGATCAACATCTTTCTTCCTTTGTCCTTTTGCTGCAATCATTCCCTCAGCTTTGATTGGCACAAAGTCTTCAGATTTGTGTTTGAACACCTCTATTTCTTTGGCTTGATTACTCCCAGAAGCTTGACCTTCAGCCTTGACTTGTTTTGGCTTCCTCTCCTTGTCTCCTTTGTCTTCAACAACCAATTGTCTTTTAACTCCAGAGGATTTTGGTGCATCTTTAGGCTTGTTTGCTCTTTACTTCACTCTTGGCCTCCTTTCACCTTCTTTTCTTCTGGCTTCTCTTATTAGCCTATCCTCCTCATCATATTCCCTTTGCAATTGAATGGCTAATTCTTCTTGGGATTTTTCTTGTTGCTCCCTTTCTCTTATGCCAACTACTATGGCTTTGCTCAACAATTTTTCACTTTCCCCTCCACCTGTGACAACTTTCTTTTTACCATCTTCAATTAGCTTTCTCTTTCCTTTCCTGTCACCAGGTTGTGAGCTACTGGAACTTGTCTCCTTGAATTTGCTAGCAATCAAATCAAATTTCCTTACTATATCCTGAGCCAACTCCTTCTTTGGATCTGTAGCCTTTGTCACTACACCTTCACTTGCTTTCTCCAATTCAGCTTCACTTGCTTTCTCCAATTCAGCTTCACTTGCTTGCTTCTCCCCCTTTTTGTTATCAGCAACTTGCACTTGTGCTAATGATTGTGAGATAATAGGGGTCTCTAACAGTTTACTCAGAAGATTGATCTGAGTGACTTGGTTTTTCAAGATTTGCTACATGTTGAGCTCCATGGCAGCTACTCTTTTCTCCAATTCAATTACCTTATCCTGTTGGGTTCCGAGGCATAAAACGCAGCGGATAAATGTAAATATAACGAAAATTTTCGGAACCCAAACGCAGGATCATGTATAAGAATTGACGGATTATGGTGATAATCGAATCATACCTATTAAGATTTTGAATGCCACGAACTCAACGGAGATCCTTGCTATCACGATTTGTGTCTTCCTCTCGAAAGCACCTCTATGGTATCCACACGAGCACCTTCAAGAACGTCTCACGATCTTGAACACGGAACGGAAGTACTAGCCTCCTTTGATAGGTTTCGAATTCTCTCTGCCTCTTCCTATGCTGCCTCTTCTGCTAGGGTTTATACAAAAACATGCAAGCCATTTAACCTATCATTATCTATTTATAATGATTGGTTAATGGGCCTTTTTAGCAAAAACCTAACCCATGTAGGCATAGGATTAAATAATAAAACATGCTTCTATTATTTAATTAATAATTAAGTCACACTTAATTATTATTGGCAGAAATATAATTCTTCAAATTCGAATTTATTTCAATTAATTAAGTCTCACTTAATTAATATAATAAATTCGAATTAATCATCAATTAATTTAAATCTATAATTTAAATTAACTATTCCTCTAGGTGCTCTATGTGTGTGACCCTATAGGCTATTATTTAATTAGCAATAATTTTATTCTCCAATAAAATTATAAACAATGAGCGGTATCTAGTAATACATCATTGCTACCTAATTAAACAATAATTAAATCGTGATTCGATAAAACCTTTCGTGATTAATGTTTCCGTGTAATATAATCCCTTTAACCATATATATTATAGATTAAACTCGAGGCATGTATTTAGTCATCCTCTTCAACATTTAATCCGGGTTTACTTGATCCATGAGTAGACTATGAAAAACAAATCATTATTTGAGCACGGCCATGCATTTTATAGTCTCACTCAATCAAGAGGCCAATAATATCTCTCCTAATTATAGGAGGGTTAAATCCTTTATCTATCATTCATATTTCTCATACGACTCATGATATACCCGATGTCCACTTTTATCATCAACCCGGTCAAAGGTAACTTTTAATGTAGTCAAAGTATATCAATCCTCGTATAGAAATATAATGATCTCAAGTCAGAGGATCATTACACCATTATCACTGTGAGTCTTTCTTATGACTTAATTAAACATGAAGAATCTCACTGTGGGTCTGTCCAGTACCATGTACCCCTACATGTACCTATGTATTGACTTTAGTATCCCCATACTTATAACCAATGAGATGTGGTTATCTGTCAAACAACATACTAGTCTATTTATATATTATTATTGTCCTATCATAATAATACTCGACTAGGGAACCTTTAAGAATATGATATATTATATAATCTCAAGTTCAAGTCATGTACTTAAACTATATAACGAGTATCATGATTCTAAGGACATTTATTATGCTAACAAATATATCACAGTAATTAAAGTCATAATAAATACGTTTATTGAATAATCAAATGACATAAATGTTTATTAAAAGGAAAAATTGTATTGCCTCTAGGGCACCTACACTAACAATCTCCCACTTGCACTAGAGCCAATCACCCATGTATCTAATACCCATGGAACTAGTGTGACCGTCGTGCTTCTGCTGCGACAAGCCTTTGGTTAGTGGGTCTGCAATGTTATCATTTGTGTGCACTTTACATATGTGTATGTCACCCCTCTCATTAATCTCTCGAATGAGGTGATATCTCCTGAGTATATGTTTGGTTCGGGAGTGAGCTCTAGGTTCTTTAGCTTGTGCAATGGCTCCATTATTATCGCAGTATAGATCAATGGGATCTGCGATTGATGGAACCACTCCCAATTCAGTAATGAATTTTCGAATCCAAACTGCTTCCTTAGCCGCTTCACAAGCTGCAATGTACTCAGCCTCCATTGTAGAATCAGCTACTGTTTCTTGTTTTGAACTCTTCCAACTTACAGCACCTCCGTTTAGACAAAACACAAAACCAGACTGTGATACAGTATCATCCCTGTCTGTTTGGAAACTTGCATCGGTGTAACCTTTTACTACTAGTTTCTCCTCTCCTCCATACACCAAGAATGAATCTTTAGTCCTTTTCAAGTACTTTAGAATATTCTTGACAGCCGTCCAGTGACCTTCACCTGGATTAGATTGGTATCTGCTCGTCATGCTTAAAGCATACGAAACATCTGGGCGAGTACATACCATCGCATACATGATGGATCCAATTGCTGAGGCATATGGAACCTTACTCATGCGGTCCTTGTCATCCAATGATTTCGGACACTGATCTTTAGAGATCGTTATCCTTTGAGATACGGGGACATATCCCCTTTTTGCATTTTGCATACCAAAACGGTGCAAAACCTTATCGATGTATGTACTCTGACTTAGACCGATCATCCTTCTAGATCTATCCCTATAGATCCTCATTCCTAGAATGTAGGATGCATCTCCTAAGTCTTTCATAGAGAAATTACTCCCTAACCAAATCTTAACAGCCTTGAGAGAAGGTATGTCATTCCCCATTAGTAGTATGTCATCAACATATAGTACTATGAATGCCACATGGCTCCCACTAACCTTCTTGTAAACACAAGGTTCATCCTCGTTTTGAACAAATCCATACTCTTTGATAGTTTCATCAAAACGGATGTTCCATCTCCTAGAGGCTTGCTTTAATCCATAAATGGATCGACGTAATTTACATATCTTGCTAACATTCCCTGGACTGACAAAACCTTCAGGTTGTGTCATGTACACATCCACATCTTCTTCAAGGCTTCCATTAAGGAAGGCTGTTTTGACATCCATTTGCCAGATTTCATAATCATGGAATGCTGCAATAGCAAGCAAAATCCTTATGGATTTGACCATAGCCACTGGTGAGAAGGTTTCATCATAGTCAATACCATGAATTTGCTTGAAACCTTTTGCAACTAGCCTTGCTTTATAGGTCTGAACATTTCCATCCATGTCAGTTTTCTTCTTGAAAACCCATTTGCACCCTATGGGTTTTACCCCTTCAGGTGGATCAACCAAAGTCCATACTTGGTTTTCATATATGGATTCCATCTCGGATTTCATGGCTTCTAGCCATCTCTTAGATTCTGGACTGCTCATAGCATCTTGGTATGTGAGAGGCTCATCTTCATCTATGAGCATCAAATCACCACATTGAGTCAAAAGAAATCCATATCTCTCTGGCTCATGGCGAATTCTACCAGTTCTACGAACAACCTGTGTTTGTTGAGCGTTATTATTATCCTGCTCTTGTTCCACTTCAGGTTCAATGCTATTTTGTGGTTCTCGATCTTCATCGAGGTCTATAGTTCTCCCACTGTTTCTTTTGGAAACAAAATCCCTTTCCATGAAGACAGCATCTCGAGCAATAAACACTTTTTGCTCAGAAGGACTATAGAAATAATACGCCTTTGTTTCTTTAGGGTATCCCACAAAATTGCACTCTTCAGATTTAGGTCCAAGCTTGTCAGATACTTGACGCTTCACAAACGCCTTGCATCCCCAAACTTTCATAAAGCTCATGCCTGACCGTTTCTTCTCCCATATCTCATATGGAGTCTTTTGAACCTTCTTAGTAGGAACACGGTTAAGTGTGAAAGCCGCTGTTTCTAGATCATAACCCCAGAAACTAATTGGAAGATCTGCATGACTCATCATCGATCGCACCATGTCCAACAAGGTGCGATTTCTCCTCTCTGAAACTCCATTCCATTGAGGTGTACCTGGCGGAGTGAGTTGTGATACAATACCACACTCCTTTAAATAATCTTTAAATTCAGTGCTCAAGTATTCTCCTCCACGATCAGATCGTAAGATTTTAATACTTGCACCTCCGCCAATTTACTTCTCTACTTCAGCCTTGTATTCTTTGAACTTTTCAAAAGAATCGGATTTATTCTTCATAAGATATACATATCCATATCTACTGAAATCATCAGTAAATGTTATGAAGTAGTAGTAGCCTCCTCTAGCCATCACACGCATTGGGCCACATACATCACTATGTATTAGCTCCAAACGTTCAGTGGCCCTTTGACCCTTACCAGTGAAAGGGGCTTTAGTCATTTTACCAAGCAAACAAGATTCGCATTCTTGGTATGATTCAAAATCAAACTTATCCAAATATCCATCCTTATGTAATTTGGATATGCGTTTCTCATTTATATGGCCTAGACGACAATGCCAGATGTATGTTTGATTTGAGTCATTAACTTTAAGTCGTTTGTTTTCTATATTACAGACAGGATTATCTAAGTCAAGAACATATAAACCATTAAACAAACGCGCAACACCATAGGTTAAATCATTCAAAGCAAAAGAGCAACTGTTGTCCTTTATTGTAAACGAAAAACCTTTCTTGTCCAAACAAGAAACAGAAATAATGTTTCTGCGAATTGCAGGCACGTAATAACAATTCTCCAGTTCTAAAACTAGCCCAGAGGGCAAAGATAAATAATAGGTTCCTACAGCTAAAGCAGCAACTCTTGCTCCGTTGCCAACTCGTAGGTCCATTTCTCCTTTAGCCAATGTCCTACTTCTCTGCATTTCCTGCACATTTATACAAATGTGAGAAGCACATCCGGTATCCAATACCCAAGATGTAGAAATAGACAGATTGACTTCTATAACATATATACCTGAATTAGAAGCTTGCTCAGCCCTCTTCTTCTTCAGATCCTCCAAGTAAACTGAACAGTTTCTCTTCCAGTGACCAGTTTTCTTACAGTAGTGACATTCACCCTTAGCGACCCCACCTTTAGGCTTTAAAGCCTGTTTAGGACCTGACTTTGGCTTGGGTGTAGAATCAGAACCTGTCTTCTTCTTACCCTTCCACTTGCCTTTCCCTTTGGCCTTACCTTTATTGCCCACCATCAGTATGGGAGCAGGTTCAGCCGTCTTCATGTTGGTCTCATATGTTCTCAACATAGCCAACAATTCAGTAGGTGTTTTGTCAAACTCATTCATATTGTAGTTCATAACAAACTGAGTGAATTTGTTGTTCAGAGAATTCAAGATTAGGTCAATACCAGTTTCCGGACCAATCGGGAAACCCAAAGTATCAAGATACTCAATGTAACCAATCATCTTCAGAACATGTGGGCCAACTGGTTCATTTGCCCCTTGTTTGCAGTTAAAGAGTGACTTGCTCGTGTTGAACCTTTCTTGACGAGTTTGGCTTGCAAACATGCTTTGCAAGTGCTCATTGATAGTATATGCATCCATATGCACATGCTGTCTTTGAAGCTCAGCACTCATAGTTGCTAACATAAGACACGCAACATCAGTTGCATCATTCTCATCCTTTGTGTGGGCCGCTCGTTCCTCAACAGTAGCGCCCTCAGGAAGGGGACCTGCCGGAGGAATATCAATGACATGAAGCTTGCGCTCCTGCCTGAGGACAATCCTCAAATTCCTCTGCCAGTCTAGGAAGTTGTTTCCTCCTGTCAGCTTATCCTTCTCAAGGACAGATCGTACGGATAGTGTGTTTGTGTTGTTTGTCATTACTTGGTATCTACAATGATAAAAGCACAAAATTAAACATTAGATTGTCTGAGTTATTTATTATGTTCAAATGATTATGATACATTCATAATATATCTCCCACTATTTTTATCAAATCAATAGCCCTTACTATTAATTTGGAAAGTATATCCCATAATCCTTTCTAGTGAGCCAAGATCCATATTTCGTCATGTCTCAAGTCAACCACTGGAAGTCCTTAAGAATGATTATTTAGGTAGACAACATTTGTCAATTATATCATATATAATTCTTGGATAGTTTGGTGAGCAACGATTGATCTTATCTATCTAATAGATTTTTAACCAAACTCTATGCTTCTAAGTTCATAATGGTTGAATATAACCGTTTACTTTCACCTTATTATGACGACTCAGTTAAGTTTGACCCAATGATACAACGGCCGAATATAACCGTTTATATTCGTCGCATCTCACCACGATAGACAGGAGTCCCCTGCCACTGACAGTCTTTCCCCTAATCGATCTAGGATTCGATGAGTGTTCATTCATTGGAAAGCATCTGATTAAAACTTAATATTTTGTTAAGGGGTTTAGAAAATTTTACGACGATCATGATCACATCATGAAGAGATCCTCAATTTTTCCTTGAACTAAATATTTCAAATTGACATCTTAAATTGTTCATTTCCCAGGTAGATGGAGGATACCAGTGGTCACACTTAAAACCCATCAGCCTTACGAATACGCATATCCGTTTTTGTCAGAAAATCCCAATTATAGATATCAAAATCCATATTCAATTCCGTGTTTTAAAAATCCATATTTCATAAACACAAGAATCTCATGATCGTTTGTTGATTTTAAAATCTTGAATCGTTACAGATTTTATCTTGAGTCGTTACAGATTTTATCTTGTTTAAACAAGCATGGCATGGGTGTCGTATCTAATACATACATACATACATACATGATTAATCTAATTAAAGCATGCATCATTCATACATCAATATGTAAAGTGCAGTATGTAAACGTGCTTGGTTATGGCCCCTTTCCTATGTGATCCTTTCGAGCTAATGAAAGGATCAAAGTCAATCTATGGTGGTAAAATATAAATACAATTACATGTCTTCATTCTTCTTGTATCCACTAGTGCCTGCTTCTCTTCTTGGATCATCTTTCAGTCTTCAAGTACATTACATGGAATAATTGAATACAACCTAAGCTAATGTACTTACATAAGAAAACTCGAGTTACATTCGAGGTTAAACAATTACAAGAATGAAGAAAATGACATGCAAGTCGTATTTATAAAACCAAAACCAAAAACCATTAATCTAGGGGTCTAAGGGCCATAACCAGCACCATGCTCAAGTACACAAAATAAAATATTGCGGGGGTCCGGGGGCGGCAGCCCCTGGGCGGGGGTCCGGGGGCGGCAGCCCCTGGGCGGGGTCTGGGGCGGCAGCCCCAGGCGGGGTCTGGGGGCGGCAGCCCCCGGCTGGGGTCGAGCTGCCAGGTCAGCTCGAAATCAGAATTTTTTTTTTATTTTCGAAGACCACTCCTATTCAGAAATCATCAATTTCTGAACTACAGATCATATCTGTTGGCCCTTTTTCCCACTGCATCTTATACAGTTTCAGAAGCATGTATCATATACATACTTATCATATCCCAGTTAACAGATCATGTCCAACATAATCTGTCCACCAGTTTATATCACTATACAAACTGACCCTCATGCATAATATACAAATCGCAATATGGCATATAAATCAGTCATGACAAATCATTAGCATGCTAGTATCATCACCACATATTACAATTCGAATATACATGAAGAACATAGCATGGCAGAAGCATGGCAGTAACAAAGCAGTAGCATGGCAGTGGCATGGCAGTCACCAAAACAGGCATATTTGCATCAAATACAGTTAACACGTAACCAAATCAGTCCCTTATACACGTAGCTCTGATACCATTGTTGGGTTCCGAGGCATAAAACGCAGCGGATAAACGTAAATATAACGAAAATTTTCGGAACCCAAACGCAGGATCATGTATAAGAATTGACGGATTATGGTGATAATCGAATCATACCTATTAAGATTTTGAATGCCACGAACTCAACGGAGATGCTTGTTATCACGATTTGTGTCTTCCTCTCGAAAGCACCTCTATGGTATCCACACGAGCACCTTCAAGAACGTCTCACGATCTTGAACACGGAACGGAAGTACTAGCCTCCTTTGATAGGTTTCGAATTCTCTCTGCCTCTTCCTATGCTGCCTCTTCTGCTAGGGTTTATACAAAAAACATGCAAGCCATTTAACCTATCATTATCTATTTATAATGATTGGTTAATGGGCCTTTTTAGCAAAAACCTAACCCATGTAGGCATAGGATTAAATAATAAAACATGCTTCTATTATTTAATTAATAATTAAGTCACACTTAATTATTATTGGCAGAAATATAATTCTTCAAATTCGAATTTATTTCAATTAATTAAGTCTCACTTAATTAATATAATAAATTCGAATTAATCATCAATTAATTTAAATCTATAATTTAAATTAACTATTCCTCTAGGTGCTCTATGTGTGTGACCCTATAGGCTATTATTTAATTAGCAATAATTTTATTCTCCAATAAAATTATAAACAATGAGCGGTATCTAGTAATACATCATTGCTACCTAATTAAACAATAATTAAATCGTGATTCGATAAAACCTTTCGTGATTAATGTTTCCGTGTAATATAATCCCTTTAACCATATATATTATAGATTAAACTCGAGGCATGTATTTAGTCATCCTCTTCAACATTTAATCCGGGTTTACTTGATCCATGAGTAGACTATGAAAAACAAATCATTATTTGAGCACGGCCATGCATTTTATAGTCTCACTCAATCAAGAGGCCAATAATATCTCTCCTAATTATAGGAGGGTTAAATCCTTTATCTATCATTCATATTTTTCATACGACTCATGATATACCCGATGTCCACTTTTATCATCACCCGGTCAAAGGTAACTTTTAATGTAGTCAAAGTATATCAATCCTCGTATAGAAATATAATGATCTCAAGTCAGAGGATCATTACACCATTATCACTGTGAGTCTTTCTTATGACTTAATTAAACATGAAGAATCTCACTGTGGGTCTGTCCAGTACCATGTACCCCTACATGTACCTATGTATTGACTTTAGTATCCCCATACTTATAACCAATGAGATGTGGTTATCTGTCAAACAACATACTAGTCTATTTATGTATTATTATTGTCCTATCATAATAATACTCGACTAGGGAACCTTTAAGAATATGATATATTATATAATCTCAAGTTCAAGTCATGTACTTAAACTATATAACGAGTATCATGATTCTAAGGACATTTATTATGCTAACAAATATATCGCAGTAATTAAAGTCATAATAAATACGTTTATTGAATAATCAAATGACATAAATGTTTATTAAAAGGAAAAATTGTATTGCCTCTAGGGCACCTACACTAACATTAATATCATCCGTCTTTTGCAGGATTTATAAACTAGTAATATGTAATATTTAAAAATATTTTTATATTTTATTTTTGTACCTCTAATGTTTTCTAAAGATAACCTGGGAAATGAGGATTATCTACAACTCAAATTAAGAAAGTTCAACCAAAATTTATGTTTATTTATTATTATACCAAAATGTTAGCATGTGTTATTTGTGATGAGCTAGTATTTGTTGGGTTGAATTTATAGTTGTTCAGGTGGATTATTGTTGTTGTTGTTGCTATTGAAGGCCCTATGCCTCCGGGGTTTATCATTGGAGGCCCTATGCCTCTCGTTTTAATTATTTAAAGTCCTCTGTCTCTGGGATTAATTATTGAAGGCCCTCCACCTCCGGGATTAATTTGAAGGCTCTCTATCAGTCATTGCCTGTTGAAGACCCATACCCTGTACTCCACGAGTTATCCTCGGCGGGGAGCTATGAGATACTCTTGCCTCAACTTGGAAGATCCTTTCCATGTACTCAGGCGGGTTGTCCTTATTTGAGGGCTTAGGACGTGTCCTACATTTGCGGTAGATCTAGTGCTGACCTCCAGTCAAGGTATCCGGGAAATAGCTGTAGTGGATCGACTAGAGCCCACGGTTTTTGTGTCAATGTCGGAATCATGAAGTCCTTGGGTCTTATACTGAGTTTTGACCTATTCAAACTATTTGGTTCTGAGGCATAAAACGCAGCGGATAAACGTAAATATAACAAAAAAAAATTCGGAACCCAAACTCAGGATCCATGTATAAGATTGGACAGATTATGGTGAAATAAAATTATACCTATTAAGATCTTGACTTTCACGAACTCAACAGAGATCCTAGCTTTCACGACTTGTGTCTTCCTCTCGAAAAACACCTCTATGATATCCACACGAGCACCTTCAAGAACGTCTCACGATCTTGACTGCGAAATGGACGTGCTAGCCTCCCTCTTGATAATTCGAGTTTGTTTCTGCCTCCTTTATTGCTGCCCCTCTAGGGTTTTTTCTCTCAAAACCTAATCGCCTCTTAGCTCTTCATTATCTATTTATAATGACTGATTAATAGGCCCATAACAGCAAAACCTAACCCATGTCGGTATAGGATTAAATAATAAAACGAAATTCTATTATTTAATTAATAACTAAGTCATACTTAATTATTATGGGCAGAAATACTCCTCTAATTTGAATTTATATTATCTCAATTAATTAAGTCTCACTTAGTTAATATAATAAAATTTAAATAATCATCAATTAATTTAAATCTATAATTTAAATTAACTATTCCTTTAAGTGCTCCATGCGTGTGACCCTATAGGCTATTATTTAATTGACAATAATTTTATTCTTCAATAAAATTATAAACAATGAGCGGTATCTAGTAATACATCATTGCTACCCAATTAAACAATAATTAAATCGTGATTCGATAAAACCTTTCGTGATTAATGTTTCCGTGTAATATAATCCCTTTAATCTTATATATTATAGATTAAACTCGAGGCATGTATTTATTCATCCTCTTCAATATTTAATCCGGGTTTACTTGATCCATGAGTAGACTATGAAAAACAAATCATTATTTGAGCACGACCATGTATTTTATAGTCTCACTCAATCAAGAGGCCAATAATATCTTTCCTAATTATAGGAGGGTTAAATGTATTGCCTCTAGGGCACCTACACCAACAATAAACCATAATGTAGAGACATCTCACAAGGCACTCCTTCCGGGTAAAAAACTAACTTTCTTGATATATTTTTGTTGTTAGTTGAATTTTCGCAGGTAAGAAAAATTTTATTGAAGGATTTTTTGTGAAGGCCATCACGTTTCATGGGTGTAAAAAGTGAAGGCCCTCAACGTTTTATGGGGGTAAATTTTTATTGAAGACTCTTCATTTGTAAAATTTTATTGAAGGCCTTCAATACCTCAGGGGTAAAATTTTATTGAAGACTCTTCGTTGTTAAGATTTTATTGAAGACCCTCAACGAATCATGGGGGTAAATTTTTTATTAAAAATTCTTCATTGGTAAAATTTTAGTGAATGCCCTCAACGCTTCATGGAAGTAAAATTTTATTGAACACTCTTCATTGGTAAAATTTTATTGAAGGCCCTTAACGCTTCATGGGGTAAAATTTTATTTAAGATTCTTCATTGGTAAAATTTTAGTGAAAGCCCTCAACGCTTCATGGGGTAAAATTTTATTGAAGACTCTTTATTGTTAATTTTTTGTTGAAGACCCTCAATACTTCATGAGGGTAAACATTTTATTGAAGACCTTTTAAGGGGGGAAATTTTATTGAAGGCCATCAATGCTTAATGGGGTAAATATTTTATTGAAGGCCCTTCATGGATTAAATTTTATTGTAGACTCTTGGTGGGTTAAAATTTATGAAGACCCTTCGTGGTTTGGTTTTTATTGAAGGTACTTTAAGGGTTAAAATTTATTAAAGGTCCTTCATGGTTTAAATTTTTATTGAAGGCCCTTCATGGGTTAAATTTTATTGAATACTCATGGTGAGTTAAAATTTATGAAGGCCCTTCATGAGTTAGTTTTTATTGAAAATTCTTTAGGGTTAAAATTTATTGTAGGCCCTTCATGGTTTAAATTTTTATTGAAGACCTTTCATGAGTTAAATTTTATTGAAGACTCTTGGTGAGTTAAAATTTAAAAAGGTCCTTCATGGGTTAGTTTTTATTGAAGGCCCTTCATGAGTTAAATTTTATTTATGACTCTTTAGTGGGTTAAAATATATAAAGGCCCTTCATGGGTTGGTTTTTATGGAAGGTCCTTTAAAGGTTAAAATTTATTGAAGAACCTTCATGGGTAAAGGTTTGGTTGAAGGTCATTCGTGGGTTGGTTTTTATTGAAGGCCCTTCAAGTGTTAAAATTTATTGAAGGTCCTTCCTGGGTTAAATTTTATTGAAAATCTTTATGGGTTAAAATTTTGTTGAAGGCCCTTTATAAGGTAAAATTTTATTGAAGGCCTTTCGTGGGTTAAATTTTTTGTGAAGACCCTTCTTGGGTAAAATTTTGTTGAATACTCTTTATGGGTTAAAATTTTATTGACGGTCTTTCATGAGTTGAAATTTTATTGACGGTCTTTCATGAGTTGAAATTTTATTGAAGGCCTTTCATGAGTTAAAATTTTATTAATGGTCTTTCATTGTTTAAAATTTGTTTGACGACTGGGGGGTTTGAGGAACTATGCTTGCTGATAGAGTTTGTTAGGAATATATTAATTTGATGATGTACAAAATACTAGAACAGGATTTAGCACAGTCTATCTGCAAGAATCAATCAACGGATATCTATCTACAAGAAGCAATCGACTGATAAATATCGATCGATAAGTCATCAACTGATAATAAGCCATCGACTGATAAAGCCAATCGAGAAGTCATCGATCGAGAACTCAAGTCATCAACTGATATTTATCAATCGAGAACTCAAGTCATCAACTGATATTTATCAATCGAGAACTCGACAACATATATTTCCTGATCGAGAAGTCATCAACGGATATATAGTCATCAACGGATATTTATTGATCGAGAAGTCATCAACGGATATTTACCAATCGAGAAGTCTCACAAGTACTCGATTGATTAGCTCACAGCCTGACTTCTCGAAGCTTAAAGGAGATGAGTATTCGGTTGATTCAAACAGCTAGTTTAAAGGAAAGTCTTCGAAGATCAAAACAAATTTATTGCAGATATGCTATGGGAAGGAAAGGGAAAATTAAGGAAGCTGTCGGTCAGAGTTTACTCTATCAGAGAATACTCGATCAGAGTTTACTCTAACAGAGAATGCTCTATCAGAGAATACTCGATCAGAGTTTACTCTAACAGAGAATGCTCTATCAGAGATTATCAACCGACAGAGTTTATCAGAAAAGAAAACAGACAAATCAGAGTCTGATTTGGATAGTAAGAAGGAATTCAAGTGCAAGTCTAATTACCTTATTAAATCTATTCTTATCATAATCTGTTTTGTAATTGTATTTGTAGCTGTGTCTATATAAACACAGAGATAGGTTATAATTCAATGTCGAATTATATCGAATTAAGAATTTATATAAAAGCAATATCTTGTAACCTAGCAGCTCTTAAGAACTTTATATCTTGAGAGAGTTTTGTATTCAAGTTCATTATTAATACAAAACAGTATTCCATTCAACATACTTGTGTTCATAATCGATTTACAGGCACTATTACATTCAACCCCCCTTCTGTAATAGATTGATTATTCTGGGAAACAATTGGTATCAGAGCAGGCAGTAAATTTCAACTCAAAAGATCAAATAATCATGTCTGGAAGCAAGTATGAGAGCATCAGAATTCCAATATTGAAGAAGGCTGAATACCCTACATGGAGGGTGAAGATGATGATGTTCTTAGAAGCAACTGATCCTGATTACTTAGATAGAATCCATACAGGTCAGTACCTACCAACCAAACTGGTGCCTTCTACAATTGTGGAAGGAAGACAAATCCCTGAGTATTACACCCTGAAGGACAAGAAAGAATGGACTAATGAAGAAAAACAGGAAGTCTTGAAAGATGCAAAGGTAAGAAATATTCTGCATAACAGTCTTGACTCTGTAATGTCTAACAGGGTAATAGCTTGCAAAACTGCCAAAGAAATCTGGGATGCACTGGAGGTTCAATGTCAAGGAACCAAGGAGATAAAGAAAAATAGAAGATCTGTTCTAATCCAAGAGTATGAATACTTTGAGGCTAAGCAGAATGAGTCCCTCACAGATATCTATGACAGATTTCTAACTCTGTTGAACAACTTGGCTTTGGTGGATAAAGTATATGACAATGAAGATTCAAACACCAAATTTCTGAGGGCTCTTCCAGAAGAATGGGATCTGCAGACATCCTTGATTAGAGACAGGGCTGATTTGGATGAGATGTCCTTAGATGAAGTTTATGGCAAATTGAAAACTCATGATCTGGAGTTACAGCAAAGAAGAAACAGAAAGAGTAACAAGGCAAGACCTATTGCTTTGAATGTTGAAGCAAAAATTGAAGAACCAAAGGAAAAGGTGCTTAAGGCTTCAACAAGGAAAGGGAAAGAAGTAGTACTCCAAGATAGCAGTGAATCAGAGTTTGAGGCAAACTCTGATGTAAACTCTGATAATTCTTCAGACTCTGACATGATGGAGATGTTTGCTATGTTTGTCAAAAGCTTCAAGAAATACAGAAAATTTAGGAAGCAAGGAAACTATCAGAAGAAGCATAGTGAGTTAGACAAGAAAGACAGATTCAGAAGAAGAGAAGATAGAGATGGAAAATCAAAAACTCTTGATAAATCAAAAGTCAAGTGTTACAAGTGAAACAAGATGGGACATTTTGCTACTGAGTGCAGAAGCAAGGAATCTGGGAAAGCTCTCATCACATCAAAGAAAGATTGGATGGACTCCTCAGACTCTGAAGAAGAAACTAATTATGCTCTCATGGCAAACTCTGATTCTCCCATCTTAAACTCTGACAAGGTACCAAACTCTGTTTTTAATTTTGATACTGAAGATATTCATGAATTAAAGTCTTTTCTTAGAAATTTGCATGTTAGCTTTAAGTCACAGTCTCTTGAGAATGAAAGATTAAAATCTGAAATACAAACTCTGAATGCTAGGAATGACTTTCTTGAAACTGAACTTGTACACATGCTTAGCTTTAAGAAAGACTGTGAGAATGCTATACACATGCAAACTCAGTTGGAAATACAAGTCACATATTTGAAATCTGAGATAGCTAAGGAAAAAGAGACCTTCAGAGTTTGGACAAACTCTGGTAAGAAGGTCCAACAAATGCTTTCTGAAAAGAATTGGACATCTGCCTTAGGTTATGAATCTGATAAAGAAATTCACACTAATTCACACACAAAAGGAACATTGAGTGAACCTGTGAAGTTTGTTAGAGCTAGTGATAATAAGAAAACTCTCCCTGAATGCTCTAAAAACAATAGTGTGCTAGACTCTAAAAAGGTGAATGTAGGGTTACTTTCTCAGAAGCAACTTAAAGAAAAGTTGAAGGCAGTCACTAAGAAATCTAAAAAGGTGAAAAGAAATAGGAATGGTAAAGTAGGAATTACTAAGGAGAATAATTACATGAATATCCCTGATGCTCCTAGGAAAACCTGTTTTACTTGTGGTAATTCTAATCACCTTGCTATTGATTGCAAACACAAGAAAAAGAAAGAACCTGAAAGACCTAGGTTTGAGGCTAGAAAATAAACAAGAAACAATCCCTGTTTTCATTGTGGTAGTTTATGGCATACCATTTATACATGCAAAGATTATCATAATTTGTATTACAATTCTTACAAACCACAGCCTCGAATAAGTAATTCTCCAAAACATACTGTCAAGCAAATATATGTGATAAAGTCTGATAAAAGGAGTGTAAACTCTGACAGTACAAAATCTGTGAATGCAAACTCTGATCATGTAAACTCTGTTAACACAAACTCTGACAAAAGAACTTCCGCTGCAAAAGTTAACAAGTTTTCAAAGAAAGGACCCAAACTAGTTTGGGTCCCCATAACTACTAATTAAATTGCATTTACTGATTGCAGGGAAACAGAAAGAACATTCTAGTGATTGATAGTGGATGTTCTGCACATATGACTGGAAATAAATCCCTGCTTTCAGAGTTTGAGGAGAAGGCTGGCCCAGCAGTATCTTATGGAGATGGCAACATAGGACGAACACTGGGATATGGCAACATTGTGATTGGAAATGTCATCATTGAAAAAGTAGCTCTGGTTGAAGGACTCAAACATAATCTGCTCAGTGTGAGTCAAATGACAGACAGAGGTTTCTCTGTGGAATTTTATGGAACTCATTGTGAAGTGAAAAGCAAGAAGAATGGAAAAGTAGTTCTTATTGGCCACAGACATAATAACCTATTTGAAGCTAGCTTGGATGTTAATTCTAATGGTCCCTTAACCTGTCTACTTGGAAAGGCATCACCAATGGAAAGCTGGAATTGGCACAAAAAGTTGTGTCACTTGAACTTTGGAAACATTAATGAGTTAGTGAAGAAGGACCTAGTTAGAGGTCTTCCAAAAGTTCAATTTCATCCTGATGGACTCTGTGATTCATGTCAAAAGGCCAAACAAAGGAAGACATCTTTCAAGAGCAAAACTGAAAACTCTATTGATCAACCTTTTCATCTATTGCATCTTGACTTATTTGGTCCAGTTAACATCATGTCCATTGGAAAGAAGAAATACACTCTGGTAATAGTTGATGATTTCACTAGATTTACTTGGGTGTACTTTTTGCACAAGAAGGATGAAACTGCAGAAACAATCATTGATCATATTGCAATGATTGAAAATGGATCAACTCACAAAGTAAAGAATTTAAGGAGTGACAATGGAACAGAGTTTAAGAACTCAACAATGGAGGAATTCTGCTCAACAAAAGGTATTACTCAACAATTCTCAGCACCTGGCACACCTCAACAAAACGGTGTAGTTGAAAGAAAGAATAGAACTTTAATAGAAGCTGCCAGAACAATGCTAGAAGGAGCAAAACTACCTACTTATTTTTGGGCAGAAGCTGTGAACACTGCATGCATCACTCAGAATTGTTCTTTAATAAACAAACATGGAATGACTCCATATGAATCTTTGAAAGGAAGAAAGCCAAATGTCAAGTACTTTCACATCTTTGGATGCAAGTGTTTTATTCTCAAAACACATCCTGAACAATTGAAGAAGTTTGAACTTGAAGCAGATGAAGGAATTTTTATTGGATATGCAACAACTTCTAAAACCTCTTCAAGGGCATTCAAAGTATTCAACTTAAGGACAAGGACAGTCATGGAATCAATTAATGTCTCCTTTGATGAAGGGAAGATAGATGGGTTACATGATAAAGATGCACAGGAAACTCTGAGATTTGAGAATGAACTGCAGAAAATAAACTCTAATGAGATAAACACTGATCAACCAAATCCTGGAGAAGCAAACTCTGATTCTTTAAACTCTGATTCAGAAATGATTGAAATAGAAATTGAAGAAACTGCACATGTTGAGGGGGAGCAACATCAATCAAATACTGACATTGGAGATTCAACTATTGAAATATCAGAGTCTGACCAAACTCCGAACAACACAAACTCTGAAACCCTAAACTCTGATCATTCAAACTCTGAGACCACAAACACTGATACCTCAATCTCTGATAATTCAAACTCTGAGTACATAAACTCTGAGACATCAAATACTGATGGAAACACATCTTCAGGGGGAGGATCATCATTTACAGAAGGATCATTCTATGAAGGCACAGATCATGGGGGAGCATCTAGTTCAAGGAACTTTCCACATCCAAGGAAATGGACCAAAGGTCACACACTTGATTTAATTATAGGTGATCTGGAAAGTGGAATAAAAACAAGAAAAGCTACTCAAAATGAATGGCTATTTCATAGTTTTCTTTCACAAACAGAACCAAAGAAGGTTGAAGATGCTTTGAAAGATGCAGATTGGATTACTGCAATGCAGGAAGAATTGAATGAGTTTGAAAGGAATGAAGTTTGGACCCTAGTCCCAAGGCCAAAGAACAGATCTATTGTTGGCACAAAATGGGTATTCAGGAACAAGACAGACTCTGATGGAATAATTACAAGAAACAAGGCAAGACTGGTAGCCAAAGGTTATTCTCAACATGAGGGGATTGATTATGATGAAACCTATGCACCTGTAGCTAGACTTGAGGCAATCAGAATTTTTCTTGCTTATGCTGCTCATAAGAAATTCAAGGTCTACCAGATGGATGTTAAAAGTGCATTTTTAAATGGTGAACTTGAAGAAGAAGTCTATGTTGAACAACCACCTGGCTTTGTCAATACAAAATATCCAAGTCATGTCTACAGACTGGATAAAGCTCTATATGGACTAAAGCAAGCACCAAGGGCCTGGTATGAAACTCTGGCTCTATTCTTACTTGAAAATGGTTTCACTAGAGGAACAATTGATAAAACCTTGTTTTACAGAACTCAAGGTAAGGATTTATTATTGGTTCAAATATATGTTGATGATATTATATTTAGTTCCACTAATGAGAAACTCTGTGAAAGATTTTCAAAGTTAATGCAGTCCAGGTATCAAATGAGCATGATGGGAGAATTGAGTTATTTTCTAGGTTTACAAGTGAAACAGACTGAGGAAGGCATTTTCATTAATCAGTCCAAATATACAAAGAATCTACTCACTAAATTTCAAATGCAAGATTCTGCATCTGCTACAACTCCCATGGCTACTGCAACAAAACTTGATCAAGACACTGGAGAACCTGTTAATATTACTGCATACAGAGGAATGATTGGTTCTCTACTTTATTTGACTGCAAGTAGACCAGACATCATGTTTGCCACATGTCTATGTGCTAGATTTCAAGCAAATCCAAGAGCACCTCATTTGATTGCTGTGAAAAGGATTTTCAGATATCTCAAGAGCACTGCTAATCTTGGCTTATGGTATCCTAGAGAATCTGATTTCAAATTAATAGGCTATTCAGATGCTGACTTTGCAGGATGCAAGATTGACAGGAAAAGCACAAGTGGCAGTTGTCAATTTTTAGGTGGAAGACTTGTGTCATGGCAAAGCAAGAAACAGAAATCGATTTCAACATCAACAACAGAGGCTGAATATATTGCTGCTGGAAGCTGCTGTGCACAGATCTTATGGATGAGAAATCAATTGCTAGACTATGGTTTGAAATTTTCAAATATTCCTATTTATTGTGATAACCAAAGTGCTATTGCAATGACAGGAAATCCAGTTCAACATTCTCTAACAAAGCACATCAGTATCAGATATCACTTCATAAGGGAACATGTGGAGGAAGGCACAATTGAATTACATTTTGTTCCTACAGATCAACAATTAGCAGATATATTCACCAAGCCTTTGCCTGAAGCAACATTTAACAGACTGGTTTCTGAATTAGGGATGGTGACAAGTGGCTCAACTTAGCAAGTTTCAGACACTCAGAGTATATGTCAGAGTATGGGGAATACAAACAGCAAAGAAGGATATTCTCTGACATTAAGAGAATTGATGACAAGAAGAAGAGTCTACCTGCCATGACATATCAACAGGTAATTCAGGTAAAACTCTCCACCTACAAACCTTCTATCTACAATGCTTCATTTTTTTTTGGTGAAATGGTGCAGGAACAAGTTTTGGAGAATCCCCCTGCACCTACCCAAGTAGCCAAATCACCTTCCACTAAACAATCTAAGAAATCACTATCTAGAAAACCAACCTCTAGTGTCTCTCAAAAGGCACCAGTTGCAAAAAGAAGGAGATTGGTACAAACTAGGCTTATAGATGAGCAAAGTGATGAGAAGCTCAACCCTCTAGAGAGACAGGTTATTGAAGGACTTTCTTTG
Organism: Oenanthe sinensis; assembly: GCA_028671895.1. Taxonomy (NCBI): domain Eukaryota; kingdom Viridiplantae; phylum Streptophyta; class Magnoliopsida; order Apiales; family Apiaceae; genus Oenanthe; species Oenanthe sinensis. The sequence goes on from CM053801.1 coordinate 40,377,819, forward strand.
TTAAAGGAAAGTAATGATGCACCTGAATCTAACTTTCAAGCCAAGTCTGTAGACTCTCAAAAGGCTACAGACTCTGAAAAACCTAGGGAAGCACCTCAGGATTCTCATATTGAGTCTCCTGAGAAATCTTTTGCTAAGAAGTACAGAAGGTTAAGGAAGGCTTATTCTGCACACACACACAAGCCTGTTATTATTACTAACCCTGTTTTGCAGAAAACAGATGCTCCCAAAGCTCCTGCAGAGCCAGACTCTGAAATCAAGAAAACACCTGAACCAGAGTCTAATGTTGAGTCAGAGTCTAGACTGCCTTTAGACTCTGATCATGACACATTTCGGGAAGGAATGCCATTGGATGCAGCCTCAAGTCTAATTGATGAGATCATTATTCCAAGTGATGAGGTACTGCTATTCCTATATCCTTTGGTGGAATCAGTTGAAGATCCAGGGCAATATCAGACTAAATCTCAAGTCTTGGATTTTCTTACAACCCATGAAGCCCTAAGGAAGAGAATGGAACAGGAGCTACAAATGTCTGCACATGATGTGGTCAAAAATCTATACAGCTACCTATTCAACTCTTCATTACAAGTACAAGCAGCTGGGCTCATAGAAGGCAAGACAAATGAAGTTCTCAAAGCACTAGGTGTGCCAGACTCTGAACAGCAAATTTCAAAGAAGCCTAAAAGGCTTAAGGTCCACATAAGGAGGGAATCAGAGTATGTTGCCGAGTTGGAAACTGAGATTGAGCAACCAGTTTTTGACTATGAAGCAATTTGGGATAATGAAATTACCTACATGACAGTCATTTAATGGATTTCTCATGTTCAACCTCTGTCACGACAGGTGGTTGACTTTCTAGTCCACATTGTAGGAAAGGTGGCCAACGAATACATCTATACAACCAATGAAGGTAGATTGGATCAACTCAAGGGCTCATATTATTAGAAGATTGCAAGGGAACTGCAGGACTCCTTTAACATGACTCTTTCCCAGGCCATTAATGTCATCCATGCAAGGACTTTTCTAAATAAACACTTGGATGCATTGACTATGGAAGAACCACAGGAGGTAGCAGGTAGTGCAAGGTAGTTGGAGGATGGGACTAGTGCACCAGTGGTGACTAGTGATAAAGATGCTCAGTCTGCCTCACCCATACAAGAACCACCTAGTCAGAGGTTGGGTGATAGTGGGGCAGGGGAGTATGCTGTTAGGCCCTCCTTGACAACTCACCAAACAGCTGATGAGAACCCCAGTGATATGGGAGGACAGACTCTGATGAATGCTCATGAAGAAATTTCCCAATCTATTCTGTCAGAGTCTATCCACCTTGAGGGGGAGTCTCATGCACAAACAGTCCAAGATGGCAACACTCAGACTCTGGCTTCTAATGCAGTCATACTGAAGCTGTCAGAGCCTAGAGTAGACCCTGAGACTGGAATACTGGAGCCAACAGACTCTGAAAAGAGAGAAGATGCTTGTAAGGGTTCAGGATCTGTTGATGCTCACCCCTTGGTGGAAACCCCTAGCCTTCAGACATTTGAAGGGGTTCCCCTCCATCAAGGTGGTTCAGGTATTGAAGCACAACTCTTATCTCTCAAACCCTCTTCTGTAAGATTATTGAGTGCACCCTCCACATTGAGTGAAAAAATATCTGAGAGGCTGGCACTGGACCAGGCAAAAGGAGAGGTAGAAAAGGCTGTAGAGAGCCTGAGTGAGTTTGAGAAAGTGGGTTCCCAACCCCACTGTGAGGATGAGAGATTAGGGTATCCTGAACCTAGCTTTACTTATTGGGATCAAGATTTTCCACAGAGTTGGTCCAATGAGTTGAAGCAGGGGATGGATGAAAATTCATTTTTGTTGTTTGACAGAATTCACTCCCTTCACTTATTCACAGAAGTAGCTTTCAAGGATGCTATTGCTGATATTACTACCACTCAAGCTTCTCTCCAAACAACAGTCTCTGACTTAACCACAAAGGTTGATTCAGTAGTTGTAGCACAGTTCACTTTCTCCACAGTCTTAGCACAGATTCTTTTGGTTGTCACAGGTGGTGATGATGTCAAAAAGGGGGAGAAGAAAAGTGATTCAAGAAAGGTGATTCCTCCAGGAGAAACAAATAAGAAATGATTATTTTATATACTGTTCTAGATTAATTATTTCATTTTTTAGTTTTGACATCATCAAATCTTGATTTATGCTTCATTGTTTATAAAGCATAAATAGGGGGAGATTGTTAGGAATATATTAATTTGATGATGTACAAAATACTAGAACAGGATTTAGCACAGTCTATCTGCAAGAATCAATCAACGGATATCTATCTGCAAGAAGCAATCGACTGATAAATATCGATCGATAAGTCATCAACTGATAATAAGCCATCGACTGATAAAGCCAATCGAGAAGTCATCGATCGAGAACTCAAGTCATCAACTGATATTTATCAATCGAGAACTCAAGTCATCAACTGATATTTATCAATCGAGAACTCGACAACATATATTTCCTGATCGAGAAGTCATCAACGGATATATAGTCATCAACGGATATTTATTGATCGAGAAGTCATCAACGGATATTTACCAATCGAGAAGTCTCACAAGTACTCGATTGATTAGCTCACAGCCTGACTTCTCGAAGCTTAAAGGAGATGAGTATTCGGTTGATTCAAACAGCTAGTTTAAAGGAAAGTCTTCGAAGATCAAAACAAATTTATTGCAGATATGCTATGGGAAGGAAAGGGAAAATTAAGGAAGCTGTCGGTCAGAGTTTACTCTATCAGAGAATACTCGATCAGAGTTTACTCTAACAGAGAATGCTCTATCAGAGAATACTCGATCAGAGTTTACTCTAACAGAGAATGCTCTATCAGAGATTATCAACCGACAGAGTTTATCAGAAAAGGAAACAGACAAATCAGAGTCTGATTTGGATAGTAAGAAGGAATTCAAGTGCAAGTCTAATTACCTTATTAAATCTATTCTTATCATAATCTGTTTTGTAATTGTATTTGTAGCTGTGTCTATATAAACACAGAGATAGGTTATAATTCAATGTCGAATTATATCGAATTAAGAATTTATATAAAAGCAATATCTTGTAACCTAGCAGCTCTTAAGAACTTTATATCTTGAGAGAGTTTTGTATTCAAGTTCATTATTAATACAAAACAGTATTCCATTCAACATACTTGTGTTCATAATCGATTTACAGGCACTATTACATTCAACCCCCCTTTTGTAATAGATTGATTATTCTGGGAAACAGAGTTATTTAAGAAAAATGGAGGTATGTTTCTCAATGAGTTTGTTTTAATTGTTTCTATTATCATATTGGCGTATCTTAAATATTAATGTGGATATTTGGTTTGATAATGGGGGTAATTATGATGGTATGAAGAATCATTAATACACATGGTTTGCCTAAATCTCATAGTGTGGCCTTATTAGGTATGTTATATTATATAATGATGCAAAGAAGTTACAAGAGAGTTGTTTTTAGATGGCACGTCATAAAAGTTATTATCATGCGTAAAATATTTGAAGAGTGTGTGGAGTACATAATTTTGGAGAAAACAAATGGAAGATGTAGAAATATGTATGTTGATGGTAACATTGTTACGTCGCGCTCTAGCATGAAATTGGGTGATGAACAAGTTAGAATATTTAATTCCTCTTATATTTATCAAATTCCTCCATCAACATTTATAAAATAAATTATGAATATAAAAATATGTACAAATAGATGAATAAAACTATTAAAAACGACTTAAACAGACCATTATAATTCGTTTACATATATTTATCGCATTTTAGTTTTATTTTGGGTATTTTTCTAATATATTTCAAATTTAAAAGTTATTTATAAATATGTCCTATTTTTAGTTTTATATTCAAATATGTCCTATACACAATTTTTTTAATTTTAATAAATTTATAAGGACATTTTTATCTTTGTAACTTAAAATAAATGTAATATGTAAATAATATTTATAAATTCAATCCTCTAAATCTAAATTTGAGACCAAATTATTTTATTACATAATTCTAATATACTTTAAACATATAAAGTTTAAAATAAAATTTCTCCTTATAATTTTGTTTTCACAAAAAATTATAAATAAAATAAATAGTGTTACGATCTAACAAACCCATATTTTATATACATATAATAAAATTAGATAATTTAATCATATCATTATTCAAATAACCAGATAATAAAAATCATGTATTGCAACACTCATTTTCAAAAAAAATTGAATTCCTATAAGATTAACACTTGTGAAAATAAAATAATTATATATCAACTCATTAATTATTAGTTACAAGTAGACGTGGCAAATCATTTGTGTCATGTACTTTCGTATTTCGTGTACTTGATGGGTAGAACCGGAAACAACACGAATAGAAGTCGTGTACCTGATCTGCTGACACGAACACGACACGGTTTAAAAACGACCTGACACGACACGAAATACACAAATTTTTTTCAATTAAAGAAAAATGAAATAACACGACCTGGTACACGAAAACGAAAAAATATGAAATGTATACGAAATAAATACGAACTGGTGCATGAAAATGAAAAACATGAAATATACACGAAATAAATATGAACTGCTACACAAATTGGTACACGAAAATGAAAAAATATGAAATGTACACAAAATAAATATGAATGAGTACACTAATTGGTACACGAAATATCAAAGTTTGCATTTCTTGTTCAAATTTTAGTTTAAACATAAGTCAAAGTATATAAAAATTGAATACAGAATATATATATAATATTTATTATGTAATATTATATATAATATATATATTATATATAATATTTATTAATTTATTTATTTCGTGTGCCTCGTGTCGTGTTGTGTCGTGTACCCGAGGGGTAAACACAAAACCGATACTAAATCTCGGTCGTGTATTTTCGTATTCGTGTATTTTCGTGTCGTGTACTGAAAATCAAAAAACAAACACTAAATTTTTGTGTCGTATAAAAAGTTATCGGGTCTAGTTATAAGTAATATAAAGTACTAAATCTAATGATATATTAGTCTTAATATTTATATTTAAATGTGTTACAAAGATAATAGAATAGAACATATTTATAAAATAAATACAAAAAGGGACATATTTATAGATAAATGCATTAATTTGAGACATATTATATAAATTTCCTTTTATTTTTGTTGGGGCCAAGTATCGCACTTTAATTTTGAAATAGAATGAGACAATTATTTTTATACTTTACTACCAACCGCTGATTACGGACCTATGATTACGCTACGCCACACCCCACCAGCCCACCTGCTGTTTTCTTGGCCTTTTCTGCATTTCAGCAAATAATTGACGATTTCATTAGTGTTGCAACCTTTTATTGTACTCCCTCCCCCTCCCTGTTTACATGCGCATTCTTATTTTTTTGAGTGAAATTGATTAATTTTTTTCATAATTTAAAAATTATTTATTTATAATTTTAGAAAATTAAAAAATATATTTTAAAGTAGATCATATATACTTTTTAACAATATAAAATTTAATTTTTTTCAATTATATATTATTATTAAATTACGATCAAATTGATCTAGTGCAAAGTAAGCTTAAAATAGAAAGTAGAAAATAATTTTAAAAATTTATATTATTTTTATTCTACTTTAAAATATTACATTATGCCATCTAGTTTACATATTTTAAATTTTTGCCCCTGAGATGTCATTATGGGTCTCACTCCCACGTGACACTGGGGCCCACAACCACGTCACCACCTACTGATGTGACGCTAGGACCTATTGCCACGTCATCACTTACTGACATGGCAGTGACACGTTATCAGAGTCCTAAAATTAATATAAACATTTGCTACCAGATCGAAATGCAATCACTAATTTATACTCTCTCCGTCCCACCCAATTGTTTACAATTGGATTGGGCACGGAGGTCAAGAAAATGTATATGATAATGGTAAAAAATGAGAGTAGTGAGTGAAGTGGTAAAACAATCAATATTTAATGTATAAAGTGAGTATAGTGGAGGAAATTAGTGGATGTAGTTGATTTTTATATTATAAAATTTTACTATTTTTGGTAAATTTTGTAATGTAAAGAATTGGGAGGGATATCCCAAAAAAGAAAGTGTAAAAAAATGGATGTGACAGATGGAGTATTAGATAAATCACTATTTTATACTATAATAATCACTAATTTGTATTATAAGAATCAGCAAAATCTCCCATTTATAACGTGATAGTGGGACCCACTGTCATGTAAGCATGTGATGACATGGCACTAGGACCCACTGCCCCGTCATCACTTTCTGACGTGGCAGTGACACGTAATCAGAGTCCTATAAGTAATTTTAATATCTGCTACCAAATCAAAATGAAATCACTAAATTATATTAGATAAATCACTATTTTGTAATATAACAGTCACTAATTTGTATGATAAGAATCACCAAAGTCATCAGTTTTGTTAAATAAACGCATAAGGAGATCACTAAAAAAATGAAAATCGTTGAAATATAGCGCATATGGTATAGAAATTGATCATTGGGAGACGAAAAAAAATGGTGAAATTAGATTTGGAAAAATGTTCACCAATTAACGAGAAAAAAATAAATTAAAAATGGTGGGAATTAGGTGGGATTGTGTGTGAGGATGTATTGGGCTAGATGCCTACTTTTTACTTTCTATTCTAATTACTTTCTACTAGAGTAGGACTCTACTGTGTGTGTGTGTGTGTATATATATATATATATATATATATATATATATATATATATATATATATATATATATATATATATATATATATATATATATATAGTATGATTTTAGGGAGAACCAGGTAATCAAGATAATCTAGACCTTTGATTAATTATAAATATAATCGATTTAATTCAATTAATGATAATGGTAGATATGTAAATATCTTAAAAAGCTAGTTCATATACAAGGTCAAATTTATATTACAAATATGATAGTAGTGTGATTGATTTTTTGGTACAATCTAGTAGAATCTTTTTTTATTTTGAGCAACTACAAATATAAATTTTATATTAACGTATGTAAGAAAATCTTGTATGTTCCATTACAAATGCCATTGAAACCCTAAAATGTTGCCCACAATGTAAGAAATTTTATTTTTTGATATATGTTCTTCATATGTTATAATACATTTTCTGCAGATTCTGTACGCAGTTTGCTGGATGATTATTCACAACTATATTTAGAGATTAGGTTCTTCATATGGTTCTTAATGCAATCCTGTAGAGATGTGTTTAATAGTGTTTGTTGTAGAGTCCTGCTCTAGTAGAAAGTAAATTAGAATCAGAAAATAAAAAGTAGGTCAAATAAGGATTCAGCTCAATACACCCTCACATTAATCCAATATACTCTCACTCACACAATCCCGCCTAATTCACTCCATTTTAATTTAATTTTTCCCGTTAATTGGAGAACTTTTTTCCAAATCTAACTTCACCATATTTTTCTCAATCTCCCAACGATCAGTTTTCATCCATAACTGCTACATTTCGACGACTTTCATTTTTTCTATAATCTACTTATGTATTTATATAACAAAATTGATGATTTTAGTGATTCTTATAATACAAAATAGTCATTATTATAGTACAAAATAGTGATTTATCTAATATATATTATTGATTACATTTCTATCTGGTAGCAGGAGTCAATATTAATTTTAGGACACTAATAACGTATCACTGCCACATCAGCAAATGATGACGTGGCAGTGGGTCATAGTGTCACGTCATCATTTACTGATAAGACAATGGGTCTCACTGCCACATTGTATTTATTTAACAAAACTGACGACTTTAGTGATTTTTATAATACAAATTAGTGATTGTTATAGTATAAAAAAATGATTTATCTAATATAAATTAGTGATTGCATTTCAATATGATAGCAGATGTTAATATTAATTTTAGGACTCTGATGACGTGTCACTGCCATGTCAGCAAGTGATGACATGGCACTAGTGCCCACTGCCACGTCACCACTTGCTGACATGGTAGTGGATCCCCACTACCACATGGTGATGATGTGGTAGTGACGTGTCAGTAGGTGGTGACGTGGTATTGGGATCCATGTGTTAGAAATACAAACACTGATGCTATCAAGGAATATCACAAACATAGTTTATTGAAGAATAAAGTTTATGTTGACGTCATCAGAGTTTAAAATTTGTTGACAGAGTTTACTCAATCAGAGTTTACTCAAATTAGAGTATACTCAATTAGAGATTATCAACCGACATAGTTTGTGAGATCAGAGTTTGACAATGATAGAAATAGACAAATCAGAATTTGATTTGGATAGAGAATGAGGAATTCAAATACAATTATATTACATTATTGAAGTTATCTTTATCATTATCTGTTTTGTAATTGGATTTGTAACTGTGTACTATATAAACACATAATTAGGTTAACATTGTAATGAATTCAAGTTATATCATTCTCATAACCTAGCAGCTCTTAAGAACAATATTTTTCTTGAGAGAGTTTTGTATTCAGTTGATCAAAAGTTAATACAAAACAGTGTTTCTTTTACATACTTGTGTTCATAATCGATTGTTTTGATACTATTATATTCAACCCCCCTTCTATAATAGTCTATTTATCTGGGCAATAATTGGTATCAGAGCAGGCTGTTAATTACAACTTAAAGATCTCAAAACATGTCTGAAAACAAGTATGAAAGTATCAAGATTCATATCTTGAAGAATGCTGAATACCCTACATGAAGGGTAAAGATGATGATGTTCTAGGAAGCCACATATCCTGATTATCTAGACAAGATAAATGAAGTTCAGTATCTCTCAACCAAGCTAATTCCATCAACAATTATGGAAGGAAGACAGGTTCCTGAATATTATAATTTGAAGGACAAGAAAGAATGGACCAATGAAGAAAGGCAAGAAGTCCTCAAAGATGTTAAGGTAAGAAATATATTGCATAATAGTCTTGATTCTGTGATATCTAACAGGGTGATTGCACATAAAACTGCCAAAGAAATCTGGGATGCACTAGTGGTTCAATGTCAAGGAACCAATGAGATAAAGAAGAATATAAGATCTGGGCTAATTCAAGAATATGAATACTTTGAGGCTAAGCAGAATGAGTCTTTCACAGATATCTATGACAGATTTCTCACTTTGTTGAATAACTTAGCTTTGGTTGATAAGGTATATGACAATGAGGATTCCAACACCAATTTTCTAAGGGCTCTACTTGAAGAATGGGATTTGCAAACATCCTTGATAAGAGACAGGGCTGACTTGGATGAGATGTCTCTAGATGAAGTATATGGAAAGCTAAAAGCTCATGATTTGGAGTTGCATCAAAGAAAGAACATGAAGAGTAGCAAAGCAAAGTCTGTTGCCTTGAATATTGAGACTAAAATTGAAGAACCAAAAGAAAAAGTCTTAAAAGCTTCAACAAGAAAAGGAAAAGTTGTGTTGATAAAGGAAATTAGTGAATCAGAGTTTGAGGCAAATTCTGATGACTCCACAGACTCTGACATGATGGAGATGATTGCCATGATTGTTAAAGGCTTGAAAAGGATGAAATATAGAAAGTATAGAAAGCAAGAAAAATTGCAAAAGAAGCATAGAGAGTCAGAGAATAAAGAAAAATTCAGGAGAAAAGAAGACAAAGATGGGAAGTCCAAGACACTTGACAAAACAAAGGTCAAGTGTTACAAGTGTAACAAGATGGGGCACTTTGTTACTGAGTGCAGAAACAATGAATCTGGAAAAGCTCTCATTACCTCAAAGAAAGATTGGATGGATTCCTCAGACTCTGAAGAGGAAACAAACTATGCTCTTATGGCAAACACTGATGCTCACATCCTAAAATCTGACAAGGTACCAGACTCTGTCTTCAATATTAATACTGAAAATATCCATGAATTAAGGTCTTTTCTTAGAACCTTGCATGTTAGTTTTAAATCACAGTCACTTGAGAATGAAAGATTAAAATCTGAAATACAAACTCTGACTGTTAGGAATGACTTTCTTGAATCTGAACATACACACATGCTTAGCACTAAGAAAGACTGTGAGAATGTTATTCACATGCAACTTAGCTAGAAATACAAGTTGAATATTTAAAAGCTGAGATAGCCAATGAAAAAGAGACTTTCAGAGTTTGGACAAACTCTAGCAAGAAAGTCCAACAAATGCTTTCTAACAAAAATTGGACATCTGCCTTAGGTTATGAATTTGACAAGGAGACACATACTAAGACAAACACAAAAGGAAAATTGAGTGAACCTGTGAATTTTGTTAGAGCTAGTAATGAAAAGAATACCTCTAATAAATGCCCTAATAGTGTGTCAGAGAATAAACCATTAAATATAGGGTTACTCTCACAGAAGTAAGTTAGGAAAAAGTTGAAGGCAGTCACAAACAAAAATAAACCTAAAAAGGTAAAGAGGAATAGAAATGACAAAGTTGGAATTTCTAAGGAGAATAACTATAAGAATATCACTTATGCTCCTAAAAAAACCTGTTTCACATGTGGTATTTCTAATCATCTAGCTATTGACTACAGGCAAAATAAAAAAAAGAACCTGAAAGACTTAGATCTGAGGATAGGAAATAGACTAGATATAAATCACAAAATCCCTGTTTTCACTGTGGTAGTTTATGGCATTCAATTTACACATGTAAAGAATATCATAGTCTATATTTCAATTATTATGAACTTTTGCCTCATTTGAATAAAACTCTTGTTTCTTCTAGTCATTCTGCTAAACAACAGTATGTGATAAAATCTGACAGAAGAAAAACAAACTCTGAAAATGCAAACTCTGATAATGCAAACTCTATTAACTTAAACTCTGATAAAAATACTTCTGCTGCAAAAGTTAAAAATTTTCAAAAGAAAGGATCCAAACTTGTTTGGGTGTCCTCAAAGCTACTAATTAATTTACATTAATAATTGCAGGGAAATATGAAAAATATCCTAGTAATTGATAGTGGATGTTCAGCACACATGACTGGAAATAAATCCCTGCTTTCAGAGTTTGAGGAAGAAGGTTGGCCCAGCAGTATCTTATGGAGATGACAACATAGGAAGAACACTGAGATATGACAATATTGTTATTAGAAATGTCATCATTGAAAACGTAACTCTGGTTGAAGGACTTAAGCATAATCTGTTAAGTGTGATTCAAATGACAAACATATATTATTTTGTGGAATTTCATTAAACACATTTTGAAGTCAAAAGCAAGAAGGCTGGCAAAGTGATTCTCATTGGTCACAGACATAACAATTTATTTGAAGCTATCCTGGTACACCTCAACAAAATGGTGTAGTTGAGAGGAAGAACATAACTCTAATTGAAGGTGCTAGAACAATGCTAGAAGGAGCAAAACTACCTACTTATTATTTGGTAGAAGCTGTAAACACTGCATGCATCACTCAGAATTGCACCTTAATAAATAAACATTGAATGACTCCATATGAAATGATAAAGGGAAGGAAGCCAAATGTGAAATACTTTCACATATTTGGAAGCAAGTGTTTTATTCTTAAAACACATACTAAGTAGTTGAAAAAGTTTTAACTCAAGGCAGATGAAGGCATCTTTGTTGGCTATGCAACAACTTCTAAAACTTCTTCAAGGGCATTCAAGGTATTTAATCTGAGAACCAGAGTAGTCATGGAATCTATTAAGGTCTCTTTTGATGAAGGAAAAATGACATGATTACATGATAAAAATGCTCAGGAATCTCTGAGTTTTGAAAATAAACTACAAGACACGGACTCTGATGCCCTAAACTCTGATGAGTTAAACACTAATTCCTTAAACTCTGATTCAGACATAATTAACACAGGAATTGAAGATTTTGCACATGTTGAGGGGGAGTAACATCAATCTTTTACTGAAATTGGAGAACCAACCTCAATTATTGAAATTTTAGAGTCTGACCAAACTCTGACAAATAAAAACTCTGAAACCCTAAACTCTGATCCATCAAACTCTAAAAGCCTAAAAACTGATCCATCAAACACTGATGTAATCACATCTTCAGGGGGAGGATCATCATTTACTGAGAAATCATATTATAAAGGCACAAATAATGGGGGAACATCTAGTTCAAGAAACCTTCCACATCCAAGGAAATAGACCAAAGATCACACACCTGACTTGATAATTGGTGATCTAGAAAGTGGAGTAAAGACAAGGAAAACTACTGAAAATGAATGTCTATACTATAGTTTTCTTTCTCAAACAAACCAAAGAAAGTTGAAGATGCTTTGAAGGATGCAGATTAGGTTACTACAATGTAGGAAGAATTAAATGAGTTTGAAAGAATTCAGGTTTGGACTCTTGTTCCAAGACCAAAGAGCAGATCCATTGTTGGAACCAAATGGGTGTTTAGAAACAAGACATACTCTGATGGAATCATAACAAGGAATAAACAAGACTAGTTGCCAAAGGCTACTCTCAACAAGAAGGTATTGATTATGATGAAACCTTTGCACATGTAGCTAGACCTGAAGCAGTCAGAATCTTTCTTACTTATGCTGCATACAAGAAATTCAAGGTCTACCAGATGGATGTTAAAAGTGCATTTTTAAATGGAGAACTTGAAGAAGAAGTATATGTTGAACAACCACCTGGTTTTGTGAATCCAAAATCTCCAAATCATGTCTACAGATTGGATAAAGATTTGTATGGACTCAAACAAGCTCCTAGAGCCTGGTATGAAACTCTGGCTCAATTTCTACTTGAAAGTGGTTTCACAAGTGGTATAATTGACAAAACCTTGTTTTATAGAACTCAAGGTAAAGATTTATTATTGATTCAAACATATGTTGATGATATTATATTTGGATCCACAAATGAGAAATTCTGTGAAAGATTTTCAAAGCTAATGCAGTCCAGGTATTAAATGAGCATGATGGGAGAAATGAGCTATTTTTTAGGCTTGCAAGTAAAACAGACTGATGAAGGAATTTTCATAAGTCAATCCAAATACACAAAGAATCTACTCACAAAGTTTTAAATGCAAGACTCTACATCTGCTTCAACTCCAATGGCTAATGCAACCAAGCTTGATTAAGTTACTGGTGAGCCTGTAGACATAACATCATACAGAGGTATGGTTGGCTCACTTATTTATTTGACTTCTAGTAGACCAGATATCATGTTTGTAACTTGTATATGTTCTAGATTTTAGACAAATTCAAGGGAACCACATTTGATTGTTGTTAAGAGAATTTTTAGATATCTCAAGGGCACCATTAATCTTGGCCTATGGTATCCTAAAGAGTCTGAATTTAAACTAATAGGCTATTCAGATGCTGATTTTGTAGGATATAAAATTGATAGGAAAAACACTAGTGGAAGTTGTTAATTTCTAGGTGGAAGACTTGTCTCATGGTTTAGCAAGAAGTAAAACTCAATCTCAACATCTGCAGCAGAGGCTGAATATATAGCTGTAGGAAGCTGTTGTGCACAAATTTTATGGATGCGAAATCAATTGTAAGACCATGGCTTGAACTTTTCAAAAATTCCTATTTATTGTGATAATCAAAGTGTTATTGCAATGACAGGAAATCCAGTTCAACATTTTCTGATAAAGCACATCAGTATAAGATACCATTTCATAAGAGAACATGTCATGGAAGGAACAATTGAACTACATTTTGTTCTCACAGATCAACAGTTAGCAAACATATTCACAAAACCTCTGTGTGAAGTAACTTTTACAAGATTGGTTTCTGAATTGGGCATGGTGACAAGTGGCTCAACTCCAGATAGTAAGTAACAGACATTATCAGTGTTTATGGTAAACTTTGTCAGAGTCTGTGGTAAACTCTGATAGAAAATAAAGTAAACTCTGGTCCTTGAAAAATCTAATCTCTGATGATCACAAGCTATCAGTGTTTATGGTAAACTCTGTCAGAGAATGTGGTAAACTCTAACAATGAAGTAAACTCTGATTACTGTAAACTCTGATATTCATCTATTTGCTAAACTCTGAGCTATTATTGATTATTCTATTTATGACATCATATTTAATTATGTGACACCATATTTGTTAATCTCTGATTTGAGTAATCATATGGTGCGTGTCTGTCATGAAGAACGTTTCATATTTAGACATATATACCCACACATATGCTGTATTTTGAGACTTGCATTACTCATTACTTCACAAATTAAATCATTCCACGTGTCCCACTTCAGAGTATATGTTATTGAGAGGGAATAAGTTAATTCATATTTTCACTTTGAATTACTCATCTACATCTTACTCTCTCTCTCTCTCTTACTCTCAAACCCTAATATCTCAAACCTGCAAATCTCTGTGTATCAATGGCATCCAAGGGTTTATCTTTTCAGAATTTCAATTTTACAGCTACTAATTACCTCTCTCACTTGAATAAAACAGATGCACCTTCAGAATTTTATGTTATTCAATATTTTCTCAATCTCAGCTATATTGGGTATGCTCTTTAAGAACCCAATGAAATATCTGCTCAAACTTTGATAAAAATTTGGTCCACAACAAAATTTAACAATGCTGGTGATGTTGAGGAGCCTGTTATCATGTTTCAATGCAATGTCACTCACTCAATCACACCTACAGTTGTTCGGCAAGCCATTCACCTTCCTGAAGTGGCTAAATATGATGATATAGTTGTTGACGAACACGTCAAGGCATTCTTTACATAAATAGGCTATAAAGGAAACCTATCCAAGCTAGGGAGTCTAACAAGGCCCCATCTGTGAAGAGAGTGGAACTTTTTCTTCGATTGCATCACAAGGGCCTTCACTGCAAAGTGCATCAATTTTGATGCAATTCCTCAACTGTCACAACAAATTGGGTATTCTCTGTCCCATAACTTAAACTTTAATTTTCCATGTTTGTTGATTAGGCAGATAGCTAGCAAGATTAGTGATGATAAGCATACTATATACTTTGCTAGATTTTTATACTTGATTTTCACTTATCTCTTGCCTGATGTAACTTTTGAAAATGACAAGAGTTTAACTAGTTTTTGCATGAATAAGAGAATTTTTACTGACTTAACAAGAAAAGACGCTAAAAAGGCCAGTGAAGGTAAGTTGCCTAACTTATTTTATCCCACATGGGTCAGACTTCTCTTAAATTAGAGAATTCTTACTGTGTATGGGAGGGAATTCTTATTTGTGACTATGAATCAGAGTTTAGCATCCTCTGATTCTAACCCAAATCACCATCCAAACACTAATACACAACAATAGCCAACCTCTGTAGTTTCCCAAAAGACTGCAGTTGAAAAACAAACCTCTCAACAAGGCTTAAAGATAACAAGAAAGGGAAAATCTATCTCAGAGTCTTCACCCAAGAAAATAAGATTGATTGATGAACCAATAAATTCTGATGACAGTAATGAAGGATTAGTTTTTCCATTAAACAAATCAGTGAAGCCAGTCTCTGAGATTCCACCTGCTCCTTTCATAAAGCCATTTCATGTAAACCCCATCTCAGAGCTTGTAAAGAATAAGAGAAGATTGGTCAAGGCTGCAAACTCTGAAGTCTTAAAATCTGATCAAATAAACTCTGATCAACTTCCAACTTTAGACTCTGAGCTCATAAACTTTGATACAGTAATAAACTCTAATAAAGTGATAAAGTCTGAGTTAATTGGTAATGATGCCAATATTGATGCAATTGTTGCAAGTGAAGCCTCTCCAGTTACAATATCTGATTCTCCTATTCACTCACCAAAGCAAATAATTAAGGAGATTTCTTATAAAAGAGTGAGGGAGCCGGCTGAGGAAGTCAGGAAGGAGATGATTGCAAAGAAATCTCAAACATCTCCAGCCACTGGTAGTTCTAAATCATTTACAAGAAAGAAAAAGAATATAGTTTCTTTTGGCCAGGATACACAAGAACCTACCTCTAAATGTGAGGTAGCAATCTCTACATGGCAAGGCCCACAAGAACCTGTTGATCAGCAACCACTATTCAAGCAGATGAAGCCAGCAAGGATCAGGGGTACATCCCACAAGAACCTTCAACTCAAAGGGTTGAAGCAGTTGTTAAGTCCCCAGCCACACAAGAACCACCCATTCAAAGTTTGGATGCAGGCACACAATCTCTGACTGAAGATTCTGTTGTTGCTGATGCTGAAAGGACAAACTCTGATGATCCTCTATTGGAAATCTCTAATGCTATTTTGGTGCAACCTATCTCAGCACATCCATTAGAAACTCCATCAACATCTACAACTATTCAAGGTATACACTCTGACTTTTCTTCAGAATTTACATTCTCTGATAGTATAAGTTCAGAATTTATCTTTCCAACTTTACTGCTGGGATGACCATGGATAGTCCTGTAAAGGGTACCTCTATTCATGTGACCACAGAACTCCTTTCTCAACCACCACTTATTTCTGTAAGTCATAGTGATTTGAGCCTTTCATGTGAGACTGAGATAAAATGTGTGAAAAACAGAATTTATAATGAGAGGCAGACACTGGATCTGGCAAAAGGAGAGGTAGATATGAGAAAGAAGTTAGTTACTTCTAGTGAGCAAACTCTGACTCTTAAAAGTCATGAGATGTATGATGTGATAAGTAATGAGATTACCTTAAAAGAAAAGAGTTATTTAGGGTGTTCTGTTCTTTTTGCAGGTACTCAGAGTATAACTACTTCTCAATCTCTAAACTCTGAGTTGCCAAACTCTGATGGTCCTGTAAACTCTAATGGTGATGATACATTCTCTGATGAGCCAATCTTTGAAGATGAAGAAATCACATATCTATCAATTCCATACACTCAGAGATATAGCTCCAAGAGATGGCCTATTGATTCTTTTAATGCTCTTGATAGATTAAAAATGAAGTATCCTGATTATCTTGTTGTTGAGAAGCTAAAGGAAGAAATAGAATCTGCTCTTGATAATGAAGGAATAAGGAGGGAAGCTATTGACATGAGTGGACCATCCAATGAAGATCTTCTCAGTTCTAAGAGAC